>JAIFGZ020000129.1:0-600000 GCA_019925245.2 Oryza australiensis
AGAAGATTAAAAGAGATAAAGAAAGGGTTTCAAGGCATTATAACAAGAAAGTGGCACTAAAGTCTTTTGAAGAGGGAGAATTGGTTTGGAAGTTAATTTTGCCGATGTGGGACTAGAGATAATAAGTTTGGAAAATGGTCATCTAACTGGGAAGGATCCTATTGGGTACATCATTGTGTATCGTATAATGCATATTTTCTTGATGGGCTCGATAGAGAAATATTTCGTAAGGCAATTAAATTGGTAATATTTGAAGAAATACTAGCCTAGCGTTTGGATCAATTCATAATTGGTTGGACGATAGCCAATCTATGGGATAGCCAATGAATAAACACGCCTTAATATGGCCGCTTTGATATCTCATAACGACCAAATTTGGTAAGCCAATTATCGTATTTGGAACTAAGGACGAAGCCGATTTGGAGGGAATCGGGTTCTCGCCAAGACAGTAGAGCACGCGCTGGGCAAGTACAAATGTAAATCAGCTAAGGAGTTCATGCAAGCAATGACCGAATCTAGCTAAGGTAATTGTTGGCCGATACCGAATCGGACAAGATAAGCCGATGTAGCCGATTTTGTTAAGGTAACATTGGAATCGTCTTTGGATTTGTTTAGTGTGCTTCACGAGGATTGTCATACATGGATAGAGTCCAAGGAAGACAATTGTATCTATTAGTTAGGTTATTTTAAATAGTTTCCTTATAGATAATGTATATATTAGTTAGGCATGTATCTCGTAATTTAAATTGTAATAGAGATAGGAATCATGTCTATCAAGGACTTATCTTGTATCCTGGGTATAAATACGACTCAGACCTTGTAAATCAACAACAACCGCTCAATACAACCTTCGACGCATCGCCACCTTTTTTGTTTTAGTAATTTCGACGAGTTCTTTCTTCTAGTTAGGCCGCACGAGTTCGATCTCCAAATGGAAGGTAAAGCTTGTTGGTGGCTTGCACTCTCTGGATTAGTGCTTCCATCATTATGATACTCTAATCTTGTTTACGTAAATCGTTGAGTTATCATATATGCTATATAACCTAGATCGATAATGCAATCTAACCTTAATCGGCTAGTCTCGTTATTAGACAACATGCCACGATAGGGTTAGATGTCACTCGTCGATTTAGATCATATAGTGTATCTACCATCTCGAAAGGTTTTCATATATTTGCTTAGATCTTATGCTTCTATTTACGCTTAATGTTGCATCGGTTGAGTCCGACTCTATTAAGTAATATTTAGAATCATCATATCTATCTTATCTTATGATTACTATTAGAGATAGTATGAGGGTTTCAGCCGATCTTACCTGTTTTACCTATCTTGTTTATTTTATGTTTACTTGATATGTTAAAGTTGCCCTTTATATTAAGATATCACCGTAATTAAATATGTTAAGCTTGTTATCGATCCGTTAGGTTATCTTAACACTTGGTCGCTTCATGTTTAATGTATCTTAGTATAAAGTGGCATCGGAGTACTAGCCGATACACATTAGATCTATGACATCTACTATGCTATAAATATATATAATATACAAATTAAGGTACTTTTGAACTTATGTGATTTATACCGTCTCGATACACTACCAATCTATCCAGCTCACTTAGTTTAAATGTATTTTGATATTTAGATTACATATTATGAATATCTATAGCCGATCGATTATGTTTAATTTCTCATGGCCGATTCAAAGGCATACCGCATCGCTTAACACCGAACGATACGTCATTAGCCACCAACTCGATCGGGCTATCATTTGCGTAACTAACACTTGCTTTCTTTCTTTGTTTCTTGTTTGTTGCGAGGATCAACCCAAGTAGCACGCCTACGAACCTAAGAAGCAAGATTTTGGACCTGCACTAGAGTAAAGCAAACCTCTCGTGCGCCGCATGATTTTCCAAGTCAACACACTTTTAGCACGATTCGAGATCAACACGCTTGGCACACCTGGTGGGACCCGATTGCAAGTCGACGCAATGGTTGATATCAAGACTTCGAGATTGACCAAGAAAACATCATTCCAAACTACAATGGACAAACCGACACCGATCAAAAGGCCGAGATTGAGGATATGATGAATAAATTGCAGAGCGATCCGCACTCCTTGTCCAAATCCTCGATGTGCACCATTGTCCAATGGTACAAGATAAAATTACTGTGTGATGATGAGCCCAAGGCAAGCTCGGCAATGGTGGCAAGATTCGTGGAGACCAAACAGGAGGAGGGCCCTTGAGTTGAACAATCTACGGTGACAGAATTGACTATGAGGAACGAGATGCTATAGCCTGGTTCTCGTGAGACTCTCCTAGCCGATCTCGCTTCCGTGGCCCGTTGACACCAATAAGGGAAAGGTTTTCAGCTCAGACTTTGAAAGTTTGGCTCACTTGGCCTTAAAATAACAACACATGAACAAAGATTCCAAGAGGCTAGAAAAGCTTTCAAGAAGGTTAGCCATGTCGCATACGCCCGAACCCGAGGAGGAAAGTGACTAAGTGGTAGCAGCCGATTGGGCCAGGAACAAGAAAGTTGTCACATGTCGCTGGGTGAAAAATTCGCTTAAGGAAGAAAAGTATGATTTTGACATCACCAAATCGACAAACTAGCATATCGGCCGTTTAAGCATTCACCTAGAAGATTCATGGCCAATATGTATGACGCGATCAAGGCCAAAATCATTCTACTATATGATGTTGGTTTCCATTCGGCCTTGCCGATATGCTTCAATGGGTTTCAAACATAGTTCCGTGATCAAGAAGAACGACAAAACTTATGGTGTGTATCGATTTCCGAGATCTAAATAAAGCCACCCCTAAGGATGAATACCCAATGTTGATTATGGATTTACTAGTTGATGCTGCTTCGTGGCACAAAATTATCGCTTTATGGATGGCAACACCGGATATAATCAAATTTTTATGGTAGAAGAAGGCATCCACAAGATCGCTTTTAGATGTCCCGGTGCATCGGCTTATACGAGTGGGTTGTGATGACTTTTGATTTGAAGAACGTTGGAGTTACGTATTAGGGCCATGAATTATTTTTCATGGCTTAATCCTTATTGCTTGAAATTTTACATTGAAGATGTGGTCATAAAATCGAAGAAGGTTGATGACCATATAGCCGATTTGAAGAAGGTTTTGGAATGAACAAGAAAATATGGCCTAAAAATGAATCCCACGAAGTGTGCCTTTCTGGGCTAGTGACTTTGACACATATTCCTTGAGAGCGAGAATGTTGAAGCTAACGACTTGTCTCTGTGGGGCATCGGGATACAAGCCGATGGTCAAGGATATCAAGGTAGAAATTGCTACAATCGCAGCCTCGATGATTGGAGGTATGATGTTTTCAATTATTTGAAGAACCCCTCTCAATCGGCTTCGAGGAAATTGTGTTACAAGGCTTTAAGATATGTTTTGCTTGATGATGACCTATACTATCTGGACGATTGATGGGGTATTGCTAAGATGTTTAAGTGTCGATCAAGCCAAGGTTGTGATGGACGAAGTACATGAAGGCATATGCGATACTCATCAATCGGCTCACAAGATGAAATGGCCGCTTCGATGAGCCGGGTATTTTTGGCCGACGATGTTGGAAGATTGCTTTATATTATAAAGGTTGTCAATATTGTCGAAATTTGGAGCAATTCAAAGAGCACTAAACGTGGCTATGAATCCCATAATCAAGCCATGGCCGTTCGAGGTTGGGAATTGACATAATTGGCCGATCAATCCACCTCGAGCAAAGGACATAAATTTATATTGGTGGCAACCGATTATTTTACGAAGTGGGTGGAAGCAATTCCTTTGAAGAGGATTGATTCTGGGGATGCAATTCGCTCATCAAAGAGCATACATATACCGATTTGGTGTTCCTCGATTATTATAACCAATGTGATCTATCTTTGTGTCGATGAGTTTGCGTAAGGCATAGGATTAAATTGTTAAATTCTTCACCATATTATGAGCAAAACTAATGGGCAAGCAGAGGCATCCAATAAAAGTTTGATGAAGTTGATCAAGAGAAAGATCTCTAAGTTTCCAAAGTAGTGGCATAGCCGATTGGCCGAGGCTTTGTTGGCTTATCTGATGGCTTGACATGGATCGATTCAAGTTCCTCCTCCTTACAAGTTAGTCTATGGACACGAAGCCTGTGTTGTGTGGGAAAGTACCACCGCTCACGAAGAATTGATTTGCAAGATGAGTTGATAGCAAGATCATTATCATAATCTTACTAAGTGGACGAATCGGAGGATTTGGTCCAATCTAGGATGCGTGCTTTGGAGAAGGTGACTAAAGATGAAGAAAGAATTGCTCGTCATTACAATAAAAAAGTTGTGCCCAAGTCTTTTCGTAAGACGAGTTGGTTTGGAAATTGATTTTGCTGATTGGTACTTAGACAATAAATTCGGCAAGTGGTCACCGAATTGGGAAGGGTCCTTTAAAATCTACAAGTGTGTTTCCAAAGAAGCTTTTATATGTTGCAAGGGCTTGATGGAGAAGTTTTTGAAAGGGCTATCAATGGAAAATACTTGAAGAAATATTATCCAAGTGTTTAGATTAATTCATGATTCGATTTGTGTCATGCCGATACATGATAGCCGATGTGTTTACATCGCTCTGAGATGGCCGATATGAATCATATCGCCCTTAAGGGGCATATACATACAAAGAGATGAAATTTGTGGGCTTTCAATGTGACTTCAACATTTCATGGACTTTAAAATTTTTGTGGACTTCAAAAATTTTGGATTGCGTGAATCTGCCAGAGTTATATTACAAGGCTTATAGCCGAAGTTCGCTGTGGTTTGCAAAGATCGACACAAAAAAGTATACTACGTAAGTTTTGAGTTTACAAAAGTTCAAATCCTAGTCTATTACAATCAAGTTAGCCATATAAAAGTCGTTGATAGCCGATATTGCCCTTCGCCGAATCTGATCAACTTCTTCAATAGCTTTGGCATCGGCTTCGTCGGTCCCGTGGATTGGCTTCAAGGACTTCATGAGGTCTCCCAAGTTCTTCATTGAAGCCTTCAACTAGGATTTCGTTCCGATATGGCCCCGGGGAGATCGGATATCCTCTCGTTCTTCGATAAGATTAACATCAAGTTTGGCAAGCTCAGCTTGCCAATTCTTCTCTCGCATGCGTTAGCCGATCGAGGCCGGAGTTGGGTTCAGCCATCATCTCATCCAACTTAGCTTTCTCTCGCCATGATTGTCTCCGCCGATTGATTCGACAAGGCCTCTAGAGTCTTCCTATCTCATCGATCGGCCATTCTTTTTGCGCCCTCTCAAACTTATGTCGATGAAGTTCAAGGTAAGCGGCTTGGGAGATGACATTGGCTAAATGATCCGGAATCTGGTCTTGAATTTCTTCAAATCTTCCTCTTATTACCCACAAGCAAAGTGACTAAGAAATCCAGTGAGCTTTCCAATCGTTTAGCCATGTTCGAGCAGCGTGGCCTTTAGATCATCGCAGCAGGGGCTAAGGCCTTGCTTGTGGTCTCCTCATCATCATCCATGAACTCCATTACGTCAAAGAAAACATATCGGCTAAAGTCTCGCAAAGCAAAAGGTTAAGATTGTTAAGTGTTGAAAAGATTTAAACGTCTCGATTGGGTTTGAAAGAAAAACCTACAGGATGATGGGAGCGGTACTTCTTCCGCTCGACATGGAGGCCGCCCTAGCCGATTGAGTTCTGTTCGCTTGATACATGAGGGGTAGCCAATGGAGAACGAGGAGGCCGCAAAAAGGAAAAGAGAAAAGATTGGTTCAAAGATCGGTTGAATGAAAAATTGAGAGCAATTTGAATATAGAATTACCAATGGAGGTGGAGCCGACCTTTTCCTTGTAGCCAATCTCTTTTTCTACAAGACAAAAGCTTAGTGAGAATTGAAATAAGATTTGAAAGTACATATCGGCCGAGGTCGACGTTGAGGTTGGCGTCTTGGAGGACTTGGCGTTTTTTGAGGGGCCGGGTCGTCGGGGCGGCGTTTGTGCAGCTCTTCCCGTATCACTTGTGGCTACCGCAGCCTCATCAACACTCCCTCATCAATTTCTTCCTCCATTGCTTCTTGATCAATGGCCTCCTCCATATCGGGGTCCAACGGCAAAGAAATCATCGGCCGGGGCTGTCTTCTCGTTTTTGGAAGTCTTCTTCCTCACGACCGACGGATCGGCAGCCCGATGGCTTTGCCCTTTCTTCTTCCTCGCCTCAAAATCGGGCCGACGAGTCCTGGCCATGAAGCAAGGTAACAACTTTTGGCGCGTCAAAGATGATTGTAGACGGAGCGAGGCCACCACCATTTGGGATGAGCCCCGGAGCGTAGTGATGTTGACTCCCGGTGTTGTTGACGCGAGGAGGAGAGGAATCCTGGGTTGTCTACAAACATAAGAGAATATGGTTAAGTGTTAATGAATGTTAGCCAACAAATGAAGAATTTGACAGAGGAAAGAACACTTACTTGAGGAGCCGATTCTCGAAGGATTGTGGTGAGGTACATTGAAGCCGACGATGAAAAGATGTCTTTCAGCCCAATCCACCATCCACAAAGGCCACACTCCTCATCATGGCCAGCTCTAGGTTCTCAATACTAATGAGGCGAGGGCCTTCAATATTTAGCAACTTGAACATCATTAGGCCTGAGGTGATCTCTCCTCTAGTCCGAATCTTGTCACCAAAATATAATCCGATCGGCGCTGGCCCATTCCCATCTATCTAGTAGTCACCATTGGATGGTAAAATGCATATGATAAGGGACATTTCGCCCGATGGATGCCGTCCGGGAGGGTGCATGGAGTGATGGCGCCAGAAGATTTCCTTGGCTTTTCGTATTTGAATTGATTTCGTTGAACGTAAAGTCGAGGGGAGCTCAAAGTCTTCATAGCTTGAACAACTAACCAGTGTTCCGTGCTCTTCGAACTCCGTCATATAGGTTAGTAAACCAATTGGCAAGGAGTTTAGCCGATAGCTTGGAACCAGGATAGGAAGAGGCGCTTCTCCAAACGACATACATCGGCGCGTAGTGACTCCTTCGCCATCTTCATCCATGATCGGCTGCACTCTTGGAAACCTAAGATTTGCCAATTCAAGCCGTCCAACAACTTTTTGGGTATGAAGGATTAACCACAATTGCATGAACCACCATGGACCCCTAGTGCCTATGAGTGAATCGGTTGCAATCTTAGCCGATGCCGCGTTCATCATCTCGATACAAGTAGCCTGGGCCAGATACTTGCCCAAGAGGATCGATTGCTTTTCTTCGAGGGCTTCAACTATGTGCCGCTAATTTGATGTGGGACCACAACTCGAGCCACGTATCACAAATTTCTCTAGCCGCATCATCAAGAAGGTTGTGTGCTCCCTAGGGCCTACCGATCCAAGCCTTCCTATGTTTTGGCTTATAAAGCCATTCCAAATCCCTCCGATGGCCCTAGTCTTGAAGGAGTACTAGCACTTAGTGTTTAATCTGACAGATTGACCGATGTGGTGATGTCCAATCCGGGTGAGCATGATTACATCTAGCAAGGTTGGTTTCATCGGTCCTTCTGCACAAAGAGGAAAGCGTTGAAGGTGTTTGACCGTAAGTAACCGGGCCAAATGACAACAAGTGTTCATCCTTAGGCATATCGGCTATAGTGAGCGCTACGCACCGTGCTATCCCTAACTCTTCCTGCAAAGGAGTTTGCTTGCTAGCCGATATCCTATCATACCACTGCCGATTTATCAATAGATGGCCATTATTTGAAGGTGTCGGCCCAATGTGTTAAGATAGGGTTTGCTAATCTATAGTGGGATCCCCGTTGACCCCGGCATTAATGAAATCGGTTGGGTACAATTGCCGATTGGGCCACGGTCAAGTGATGTGAATGAGACTAGGGATCGCAATTTGATGTGCGTGGTGCTACAATGGAAGGAAAAAGGAGAAGTCATGGATAGCAAGAACATAGATCTACTATGAAAGAAGAAATAGGGCCGATGGGACTTACCTCCGCAACTCGCAAACCCGATGGCGTGGCGTAAAGGCAATTGAGGTCGACATCATTGAAGAAGGGATCGCTGCCGGGATATCGCTTGCAAAGCCGCCGAGAGCTCCGAAGAAATCGGCTTATGAAGATTGGGGAAATTTTGGCTAAAACAAGGAGCGCGTAAGGACGACGTGAAAACTTCAAAGCGCAGTTGTTATTTAGAGAGGCGCGGTAAAGGCCGAAACAGTGAAACGCCCTAAATTTTCTCGGCGATAAGATTGTGCAAATCCACAACATTAACAATATAGCGTACTTGGGGGCATGTGTTAATGACCAAATTTGGTAAGCCAATTGTCGATTTGGAACCAAGGCCGAAGCCGATTTAGAGGGAATCGGGTTCGCAAGACAAGACGCACCAAGTGCAAACCGAATCGGCCGAGGAGTTCATCTAATGATAACCGAATCGGCTAAGGTAATCGTTGGCCGATAATGAATCGGACAAGATAAGCCGATGTAGCCGATTCCGGTAAGGTAACATTGGAATTATCTTCGGATTCGTTTGGAGTGCTTATGAGGATTGTCAAACATGGATAGAGTCCAAGGAAGGCAATTGTATCTATTAGTTAGGTTATTTTAAATAGTTTCCTTATAGATAATGTTGGTGAGAGTTTGTTTTAGGCATGTATCTCGTAATTTAAATTGTAATAGAGATGGTGTCCGTCAAGGACTTATCTTGTATCTAGGTATAAATGTTAATGATATGTCCTAGAGGCAACATGGAGATGTTGGATATCATTGTCAATGTTTATGTATAAATGAATAAAGTGTTATTCAGTTTGATGAAATAGACATCTTGTATTGATCAATAAGTACGTGACTTATTTATGAGACTCTATATGTATAAATCTATTTCTAAATGATCCCCGATCATATATCATATTATTGGAACTAGTATGATTCTAAGATCGGCATGTTTATTGATTGATGATCATGTCTCATAGATTATGGATATGGAGATACCAACTCAATAAACATGGACGCATGTGTTAGAGAACACATTGTTGGATAGATCCACCATAAGACACTACAAGAATTAATGTGCCATTAGTTGGCCTCGTGTAGTGTTGGTACAAAGTCCTTAGACCTGAGATCACCATGGATTCCAACATGTGTAGTAGCCTACTTTGGGACTACTAAACGCTATTCCATAACTGGGTAGTTATAAAGGTAGTTTCGGGTTTGCTATGAAACATGGAGTGGGATGTGAGTGATCAAGATGGAATTTGCCCCTCCTTTGGAGAAATATCTCTGGCCTCTCAAGGTAATGGATTATGGAAATGCATGACATGCTAAGTTGATTGAGGAGTCAATCAACGTATAGATAATCTAATACGGTTCGAGAGTGAATGGTTAAGCTATTGAAGGGATGGCACACATCTTGCCTATAGCTTAATTGGTATTGTGAGGCAAAGGGATTTGTGTACACACATACAAGTTCGAGCCGATATTATATTCTTGTATACTATGGTGTCAATATATGCCGCTAGGCGCCATTATTGATGTGGCTCGCCGAGTTGGACTCGAGCCGACGATCGGCTAAGTTAGACTCGTAGCCGAAACCAAGTATACTTGAACCCACAGTGGTCACACGCTTAAGGGGATAAGAACAGCATTCGAGTTGGACTCGGATACGACTCGACTCGGATAGTGTCCTATGGGCTTACGGTTCGGCCTGGCCAACTCTATGAGATTCGTATAGGATCCGATTCAAAATAGAGTCCCGATGGGCCTCTAGGCCCAACCGGCAACTCTATATAAAGGAGGGAGGAGTGGGAGAGCCGCTCGCATGTCAATGTATCGAATAGAACCGAATCAATCTAATTTGGCACAACGTAAGTCAGCGAGATCAATCTCCACGGAAACCCTCCCCACTTTCGAGCCAAACCCTAGCCTTGCATCGCGTGCTAGCACACGGGTGTTCGGCGTTCTGTTCCTGACGTGTGGATACCAGTAGAGGCGCTCGCTACGTTGCGCGCCGTTGATCGGCTATGAATCGGCTATCCTTGGGAATCTTGTCATACCGGCCAAGATGCTTCAAGATCGATAGTCCCGATTGGCTATTTCCGCCGCATACTCCAATTCGGTAACGATCTATCGGCCCTTACTTGCAAGTGTTCCCGGTTTGCGCGGTAGAAAAGTTTTTGTTTTCGCTAGCGTAGCCTCCGCGTAACCCTTCAATAAATATGACCCAGACGTTGTAAATCAACAACAACCGTTCAATACAACCTTCGCGCATCACCACCTTTTTCCTTTTAGTAATTTCGACGACTTCTTGCTTCTAGTTGGGCTACATCGAGTTCGATCGTCGCCGAAAGGTAAATCTTGTTATGGCGGCTTGCGCCCGGGATTAGTGCTTCCACCATTATGATACTCTAATCTTGTTTATGTAAATCGTTGAGTTATAATATATGCTATATAACCTAGATCGATAATGCAATCTAACCTTAATCGACTAGTCTCTATTATTATACAACAAATGATAGGGTTAGATGTCATCGTCGATTTAGATCATATAGTGTATCCACCATCTCGAAAGGTTTTCATATATTTGCTTAGATCCTACGCTTAATGCTACATCGGTTGAGTCTCGACTCTATTAAGTACTATTTAGAATCATAATATCTATCTTATCTTATGATTACTATTAGAGATAGTATCAGTGTTTCACCATCTTACCTTCGTTTTACCTATCTTGTTTATTTTATATTTACTTGATATGTTAAAGCTACCCTTTATATTATGATCTCACTATAATTAAAAATGTTAAGCTTGTTATCAATCATAGGTTATCTTAACACTTGGTCGTTCATGTTTAATGTATTTAGTCTCGCAATGAAATCTTAGTATAAAGTGGTATCGGAGTACTAGCCGATACACATTAGATCTATGACATCGGCTATGCTATAAATATATATAATATGCATATTCGGTACTTTTGAACTTAAGTGGTTTATACTATCTCGTGTACGCTACTGATCTATCGCAATCACTTAGTTTAAACGTATTTCGATATTTAGATTACATATTATTAATATCTACAAGCCGATCGATTAGGTTTAATTTCTCCCTGCTGATTCAGTGGCATACCGCACGGCTAACACCGAACGATACGTCATCGTCCACCAGCCGATCGACTATCGTTGCGTACTAACACTTGCTTTCTTTCTTTGTTTCTTGTTGGCTGCGTGATCAAACCAACCGGCATGCCTACGAACCTAAGAAGCAATATTTTGACCCGCACTAGAGTAAAGCAAACCTCTCAGTGCCGCCGCGTGATTTTCCCAATCAACCCACTTTCGGCACGATTTGGGATCAACAATATCGCCCTTAGAAAAAGTAAGAGCAAATGAAATTGGATGAAGACGGAGAACCGTGTGTGAGCTAATAAATATATTACAACGTGTGTCGAAAGTTTGAGCAAAAATATTCGAAGTATTTAAATCTATTACATCAACCTAGGAATTTCTCGATAGCCAATATTGCACGCAGCAAATTTGATCAATCTCTTCTATGGTGCGGAGATAATCAACATCGATTCCTAGGACTGGCTCGATGGATTTTGTCACGCCCAAAATTCACTAGTAATTCCCGAACTAATTTGTGCATACAATCCTCGTCCGTGAATCAACCGAGGTACACAAATTGACAATTCAATGTTAGTGATATGCCCTAGAGGCAACATGGAGATGTTGGATATCACGTCAATGTTTATGTATAAATGAATAAAGTGTTATTCAGCCCATGAAATAGACATCTTGTATTGATCAATAAGTACGTGATTCTTATTTATGAGACTTTTATGTATGAATCTATTTCTAAACGATCCCCGATCATATGTCATATTGTTGGAACAAATATGATTCTAAGATCGGCATGTTTATTGATTGATGATCATGTTCATAGATCATGGGTATGGAGATACCAAATCAATAAACATGGACACATGTGTTGGAGAACACATTGTTGGATAAACCCACCATGAGACATCGCAGAATTAATGTGTCATTAGTTGGTCTCAGGTAGTGTTGGTACAAAGTCCTTAGACCTGAGATCACCATGGATTCCAACATGTGTAGTAGCCTACTTTGGGACTACCAAAACGCTATTCAGAATCGGTAGTTATAAAGGTAGTTTTCAGGCTTGCTATGAAACATGGAGTGGGATGTGAGTGATCAAGATGGAATTTGCTCCCTCCTTTGGAGAGATATCTTTGGGCCCCTCGAGGTAATGGATTATGGAAGTGCATGGCCATGCTAAGTTGATTGAGGAGTCGATCACACAGATGATAATCAATACGGTTCGAGTGAATGGTTAAGCTATTTAAGGGATGGCACACATCTTGCCTATAGCTTAATCTGTTATCGTGAGGCAAGGGATTTGTGTACACATTATGTGTCGAGCCAAAATTATTCTTGTATACTATGGTGTCAATATGTGCGCTAGGCGCCGTCGTTGACGGGTCGGGCCGAGTTGGACTCGAGCCGAAGATCGACTAAGTTAGACTATAGCCGAAACCAAGTATACCTGAACCTACGTGATCGCCCGCTCCCTCCTTTATATAGAGTTGGCCGATCGGGACTAGTGGCCGATCGGACTCTATTTTGAATCGGATCTCATTCGTATCTCATAGAGTTGGCCGCCCACACGTCGTAGCCCATAGGACTCTATCCGATCGGATCCCTATCCGATCGAGCCGTATCGGAGTCCCACTCGAATTCCCTCGTTCTTATCCCCTTAAGCGTGCGACCCCGTAGGTTCAGGTATACTCGGTTTCAGCTATAGTCTAACTTAGCCGATTGTCGGCTCAAGTCCAACACACTCGACCACAATCAAGGCGGCGCCTAGCAAAAGCACATATTGACACCATAGTATACAAGAATAATATCGGCTCGAACCTGTAATGTGTACAAAAATCCCTTTGCCTCACGATACCGCTTAAGCTATAGGCAAGATGTGTGCCATCCCTTCAATAGCTTAACCTTTCACTCGAACCGTATTGGATTATCTGTCTGTTGATTGACTCCTCAATCAACTTAGCATGGCCATGCATTTCCATAATCCGTTACCCCGAGGGGCCCAGAGATATCTCTCCAAAGGAGGGGCAAATTCCGTCTTGATCACTCACATCCCACTCCATGTTTCATAGCAAACCCAAAAACTACCTTTATAACTACCCAGTTACGAAATAGAGTTTGGTAGTCCCAAAGTAGGCTACTACACATGTTGGAATCTATGGTGATCTCATGTCTAAGGACTTTGTACCAACACTACCTGAGACCAACTAATGGCACATTAATTCCTGTAGTGTCTCATGGTGGGTCTATCCAACAATGTGTTCTCCAACACATGTGTCCATGTTTATTGATTTGGTATCTCCATACCCATGATCTATGAGACATGATCATCAATCAATAAACATGCCGATCTTAGAATCATATCTGTTCCAACAATGTGAAATATGATCAGGGATCGTTTAGAAATAGATTCATACATATCGAGTCTCATAAATAAGCCACGTACTTATTGATCAATACAAGATGTCTATTTCATGGAACTGAATAACACTTTATTCATAAATACATAAACATTGACGTGATATCCAACATCTCCATGTTGCCTCTAGGACATATCACTAACAATCTCCCACATGCACTAGAGTCAATCATGTAAGTATCTAATACCCATTGCCCTTGTGTGCGCCTCATGCTTCGGCTGAGGGAGAGGTTTTGTCAGCGGATCGGCTATGTTGAGATCCGTGTACATTTTGCATATCTTGACATCACCTCCGCCCACTATCTCGCGGATGAGATGATATCGCCGAAGTATGTGTTTGGACTTCGATGTGACCTCGGCTCCTTGGCTTGCGCAATGGCTCCACTATTATCACAATAGAGAGACATTGGACCGCCGACTGGTCATCACACCAAGCTCAAACGAATTTCTTGATCCAAATGCCTCCTTTGCAGCCTTCAAGCGCAATGTACTCGGCCTCCGTTGTAGAATCAGCAACGTATCCCGCTTGGAACTCTTCCACTGATCGCGCCTCTCCGTTCGTGCGTAACACGAACCCACATTGCGATCTATAATCATCCTTGTCCTGTTTGGAAGCTAGCATCGGTGTAACCACTTACAACGAGCTCTTCTTCACCTCCATAGACTAGGAACATATCCTTAGTTCTTCTCAAGTACTTAAGGATATTCTCTACTTACCCAGCTGACCTTCACCCGGATCTCGACTAGTATCTACTCGTAGCACTCAAAGCGTACGAGACATCTGGGCGTGTACAAAGCATGGCATACATGATGGATCCAATTGCCGAAGCATATGGAACCATACCCATCTTATTCTCGCTCATCATGTGTCCGAGGACACCGATTCTTGCTAAGATTAATGCCATGTGACATGGGCAAGAAACCTTTCTTGGAATCATGCATGTTGAACCTTTTCAACACCTTGTCAATGTATGTACTTTGGCTTAATCCAATTAGCCTCCTGGATCTATCTCTATAGATCCGAATGCCCAATATGTATGCTGCCTCCCCTAAGTCTTTCATTGAAAAACTATTTTTCAATGAAGACTTGACGGATTCAAGCATAGGGATATCATTTCCAATCAGTAATATGTCATCCACATATAAGATTAGAAATACAATTGCACTCCCACTAACCTTTTTGTAAACACAGGCCTCTTCTTCGTTTTTGATGAAACCAAACCCTTTGATTACTTCATCAAAACGAATATTCCAACTCCGAGATGCTTGCTTCAATCCATAAATGGATTTCGTAGCTTGCATATCTTTCCAGCGATTCTGGATCGACAAAACCCGAGGTTGTATCATGTATACATCCTCGCTAAGGTTTCCATTTAGGAAAGCCGTTTTGACATCCATCTGCCATATCTCATAATCGAAATATGCAGCAATCGCTAGGATAATCCGAATAGATTTAAGCATTGCGACGGGCGAGAAGGTTTCATCATAATCAACTCCTTGAATCTGTTTAAAACCTTTCGCCACCAATCGCGCCTTATAGATGTGAACATTTCCATCCATATCAGCCTTTTTCTTAAAAACCCATTTACACTCAATGGTTTTGACACCATCAGGTGGATCAACCAAGTTCCAAACTTGATTGTCGTACATGGATTCTATTTCGGATTTCATGGCTCCAAGCCACTTGTTGGAATCGAGTCCCACCATCGCTTCCTCATAGGTCTTATGTTCATCGTTGTCCAACAACAATATATCACGTTGTTCCGCATTGTGTACTGCCAGTGCACGACGTGATCTTCGTACCTCCGTGGGGCTGGTGTATCTACAACCGGTGGCGCAACACTTTGCTCCTCCCGTTGTGGTTCCGTGGTCGCTGAAACGTTTTCTGGTGTTTCTTGAACTTCTTCAAGATGCACCCTGCTCCCACTAACCCTTCTTGAAAGAAACTCTTTCTCCAAGAAGACACCGTGTCAGGCGACAAACACTTTGCCTTGTTCCCGATTATAAAAGTAATATCCCATAGTTTCCTTAGGATATCCCACAAAGAAGCACTTGTCAGATTTGGGTGTGAGCTTGTCAGACTGTAAACGTTTTACATAAGCTTCGCATCCCCAAATTTTGAGAAAAGACAAACTAGGGGTTGCCCTATCCATATCTCATATGGTGTCTTTTCAACTGACTTAGATGGAACTCTATTTAGTGTGAGCGCAGCTGTTTAAAGAGCATATCCCCAGAAGGATAACGGAAGATCACATTGGCTCATCATCGACCGTACCATGTCCAACAAGGTGCGATTTCTCCGTTCGGACACCCCATTCCATTGTGGAGTTCCTGGCGGAGTCAACTGTGGAACAATTCCACAATCTTTCAGATGATTACCAAACTCTTGGCTCAAGTATTCCCCTCCACGATCTGATCATAGAAACTTGATTGTTTTCCCTAAATGATTCTGTACTTCATTCTGGAATTCTTTGAACTTTTCAAAGGATTCGGACTTATGCCTCATTAAGTAGATATAACCATATCTACTAAAGTCATCGGTAAAGGTAATGAAGTACTGATAACCACCTCTGGCCGTTGAGCTCATTGGTCCACATACATCAGTATGTACGAGTGCCAATAAGTCACTTGCTCTCTCACTATGTCCCGTGAAAGGTGCCTTTGTCATCTTACCAAGTAAACAAGACTCACATGTCTCAAATGATTCAAAATCAAAAGAGTGAAGCAATCCATCCTTATGGAGCTTCTCCATGCGTTTCTTATTTATATGGCCTAAGCGACAATGCCAGATAAATGTGGGGTTTATATCATTAGAGAGTTGCCTTTCTGTATTAATGTTATAGATGGGAGATGCTTCAAGATTCAAAACTCACCAATGGAGCATGAAAATAGAACATATCTCTAAGATATATTGAACAACCATTGTTCATTGATCTAAAATCATATCCTTCCGCTTGCAAACATGAAGCGGAAATAACGTTTTGACATAGTGTTGGAACACATAACAATTATTTAATTCCAAAACTAATCCTGAAGGTAGATGAAGTGGTACTGTGCCGACAGCAACTGTAGCAACGCTTGCTCCATTGCCGACGCGCAGGTTCACCTCGCCCCTTCTTAAGCCTCTACTTCTTCTCATTCCCTGCAACGATTTGCAAATATGAGCTACTGATCCGGTATCAAATACCCAAGAGTCAGTAGGTGAAGTAGCAAGATTAATGTCTATAACATTAATACCGAGCGAGTCGTACTTTGCTTCTTTTTGAAATCCTCCATGTACTTCTTGTAGTTCCTCTTCCAAAGTGGCATGTCTCCTTGCAATAGAAGCAAACGGTATCTGATGCCGCCGACCCCTTCTTGCCCTTCTTTGCATTGGAGGCACTCGCGATCTCATCGGGAGTTAACTTCCTCTTGGTGCAAAGTTTCTTGACAGGTGGTTTGCGCTTAGCCTTCTGCATCATCATCACATGATGACCATTCTTCTGGATACTCTCCTCAGCTGTCTTTAGCATCCCATGCAATTCAGCCAAGGTTCTATCCATATTGTTCATGTGATAATTCAATATGAATGGCTCGAAGCTCGGTGGGAGCGATCGGAGAATCACATCGTAGCCAACTCTTGGCTAAGGGGAAAACCTAGTTTTTCCAGACTCTCAATGTAGCCAATCATTTTTATCACATGCGGATCGACGGGATTCCCTCAACAAGCCTCGCACGCAAACAAGGACATTGAGGTGTTGAACCTCTCGGCCTGAGCTTGGTTCTCAAACATACCACGCAGTCCCTGAATAATAGTGTGAGCATCACTGCTCTCATATTGCTTCTGAAGCTCAGGGGACATTGTAGCTAGCATGAGACAGCTTATATCTAGGGCATCATTAGTGTGCTTCTCGTAAGCCCTCCGTGCGTTGCGGTGGCATTATTTGGCAAATCCTCGGGATAGGGTACTTCAAGAACGTACTCTTACGCTCTTGCTTGAGAACAATTCTCAAGTTGCGATACCAATCCATAAAGTTTGTTCCATTTATTTTTCTTTTCGAGAATAGATCGCAAATTAAAAGAACTGGGTGTAGTATTAGCCGCCATTTATTCTACAATGTAAAAGCAAAGTTTAGCACAATGTTTATGCTATGTCTTTTGTTAAACAATTTAACATAAGACTCCCATTACGTATTTTACACCTTCCTCTAGGTTACGTATTGGGTCAAGATCCACATGTTAATTAATTTTCTAGTGAGCTTTGGCATCACTGCTAGAAAATAAGTAACATCGGTAAGCAACATCTTGCTAATCACATCTTTATGTGACTCTTGTTGTTGGTGTGGCATCTCCATGCCCCGGCCCCAACCTATGCCCCAAGGCCCAAAACTGTTTTGATAGCCTTGTTAAGTAAACCAAATGCTCCTGCATGTATATGTCTGACATATACCCCCTCGTGTTATGATAGAGAATGACACTCTGCTTTGGCAGACCCACCATTGACGAGCATAACGGTGACGGGTGCAACATTTGGAAGGGCATCATTACTACTTAATATTATGAGGGATGCTATCCTATCAAACAAACATATCACATATATGAAAGCAGGTAGAATAGCATGAAATAGTATGGCCTCCTTCACATGGTGATCTCCATCTCCATGCCGGTGTAGAGGATCTCCATCTTCAACACCGTTCTTCCGAGTGTCGAATGCTTGATTTCTTCAAACTAAGCTACTACTATAGAAGCTCTAAATGAAGATTACATCGACTCGCAGGTCGTGAAAGAATATTACAAGCATTGCACGTATGAAAGAATATTACAGGGATTGCACATATGAAAGAATATTACATGCATCACATGCATCTCATACATACAATAGGGCCATACCATCTCAAAGCATTCTCTGCAAAAACAAGTTAGGCGTAGAAACGTTTTCTACCTATCACAGAGATACGGCATCGAGACGACCTATAAGGGGGTACGCACACGAACACCACACGAAATTCATAGATCCAATCTATGAAATCGCTTACGGAAACCATGTCGGCATAATCATATTATGCCGTCCCGATACACTATCAAGGGAGATGGTTTGCGTAGGCGCGAGGCATCTAACAAGATCGGACTACGAGATAGCTTCGGCATAATCACATTATACCGTTCCGATACACTGTCAAGGAACGTTATCTCGAAGCCGACTCAAACCGAGTTCTATGGATATTGCTTCGACGTAATCACATTACGCCGTTCCGATACACTATCAAGGAACGCAATTACCATGAACTCTCCTCAACAAATCCCGTAAAACCGATTGATCTAATCAACCCGTGTACAAAACTTGTTCCGGATCCAACCTAAAACCCGAACTAAGCAAGATTAGCTCTGATACCACTGAAGGGTTATGCGGAGGCTACGCTAGTCGAAAACAAAAACTTTTTACCGCGCAAACCAGGAACACTTGAAAGTAAGGGCCGATAGATCGTTACCGATTGGAGTATGCAGCGGAAACAGCCAATCCGGGCTATCCGATCTGGAACTGTGCTGGCCGATGATAGCCGATTCCCGGGGACAGCCGATTTGCCAATCGCCCGATTCGCAGATGCCGCAGCTCGATCCGAGCCGTCCGATCGTTCTCGTCTCGCTCCGATGCACTCGACCGCAGCCTCCGATTCCTCCACAGCCCGATCAACAAATAAGGCAACGTAGCAAAGTGCTCTACCGGTATCCACACGTCCGGGACAGTAACGCCGTACACCCGTGTGCTAGCACGCGATGCAAGGCTAGGGTTTGGCTCGAAAGTAGGGAGGGTTTCCGTGGAGTTTGATCTCGGTGACTTCGTTGCGGATTCGTTCAATGCGATCCAATTGACATGCCGCAGCTCTCCACCCCTCCCTCCTTTATATAGAGTTGGCCGACCGGGACTAGTGGCCGATCGGACTCTATTTTGAATCGGATCTCATTCGTATCTCATAGAGTTGGCCGCCCACACGTCGTAAGCCCATAGGACTCTATCCGATCGGATCCCTATCCGATCGAGCCGTATCCGAGTCCAACTCGACCTCGTTCTTATCCCCTTAAGCGTGCGACCCCGTAGGTTCAGGTATACTCGGTTTCGGCTATAGTCTAACTTAGCCGATCGTCGGCTCGAGTCCAACTCAGCCGACTGCCAACAACGGCGCCTAGCAAAGACATATTGACACCATAGTATACAAGAATAATATCGGCTCTGAACCTCTAATGTGTACACAAATCCTTTTTCCTCATGATACCAGTTAAGCTATAGGCAAGATGTGTGCCATCCCTTCAATAGCTTAACCTTCCACTCGAACCGTATTGGATTATCTGTCTGTTGATTGACTCCTCAATCAACTTAGCATGGCCATGCATTTCCATAATCCATTACCTCGAGGGGCCCAGAGATATCTCTCCAAAGGAGGGGCAAATTCCATCTTGATCACTCACATCCCACTCCATGTTTCATCGCAAACCCGAAAACTACCTTTATAACTACCCAGTTACGGAATAGCGTTTGGTAGTCCCAAAATAGGCCACTACACATGTTGGAATCCATGGTGATCTCAGGTCTAAGGACTTTGTACCAACACTACCTGAGACCAACTAATGGCACATTAATTCCTGTAGTGTCTCATGGTGGGTCTATCCAACAATGTGTTCTCCAACACATGTGTCCATGTTTATTGATTTGGTATCTCCATACCCATGATCTATGAGACATGATCATCAATCAATAAACATGCCGATCTTAGAATCATATTTGTTCCAACAATATGAAATATGATCAGGGATCGTTTAGAAATAGATTCATACATATCGAGTCTCATAAATAAGTCACGTACTTATTGATCAATACAAGATGTCTATTTCATGGAACTGAATAACACTTTATTCATAAATACGTAAACATTGGCGTGATATCCAACATCTCCATGTTGCCTCTAGGGCATATCACTAACACATACTCCAATCGGTAACGATCTATCGGCCCTTACTTGCAAGTGTTCCTGGTTTGCGTGGTAGAAAATTTTTGTTTTCGGCTAGCGTAGCTTCCGCGTAACCCTTCAGTGGTATTAGAGCTAATCTTGCTTAGTTCGGGTTTTAGATTGGATCTGGAACAAGTTTTGCGCACGGGTTGATTAGATCAATCGGTTTTACGGGATTTGTTGAGGAGAGTTCATGGTAATTGCGTTCCTTGATAGTGTATCGGAACGGCGTAATGTGATTACGTCGAAGCAATATCCATAGAACTCGGTTTGAGTCGGCTTCGAGATAGCGTTCCTTGATAGTGTATCGAAATGGTATAATGTGATTATGCCGAAGCTATCTCGTAGTCCGATCTTGTTAGCAGCCTCGCTCCTACGCAAACCATCTCCCTTGATAGTGTATCGGGACGGCATAATATGATTATGCCGACATGGTTTCCGTAAGCGATTTCATAGATTGGATCTATGAATTTCGTGTGGTGTTCCGGGCGCTGCCGTGTGCGTACCCCCTTATAGGTCGTCTCGATGTCGTTTCTCTGCGATAGGTAGAAAACGTTTATACGCCTAACTTGTTTTTGCAGAGAATGCTTTGAGATGGTATGGCCCTATTGTATGTATGAGATGCATGTGATGCATGTAATATTCTTCCATATGTGCAATCCTCGTAATATTCTTTCATACGTGCAATGCTTGTAATATTCTTTCACGACTGCGAGTCGATGTAATCTTCAATTAGAGCTTCTATAGTAGTAGCTTAGTTTGAAGAAATCAAGCATCATGCACATTGGAAGATGGTGCCGAAGATGGAGATCTCGGCGCCGACATGGAGATGGAGATCACCATGTGAAGGGGGCCATACTATTTCATTATATGCTATTCTATCCGCTTTCATATATGTGATATGTTTGTTTGATAGGATAGCATCCTCGCAAAATTAAGTAGTAATGATGCCCTTCCAAATGTTGCACCCGTCATCGTTATGCTCGTCAATGGTGGGTCTCGCCAAAGCAGAGTGCCATTCTTTATCATAACACGAGGGGTATATGTCGGACATATACAGCAGAGAGCATTTGGTTTACTTAACAAGGCTATCAAAATAGTTTTGGGCCTTGGGGCATAGGTTGGGGCCGGGGCATGGAGATGTCACACCAACAACAAGAGTCACATAGAGATGTGATTAGCAAGGAGTTGCTTATCGATGTTATTAATTTTCTAGCAGTGATGCCAAAGCTCACTAGAAAATTAATTAACATGTGGATCTTGACCCAATACGTAACCTAGAGGGAAGGTGGAAAATACGTAATGGGAGTCTAATGTTAAATTGTTTAACAATAGACATAGCATAAACATTGTGCTAAACTTTGCTTTTTTGTTGTAGAATAAATGGCGGCTAATACTACACCCAAGTACCTTTAATTTGCGATCTATTCTCGAAAAGGAAAAATTAAATGGAACAAACTTTATGGATTGGTATCGCAACTTGAGAATTGTTCTCAAGCAAGAGCGTAAGGAGTACGTTCTTGAAGTACCCTATCCGAGGATTTGCCAAATAATGCCACGCAAGAACGCATAGAGGGCTTATGAGAAGCACACTAATGTTCCCTAGATATAAGTCGTCTCATGCTTGCTACAATGTCCCTTGAGCTTGAAGCAATATGAGAGCAATGATGCTCACACTATTATTCAGGGACTGCTTGGCATGTTTGAGAACCAAGCTCGGGCCGAGAGGTTCAACACCTCAAAGTCCTTGTTTGCGTGTGCTTGTTGAGGGAATCCCGTCATCCGCATGTGATAAAAATGATTGGCTACATTGAGAGTCCGGAAAAACTAGGTTTTCCCCTTAGCAAAGTTCACTACCGATGTGATTCTCCGCCGCTCCTCCGAGCTTCGAGCCATTCATATTGAATTATCACATGAACAATATCGATAGAACCTTGGCTGAATTCCATGGGATGCTAAAGACAGTGAGGAGAGTATCGAAGAATGGTCATCATGTGATGATGATGCGAAGGCTAAACGCAAACCACTGTCAAGAAAATTTGCACCAAGAGGAAGTTAACTCCCGATGAGATCGCGAGTGCCTCCAATGCAAAGAAGGGCAGGAAGGGGTCGGCGGCATCAGATGCCGTTTGCTTCTATTGCAAGTTGACAGGCCACTGGAAGAGGAACTGCAAGAAGTACAACGAGGATCTCAAAAAGAAGCAAAGTACGACTTCGCTTGTGTATTAATGTTATAGACATTAATCTTGCTACTTCACCTACGACTCTTGGGTATTTGATACCGGATCGTAGCTCGTATTTGCAAATCGTTGGGAATGAGAAGAAGTAGAGGATTGAGAAGGGGCGACGTGAACCTGCGCGTCGGCAATGGAGCAAGCATTGCTACAGTGCTGTCGGCACAGTACCACTTCATCTACCTTCAGGATTAGTTTTGGAATTGAATAATTGTTATTGTGTTCCAACACTATGTCAAAACGTTATTTCCGCTTCATGTTTGCAAGCGGAAGGATATGATTTTAGATCAATGGACAATGGTTGTTCAATATATCTTAGAGATATGTTCAATTTTCATGCTCAATTGGTGAATGGATTATACGTTTTGAATCTTGAAGCGTCTCCCATCTATAACATTAATACAAAAAGGCAACCATCTAATGATATAAACCCCACGTTTATCTGGCATTGTCGCTTAGGCCATATAAATAAGAAATGCATGGAGAAGCTCCATAAGGATGGATTGCTTCACTCTTTTGATTTTGAATCATTTGAGACATGTGAGTCTTGTTTACTTGGTAAGATGACAAAGGCACCTTTCACGGGACATAGTGAGAGAGCAAGTGACTTATTGGCACTCGTACATACTGATGTATGTGGACCAATGAGCTCAACGGCCAGAGGTGGTTATCAGTACTTCATTACCTTTACCGATGACTTTGGTAGATATGGTTATATCTACTTAATGAGGCATAAGTCCGAATCCTTTGAAAAGTTTCTACGATCAGATCGTGGAGGAGAATACTTGAGCCAAGAGTTTGGTAATCATCCGAAAGATTGTGGAATTGTTCCACGCTGACTCCGCCAGAACTCCACAATGGAATGGGGTGTCCGAACGGAGAAATCGCACCTTGTTGGACATGGTGCGGTCGATGATGAGCCAAAGTGATCTTCCGTTATCCTTCTAGGGATATGCTCTTGAAATAGCTGTGCTCACACTAAATAGAGTTCCATCTAAGTTAGTTGAAAAGACACCATATGAGATATGGACAGGGCAACCCCTAGTTTGTCTTTTCTCAAAATTTGGGGATGCGAAGCTTATGTAAAACGTTTACGCTCCGACAAGCTCACACCCAAATCGACAAGTGCTTCTTTGTGGGATATCCTAAGGAAACTATGGGATATTACTTTTATAGTCGGGAACAAGGCAAAGTGTTTGTCGCCCGACACGGTGTCTTGTTGGAGAAAGAGTTTCTTTCAAGAAGGGTTAGTGGGAGCAGGGTACATCTTGAAGAAGTTCAAGAAACACCAAAACGTTTCAGCCGATCAGAGAACCACAACAGAGGAGCAAAGTGTTGCGCCACCGGTTGTAGATACACCGCCCCACGGAGGTCGAAAGATCACGTCGTGCACCCGACAGTACACAGTGCGAACAACGTGATATATTGTTGTTGGATAACGATGAACCTAAGACCTATGAGGAAGCGATGGTGGGACCCGATTCCAACAAGTGGCTTGGAGCCATGAAATCCGAAATAGAATCCATGTACAACAATCAAGTTTGGAACTTGGTTGATCCACCTGATGGTGTCAAAACCATTGAGTGTAAATGGGTTTTTAAGAAAAAGGCCGATATGGATGGAAATGTTCACATCTATAAGGCGCGATTGGTGGCGAAAGGTTTTAAATGATTCAAGGAGTTGATTATGATGAAACCTTCTCGCCCGTCGCAATGCTTAAATCTATTCGGATTATCCTAGCGATTGCTGCATATTTTGATTATGAGATATGGCAAATGGATGTCAAAACGGCTTTCCTAAATGGAAACCTAAGCGAGGATGTATACATGATACAACCTCGGGTTTTGTCGATCCAGAATCGCCTGGAAAGATATGCAAGCTACGAAATCCATTTATGGATTGAAGCAAGCATCTCGAGTTGGAATATTCGTTTTGATGAAGTAATCAAAGGGTTTGGTTTCATCAAAAATGAAGAAGAGGCCTGTGTTTACAAAAAGGTCAGTGGGAGCGCAATTGTATTTCTAATCTTATATGTGGATGACATATTGTTGATTGGAAATGATATCCCTATGCTAGAATCCGTCAAGTCTTCATTGAAAAATAGTTTTTCCATGAAAGACTTAGGGGAGGCACATACATATTGGGCACTCGGATCTATAGAGATAGATCCAAGAGGCTAATTGGATTAAGCCAAAGTACATACATTGACAAGGTGTTGAAAAGGTTCAACATGCATGATTCCAAGAAAGGTTTCTTGCCCATGTCACATGGCATTAATCTTAGCAAGAATCGTGTGCTCGGACACATGATGAGCGGAATAAGATGGGTATGGTTCCATATGCTTCGGCAATTGGATCCATCATGTATGTCATGCTTTGTACACGCCTGCATGTCTCGTACGATTTGAGTGCTACGAGCAGATACCGTCCGATCCGGTGAAGGTCACTGGATCGCCGTAAAGAATATCCTTAAGTACTTGAGAAGAGCTAAGGATATGTTCCTAGTCTATGGAGGTGAAGAAGAGCTCGTTGTAAGTGGTTACACCGATGCTAGCTTCCAAACGGACAAGGATGATTATAGATCGCAACCGGGTTCGTGTTCGCCCGAACGGAGGCGCATCACTGGAAGAGTTCCAAGCGGGATACCGTTGCTGATTCTACAATGGAGGCCGAGTACATTTGCTTCGGAAGCGCAAAGGAGGCCGTTTGGATCAAGAAATTCGTTTCGAGCTTGGTGTGATGACTAGTACGACCGGTCCAATGTCTCTCTATTGTGATAATAGTGGAGCCATTGCGCAAGCCATGGAGCCGAGGTCACATCGAAGTCCAAATGCATACTTCGGCGATATCATCTCATCCGCGAGATAGTGGACAGAGGTGATGTCAAGATATGCAAAGTGCACACGGATCTCAACATAGCCGATCCGCCGACAAAACCTCTCCTCGCCCGAAGCATGAGGCGCACACAAGAGCAATGGGTATTAGATACTTACATGATTGACTCTAGTGCAAGTGGGAGATTGTTAGTGATATGCCCTAGAGGCAACATGGAGATGTTGGATATCACGTCAATGTTTATGTATAAATGAATAAAGTGTTATTCAGTTCCATGAAATAGACATCTTGTATTGATCAATAAGTACGTGACTTATTTATGAGACTCTTTATGTATGAATCTATTTCTAAACGATCCTCGATCATATGTCATATTGTTGGAACAAATATGATTCTAAGATCGGCATGTTTATTGATTGATGATCATGTCTCATAGATCATGGGTATGGAGATACCAAATCAATAAACATGGACACATGTGTTGGAGAACACATTGTTGGATCGACCCACCATGAGACACCGCAGGAATTAATGTGCCATTAGTTGGTCTCGTGTAGTGTTGGTACAAAGTCCTTAGACCCGAGATCACCATGGATTCCAACATGTGTAGTAGCCTACTTTGGGACTACCAAACGCTATTCCGTAACGGGTAGTTATAAAGGTAGTTTTCGGGTTTGCTATGAAACATGGAGTGGGATGTGAGTGATCAAGATGGAATTTGCCCCTCCTTTGGAGAGATATCTTTGGGCCCCTCGAGGTAATGGATTATGGAAATGCATGGCCATGCTAAGTTGATTGAGGAGTCAATCAATGCATGATAATCCAATATGGTTCGAGTGAATGGTTAAGCTATTGAAGGGATGGCACACATCTTGCCTATAGCTTAACCGGTATCGTGAGGCAAAGGGATTTGTGTACACATTACAGGTTGAGCCGATATTATTCTTGTATACTATGGTGTCAATATGTGCTGCTAGGCGCCGCTGTTGACGGGTCGGCTGAGTTGGACTCGAGCCGACTATCGGCTAAGTTAGACTATCGCCGAAACCAAGTATACCTGAACCTACAGGGTCGCACGCTTAAGGGGATAGAATAGATATTCGAGTTGGACTCGGATACGGCTCGATCGGATAGGGATCCGATCGGATAGAGTCCTATGGGCTTACAACGTGTGGACGACCAACTCTATGAGATACGGATGAGATCCGATTCAAAAATAGAGTCCTGATCGGCCACTAGTCCCAGTCGGCCAACTCTATATAAAGGGGCGAGGGGTGGAGAGTTTCGGTATCGCGTTGAACCGAATCCGCAACAAAAGTCGCCGAGATCAATCTCCACGGAAAATCTCCCCACTTTCGAGCCAAACCCTAGCCTTGCATCGCGTGCTACCACACGGGTGTACGGCGTTTTGTCCCCGGACGTGTGGATACAGGTAGAGGCGCTGCTACGTTGCGCGCTGTTGATCGGCTTCGGATCGGCTACGGTCGGGCGCATCGGAGCAAGGCGCAAGAACGTGACCGGACGACTTCGGGAATCGGCTGTCGGCTTGCAGGAATCGGCTACATAGTTCCAGATCGGATAGCCCTGATTGGCTATTTCTGCTGCATACTCCAATCGGTAACGATCTATCGGCCCTTACTTGCAAGTGTTCCTGATTTGCGCGGTAGAAAATTTTTGTTTTCGGTTAGCGTAGCTTCCGCGTAACCCTTCATTTAATATATAGATTCATCATAAATATAACATTAATTACTTACAAAGGAGGTACTTGGTCCTCACCACGAACAAAATTGCAGCGGAAAAGAAAATCTAGCCAAGCTTCACCTCTACTCCCACAGGCAACTCAACTGGGATCTAAGCCAAAAGGTCTTCTCCCTCGAAATCCTTCTTCAACTGAGGTTGATTGGTTAATGCAAGGTGAGTACATGGAATACTCAACAAGCCGCACAACAAATATGCAAGTGCACAGGGATACATAGGATGGCAATAATAGGGTTTCATTTGCAAAGGTAGCATTTAGCAAACATTTGAGAATTTGTAGAACAAGAGAGTAATTAATCATCAATATTAATCAACACCGAACAGCCCCCAATGCCGCACAGCCCAACGAACTCGAACAACCAATCCCGGTGACTGAGATCTAAACTCCATTACAGGACCTAACAAATTATCATCACCAATTTATTATCATTAATGAGTAATATAGGACTAATCACAAAAAATATTGCTAGGCCCACCCATAACCGCGGGTACAACTATTCGAATAGTTTTACTCGATCGAGGTGTACAAATTTACCCACAAGACACAATTCACAACATGTTGCCATGCACCTCAATACCTCCATGGTACCTCGTAACGAAATTGTGACAGGACTCTTCGCATACCACGCTCAAGAATGACACCCACTAAGCATCTGTCTCCAATAGTGAATGGTCGGTTACCTAAGAGGAGACTACTTAGTTCCCAAAAACATATGTGGACTTAATTATCTCGCCACCCGTGGACTTAATTGTCTGCCATGATTAGACAAAAAACAAACCACCATGGTCTCTCCTGTTGAACATGCTACACTTCAGATCTAGCCGTTGCCCATGCTGGTTGTGGTTAGTACGATTAATGAGTGTAGCTTGGTGGTGGCCCGTCAAGCTTTGCTTTTTCTCGCTTGGACCAATTGTCGATTGGTTTGGAGTGCTAATCATCAATCCGTTGGCGAGCTCTAGTAACCCGGAACCGATGAGATTCAAGGGAGGCTGCTTGAGTTAAAGCATTGATGATCTCATCGAGCAGCGGCCTTGGATTTCTACTATTCTGCTCCTAATAGGACCACTATTTTCAACCAAGGTATTCAAGCGATGCATTTAGCTGATCCATGATATCGAGCAGTTAGCTTATGACGGCTTCAGGGGAGGAGAGATTGTTTTGCCGATGATTTCTTCTTCCTCGTCATCCAGAAATTGGCCAATATCAAAGTAGAACATATCGGCTATATTCTGCGTCTTGAAGATTAAAGATAGAATCGTGCATGGGCAATTAAAAGGTATAGGTAGGTTGAAGAATACCGGAAGAGTTGGCACAGTCTGAGGTGCATGGTTACGCAGAGGCTACGATAGATAATAACAAAAATTTCTACCACGCAAACCAGGAACCTTGCAAGTAAAGGTCGATAGATCATTACCGATTGGAGTGGAGTGCAGCGCATATAGACAAACAGGAGCTATTCGATCCAGAACAGTGCTGGCCGATCACAGCCAATTTGCTAACCACAGCCGATTCCCAAGTATAGCCGATTTGCCGATTCCACAGCCGATCCGCCGCAGCCGATTTGCCGATTGATCTACCACAACTGATTCACCGATTGGTCTGCCATAGCCGATTCGCTGATTGATCTGTCGCAACCAATTCGCAAAACTGTGCTCGCGCGCCTCGCTCCGATGAGCCCGACCACAACCCATCTAGCCGATCACAGCCAATTCACAGCCGCTGAACAGCACCGCAATGTAGCAGTGCCTCTATCGGTATCCACACATCCAGAGATAGAACGCCTAACACCCGTGTGCTAGCACCAAATGCAAGGCTAGGGTTTGGCTCGAAGTGTGGTGAGGGTTTCCGTGGATATCAGTTGATTCGATTCAATGCAATGCTTCGCTCTCCACCCTCGCCCCTTTATATAGAGTTGCCGACTGGGCCTATAAGCCCATCGGGACTCTATTTTGAATCGGATCATATCCGAATCTCATAGAGTTGGCCGGCCGGACTTCGTAAGCCCATAGGACTATATTAAATTGAATATTATACAAATTGAGCCATATTCGAGTCCAACTCGTATGCCCATTCTTATCCCCTTAAGCGTGCGACCCGTAGATTCAAGTATACTCGGCTCCGACTCAAGTCTAACTCAGCCGATCGTCAATAGCGGTGCCTAGCAGCTCATATTGACACCATAGTATACAAGAAAATAATATCGGCTCGAACCTATAATGTGTACACAAATCCCTTTGCCTCACGATACCAATTAAGCTACCGGCAAGATGTGTGTGCCATCTCTTCAATAGCTTAACCATTCACTCGAACCGTATTGGATTATCCGTCCGTGATTGACTCCTCAATCAACTCGGCATGGCCGTGCACTTCTATAATCCAATAGCTCGAGGGGCCAGAAATATCTCTCCAAAGGAGGGGCAAATTCCATCTTGATCACTCACATCCCACTCCATGTTTCATAGCAAACCGGAAGACTACTTTTATAACTACCCGATTTACGGAATAGTGTTTGGTAGTCCCAAAGTAGGCTACTACACATGTCAGAATCCATGATGATCTCAGGTCTATGAACTTTGCACGAACACTACTTGAGACCAACTAATGACACATTAATTCTTGTAGTGTCTCATGGTGGGTCTATCCAACAATGTGTTCTCTTACGCATGTCCACGTATATTGATTTGGTATCTCCATACTATGATCTATGAGACATGATCATCAATCAATAAACATGTCGATCTTAGAATCATATTTGTTCTAGCAATATGACAAGTGATCGAGGATCGTTTGGAAATAGATTCATACATAAAGAGTCTCATAAATAAGTCACGTACTTATTGATCAATACAAGTTGTCTATTTCATGGAACTGAATAACACTTTATTCATTTATACATAAACATTGACCATGATATCCAACATCTCCATGTTGCCTCTAGGGCATATCACTAACATGAGGTTGAGCCTGATCGGCGTGGTGGCTACTGGTGGCTGAGCGTGGGAAATCGTCCAATATGTGTTCGCTTGAGACCAGCTGATGAGGCAAAGCCGTTTGAATCATAGGCTAAAATAAAGAGGCATTAGAAAAGAAAAGGCTTGTAAGATAAAAGAATATGAGAAAGCTACCGATATAGGAGGTGTAGCGCTTGGAGTAGCTTGTTCGGATTGACATGAGTTTCACTTAATTAATCACCAGCAACATTAATATCAGCGTTGATATTATCATCAGCAACAACATTGGCTTTGACATCTTCTATTTCATCAGCCACATTGTTGATAGAGGCATCGATCTCAGGATCAAGCTCAGGTTCATCGTCAACGACACTCGATGGGCCAATGGTTATCTTCTCGCTTCTTACGACCAAGATGTGTTAAATTTTTCTTCCTTTTTCCAATCGGCTCTGATTTGGCCTATCAAAAGATGATGATGGGGTGCACCAGCACCAAAAGTAAGAACTATACCTCCACATCGATGCAAAGTCTGGGATCAAGCATGGTTAGGAAATTGGATGTAGGGAGATTGAACAAGGGTTTTTTTCATTCACCAAACCATCGGGACCATGGTCGACAACTTGATGCATGGTTGTCAAAACAGCCGATGGTACCAAGGACGAGTCCCTCAAGCAGCATTAGCCAATTAAATTCAAGAGCGCTTGATATTGGCCCTCTGGTTTGGATTTTATTGATGAACTAAAGGCTGATAAGGACTTGGCCAAATCCCAAATGACGAGATGCAACCGATGGGTGATAGAATTCGTATGAGACGTGAGAATTGCGTCCGGTTGATACTCCAATCACAAAAAGGCATGGAGAGATGGCTGATATGAAGATTTCCCTTATGCTTTCATGAGAATTGACCATGTTTGAATCGAAGTTGAAGTGGAGCTCAAAAGTGCTGGTGTCTTCGTATACATACCATATTACAGCTTCCTTTGGGAACCATGGTAGAAGTGATCAAACCAAAATTTGACCTCATCGGGTGTTAGCCTGCTTCCAGGATATACCGATGCTGCTTCTCCAAGGGATAGCATCGGTGGCAAGTAGGATTGGCATCTTCTCCATAATTAGATGGGAATATGGATCTTTTAAGAGGAGGGTTTTTCTGCCACTTGGACGGTATAAAGTTTCAACCATAATTTAATGAACCATCTGTTAGTGATATGCCCTAGAGGCAACATGGAGATGTTGGATATCATGTCAATGTTTATGTATTTATGAATAAAGTGTTATTCGGTTCCATGAAATAGACATCTTGTATTGATCAATAAGTACGTGACTTATTTATGAGACTCGATATGTATGAATCTATTTCTAAACGATCCTCGGTCATATGTCATATTGTTGGAACAAATATGATTCTAAGATCGGCATGTTTATTGATTGATGATCATGTCTCATAGATCATGGGTATGGAGATACCAAATCAATAAACATGGACATATGTGTTAGAGAACACATTGTTGGATAGACCCACCATGAGACACTACAGAATCAATGTGCCATTAGTTGGTCTCGAGTAGTGTTGGTACAAAGTCCTTAGACCCGAGATCACCATGGATTTCAACATGTGTAGTAGCCTACTTTGGGACTACCAAACGCTATTCCGTAATGGGTAGTTATAAAGGTAGTTTTCGGGTTTGCTATGAAACATGGAGTGGGATGTGAGTGATCAAGATGGAATTTGCCCCTCCTTTGGAGAGATATCTCTGGGCCCCTCGAGGTAATGGATTATGGAAATGCATGGCCATGCTAAGTTGATTGAGGAGTCAATCAACGACGATAATCCAATACGGTTCGAGTGAATGGTTAAGCTATTGAAGGGACACATCTTGCCTATAGCTTAACCGGTATCGTGAGGCAAAGGGATTTGTGTACACATTACAGGTTCGAGCCGATATTATTCTTGTATACTATGGTGTCAATATGTGCTGCTAGGCGCCGCTGTTGACGGGTCGGCTGAGTTGGACTCGAGCCGACGATCGGCCAAGTTAGACTATAGCCGAAACCGAGTATACCTGAACCTACAGGGTTGCACGCTTAAGTGGATAGAATAGATATTCGAGTTGGACTCGGATACGGCTCGATCGGATAGGGATCCGATCGGATAGAGTCCTATGGGCTTACGACGTATCGGCTTCGGATCGACTGCAATCAGAGCGATCGGTTGTGGTGGAATCGGCTGCGGTCGGGCGCATCGGAGCGAGGCGTGAGAACGCGGCCGGACGACTCGAATCGGCTGATTGGCAAATCGGCTGTCTCCGGGAATCGGCTACACTATTCCGGATCGGATTGCCCTGATTGGCTATTCCGCCGCACTCTACTCCAATCGGTAACGATCTATCGGCCCTTACTTGCAAGTGTTCTGGTTTGCGCGGTTAAAAGTTTTTGTTTTCGGCTAGCGTAGCCTCCGCGTAACCCATGACCACCATGAGCCGTTAATATGTCTGATGGGTTGTCTAGTTAGTAATTTAGCTGCCACTGATGAAGCAAATGATAAGTAGTGTCCGAGAGATATTTGCCTAGACTTATATTTTTCCCATCGGAAAGAGTGTCTTCTATGTGTTGCATATTTGCTGTCAGCCTCAAGGTTGACCCACGAGTAAATTTCTCCAACCACATATTAAAGAAAGCCACGTGGTCTCGATGGGAGATTGGACCTATTTGGGCAAGCTAGGCAATGTATCCGGACAAGCCCCCTGCAGCTTTGGTATCTAACTTATGAGTGCACTTATTCTCAGGTTGACGAGATTAGACGATAAAGATATATCTAGGCTGGTAAGCATGATAACATCCATTAGAGTGGGAGTCATCGGTCCCTGATTAAAAAGAAAGGCATTTAGAGTATTGAAAAGTAACTAGCCGATGCAATAAGGAATTCATCCTTTTCCATTTCGGCCAGAGAATGTTCAAGGCACCGAGCTATGCCGATATCGAACCAAAATTGAAATTTCAAGGTTAGCATCCGAAGATAATAATTTCTCTAGCCCAATAGCTTTGTAGGCTTTGATCTAAAGCTGAGGTGCCAATCTGCAATTTTAGGGCTTGATTGCTTGAAGGGGATCCTGTTGGTTTCAGCGTTAATGAATTCTATCAGGTCTTCATTACCCATTGGCCTCAGGTAATAAAATAGCGGTTGATCAAGCATTGGAATAGCTATTTGGTTTCTCAAGTACTACAATGAAGTGATCAGTAAAAGATGAAGAACACCAGATGTGAAGATTAAAATTTTAGGTCTAAACTTAAACAATGCGGTAAAAATAGAGAAAAAGAGGATTTTTGAAGGTTCTTACCATGGGGATTTCAGTGGTGGTGGCCATTTGTGGTGCAGCAAGGAGTTTCGATCTTGGGGATGTTTGCTCAGAGAAGTCACCAAAGATGAAGAAGAGAGAAAAGGAGAGCTCGCCGATGTGAGGAACGAAGAGATTGTGACAAGGTGATGATTACCGATGGAGACCGAAGGCTTTTATATTGTTCGGTGCGTAGAGGGATGTCCTGGGTCAATTGGGCCGACGACCTAATGGGCTGATGGTGTTAAATGGTCCGTGCAAAGGAATTCCGAAGCATATCTACCCGTACTCCAGAATTAGGGGCATATGTTAACGGTGAAATTTGGTAATTTCCGTTACTCAAAGACGGAGTTCACGCCGTGATTATAGAAGATTGGGTTGGCAAGTTTATTCGGGTGATTATATTGTATCTAAGTTTGGGTCGGTGCTGTTTTATTACCTTGATATCTGAATTCTATCAGTTATAGTCGATCGATCCAAAATTCCATCGGCATCGGCTTGGGCGAACCATACTATATCGACCCCTTGGCTGAGTGGCCTATTGATCTACTATTCCTTGTTTCATTGTTGTTAGTTACAATATCAAACTAACTAGCACGCTCTGAACCCAATTTGATAGGTCCTACACTAGAGTAAACAAATCTCTCAGGCCTTCATGTGGAATGACAAAATCTCATCAACAACCACATGTTAGCGAAATGTATATCTCATTTATATTGTGCTGGTTAGCTCCTAAATAAGCCACCATGACAATACAAAAATTAAGAAACCTTAGTCCTAAGCTTCTTTGCCCCATAAGCTGCTTGCAAGAGAAGTAACATAGAGCCTAAACAACTTCCATTCTCCCTTGCCTATATAAGGAGTTGCAACCATGATTGAGACCTCTTAGCACCATACAATCCATTAGCAAGCGAGAATGTGTGAGCAGCCCTAGGTATGTTTTCCAATATTTGTATTTTGTTTGTGCATATTTTATTATTGTTTGAATATTTGTTTTTCTTGAATAGTATAGTATCGGTGTTTTGATTAGTCATGAAGCAATGAGTGTAGCTTCTAGTCATCACCCCCTCCCTTGAGCATATTGATCTTGATTGGGAACTTATTTTGTTTACAGATAAATCTGCATGCAATGATGAATATCCAACTTGTTATTATGCCATATTTTTTACTATTGTTATCTTATTCCCTTGTAGCCATAATTGCATATGAGTCCCTAGTCACTTATGACAAATGCTTAGTTATGTTGTTAGTTGCATATTACTCCCATTATTATCAAAAGCTATATGCTTGGGCAATTACATTAGGGAAGGTTATTGACATACGGCATGTGGAGACATGAGCGCCACATTGCCATGATATTGATAACATGATTTGTGAAACAAAACTAAACTAAACAAATGTTTTCGACTAGGGCGGCTGGATGACTTGGGTGGTTTTCGGCTAAGGCTAGTGTTGTCCTTGCTTTGTTAAGGACCGAGCCATGAAGCTATGCATGAAACGACCCCAGTACGCCCATACTTCTTGCATCGGGCATAGACCTAGCAGAGTAACTAGCCGAGTGAAAGCGGTACCCAATACATAGTGGATTCATTTAGGAGTGTGAATAGGCGGGAAGCCTAGAGGTGGGTAACTATCGATGGTAACCTGAAAGAAACTTGGCTTAATTATAGTTTAAGGAATGTGTGTGTTTTCCCCCATGGGAACGCCAAAACTCTTCTCACTGCTAGAAATCGTGTACGCCTAGAGTGCATGAGGACTCAAATTCATGGAGTGGGTACTACCAAAGTGAGGTTATTGAAAGGCTTTGCCGTGACGCGTCTCATTCGTTGGGCAAGTCACAAAGTGCAAGCGTACATCCATTGCAGTCTGAGTAAAACAATCTATTCGAATAGCCGTGCTCGTGGATATTGAGCACCAGGACATGTATTACACTTGGCTAGACTCTAAATTCTTAAATTGATGGGTTGGGATTATGCATGCTGTTTTCGACTGGGTGATCAACATCTCGAGAGGCGAGAAGGCGTAAACCCTAGAAAATCATGATGAGATAGTGTTGATGAGAAATTTCTCTCACGCGCTGGCCTGGGAGATCTTCTTAGCGCTAGTGCAGGTCCGTCCTTGGCTACCTGTGATGATCTAGGCGTGCTAATTGGTTTGATCTCGCTAACCAATAAGAAATAATAAAAGATACATGCGTTAAGGTTAAAGTTAGATCCTACGGGATCGGCTCAGAAACCAACTTGCATATAATTGCCTTCCCAAAGCATATTTAACTTAAGTGACTGGGATAGATCGGCTGTGCCGAGACAATATGAATCACTTAATCTAAATATACATCAAGATAATAAATATATGTGTTTATAACCTAGCCGATGCTGCAGGTCTAACGTGATTCGGCTAATACTCCGATACATCTTATGAAAAGATATCAATCTAACCTAAATGTGTTAAACCTAGATCAATCGGCTATCGACTAATGCCAACGGACGATATCGCTTAAAGCATTTAACCGATTGATATCTTAATATAAGAGGCGTTTTAATATATCTAATAGTAAATAATGCTAAAAGATTATTAAAACAGGTAAGGCGGTCGAAACCCCAAAGACTGTCTCTACAAGTAAGCATCTAATCAAATAGTTCTAAATACTTCTAAAAGCGACTTAACAGATCATAGATGATGCAACATTAAGTACAAAAAGATAGTATTAGATCTATATGGACCGAGGTAAACCCTTCAAGACGGTAGATACAACATAAAACCTAGTCCAACATCTAGATCTAGCTCTGTCAGCTGCTGTCTCCCAAAAGAAACGAGCCGACGGCGAGATAGGTCTAGACATTGTTCTAGATTATATGTCGTATATAATAACTTGTGCAGTTTATAACATTAAATCTAGAGTGTCATGACGATGTAAGCACTAGATTTGACGGAATAAACTACTAATGACGAGAATTTACCTTACTCGGGGGTTCAAATCGATGCAGCCCGAAGCCGGATCAAGAACTCGTCTGAAAGAAAATAAGAGGCGATGTGCCGAAGTTGTATTGATGTGTGATTATTATTTCCAAGAGGTCTTGGGTCCTATTTATACCCAAGTACAACAAAGTCCATGTATAAGACGGTTTCTATCCATAGATGGCCTAGCAAAAGGATACAGCCTGGGATACAGCCTAGCAAAAGGATCTACTATTCAAAATACGACAACAGCCTGGGATACAGTCCCATGTCGCATTACAAAAGGAAATATCTAAACAAAACCCTATTTTACAGATACAATTGCCGTTACACGACTTTATCCATAGATGGCAATATCTTAACGCACATTTAGGAACCGAATCTTCCTTTTATCTTCAAGCTTCTTTATCGGAAACGGTTCCATCTCCCTCTCCGAATCGGAATCGGCTATGGCTATCCTCGTCCGATTCGGCCCAAACCGGCCTTCCACCGATTTGATCGTGGCCGATGCGTCTCGTTTCTCCGCAGATCATTTTCCAATCATATTCCACTTCAGTTTCAGCCTTGAACTCAGGGATTTGGTACCAAATTTTGTCATTAACACATGCCCCCCAAGTCCGTGATAAGATAATATCGCGGATTTTCCGCTTTTCAAATTCCCGCGCAACTCCCGTCCGATTCTGTCTCGGCTGTCGAGAAACCTCTTTAAATAGCACCTGTCTTCCACCGAAACAAGCCATGTTGTTATTTCCATCTCTCAAGCCCTAGCCAAAAAAACTCTTCGTCTCCTCGGCGACCTCGTTGGACCCGAAGTGCGACATCATCAACAAACCCTTTTCGCGGCGACAATCCCGCTCGTCAATGGCGTCCTCAAGCACTCATTTCGAAGCGACCCAGCCGGAATACACAGAGGTATGTTTCATCGTCTACCGCTCATTACTCCTTGCAATTTGGCCTTCATCTTTTGTAATCTTGTTTTTCCATCCTTTAAATCGCAGCATCTCGCCCACCAAATTGCCATCCCAGACCTCGCTAGTCCTAATCAGTTCTTGTTAGGGCCGATCGGCAACGTAGACCCTAGCGAGTTCACTAATGCTGAGACAAACCGAATCCCCTTTAGATTTTTCACTCCTGACCTAGCCCACTGCTCTGTTGCCTTCAAGTGTTGGCCCTCAACAGACAAATCTTGGCCAGCTTGGTATTCACGGATGTCGGCTAGGCAGCAAACCCACTGGACTGAAGTAGGAATAAGCCAACGCTTAGCCCTGACGATAGCCGATATATCAACGGACGAACCCCTCTTATCGGCTGCCACCTACTTCTGGTCGGACACGCTAAATGTGTTCCTTTTCAAGCAAGGGCCAATGACGCCAACCCTTTTGGACATAGTGATGATCACAGGACTGGATATAACATCCACAGTTGACCCAGTCGGCCTCAACATCAAGTGCTCCCACATTTTAAGACCAAAAGCATAGGGGGCTGGAGCGGCTTCATATCCATGAACATGAAAGACGGCCCAATTTCTGAGAGAGAACACACTACTTTCCTTTTAATGTGGCTGGAAAATATGTTTTCTGCGGATCGAGCTGCGTGCCGACTAGCAACTGGCAGCACATAGCCGAAGCCTTAGTGAGCAAAAAACAAGTTCCTTTGGGAAAATATTTGCTCGGCTATCTATACCAAATGTTAAGTAATGCATCGGCTCGGCTAGCTTCTAAACAAGCCATCAACACGGGAGGGCCCCGGTGGCTATTGCGGTTGTGGTTAAACCTTCACTCTACCGGGTTGCGAAAGGCCGACCCCATTGGAGGCCGACTTCCCTTTAATCGAGCCAAGATTCGAGGATGATGAAGAAGTGACCACTCGCCGATGCATGTCATATGGGGAAGCAGCAGCAACCTATCATGGATCCAAGCTAACAACCGAACACTTCAAAACTGGTTCGGCAACCTGTACACGGCTTCCCAAGCAGCTCAAGGATATGGTTTGCTTACGAAGATTTGATAGATTCAAACTCCTAGATGATCTTCGGCTGGATGAGCTCAACTTCGAGGGATATGAAAAACCAAGGGAAATCTATACGTCGGCTATCACACCTTGCATCCTCCCTATCGGCATCCACCAAGGGCGCAACATTCAAAAGTCTTATGAGTTCTATCATCCGATGGTGGCCGCAAGAAAACTTAGCATGGGTCGGCTACCGATCGTCCTCTACTACTCAGACAAGATCCAATCCAGAGGCAAGATCGAGGGAGATATCATGATGAATCGGCTGCTCAGCATTCCTGGCCCCCCTCTTGGCAGTATTGACAACATTGATCTAGCAGTGACAAGGACAACCATCTTCAGCCGATGGTGGAATGTATGGAAGCGGCATTTGTTCCATCAATCGGCCTCGATGTACTTGACCATCATTGACCCGGAGATGACCCCATCGGTAAGTATCTCTCTTTTTTTTCTTTTTCTTAGCTTTCTTCGGCCACTTCTTGTATTATTGACTAATCATGTCTTATCCCCTTGCAGACGACCGATACCTCCCCTCCACACACAAGTAATCCTTTATGCCCTTGGCATGCTATCCGGCGGCTGTGGGCTGGCCCTGTCCATCATCGGCTGCCATGCGCCGAAGGTGGCCACTCTGCTCCACGGCCAAACCCGTGCACCATTACATCGGCTGAAAAGGGTGACGCCGTTGGCTGCTGCTACTCCGGCTGTAGAGAAAAGAAAATGAGCTTCAAAGAAACCAAAAACAGCCCAGCCGACGACTTGCCACCAGTCGACCCGGATGTGGACACGGCCCTTGAAGAAGAAGTTAGAGACGAGGAGATGGAGCAAGCCGTCAACGCCGCCGCAGCCGAAACGAGCTCTTCGGACAAGTATGGTCGGACTCCGTCGGTCGAGCAGACCATCGAGCAAACTCCAAGCCCTCCGAAACGCATCCCTCATCCCCAGCCGGTAAGCATTCTTCATCGTTTAGTCTCGTCATTCACTTTTTATTATGATTCATCGGCTTTCTATGTCTGCAGGCAAATAAAATGGCCATCAAGAAGAAAACAGCTCCTCCTCCTTCGGTCAGCTCTATCACCCTTTATTTCCTTCTTACTAGCATAGCCGAATTTCTAACTTGCACCCTTTTCCAGCCTCCCCGTGCTCCAACACCTGCCTCTCATGCATCAAGAGAGCCGACACCGACGGCCGCATGTGATGTTGACACTGAGGATGTGGCTACCTCAGTTCCAGCTATCCGAGTAAGTCTTGTTCAATTTTATAAATCGGCTCATTAATTTTGTCGGCCCTCCTAACCACCTTCTAACTTGCAGTCTGTAGCCGATCTTCTGGATTTCGATCTATCGGAATTCCTTGATCCTGACGAGGGCACCGATAAGGCCATGGTGGTGTCAGACGAGGAGCTATGGGCCACTTTGTCAGACATAGCCAAACGGCTAGAGTGTTCCCTTGATTTCTTGGTCACCGACTGCGATTCTATCCGTAGTCGGTTTGAGGATATTCAAGATCGGCTATCGGACCAGCTGGCTGATATTATTACACCGGCCACGTTTATGGAGGTGCATCGACACAAACTTGAATGAGCTAAACCGAGGATAGCCGATCGCCGCAAAAACGAAGCATTGGAGGCCACCATCAACGCCAGCCAACAAGAGATTACTGCCGAGAAGGCTAAGTTTGATGCTTTGAAGACCAAGCCGATCGCTGAACTTGATCGGCTTTGCAAGCATCGGGAGGAGCTGGTAGCCGAACTTGCAAGATTGAAGCTGATATCATAGCCAAGGAACAACGCGTGGTCGGCCTGCCGAAGGAGATTGAGGACCAGCGAGCAAAGATTAAGGCGGGCGTGTCAAATCTGTTCGACATGGCCAAGGCAATGAAGCCGATCCCGGGGAACTACGCAGCCGATGCGAAGGCCATTGAAGAGATAGACGGGATCCGTCGGCTATTGCTGAATTCCTTGGGCACTGAGTCGACTGTAATAGTTGTATGGGGCATGAACTCGCACGTCTTGTAATCCAACTGTTTTTGTTATCGGCTTTCGTCGACTCATGTAAATGATTCGAACTAACTTCTGCAATCGGCTTGCCTTACTTGATCGCCAAATAATGCATGCTTGCCGATCACCCCCAACTTGCTTGAAGGCATCAAATTTTTTTTGAAAAATTCGTTCTGTCTCCTCTGCCTCCTTGATATTCGTTCTGTCTCGTATATGCCCCCTAATTTTGTTGATGGTGTTCACGGCGTTAACAAAATTATCAAGTCAAATATCCTGTTGTCTTGTCGCCTAGGCTGAGCCGATGTATGAAAATTAGGGGAAAAACTTGGCGTGAAAACGCCCTAAAGGCGATGCGTACGTTACAACGCATCGGCTAACATGAATCAGCACGACCATAGTCGAATCACGAGTTGATCCATACACTTGGGTAATATTTCTTTAAATATTTGCCGTTCAGAGCCCTCCCAAACACTTCTCCATCCAAACCCTCTAGCATATAAGCCCCTTTAGAGACGCATTTGTGGATCTTGAACGGCCTTCCCAATTTGGTGACCATTTGCCGAACTTATTGTCTCTTGATCCGATCGGCAATATCGGCTTCCAAACGAGTTTGCCCTCTTCGAACGACTTAGGGACAATCTTCTTGTTATAATGGCGGGCTACTCGTTCTTTATCCTTTGTTACTTTTTCCAAGGCCCTCATCCGTGACAATACCAAATCTTCTGATTCATCTACCATGAGGTTATAGTAATCATCGGCTGTAAGCTGATCTTGTAACTGGATTCTTCTAGAGCCGACGATGCTTTCCCATGGTAAGACTGCTTGGTGCCCGTAGACTAGTTTATACGGAGGAACTTGGATAGATCCATGACAAGCCATCCGATAGGCCCAAAGTGATTCGGCTAATCGGCTATGCCATTGCTTGGGATATTCAGAAATCTTCCTCTTTATCAGCTTAATCAAGCTCTTATTTTGAAGCCTCTGCTTGCCCGTTGGCCTGAGCATAATACGGCGAAGAATTGAGTAGCTTGATTCCCATGCCGTCGTCAAACTGAACAAACTTATCCGATACGAAGATAGATCCCTAATCTGTTGTTATTGTTTAAGGGACGCCGAATCGGTACACGATGTATTCTTTAACAAACTCAATTGCATCCTTTGAATCAACCTTCTTTAGAGGAATTGCTTCCACCCACTTCGTGAAATAATCTGTTGCCACCAGTATGAATTTATGTCCCTTACTTGAGGGTGGATTGATCTGGCCGATCATATCTATTCCCCAACATCTGAACGGCCAAGGCTTTATTATTGGGTTCATAGCCGATGCTGGTGCCCTTTGTATAGCTCCAAATTTCTGACAATCCTGGGAGCCCTTGTAGTACATGAAACAATCCTCCAGCATCATTGGCCAAAAATACCCTGCTCTCCGCAGTAGCCACTTCATCTTATGAGCCAATTGGTGTGTGCCACAGATCCCTTCATGCACTTCTCCGATAGCCACCTTGGCTTGATCGGCACTGAGACACTTGAGTAGCATGCCATCAATCGTCCGATAGTATAAGTCTCTATCGAGCAATACATATCTTAAAGCCTTGTAGTGCAATTTCCTTGAAGCCGACTGGGAAGGGGTCTGTAAATAACTATAGACTTCAAACCTCCAGTCGTCAGCTGTTATGGTGGCAATCTCTATCTCAATATCTTTCGTCATCGGCTTGTAACCCGATGCCCCTTGAGCTAAATCATCGACTTCTGCATTCTGCTCCCTGGGGATATGCTTCAATGTAACTAGCCGAAAGTTGTCCATCAATTCTCGACATCGTTGATAGTAGACCATCATCGCGTCCTTTTTGCACTCATATTCTCCCGAAAACTGGCTGATGACCAACAGCGAATCCCCCAGGACTTCGACGGCGTTGGCTTCGACTTCCTTGAGAAGATGCAATCCTTTGAGCACTGCTTCATATTCGGCTTGGTTGTTTGTGGCGTGGGCGTTGATTGAGAAAGCAAATTCAAAACTTTCCCCTCTTGGGGATATAATTACCAAGCCGATACCGCATCCACTCGTGCAAACCGAGCCATCAAACGTCAAAGTCCAAGGCATAATTTCCACTGAGCCGATTGAATCATTACTGTGTTTTACTATAAAATCGGCTATAGCTTGTCCTTTAACTGCCCTGGGTGCCTAATATCTTAAATCAAACTCTGGTAAGGCAAAGATCCATTTTCCAACTCGTCCTTTTAACACTGGAGCCGATAGCATATATTTAACTACATCGGCTTTGCATATAATTGTGCACTCATTGGACAACAAATAATGCCTTAACTTGGTACATGAAAAATATAGGCAGAGGCACAATTTCTCCACTGGTGAATACCTTGTTTCAGCGTCTAATAGCCGTCGGCTGAGATAAAAGATGGCATTTTCCTTCCCTTCGACCTCTTGGATCAAGACTGAGCCGATTGACTTGTCATCGACTGATAGATATAGCTTGAATGGTATCCCTTTTTGTGGAGAAACCAGAACTGGAGGTGAGCTTAAATAATTTTTGATGTTATCCAATGCTTTCTGCTGCTCTGCCCCCCAACTGAATGCTTGATCGGCCTTAAGCCGAAGCAATGGTGTGAACGACTCCATTTTTCCGAAAGGTTGGCTATGAAGCGCCTGATGAAGTTGATTTTGCCGATAAGAGATTGTAGTTGCTTCTTGTCCTTCGGAGGTTGTATTGTCTTGATAACATTAATGTTTCTTGGTGTAACCTCGATCCTCTCTCATGAACAAGAAACCCTAAAAATCTCCCGGCCGACACGTCGAACACGCACTTCAATGGATTCATCTTGAGGCCATACTTCCTTGTTCGCTCCAAAACCTGTCTAAGATTGGCTATGTGATTTCCTGCTTCCCTGGACTTGACAATGACATCATAAATGTAAATCTCTACCAGGGAGCCGATCATATTATGGAAAATGTAATTCATGGCCCTTTGATAAGTTGCTCCAGTATTCTTCAACCCAAATATCATGACAACCCATTCATACAAGCGATTGCTCCTCGGCATTTGAAAGCAGTCTTGTGAATGTCTTCTTCGACCATAAAAATTTGATTGTAACCTGCATTACCATCCATGAAACTTATTATCTTGTGGCCGGAAGCAGCATCCACTAGTAAATCGGCTATGGGCATTGGATACTCGTTCTTAGGGGTAGCCTTGTTTAAGTCCCTGAAATCGATACACACCCTGAGTTTGCCGTTCTTTTTTCATTACTGGAATAATATTCGAGACCCACTCGGCGTATCGACAGGGCCAAATGAATCCAGCGTCATATAGCCGAGTGATTTTGGCTTTGATTGCATCATACATATCAGCCTTAAATCTCCTAGGAGACTATTTGAATGGCCGATAACCCGGCTTGATAGGCAGCCGATGTACAACAATAGACGGGCTAAGACCAGGCATCTCGAGTACTCCCAAGCAAAACAATATTTATATTCCTTTAATAAATCAATAAGCTGGGATCTACAATGAGAAGACAAATTTTTACTAATATATGTCGGCCCAGGCCTATCTCCAGAGCCGATATCTATTTCTTCTAGCTCGTCGGCCGACATAAATCCTTGCCCAAGCTTGCCATCGTCGTCGTCCGCGGTGTCCTTGCCATAGACGCTCGAGCCCTCCACGACGCCCTCAAAGTAATAATTGGGGCTCTTCGTCTCCAATAGACTGTATGGCATAATCGGACACCTTTAGAAAATCGGCCTGCCAAACTTTGCCGGACAGACAATCAATAACGTCGATTTCCCAAAGTGACAAATCGACATTAGCAACGCTCACTCACCTGTCGGCTGGCACGATTTCAATCTTGTCGCTTTGCCATTGGATTAGACTTTGATGCATTGTGAAAGGGACGCAGCAATTTGCATGAATCCAGTCCCTCCCAAGTAGCAGGCTGTAAGATCCCTTCCCTTCAATGACAAAGAATGTTGTGGGCACGGTTTTGCTGTCGACGGTCAACTCGACGTTAAGCACACCGTTGGCCTCCGATGGATTGCCGCCGAAGTCTTTAAGCACCATGTTTGTCTTGATTAGATCTTCGCCTCCATTGCCCAGCTTATGAAAAGTGGTATACGGCATGAGATTGACTGCAGCCCCCCCCATCGACCATCATTTTGGACATCGGTTTTCCATGAACGGATCCCTTCACGTAGAGTGGTTTATGGTGCCGATCCTCAGTCCCCTCTGGTTTCTCGAAGATCGCTTGATCGGGGACAGGGCCAGCTTTGCCAAGGTGTCTTTGACATTATCTACATCGGCCTCAAGAGTGCCGAATTCGGCTGGCAATATGAAAACTATATTGACCGATGCAGAAACCTTTTCTTTTCCTTTAGCGGCCATTCTAGCTTGGTCGGCTGTGCTTTCGTCGGCCGGGTTTGCATCGGCTGAGGCGTTTTTCTTCTTGGACCTCCACTGTTTCCTGCCCTGCCGACGGCGCTGATGCTGGATCAATTGTCGGACCTCCTCCTCCTGCCCTTCGCTCTTTAGCCTTTGAATTCTTCTTTTTTGCGTCTTGGTGAACAGGTTTGAGGGGCACCATTGTGGATTAGCCGATTGCTCATCATCGGCTGCTTCTTCGTCATACTCCTCATCATTTTCTTCTTCATCCTTGAAGAAGTCCTCGTGAATCGGCCCAAGTTGATCGTGCACTGACTGTCGCCGTTGGTTCAGCTGCACGGCCCTAGGGACGAATTGAGCAGGGCTGCGTATTGGTGGGTCCCTGTACTTGTCCTCATGATATTCACTGCAGGCCGGGCAGTTGTCTATCGTCAGCAGCTTCATCCCCGACTCCCAACAGAATTGGAAAAAGTCACAGTGCCAGTGCGGATCGCAATCGCTGTGATGCCTAATGTAATGGAAGCCTGTAACCTCGAGCTCCCTCACATAAGGCCTGTTGCGCCGGGCTTCTTCCTTCCGCCAAAACCGCTGCTGGAAGCGGTGTCGGCTGTCCATGCGGATCGGCCGTTGATCAGCCGATCGGCCAGCGGGACACACCATGTTGATTGGCATGGCTCGGTCTCCAGTCGGTCTCTTTTCTGCCTTGATCCCCTTGAGAGTTTCAGCTAAGCTATATGCCACTCTGTTCTGTCGATCAGCTCGCCTGGGGCCGACTTGAACCATGTTGACCGGGAAGGGGTTTCCATCTACTTTCATCGGCCGAGGTGAATCGGCAAACTTCAGCTTCCCGGCCTCGATTGCCGACTGGATTTACTACCTAAAAACTTTACAATCGTTAGTGCTATGGGAGGTCTGATGCGATCCCGCTAGGATTTAGTCCCGATCTTTCGATGAGAGGTGGAGGATAACTCGATTGGGGAATAGAGGCGACGTTCACGGCCCGACTACAACCGTCCAAGGATGATGCGCCTTAGCAACCGATACACCGTCTCCGATGGTTGACGCGATCTTGCGGTGCGCGACAACCCGGCCACTAGGGCACTCGTCCTGCAAGCAATCGAAGAACAAGCAAGAACAAGTAAAACAAGCACTGAAATTGCTATATATTAAGATGAAAGATTCAATCTGAATACACGATATGGTGGAGTTCGAAGACAAACAGACGGACGGTCTAGCCGACACGCGCGCGTGTGCAAGTAGCAAAAGGCTAACTCTAATCAACAAAACCCGCCCTTCTTGGTGACGGCTGAAGGATTAAGTAGAGGGGAGAGACGACCACAGGGGTGCCGGAGTCGTGCTAAACCCTAGGACGCGCCCCTAATGGGCCCAACTTGATACACGGCCCATTGGGCCAAAAGAGGTGACGCAGCACCAAAGACAGAAAACACTCGGTAGAAAAAGAACAATTGCGGCCGCTCCAGGACAGATATTGACATGGGGCTGGATCCATTTGAAAGTAGACTTGATAACCTTTCCATCAAGTACTTGCACGCCCAAATCGGAGTTTGCATGAAGTCGTGGCGGCCGTTAGAACTTGACACTGTGCTGCAGTCCGAATCCACCCCACGCGAATCCTCTTCCCGTTGAATCCTCTCCATCGTTCCTGAGTAAAACAAAAGTGCACGCGCCTCCAGGTATAAAGAAGAGGAACATAAACTTAAGAATGAACTCACCGATGGTTGAGTTGACGTGCACGAGCGCGGGTTATTGGTCCATGAAGTTGTACGTGTGGAGGCGTGGATGTATCGGTAGTATTGATGTCCTCATCATCCTCCCCTTCTTGCATTGGAGTCGTCCTCGACTCAAGCTCATCTTCGTCTCCCAAATATGGCTTTAAATCTGCAACGTTAAAAGTGGGACTAACCCCAAAATCTGCGGGAGATCAAGCTTGTATGCATTTTCATTAATTTTTTCAAGCACTTTAAAAGGTCCATCAGCTCTAGGCATCAACTTAGACTTTCGCAAATCAGGAAACCGTTCCTTTCGCAAATGTAACCAAACCAAATCACCACGTTCAAAATTCAATTGACGTCTACCTTTGTCACCAACAAGCTTATAGTTAGCATTCATGCGCTCTATGTTTTCTTTAGTTGTTTCATGGAGTTTTAACATCAACTCAGCACGTTGTTTAGCATCAAAATTCAGTTTTTCGAAGATGGCAAAGGCATTAAATCAATAGGAGCACGAGGCAAAAATCCATAAACAATCTCAAAAGGGCACATCTTTGTAGTGGAATGCAAGGAACGATTGTATGCAAATTCAATATGAGGCAAACATTCTTCCCACATCTTAATATTTGTCTTTAAAACAGCCCTTAACATAGTAGACAAAGTCCTATTCACAACTTCGTTTGCCCATCAGTTTGGGGATGACAAGTAGTAGAAAACAAAAGCTTAGTCCCCAATTTAGCCCACAAAGTTCTCCAAAAATGGCTGAGAAATTTAGTGTCACGGTCGAAACAATGGTGTTTGGCACACCATGCAAGCGAACAACCTCCCGAAAGAACAAGTCAGCAATATGAGTAGCATCATCGCTTTATGACATGGTATGAAATGTGCCATTTTAGAAAACCTATCCACAACCACAAAAATGCTATCTCGCCCCCTCTTGGTCCTAGGTAAGCCCAACACAAAATCCATTGAAATATCTTCCCAAGGAACACTAGGAACAGGTAGAGGCATATATAAACCATGGGGTTTAAGCGTGACTTAGCCTTTTGACATGTCGTGCAGCGAGCCACAAATCGCTCCACGTCTCTTCTCATCCTCGGCCAAAAGAAATGGCTAGCAAGGATGTCCTCCGTCTTCTTGGCACCAAAATGCCCCATCAACCCACCGCCATGCGCTTCCTGCAGCAACAACAAACGAACAGAGCTAGCTGGAATGCATAGCTTGTTAGATCTAAAAATAAACCCATCATTGAAGACAAATCTGTTCCATGTCCTTCCATCCTTACAGTGCAACAACACGTCTTTAAAATCATCATCATTCACATATTGGGCTTTGATTGTTTCGAGGCCAAAGATTTTGTAGTCAAGTTGTGTCAACAAAGTATATCTCCTAGACAAAGCATCAGCAATGATATTCTCCTTTCCCTTCTTGTGTTTAATGACATAAGGAAAAGATTCAATAAATTCAACCCATTTAGCATGCCTACGATTCAGTTTGCCTTGACTACGAATATGTTTTAAAGATTCATGATCGAATGTATGACAAATTCCTTGGGCCATAAATAATGTTGCCATGTTTCCGAGTTCTCACAAGAGCATACAATTCTTTATCATAAGTAGAATAATTCAGAACAGGCCCACTCAATTTTTCACTGAAATATGCAACGGGTTTTCCCTCTTGTAGCAAAACACCACCCAATCCAATCCCACTAGCATCACATTCAAGTTCAAAAGTCTTATTAAAATTTGGAAGTTGGAGGAGAGGTGCATGTGTCAACTTATCTTTTAACATGTTGAAGGCGTTCACTTGTGCGGTGCCCCACGTGAAAGGCGCTCCCTTCTTTGTAAGCTCATTCAGCGGTGCGGCAATGGTGCTGAAATCCCGCACGAAGCGCCGATAGAATCCCGCAAGTCCTAAAAAGCTTCGAACCCGTGTGATCGTTTTAGGAGGCGGCCAACTCGAATTGCCTCGACCTTGGCTTGATCAACCTCAATTCCCTGCGGAGTAACAACATAGCCAAGAAACGATACACGATCGGTGCAAAAACGCACTTCGCAAGGTTACCAAACAAACGTGCATCGCGCAAAGCATTAAAAACAGCACGTAAATGATCAAGGTGTTCCTCTAAAGATTTGCTATAAATCGAATATCATCAAAGTATACCACCACAAATTTGCCAATGAAAGCACGCAAAACCTCATTCATCAACCTCATGAAAGTGCTAGGTGCATTAGTTAAACCAAAAGGCATCACTAACCACTCATATAATCCAAACTTAGTTTTGAAAGCTGTTTTCCACTCATCTCCCAACTTCATACGAATCGGTGGTATCCACTACGCAAATCAACTTTAGAGAAGACAAGAGAGCCACTCAATTCATCAAGCATATCGTCTAACCTAGGAATTGGATGACGATATCTAATGGTAATGTTATTAATAGCTCTACAATCAACACACATACGCCAAGATCCATCTTTCTTAGGCACCAAAATCACCGGCACAAGCACATGGACTAAGAGACTCTCGTACGTACCCTTTATCAAGCAACTCCGAACTTGACGCTGAATTTCCTTGGTCTCGTCGGGGTTGGTTCGTATGGTGCGCGGTTGGGTAGTGAAGCCCCCGGAATCGATCGATTTGATGCTCAATTCCACGCACCGGTGGCAGCCCGGCGGTACATGCGGGGAAAACATCCTCATACTCCCGCAAAAGATTAGTGACCGCAGTGGAAAAGAAACAGTATATCCTCAAAGGAAAACAAAGCATCCTTGCATACAAAAGCATAGCATACAGTTTCAGTTGTATCCAAATTGGCAACATCGATTTAACAAGCATGCAAGAACCTTTCAATTGAATCACATTTTTATTGTCGATTTAGATTCTCTCTTGTTATGTTGCACATGTTCTTTGGCTACAATCTGATTTTCACTTATAGCATGGACCCGATTCTTCTCTTTCTTAGCTCTAGCAATATCATCCTCAAAAACAGCTTCAGGGGTCATGGGATGCAACACAATTTTCTTATCATGGTACATAAAAGAATATTGATTTGATCTACCATGATGCATAGAATCCATATCAAATTGCCACGGCCTACCTAACGAGAATATGACAAGCTTGCATAGGTACAACATCACACTCAACAACATCACGATATGCCCCAATTGCAAAATTAATACGCACCAGCTTGGTTACCTTTGCCTTACCACCGTTGTTTAGCCATTGAATGTGATATGGGTGGGGATGTGGTTTGGTGCTGAGTGCAAGCTTCTCCACCATTTCGCTGCTAGCCAAGTTGTTGCAGCTTCCTCCATCGATGATCAAGCGGCAAGAACGCTCTTTAATGACACACTTTGTTTGGAACAAGGTGTGCCGCTGATTTTGCTCGGCCTTCTCCATTTGTGTGCCGAGCACACGCCGCACAATGAGGCTGTCATAGCGTTCGCGCAAAGACGCACCAATATGTTCTTCTCGTTCCCTCATCTTTATCTCGCATGGTCAGCCACAAGCAAAGCAAGTGTATCTTCATCGAAATCACTAGCCGAGGAATACTCACCATCATCTTTTACTACCAAAACACGCTTCGGGCATCCACGCTGGACATGCCCATAGCCCTTGCAACGGTGACATTGGACATCTCTTGTTCTTCCAGTGGATGCAACAGAAGAAGCACTCGCGGCGGGCTGCTGGGCTGTCTTAGTCGGTGCACTAACAGCCGGGACACGTGGCTTGTCGCTGGATGGAGAAGGTGCCGACCGCCGGGTGTGGAAGATGGTGAAGGAGTAGAAGGCGTGCGTGGCAGCCATGATGTCGATTTTCCTGCAGAAACATTAGTCTTGGCACTAGCACGTCGTCCCGCACTTCCCTTTCAGCTTTGCAAGCAAGATGAAACAATCGAGTCATATTAGTGTAATCTTTGTAGTCCACAATGTCATAGATCTCACGGTTTAGACCACCCAAAAATCTAGCCATAGCAGCATCCTCGGACTCGTCTAAATTACAGCGAAGCATGCCCATTTGTAATTCCCGATAATATTCCTCTACACTTTTAGCACCTTGCCTCAATTGTTGCAATTTATTTAACAAATCACGTGCATAGTAAGAAGGAACAAATCTAGCCCGCATGACCCGTTTCAAAGCATCCCAAGTCTCGTGGCATGTTGTTAGGATTTTTCTTGCCATGTTCTATCCACCACACGAGGCGAAAGCATGAACTCACTAGTAGCAGCTCTAACTCTAGAGTTCTCGGGAATTCATGGCATGCAAATTTTTGATCAACAGACAATCTCCCATGTAATGTATGCATCGGGATCATATTTTCCATCAAAAGGAGGTATCTTAAATTTGACTTTAGAAAAAGCATCTTCATTGCGTACCTCTCGTCGGCGGTGTTCTCCCATGCCTCTACGGTTGTTACGTAGCCGACGGCGATCACGAGCGTTGCGGTCATCATGTTCGTGTCGCGGTATAGTCACCATCGAAGTTGTCCTCACCGTACTCACCATCAACGTCGTCTTCATCACGCCGATCATGGCCCCGAGCATTGAGGTTATCAAAATGCCTCACAAGTGTAGCAAGGCTGGTGTCAATACGCGCGACCGATGCCTCCAACCCGGCGAGCCTGGTTGTGGCATCGATTTGTGTGGCCTCCAATTGCCCGATCTTGTCATTCGTCACTGCAGATCTGCATCAAGTCCTTCGTGTGCCGCTTCACTTCCCTTGCAAAATGTTGTATGATGCGTCCGGTGCGTGGAGAATGGGATGCACCTTCTTCTTCCTCCGAGCCTGCCATGGTTAATATAACAAAACAAAAACGAAAACAGTTGACAAGAATTAATCCCTACAACTATTGGGGTGTGGCTACCGAAAGGCGCTCGCTCTCGGCTTATCTCACAAGTTCTTACCAGTTCTTACCATGCTCACGGGAGGGGTGACGACAACCTACAAGTCTCGCAACCGTGGAACGAGGTGTATCGGCACCGTAGCAACAAGGCTCGTTGTCAAGCCGTAGTCGTATGTGTGGAGCTATAGGAGGGCTGAAAGTAATGCACAAGGAAGTACTAGCAACCACGTTAGTCAAAGCAAATTGAGTAAACGCTCAAGGTCGGTACCGTGCTGGTCCTAGGCTAGACGAAAAGAGACGCGAGCCTAACCACAAAGGACGCCACAAAGATACAAACCCAAACGAGACACGATCACGGGAAGGTGGAGACAAAGGGGACTAAGGGGAAGGAGACAAAGGAGACAAAGGAAAGGTTCTCACGAGTCGGCCCCTTTCTTTCTTTTTTTTTGCTCGCTTTTTTTTTTTCTTTTTTTCTCTTTTTTTTCTTTGTTCTCTCTCTAGTGCGAGGAGAGAGATGCGACTTTTTTTATTTTTTTTATTTTTTTTCACAACCAGGGGCACACTAGAACCAACCACAAAAATTCTTAGCTTAAACGGACAAAAAATGAGGCACGTGGAATTTTTCAAAGTTTTACCGAAAGGGGTTCGAAGCTTCTCGCCACGAAAACAGAATTTTGCAAGCGGAATTTGGCGATTTTAAGATTGCCGAACCCAGCAAAGCTGGGAACAGACGGATGTAACTTTTTCTGTAGATGTTCGTAGATATCTTATTTGCCTAATTTCGAGCCCGTATGAGAAAGATATCACTGTTTTAAGGCAGGCAACTCGAATCGGGTTCTATTTCCTTTCTTGCGATGGTGGATCAAAGGCAAGACAGGTTACAGACGGAAACAGATCAAACTATGGAAGGAAAGTAATTGGTGGGTGACAGCGATGGTGGTGATGACGGCTAACACAAAGGTAATGGCGGCGATGGTGAAGGTGGCGGTATGTGGTGGCAAGAACTCGAAACTCTAATCGCCTAAACACTAAGACCAAAGCACATTGACACAACCATGCAATCGAAGACTCAACAAGCCCTAACTAAGCAGTCCTAGTAAAAAAAAGCTCAAAGGGTTTTTAGGATTGATCTAATCTACTATTTTTTTGGCTTTTTCTGGACTATAGGAAACAAAATTAAACAACGAAGGGCAAAAAGTCTCTCACCGATCAACCGCGCTCCGATACCAACCGATGCGATCCCGCTAGGATTTAGTCCCGATCTTTCGATGAGAGGTGGAGGATAACTCGATTGGGGAATAGAGGCGACGTTCACGGCCCGACTACAACCGTCCAAGGACGATGCGCCTTAGCAACCGATACACCGTCTCCGATGGTTGACGCGATCTTGCGGTGCGCGACAACCGGCCACTAGGGCACTCGTCCCGCAAGCAATCGAAGAACAAGCAAGAACAAGTAAAACAAGCACTGAAATTGCTATATATTAAGATGAAAGATTCAATCTGAATACACGATATGGTGGAGTTCGAAGACAAACAGACGGACGGTCTAGCCGACACGCGCGCGTGTGCAAGTAGCAAAAGGCTAACTCTAATCAACAAAACCCGCCCTTCTTGGTGACGACTGAAGGATTAAGTAGAGGGAGAGACGACCACGGGGTGCCGGAGTCGTGCTAAACCCTAGGACGCGCCCCTAATGGGCCCAACTTGATACACGGCCCATTGGGCCAAAAGAGGTGACGCAGCACCAAAGACAGAAAACACTCGGTAGAAAAAGAACAATTGCGGCCGCTCCAGGACAGATATTGACATGGGGCTGGATCCATTTGAAAGTAGACTTGATAACCTTTCCATCAAGTACTTGCACGCCCAAATCGGAGTTTGCATGAAGTCGTGGCGGCCGTTAGAACTTGACACTGTGCTGCAGTCCGAATCCACCCCACGCGAATCCTCTTCCCGTTGAATCCTCTCCATCGTTCCTGAGTAAAACAAAAGTGCACGCGCCTCCAGGGTATAAAGAAGAGGAACATAAACTTAAGAATGAACTCACCTGATGGTTGAGTTGACGTGCACGAGCGCGGGTTATTGGTCCATGAAGTTGTACGTGTGGAGGCGTGGATGTATCGGTAGTATTGATGTCCTCATCATGGAGTTGTGCCACTTCCAGTACTTCCTCTTCTTAAGTTCTTCAGCCGATGGGATCGTGTGGTTGGGAGGAAGCTGAATCTGCTTCTCCTTAAGCAATAAATCAAAGATCCTATCAGCCTTGGTAATGTCGAAGTCGTACTTCTCCTCCTTAGCTGTTTTAAGTAGCCATTGGCAGACGGTGGCCTTTTTATTTTTGGTCCATTCGGCTGCAGCAACTTCTGTGTCATCGTCGCTTATTTTTGAATCATATTCGACGATGACGTGGGCAACCTTTTTGACGGCCTTCCTTGATTCTTAAAATCGTTGCTCGTGGGTCGTTATCTTCTGCGCCAAGTGGGCTAGGCTGTCAAAGTCTTGAGCCAAAAACCTTTCAAGGATCGGCGGCAGCAGTCCATGGAAAGCCTAATCGGCTAACTGGGAATCGGACAGCACCAGGCTGTAGCATCGGTTCCTCATCTCCCTAAACCTCTGAATGTAGTCCTGAACCGATTCTTCATGCTTCTGCCTAATGCTTGTTAGGTCCGACAATTTCATCTCGTGATTGCCAGTGTAAAAATAGCTATGAAATTGCTTCTCGAGATCGGCCTAGCTCTGGATAGAGTTATAGGGCAATGAAGAAAACCCAGTGAAAGCCGATCCCGACAGCGAGAGTGGGAATAAACGAACTCTCAGGACATCTGTAGCCGATGCCTTTCCGCACTGGGCCAAGAATCGGCTGACATGCTCGTATGTTGAAGTACTGTCCTACCCCGAGAATTTGGAGATATCTAGGACCTTGTACCGGTTGGGCAACGGTACCCTCTCAAAGTGCTCTGGGTATGGATACCGATACATGTTCCCAGAATCTTTTGGCTTAAGGCCGAATTGATCGCGCATAATGTCGGCAATCAAATCAGCCCAAGTCTTGTTGTCTTGAACCTGTTGCATCGGCTCGTACTGATCATACTACGTGGGTGCTTGCCGATACTGAGGTGGCGTCTGAGGCCGATAATGTTGGCCTTGATGGCCTCCCTAGTACTGATACTGAAGTGGGTTGCCAGCGGGAGGCGACCGATTTGCCGGGGGTGTCTGCGCATCTGGGAAGAGCTGTCGGCCACCGGCATTGTACTGTGCTCCCTGGATGAGATTGGAAACCGGCTCTTGCTGCCGATTGAAGTTGAACATACCGGTAGCTGCTCCTGGGAAGGAGGTTGTTGCCGGTTCAGAACAACAGGCGATGGTCTTGAAGCCGATGCGGCTGCAGTCGGCTGATTGAGGACTCCTCCTGGTGGCCCTGGATGTATCGGAGGTGGGATCGGCCGGTTTTGGGTTGCCAAGATCCTGTAATTGGGGAACTGGCCGTCCGCGAAGGAAGTTAGCCCTCGCTGCAGCTGATCGGCAATCTTGGAATCGACCACAGTGGCAATCATGTTATTCAGAGTGTTGACAAAGATGCCACTTTGATTGACGAGTGCATGATGCACAGCCGAATCGATCCGGTCTTGCAAAGTATGTAGTTCCGAATCGTCTTGTTCTTGCTTCGGCTCCTCCATCTTGCGTTTTCCTTTTGCGTCGTCTGAGGAGGAAGCCTTGAAGTCCTCTATACTGAATTTGTACTTCTGGTGGACGGCCCCAGATGTGGTCTGGGCGAAAGATTGCAGATAGTTGGCCTGCAGTTCCTCCACCATCTTCTTGTAGTCGGCCAATTGCTCAGCCGACAGTTGTTCCATCTTGACAGGAATTGTGTTTTCTTCGCTGATTTCAGGGCTCTTGATGTTAACCATCGTGTCGGCTTATCGAAGTTCTCTAACCAAATCGATGGTCCCACTGGGCGTGCCAAGAAGCGTGTTGATAAGAAATTTCTCTCACGCGCTGGCCTGGGAGATCTGCTTAGCTCCAGTGCAGGTCCGTCCTTGGCTACCTGTGATGATCTAGGCGTGCAATTGGTTTGACCTGCTAACCAATAAGAAATAATAAACAGATAAGTGCGTTAAAGTTAAAGTTAGATCCTACGGGATCGGCTCAGGAAACCAACTTGCATATAATTGCCTTCCCGAAGCATATTTAACTTAAGTGACTGGGATAGATCAGCTGTGATGAGACAGTATGAATCACATAATCTAAAATACATCTAGATAATAAATATATGCGTTTATAACCTAGCCGATGCTGCAGGTCTAACGTGAATCGGCTAATACTCTAATATATCTTATGAAAAGATATCAATCTAACCTAAATGCGTTAAACCTAGATCAATCGGCTATCGGTTGATGCCAACGGACTGATACTGGCTTAAAGTATTTAACCAGATTGAGATCTTAATATAAGAGGCAGCTTTAATATATCTAATAGTAAATAATGGTAAAAGATTATTAAAACAGGTAAGGATGGCTGAAACCCCAGCATTGTCTCTACAAGTAAGCATCTAATCAAATAATTCTAAATACTTCTAAAAGCGACTTAACAGATCATAGATGATGCAACATTAAGTACAAAAAGATAGTATTAGATCTATATGGACCGATGTAAACCCTTCAAGACGGTAGATACATCATATAACCTAGTCCAACATCTAAATCTAGCTCTGTCGGTTGCTATCTCCCGAAAGAAACGAGCCTACGGCGAGATAGATCTAGACATTGTTCTAGATTATATGTCGTATATGATAACTTGTGCACTTTATAACATTAAATCCAGAGCGTCATGACGATGTAAGCACTAGATTCGACGGAATAAACTACTAATGACGAGAATTTACCTTAATCGGTGTTCGAATCGATGCAGCCCGAAGCCGGATCAAGAACTCGCCTGAAAGAAAATAAGAGGCGATGCGCCGAAGTTGTATTGATGTGTGATTATTATTTACAAGAGGTCTCGGGTCCTATTTATACCTAAGTACAACAAAGTTTGTGTAGAACACAGTTTCTATCTAATCTACTATTCAAAATACGACAACAGCCTGGGATACAGTCCCATGTCGCATTACAAAAGGAAATATCTAAACAAAACCCTATTTTACAGATACAATTGTCATTACAGGACTTTATCCATAGATGGCAATATCTTAACGCACATTTAGGAACCAAATCTTCCTTTTATCTTCAAGCTTCTTTATCGGAAACGGTTCCATCTCCCTCTCTGAATCGGAATCGGCTATCAGCTATCCCTGTCTGATTCGGCCTCAGCCGACCGGCCTTCCAGCTGATTTGATCGTGGCCGATGCAGCCTCTGTTTTCTCCGCAGATCACAATCCGATTCCACTTCATTTTCAGCCTTGAACTCAGGGATTTGGTTACCAAATTTGGTCTTTAACAGATAGCAGTGGAAAGCCATCCTGATATAACCTTGGGTGGTCGACAAGACCTCTGTTGGTTAAGCAACTGTGGAACTAAAATTTCATTAGTTAATGCTAAGTCTTGAATTTGTGAAATGATATTTGTGAACTCAGCTTTATGCAAATTAATCATAGCCACCCCTTGTGCATACCTAACAAGATGATCGAAGTGCAGTTCCTTTCTAGGTCTTGTTCTCCAGTCGACTACTTGTGGCATGTCAATCGGGCTCTCATTTTATTTTGTCTTCCGCTGTTGTTCTCTGATAGCTGTTGGCCTGATTGGCCCTAATGTAAGAACTTAACTCTTTAGCCAGAATTCATTCGTGATATGTTGTGAATCGGCAATGTATGTGTGTACCAACTATGATCCAAGGATTGGTATTGATAAACACAGAAGGTTTCTGATTTTCAAAATCGGGGGCCGACACATTCCTATACTCAAATGCTAATAGAAAAGCTATACCACTAGGAACACCTTCTTGTCATCTTCTAGCTTCACCTTGAGGGTTGCCAACATCAACGCCATTTCACCATCGGGACTATTCTCACCTACAACTCATTAAGCACATTAGTCTCAAATCAATAATACCTTTGCCTTGATCACTACCCCTTTGGCTTTTTGCTTGATGTTCATCAATGAATTGCATCCTCTTGGTCCTCGGCATTTCATCTTATGCTCTTCTTATAATGGATGTGAATTACTCATAGCTTCAAATGGCATCGTACGGTCCATCATGACAAAGCCTTCACTTGCCCTTCACCACTGGATTCGGTCCGTCGGTGCCAAGCCTCTTGCTTGCCCTTCACCACCTCATGGTCCATCATACCCAAGCCATGCTTGCCCTTCACCGTCTTGCCATAGATAGCCACTTCATACCCTAGATCATCAATGTCTTCACATGCTCCTCATCAAGCTATAATGTCCATCTTGTAGTTTTAGTCTTTCAACTTGATACCAAATCTCAACCTACTCTCACCAACTCATGAAAATAGTGTCAGTGTCAAGGATAAGGCATACCTCCTATACCTGGATTCATGGTATACGAAAATACCATATACCTAATGATATACGAGAAGGTATCTTTTAATTAAGGAAATACGATGGATATAGAAGGAGATTATCTTCTTGAAATAGAAGGTGTTAGAGTCCTACTTGGGAAGACAAGGTCTCCTTAAGCCTGTATCCTATCCTACTTCTTCAAGTTCTACTTGGAGGAGAAGGTGATTTGCACTATAAATTCAAGGTTCCCCTGACGAGGGGGAGGAGATCAAGTTACAAGCCATAGCCAAATCCACATCGAGAAGCAAGCCGGAGGAAGCAAGAGCCATATTCGCCGATTAGATCTCGTCGGGCCGTTCTCGATGGATCCCAGTCCATGAGTTAGTTTAGCCATCTTACTCCCCATTTGTAATCCATGTGGTATTTTCCCATATATCCATATAAACAGGACTAGAGCTATTACCTGTCAGTTAAGGGGCCCGAACCTATATAAAAATCCTTATCTCTCGTCTCTTTACTCAATCTCGTGTATACCCTTGTTCCAACAATCCCCATACTCTACAAATATCATCTGCGGGTATAGCCCATCAATAGTGGCGCGCCAGGTTGGGGACTTGGTGCTTTAAGGTTTCGACGAGATGAGTCCAAGAGCCGGATTTTCCGACAGGGGCTTCTACGATCATCCTGACCTAGGAGATCCAACCCAGTCGATGTTCACTTATGTCCAAGTCAGAACCATCATCTTTTCCAGTGTTCGCTGCCATCCCGATCTCGCCCTCCTTGGCTTATGCTGAGACCAAGGCCATGACGATGAAACAGGCGGAGATGATTCCTATAACGGCCATCTCTCCAAAAATTACTGAGAATGAGGTGCTGACAACCAAATCTATCGACAGGCTTCCTAAGATTGCTAACTCCAGTCTCTGGCTAATAACCAAACACCGATAAGGAAATTCGTCGAAAAAGACTTCAACACATGGTGTCCAATCCACAAAAACTCTTCAAGGAGTTCGGACCTGGGAGATATGACCCGACCGGAGCACGTTCTATTCTAGAGTGGGACCCTCATCATGTCAATCTTCATCAAGACGTCGCCATTGTGGAATTTTTGACGAGGGATACTTCAACGGTTTTGGCTTTGGGATATATGATCCAACCAGAGTGCGTCGTCACCAACAATTCAATCTATCAAGATCGACCAAGCTTTGAGATGTTTCCACTGCGGACAACACTGCTCCAATATTGTCAGCCATGAGACCTCGATCCGTGCCGACTACTCCAAAGTTGACATCACCGCCACGGAAAACAACAATTCAATATCATCGACCATAAGGTTTCGATCCGTGTTGGCTACTTCCAAGTTGATTAGCATTGCTAATAAAGGTAATTAGTATATTGATTTTTTAAAATCAATCTACTGATTTCGTAGATACATCCGGCATGTATCTACAAAGGTACGCAAAATTTCATGTAATTTACCGTACCTATTTCCAAAATCAATGACCTATTAAGTTTACCTAGAGTATGTTTTATACAATATCTATTGTGCAAGTGTTTTCTATATTAGGTGATAAACCCTGAGCTCCACTTGATAACCTCGTGGCTTTGATTAGCACGATCTTTCGATGAGTTGATGATAACTATGATTTGGAGGAAATGTTGACGACCCGACTACAACCGTGCGAGACGTTGTTGTGTTGTGCATTAGAAATTGCTACACTTTTTCGTGGGTTGTTGAACTTGCCAGTGCAGATCAACCTTATTTCAACAAGCAAATCAAAGAAACAAGCAAGAACAAGATGAAAGCAATCTGACATTGCAAATTGAAATTGAATACACACAATAAGTTGGGGTTTCGAAGGCGAGTAATTAGGTAGTCTATCACACACATGTAATTACAAGGTATGGTAGCAATGGCTAAAACTTTAACAAAACCTGAGAAACCCTGAATGGGTTCCTAGGGTCGTGCTCCACCAGGTTGGGGCGCATCCCACTTGGGCCAGGGTCCTAGATGAAGTTACAAACCCAAAGGTCCATTACAGGTGGTGCAACACCTTGTTTTTTCAATTACGGATGACTGAGATAAAGTTTGGTGATGAGGCTAGATCCGTTGGAAAGAGGAGTCCAAGAGCTTTCCATCAAGTACTCATGGCCCAAAACAGAGCTCGTATGCACATTTAGCGGCTGTTTGAAGTCAACGCTGTTGTAGGTGCCTGAATTGGATTCCAAAACTTCTATGGCTTAATCTCGATGTCTTTCAGTTGTCCTATGATGTGAGCAAGGGTTGTATTAATGTTAGCCATGGTCATATTATCCTCCCCTTCTTCACGGAAAACCGTCCTGGGTTTCTCCATATAACATAACACTCTTCACGTAGTGCATGATCTTGTCCATAGAATTGTGTACATGAAAACAAACACAACAAAATTTCATCATGTAAAATCATCAGTTGTTTAGAGAGTAGTATTAATCCCCTACAAAACAAATGTACCTGGTAATTGGGATGCACAACAACGAACACGGATACCACATTTGATTATTTCGCTTGCTGCTCATTTTGCTCCCCTTTTTCAGAAGCCAAGTACTCATGTGACGCAACTACCTGGGTGCATAGTGACCACATTGAGTGATCCGGTCGCTCCTCTTCCTTAGAACCATCCTGTCCTTTCAAATCAAAACAATACAAACTCGAGATAACATGATTAGTAAAAACATGTCTTTCTATCTTGCAATTTTTATCCACGGCTACAGAAGGTTATATGCACCAAATATATTCCTCAATCATTATATTCACCAAATATAAGAAAAATAGCATTAGTTGGACATGGCAAATCAAACATAGCAAATAATCTCTCCTTCAAATTATCAAGCTCACAGAAGTCATCAAACAGAACATAGCCGAAAGTATTTAAAGAAGATAGCAATTCACGTTTCTTAACTTCATTAGCGATTTGAACAACATGCTTAAAATCAACACGTAAAGAATTAACAATAGGAATAACATGTTCATTCACTAGTTGTGGCATCGGTATAAGTGAAGCATTATCACACAACTCTTCTTTATCACAAGGAACATCAAATAAATCAACTTGTGACAAAAGAATTTCAGCAATTGGTTCCACTAATGGTTGTTCTACTTTAACATGAAAAGTGGACAAATTTAATTCATTAACAACACACTCACCTTGATTAATATCAGCATCATTTAGTTTACCTTTGATGCTCTCTTCAGATGATGGAGATGCATCAAACTTGAGTGTGAACAATGGGAATGGTGGCTTATTCATGTCTCTCTCTTTCTTTTCGTGATTATGCACTTCCTGCAAATGGTTATTAATAGGAGAGAAAAACATAGTGTGTTGCTTTTTCCTGTCCTCCTCTATTTGACCTTCAACATTGCAAGCAAGTTGTAACAAATGAGAAAGAGATCTATAACTTTGACAAGCAACTATGTCCTGAATTTCTTTATTAATCTAACACAAAAAACTCAATTCTATAGTTTCTTCGCATTCATCTAAACCACAACGTAATAAACAAACATGCATATCATGATAGTATGAAGTAACAGTTCTAGTATCTTGTTTTAAACATTGCAGCTTACTGAGCAGAATATCAGCATAATACAAAAGAACATAACATTGTCTCAAATATTGTTTCAGTTCTTTCTAAGATTGAGGTATTTTGTTATGCCTACAAAGATATTTCCAACCATAATAAGCATTTTTAATTAAAACACTATAGGCAAACATAACCATATGTTTTTGAGACAAGCCATGTTTCTTCAATTCTCTATCAACCGCTAGCTCCCACTTAATATAAGCATGAGGATCATAATTTCCTTCAAAGTAAGGTAGTGCAGATTTGATCTTAGCAAGAACAACGTCACTTACCTCATATGGGTCATGTTGATCACTCCATATGTCTCGACAAAGATGTCGATGTTTAGCTTGACTGTCTCATATTCCCTTTCTTAATGGTTAGTGGAAAACAAGAAACATACACAAGAATATGTACGCTCCAATCAACTACTAGGTAGTGTAGGCTCAAAGTCACACACACTCAAGCTTTTAACCAAGCTCTTACAAATTATTACCAATGCAAGTGGAATGGTGACATACACCGACTCAACTAAGCACTCCAATGGAGGTTGGATGTATCGATGCCTTGGCAAACATTTGCTACACAGTTGCAATCAAATCTGTGGAGCTTTGTGTAGGCTTAAATATGTAGCAAAGGAATAGCAAATCCTCAAATCAGAGAATGCAAAGTTGAATAATCTTTCAAAGTCAAGTACTTGGGTTGGTCCTAGACTAGAACATACTAGAGACGTGAGCTAGACACAAACGATACCACAAGATAGCACTAGAAACAACTCAAACATAACTCTGATATATGAAAGCAATCTCAAAGATAACAACTGAATTTCTCAATTATTCATTTTCTTTCTTTTCACTCTTTTCTTCTTATTTTTGGTGTGGCTTTTTCTCTATTTTTAAGCACCTTTCCGCCTTTTATTTTTTAAACAAAAACAACCTCAAGGACCTCAATGCATGATTACAGGGACTCAAATATAATAAGAAAATTACAACGACTTAACTATAAAATCCAAACCCTATAATTAAGACTACGCAAAAATGGAATGCTCTTGTCCCATTGGTTCCGTTTTTGCAAAGAGATCTCCAATCTGACAATCAAAATTTTTTCACCAAGGTGTACGGGAAGTCACAGTATAGATTGAAACCGAGATGTGGACGTGAGTGGAGGTGTTGGACTATTCGTGGGGATGGATAAGATCATCATGCAAGGTGGTGGGACTTGGCAACCGTGTGATGCGATCCCGCAAGGGTTTAGTCCCGATCTTTCGATGAGAGGTGGAGGATAACTCGATTGGGGAACGAAGGCGACATTCACGGCCCGACTACAACCATCCAAGGACGATGCGCCTTAGCAACCGATACACCGTCTCCGATGGTTGACGCGATCTTGCGGTGCGCGACAACCCAGCCACTAGGGCACTCGTCCTACAAGCAATCGAAGAACAAGTAAAACAAGCATCGAAATTGCTATATATTAAGATGAAAGATTCAATCTGAATATACGATATGGTGAGGTTTCGAAGACAAACCGACGGACGGTCTAGCCGACACACGCGCTGTGTGCAAGTAGCAAAAGGCTAACTCTAATCAACAAAACCCGCCCTTCTTGGTGGCGGCTGAAGGTTTAAAAAGAGGGGAGAGACGACAACAGGGGTGCCGGCGTCGTGCTAAACCCTAGGACGTGCCCCTAACGGGCCCAACTTGATACACGGCCCATTGGGCCAAAAGAGGTGACGCAGCACCAAGGATAGAAAACACTCGGTAGAAAAAGTACAATTGTGGCCGTTCCAGGACAGATATTGACATGGGGCCAGATCCATTTGAAAGTAGACTTGATAACCTTTCCATCAAGTACTTGCACACCCAAATCGGAGTTCGCATGAAGTCGTGGCGGCCGTTAGAACTTGGCACTATGCTGCAGTCCGAATCTACCCCGCGCGAATCCTCTTCCCGTTGGATCCTCTCCATCATTCCTAAGTAAAACAAAAGTGCACGCGCCTCCAGGGTATAAAGAAGAGGAACATACACTTAAGAATGAACTCACCTGATGGTTGAGTTAACGTGCACGAGCGCGGGTTATTGGACCATGAAGTTGTACGTGTGGAGGCGTGATTGTACCGGTAATGTTGATGTCCTCATCACCGTGTGGATAACTTGGCTAAAAATTTGGAAATCTCGCATGGAAGGAAACAAAACCCAATCTCAGCAGAAACCGATTGCTATCCTTCGGTGATTTGGTCCTTCTTCCTCCTGCACGTGAAGAACAGAAGCACATGACAAAAACCCTAGCAGTTTACAACTCCAAACCGACCAACAAAAACTTCTGAAAACTACAAAAATAGGACCGTAGAAGTGACATGATTTTGTTTTTGTAGGTCCCAACGACAACAAAGACATGACGACAGCGGTGACAAGTGTGGTACTAGACGTGACAAGAACTCAAAACTCTAAACGAACTAGACTAAAACTAGCAACTCGACGTAAAGATGCAACGCAAAACTCAACAAAACTAAAACTGAAAACAACAATGCATGGCACAAATACGGCTAGGTAAAGGATGCAATGGTTTTGTATGGCTAATTTCTAGTTATAGGTAGATAAAAAATCACTGAGCAATGAAAGCTCTGATACCACTTGATAAACCCTGAGCTCCACTTGATAAGCTCATGGCTTTGGTTGGCCCGATCTTTCGGTGAATTGATGATAACTACGATTTGAAGGAAACATTGACGACATGACTACAACCGTATGAGACGTTGTTGTCTTAAGCCTTAGCGATCGATATACTTCTCCATGGGTTGTTGGTCTTGTCGATGCAGATCAACCATATTCCTACAAGCAAATTGAAGAAATAAGCAAGAACAAGATAAAAGCAATCTAATATTGCAAATTGGAATTGAATACACATGATAAGTTGGGGTTTCGAAGACAATTAATTTGGTGGTCTAGCCGACACACATAACTACAAGGTAAAAAGTGGAAATGGCTAAAACTTTAATCTAACAGAACATGAGAAACCCTGAAGGGGTACCCTTGCAATTTAAGGAGGTGAGAGAATGACCAAGGGGTTCCTAGGGTCGTGCTCTACCACTTGGGTCCCACTTGGGTCAGGGGCCTAGATGAAGTTATAAGCCCAAAGGCCCATGACAGGTGGTATAGCACCTTGTTTCTTTAATTATGGATGACTGAGATAAAAAGGATGGATCCTTTAGAAAGAAGACTCCAAGAGCTTTTCCATCAAGTACTCATGGGCCCAAAATAGAGCTCGTATGCACATTTGGCAGCTATTTGAAGTCAACATTGTTGTAGGTGCCCAAATTGGATTCCAGAACTTCAATTTCTACGGCTTAATCTCGATGTCTTTCGGTTGTCCTATGATGTGAGCAATGGTTGTATCAATGGTAGCCATGGTCTATTCCCGATATTTTTGATGAGAGGTGGGGGATAACTCGATTGGTGAATGGAGGCGATGTTCATGGCCCGACTTCAACCGTCCAAGGATGTTGCGCCTTAGCAACTGATACACCGTCTCTAATGGTCGCCACGAGCTTGCGGTGCGTGATAACCTGGCCACGAGTCGTCCTACAAGCAATCAAAGAACAAACTGTATAACAAGCACTGAATTGCCATATTAATATAAAGGTTTCCCTCTGAATTCATAATATGGTGGGTCCCGAAGGCAAACAGACATGCGGTTTAGCCAACATGTACGGTGCAAGCAAGTAGCGAGTTGCTAACTCTAATCAACAAAACCTAAGTTGATCTAGGGAGGCTAAGGGAAATATATAGGTGGAAGGACGAGTTGGGGTCGTCCTCTTAACAATCAACTTAATACATAACCCGTTGGGCCCAAATAAGGAGATGCAGCACAATGGACAAGAAAATATCTCTGTAGTAAAACGATGATTGCGGCCTCTCCAGAATAGATATAGACATGAGGCTGGATACATTTGAAAGTAGACTTGACAAGCTTTCCATGAAGTACTTACACACCCAAACAGAGTTCGTATGAAGCCGTGACGGTTGTCACAAGTTGGTGCTATTCTGTAGTCCGAATCCAGCCCACACAAATCCTCTCCGCTTTTGATCCTCTCCATTATTCCTAAGTAAAACAAGAGCGCACACGTCTCTAGAGCATAAATAAGATGAACATGAACTCACCTGATAATTGAATTGGCATCCACGAGCGCGGGTAATAGGACCATGATGTTGTACTTGTGTAGACGTGGATGTATCAGCGATATTGATGTCCTCATCGTTAGGCCGACTACAGTCTAATACTTGGGGCTCCTTTGTTTCTTCTATATAAATCGTGCTTGTTTACGGTATACATAGTATTTGATATTCAATCCATATCTATTCATTATATCCTGACAATGCTAGAATATTTATATAATTTCCTGAGTATGTACTCAGTATTCTCTGCTATATATCTTGCCTTCAAGAAATTAGTTTTCAGAAATAATCGAGTAGTCTAGTGGGCAAAGGTTAGGGGTCAAATGGATCGGATTCGGACAGATAATGGTCATACCATATCCTAAGCAATATTTTTAAAATGGATTCAGAGCGGTTGTGGATAGTGTGCAGATTGTTTCAGATATTGGAAATAGTGGCGAGCCGGTGCGGACTCAACTCGAAAACGGAGGAAAATCATCAGATGTAATGTGTATATTCAATCAATACAACATTAAGTCACCATTCAATGGGCAACAATACAATAACAATATCCCAAGCACTTAATAAAAATATCACATGACAAATCGACGTAGGATAGCCGGCAACACAATATGATATGACTGGTTAACATGTCCATTGTCCAAAATGAGCATTTATTCAAAATAGGACACCACAATGAGATAGGTTATTAGATTAACTAATATATGGGCTGCATGATCTGAAATGAGCCAAAAGTGGTTGCATGGGCTAAGAAAGTCGGATTATCTGCCAAATCCTCCACTAGATTATCCACTTAAAATATCAGATAATCCGCATCTGTCGGATATTGCCGATACCACATCTAAATATATATCCACATGCTATTATCCGCTCTGAATTTGTATCCGCTAGATATCTACGAAGCCTTGCCATATCCTCATTTCAGACAGATTCGAAGCGGATCGGATCGGATAATATCTGATCCGTTTTCACCCCTAGCATAGGTTGAGTACTCCCCATTGTCGACAACGTTCTTGGACAAATGAGGAGTTATTGGACCAAACCTACCAAGAAAGAATAGTGATCCGTCTCACATCAAGTACCAATCACGTCCGGTATATTTGTGAAAAATTTGCTACGAACAATCTACTCGCAAACATTGTTGGCTTGATCACCCGGCATGACTGCGAACATACGTCCGATATGCTTATAAGTTGGGTATGTGAGTCATGCTGGCCACATGAGATGCACATGTAATAACCAACTCAAGCACCTCCAACAGTGGTCAAGGTACGATACACACATGGTCCTCGACATCGTGGTAATGATCCTCCCACCACTTCTACGAATCATCTAAGAGTGATCGAGGTACGACTACACCTGGTCCTCGACCAACATGGTAGCAATCCCACCACCTCTCTGAGTTCTCTGCAAGTGGTCGAGGTACGACTACACACCTGGTCCTCGACCAACGGGGTAGCGATCCCACCATCTCTACGAGTGGTCGACGTACAACTACACCTGGTCCTCGACCAGTGGTTGTAGTGATCCTCCCATCGCCTCTATGAGTTGTCGAGGTACGACTATACCTGGTCCTCGACCAGTGGTTGTAGCGATCCTCTCACCACCTCTATGAGTGGTCGAGGTATGACTACATGATGTGACCATGGATACTATGGATACAATCATTGCTCACATCATATGTTCACAGGAAGACATCAAGTTCAAGCTTTAAAAATTCTGGAATCCAATTCGTCCAACTCTAACAGCGCTGAATTCAAACGGCCACCAAATATGCATATGTGCTCCGATTTGGGTCCATGAGTACTTGATGGAAAGCCCTCGGAGTCCTCGTTCCGACGAATCCAACCTCATCTCCAAATTCCATCCCAATCAGCCACAATCACAGAAATAAGGTGTTGCATTATCTACAATGGGACTATGGGCTTGCAACTTCATCTGGGACCCCGGCCCAAGTGGGGCCCAAGTGGGATGCGCCCCAACCTCCAAATCCAAATTCAGACTGCAGGATAGCGCCAACTTGTGATGGTTGCCACATCTTCATACGAACTCTGATTTGGGTGTTTAAATACTTCACGGAAAGCTTATGAAATCTACTTTCCAATGGATCTAGCAACACTTCCATATCTATTATGAGCCGGCCGCAATGTTAACTTAGTATAGATACCTTTTTCTGCCCGAGGTACTGCGCCGTCGAAATTCGGTCGATGGGCCTTGTATCAAGTTGAGTCCATTAGGGACACGTCCTAGGGTTAGAGAACGACCCCAACTCGTCCTCCCACCTATATAAATACCACCATAGCCGCCTAGAATAATTTGGATTTTGTTAAATTAAAGTTTTAGTCATTGCTACTTTACCTTGTAGTTACGTGTGTCGGCTAGACCACCTAATTACTTTTCTTTAGGTCCCCAACTTTTCATTTCTATTCAATTCCTATTTGCAATTCAGATTGTTGTTATCTTGTTCTTGATTGTTTCTTCAATTTGCTTGCAAGAATAAGGTTGATCTACACTTGCAAGATCAACAACCTAAGGATAGGTGTATCAATCACTAAGGCGCAACACAACAACGTCTCGTACGATTGTAATCGGATCGTCAATGTTTCTTCCAAATCGTAGTTATCATCAACTCATCGAAAGATCGAGACACCCTAGTGTATATCACTACACCTGGTCCTTGACCAGCGATTGTAGCGGTCCTCCCATGACCTCTACAAGTGGTCGAGGTACAACTACACACTTGGTCCTCGACCAGCGTGGTAGCGATCTCACCATTCCCATGCATTAATCTCTATAAGTGTTTATACATATCAAATGTATAATATTGAATGATCCCCTATTTTCATATCACTACATCTCGAAGTCATTTCTTATCATCCTTTTACGTTAAATCTAACTAATTGTCGAGTCTCATAGACCTTGGTCGGGGACGTTGGTACTATTGGATTAGTTAGGTTCTAAGGGTCAACGACCATGTAAAATTTGGTCATGTCACAATATCCACCATAATGTATTAACTGGCACATGTAATCGGGAATTGATATTCCCAACTTCAAAGCTGGGGGCTAGAAATTCACAACTTGAGCATAGTCTTGTTATAAGATTCAAGCTGCTTTTTGTGAGGGGGCTAGGAATGGTACTTGACTCCATTCAGTTGAGGGCTGCTCTAGTGAGAGTACTTGTATATTGTCACATATATAAAATTTATTTTCAATATTTTTAATAATTATATTACTCCTAAGCATTCGCTTGGGGGCTTTCTATCTAACAATTCATTCGAGTAACTAATTTTTGAAAGGTCAGATAACAGAGCAAAAGATATATACTGGTCCCAAGACAAGGTAGTGATGAATTTATTCCGACTAGATGGACGCTAGATTAGTGACTTCAAATTTCAGTATATACAAGAAGAGGTCCTATGACAGAGCAGAGTCGAGAAATTGTCTTGTGGTCGTACTTTGTGCCAACTACAAAAAACTTAGGACGACAATGCTATAGCATGGTTATATATCTTGTATGAGTCTTAGAACCTACAACAAGAGAAAGATAAATCATCAGTGCAATTTTTGTAGATTTGTTTATAGCAGTTTAAGTTTTTGACTTCAATCCAAATTCAACTTATGGTTATGTTCTCGGTCTAGGCTGACAGAAAACTTAGTCTCATACTCTATACCTTCTCGGCAGTCCGAGAACAATTAGGTGAATACGACAACTATTATTCCAAGGTTTTTGGTCAAGAACATTGTCTGGTTTATTTTGCATTGAAGTTGGAGGGCTACTGTTAATGTCAAGGATAAGACATACCTCTTATAATTGAATTCATAGTATATGGAAATACCATATACCTAATGATATACGAGAATGTATCCTTTGATTAAGGAAATACAGTGGATATAAAAGAAAATTGTCTTCTTGGAATAGAAGGTGTCATAGTCCTATTTGAGAAAGACCAGGTCTCCTTAAGCCCGTATCATATCCTAGTTTTTCGAGTTCTACTTTGAGGAGAAGGTGATATACGCTTTACATACAAGGTTCCCCAAGGAGAGGGAGGAAATCAAGTTGCAAGTCATAGCCAAAGACACATTGAGAAGTAAGTCAGAGGAAGCCAGAGCCATATTCGTCGATTAGATCTCGTCGGGCCATTCTCGACGAATCCCAGTCAGCGAGTTAGTTTAGCCATCTTACTCCCATTTGTAATCCGTGTGGTATTTTCTCATATATCTATATAAATAGGAGTAGCACTATTACTTGTCACCTAAGGGGCCCGAATCTATGTCTCCCACCTCTTTACCTCAATCTCACATATACCCTGGTTCCAACAATCCCAAATTCTACAAATATCGTCTGCGGGTATAGTCCGTCGACAAATAGTTAGTTCTAACAATAAATTGTCATTAATCACCAAAACAATCACCACATCATAAACCTTCCAATCTCCTCTTACAAGGCAACACTAGGGCATAGATCTTTCAGGTGGTACTTCTAGGTGGCAAGCAAGCTACATTGACTATTCAAGGGATATGCGACACTTCTATGTGTGTGATACACGTAATAAGATTGGAGACACTGTTAGTGATATGCCCTAGAGGCAACATGGAGATGTTGGATATCACGTCAATGTTTATGTATAAATGAATAAAGTGTTATTCAGTTCTATGAAATAGACATCTCGTATTGATCAATAAGTACGTGACTTATTTATGAGACTCTATATGTATGAATCTATTTCTAAACGATCCCTGATCATATGTCATATTGTTGGAACAAATATGATTCTAAGATCGGCATGTTTATTGATTGATGATCATGTCTCATAGATCATGGGTATGGAGATACCAAATCAATAAACATGGACACATGTGTTGGAGAACACATTGTTGGATAGACCCACCATGAGACACTACAGGAATCAATGTGCCATTAGTTGGTCTCAGGTAGTGTTGGTACAAAGTCCTTAAACCTGAGATCACCATAGATTCCAACATGTGTAGTAGCCTACTTTGGGACTACCAAACGCTATTCCGTAACTGGGTAGTTATAAAGGTAGTTTTTGGGTTTGCTATGAAACATGGAGTGGGATGTGAGTGATCAAGATGGAATTTGCCCCTCCTTTGGAGAGATATCTCTGGGCCCTCGAGGTAATGGATTATGGAAATGCATGGCCATGCTAAGTTGATTGAGGAGTCAATCAACGGACGGATAATCCAATACGGTTCGAGTGAATGGTTAAGCTATTGAAGGGATGGCACACATCTTGCCTATAGCTTAACCGGTATCGTGAGGCAAAGGGATTTGTGTACACATTACAGGTTCAGAGCCGATACTATTCTTGTATACTATGGTGTTAATATGTGCTGCTAGGCGCCGCTGTTGACAGGTCGGCTGAGTTAGACTCGAGCCGACGATCGGCTAAGTTAGACTTTAGCCGAAACCGAGTATACCTGAACCTACAGGGTCGCACGCTTAAGGGGATAAGAACAGGTATTCGAGTTGGACTCGGATACGGCTCGATCGGATAGGGATCCGATCGGATAGAGTCCTATGGGCTTACGACGTGTGGGCGGCCAACTCTATGAGATACGGATGAGATCCGATTCAAAATAGAGTCCTAATCGGCCACTAGTCCCAGTCGGCCAACTCTATATAAAGGAGGGAGGGGTGGAGAGCTGCGGCATGTCAATTGCATCGCGTGCAACAGAAGTCGTCGAGATCAATCTCCACGGAAACCCTCCCCACTTTCGAGCCAAACCCTAGCCTTGCATCGCGTGCTAGCACATGGGTGTACGGCGTTCTGTCCCCGGACGTGTGGATACCAGTAGAGACGCCGCTACGTTGCGCGCTGTTGATTGGCTTCGGATCGGTTGCAATCGGAGCGATCGGCTGTGGTGGAATCGGCTGCGGTCGGGCGCATCGGAGCGAGGCGTGAGAACGCGGCCGGACGACTCGAATCGGCTGATTGGTGAATCGGCTGTCTCCGGGAATCGGCTACACTGTTCCGGATTGGATTGCCCTGATTGGCTATTCCGCTGCACTCTACTCCAATCGGTAACGATCTATCGGCCCTTACTTGCAAGTGTTCCTGGTTTGCGCGGTAAAAAGTTTTTGTTTTCGGCTAGCGTAGCCTCCGCGTAACCCTTCAGACGCAAACATATATTTTTTAAAGTCTAGATATTAAAATAAAGCCACGATATTCGCTACATTTTATATTGCTAAATACTCCATCTATCAAAGAAAAACTAACTTCTTTCTTACGAGGATGATAGCAGTTGTATTTTTAGGTAGTATATATATATCTTCTATATAGTTAAAACACACTAAGTCTAAAGCTCAACATTTAAACATGCCATCTCATCATCCACTAGCAAAAATTACATATCAATGCTCATGCAAGCATGCAACATCATCTACAATTTATTAAATTTTACAAACCAACATGCAAGCATATCCAAACATCACCCTTTGTACCATTTCCATAATATTTCAACATAGATATCCATTATTTTTATAATACCTAACATATAATCATACATATATTCCCATCAAAGTGAGGGATATCATTTGTTTCGTGATTAGTACTAATAAACATAGACTTTTCATCAGTTTTTCCTACCTCCTGTTTCTTGCGACACAAATCTTGGCCAACAACCTAATATTTCATCAACAATCTCATACAGAGTCTACTAAATTTATTTCTCTCAAGACATGGTTTGGCAAACTAATTTTATTTATTTGTTGCAAATAACTATATTCTTTTTATTCTTAACTTGATAGTTGAAAAATATCCTTTTTATTTCTAACTTGATTGTTGACAAAAATATTAAGATTACTTAGTAATTCCCGCAGCAAAGCGTAAAGAATCACCTAATCAACTAACGTTATAGTACCCGTCAACTTGTGGTCACACTAGAGAAACAATTTTTCTGGACGAGTCCCCGTCAACTTCCAGACGGACCGTAATATTGTCCGCCTATGATAATATTGATAAAATAACCAGACACACATGCAATAATCAATTCTTATAGATGGGTCTTCTAACAAGCCAGTATGTGAAAAGAAACCTATTTTCATAGGCGGGCTTGTTAAGAGGCCTGTTTGCCATCAGCCCACCATCGTAAAATATCTAAGTCTCCTCTCTTCACTCTACTCTACCCTTATCCTCTTCTTCCCCTCTCATCTCTTAGCTCCCATCGCCCCTCTCCTCTCTTTAAACCCCTCTCCTCTCCTCACCCAAGGCCGACGGCCGGGAGCGGTGGCACATGGCTAGGGCGACAAGGAGGCCGACGAACTATGGCTCCAATGGCAGTGGGTCTAGTGGCGCGTGGTCTCGGGAAAGGGCGTTGGTCTCGGGCAAGAGCGACAACAGGTCCAGCAGTGTGCAACGATGGCGGTGGTGACAGCATGCAACCGTGCGGATCCCCACGACGGCGGCGACAAGAGGAGCGGATCCGTAGCCCCCTCACCCTTCCGCGCTGATCTGCGGCCTCTTTGCACCCCACGCACAAGGATCCGCCGGTGACGGCGACGAGAGGGGCGAATCTGGTGCCCCCTCCCCCTCACGCGCACATCCTGCCGCCTCTTTACCCCACATGCGTGAGGATCCGCGGGCGGCTTTGAGCGACGACATATTCTACGGTTTCTAGATTTCTGGATCTAGATTTTTTGTTTTTGGAATTTTTACTTTTTTCGTCAAAATTATTTACGTAGACAGACAGCTTAGGTGTCCGTATATGAAAAATATAATTTTGGCATATGGTTGCTTTACCCACATGCAAAAATATTGATTTTTATCGTGGGTGTAACCGGTCCTTCTATCTAAATATTAATTCTTGTCGTGGGTGTAAGCGGTTCATCTATCTATATGTGAAAAGCGATTTTGACAATATGGAAAAATCGATTTTATAGTAGTGTCAGCTCGAGCTGGCAATGCAAATAACTCTTTATCCCGTGGGACCCAGGCGAACACGACCGGGCCTACCAGGAACCACTCGACACCACTAGATAAGGGACCAAGTGCTCTCACCGGCTAGAAAACCGCCACGTTTCACGTAGCTGATTCGCCTGCGTCGCCTCCCTGCGCGTTTGCCTACTTGTCCAACTCCCGTCCACGACCTCACAAAACCAAACCAAAATCAAAGCACAACACCACACGCCACTACTCTACTTTACGTCTTTACCTTGCATCTTGCTATACTGTTTGCTGCTCTTTGTGTGGTTCAGGTTGGTGCATGTCCGATCGAAGAACAAGTAAGCAGTTACAAACTTGTATTGCTGGAAATAAGCATTGAGCAATTAATAGGAGTGGCTGGCTAGCTTTGCTATTGCTGGAAATAAGTCTTCACCCAGTGGATGACCTAGGCACCTAGCCATGCTGAAGCTGGAGCCGGAGTTTCCCATCCTGCCGCAGCGGTGCGACTCGTGCCGGTCGGCACCGTGCGCGTTCTACTGCCGCGCCGACTCGGCGGCGCTCTGTGCCACGTGCGACGCCGACGTGCACTCCGCCAACCCGCTGGCACGCCGCCACCGCCGCGTACCAATGGGCGCAGTGGCTGCCCGCGGCGCCGGCGGCGCCTTCGTCGTCCGCCCTGCAGGCGGTGTCAACTCTTCCTCCTGGCCAATCCGAGAAGGCAGGAGGTGCGACTACGCCGACGACGACGACGCCGACGCCGGGGAGGACGACGAAGAGGCGACGTCGTGGCTTCTGTTCGACCCACTCAATGGCTCGTCGGATCAGGGGCTGCCCCCGTTCGGCGACGCGCTGGCTGCCGACTTCCTCAACCTGGGCGGGGGCGCCGGGGAGAAGGAGGACGCGTCGTCGAGCAAGGACTGCAGCAGCAGCCACGAGTTCGCCGTGCCCGGCGAACCCGTGCCGGAACGCCAGGGCTTCGCGGCGGTGAGTATGGACATTATAGACTACGACGCCTCCAACCTCAGGCGCGGGTACGGCTTTGGCGCATCGCTCGGCCACAGCGTAAGTCCTAGTAATGTTTTTCTTACACGAATTCCTATCAATGAATTGTCTACATATATACTAGTACTGGCTTATAATTAAGTTCCATATCCCAACGAATCTTTCAAACCTTAACATTCTGGAACTATTTAAAAAGTTTCAATATATTGGTGTTCTGGAGGCAGTCGACATTGTTTTTTTAATGATTTGTTTATACACAAATCCTACTCTGGAAAGGGGGTACTTTGCTAATGAACAGCTCATTAAGAAGGTGTGCACATTTTCAGTAAGGAGGGAACAATGAAGAGGAAAAAGTGCAACTTTTCCTTGAGAAATCAAAATCACATGTACGGAATGCTACCGCTACAAGAAAGAAACTTATTTAAGAATATTCGAATAAAAAGACTGTCATAATAGTCAATGGAACGGTATAGACTAGCTTCCAAATTAAAGAGCTTTAATTTTCCTGTACCTAGCTAGTTTTAAGAGGGAAATGTACTGTGGACGCTCAACTCTTTTATATATATATAAACAGTCTTTAATTATTCTGTGAGCTAACGTAACATACTAGTTTACACTTATATATCAGTGACATCCATATGTCTGTCACATACTAAAAAAAACATCTTCTACCCAAATCGCCTACGTGGGGAGCGACACGGGCTAGGGGTGTATTACATCCGGGGCTAATGTCCTACTACAAGATTAGGTGCCGGTTGGGAAACCCTCATAGGTGCCGATTTTCCAACCGGAACCTATTAATCAGCACCTTTCTGACCTTCTCAAAGGTGTCAATTTAGGAACCGGCATCTTTGAGGTTCCATGAGTCCAAAAAAATTGGCTCGATGCATCGGCTCAATTCGAGCCGATGCATCGAGCAGCTCCCCTATAGATCCCCTCGGGCGCCATGAACACATCAACAGAAAACAAACAATCGCAGCTCCTACATATCCCCTCGGGCCCTCGGACGCCATGAACACATCAACAAAGAACAATCTCCTCGGGTGCCATGAACACATGAACAAACACATAACAATCCCCGTGAACACATGAACAACAACAAAGAATGAACAACAACAAAAAATAAACATGGCACCGGCATCGCACCGCCCAGATCCCCGCTGTAGCCACCGCCCAGAACCCCTCCACCACCGAGAGATCTGAGGGAGAGAGGGAGAGTCAGAGAGAGATAGAGAGGGGGAGAGGGGGAGAGGGAGAGACTGAGAGATCGAGACAGAGACTTATCTCCTCGGGTGCCACCTTCCTCCCCCGAATCTGGCAGAGGGGAGGCGCTGCCCGCCGGTCGCCGCCCGCTGCCCGCCACCTGCCGCCCGCTGAGAGATCTGAAGGAGAGAGAGTGTGAGAGATTTGAGGCGCCGCCGCCTCCTCGTCCTTTCCTCCCTCCCGCCGCCCGCCTCCCGTCTCCTCCCACCGACACCCCTCCCGCCGCCTCCCCTCCCTGTCGCCGCCGCCGCCTCCTGCCACCCATGCTGCCGCTCTGCCACCGGTTCACTGCAGAGAAAGAGATAAGGGAGAAAGGAGAAAGAGATAAGGAGTGAAAGGAGAAGAGATAAGGAGATATAAAATCAATCCGGCTCTGCCACCGGCTCGGCTCCGGTTTTAGGTGCCGTTTTTTAAAAAAATTAGCACCTATAATATATTATAGGTGTCTTTTTTTTAAAAAACCGGTATGAATAGTATAGGTGCCGGTTTTTATTTAGAACCGACATCTATAATATATTATAGGTGTCGGTTTTTCTAAAAAAATGACACCTGTAGTATAGGTGCTGGTTTTTCTTTAGAGCCGGTACCTATTATTTTAATAGATGTTAGTTTTTGTTAAATCGACACCTATTAGTTCGACACCTATGCATGTTTTTAGTAGTGTGTGGATTAACTTTTCTTAACTGTGGGGATCCATAGCAATATTGGAGTTGTTTTATACTTTTTTAATATCAAGTCGTACACTGCAATGTTGAACTGCAATTTCTCTTGATAAATAAGTTGTATATTTTGGAAAAAGTGCACTACACCCGTCCCATATTATTAATTCAGTGCTTTTGTAGAGTTCAAAGGATTAATAGGAATGAGAATTACCTAAATCCTTTTTATTAAATGTATTAAATTAGAGGTATGGATCGTGGGAGAGTAGTCCGTCTTTTAAGTGTAAGCGGAAAATTTGAACGAGGGGTGATTAAAAAAATAGCACTCTATAAATGATTTTATTATAGGACAAAATTTTAATCCTATAATATACCTGTAGTGGACGGAGATAATACTTTTCAATTTAGTATATATATTTAATAAACAAGTGGGAAATCATACATTTTAACAAAAATGTGTATATACATCGATTCATCGAGCAAAACTTATGTAGTTAAGGAAAGCGAGCACACTTCAACCAGAGACACTGCCAGAACTTATTTATGCAAAATCTGTACATATATATTTTAAACGGTGCACACATCTATCTCAATAATTATCAAACAAAAGTACCAGTGAATGCGTTGGTGCCAGCCATTGAGTCAAGGTCTGATGCTGAAGTTGAAAAACGAAAATTAAGCCGACATTCGTGCATGAAGTATTTTTTGACCTCAATATACATATATATTTTCAGCCTCGTTCGTTGATCGCTCAGGTTTCGATGTCATCGCTGGAGAACATGAGCTCGGTCGTCCCAGACTGCGGTGTGCCAGACATCACTAGCTGCTCCTCTTACCTGAGGCCGTCCAAGAGCACCATCGACCTCTTCACAGCAGCAGCTGGCTCCCCTGCGGCGGCGCACAACAGCATGAAAATGTCGCCGCCACCGCAGTTCATGGGCGCCATTGACAGGGAGGCCAGGGTGCACCGGTACAGGGAGAAGAGGAAGACGAGGCGGTTCGAGAAGACCATCAGGTACGCATCGCGGAAGGCGTACGCCGAGACCCGGCCGAGGATCAAGGGGCGCTTCGCCAAGCGCACCGACGCCGACCTTGAGGTCGACCAGTACTTCTCCACCACCGCCGACTCCAGCTGCGGCATCGTGCCCACGTTTTAGTCACCAGCTTGGCCGCGCCGCGTGCCTGGAAGACGACAATCAAACAAGCTCAGGGATGACTATATGTATTCTCCCACAATATAGTTGTTAAGATGAATAATAGACATCCTGGTTGCTCAACTGTATATGTATAATTCGCCGAATCGCCTGTAAATTTGTGGGAGGTATCAGGTATGAGGCTTCAGCTGTAGGTATACATAGATGCCAGAAAGATATTCCATGTAAATTTTTGCAGGAGTAACTGTAATCCTGTAGTAGTTATCCCTCCTCCAACCTTTACAATACATTTATGTTTTTTATTCAGCTTAAAAACTACCAAAGTTAGCAATATACGTTTTGTTTTTTTTGAAAAAGTTGAATTTACACCTCCGAACTATTTCATTAGATCATTTCACCCCTAAACTATTTTCCGGTTCATTTTACCTTCTAAACTATTAAAAATGATTCATTTTACTAGTTAATTACATTATTCTTCATTGTTTCTTTTTATACGAGTCATATTTTAAGTTTAAATTTTATAGATCCACAGATGACACTATTATCAAAGTTTTAAAATAGTTTCAAATTTTCAACTGTTTGCTTAAAATTTAAAACCTCTATATTTAAATTAGTCTAAGTGCTTCCAACCTAAAGAGTGATTAAAAATTTTTAGAAAATATTGAGAGATAAGTTATAATGCATATATCAATCCCACCAAACACTACTCTGGGGAAAGGGGCTTTAGCCCGGTTGTCCTCGTTATCGAGGCAGGAACTACGAAAACGGATTTAAAGATCGACATCTTTAGCCCCGAGTAAAATAACCGGACTAAAGAGGGATCTTTAGTCCCGCTGATAACAACAACCGGACTAATGCCGGCGACGCCACGTGTCTGGCTCCGTCATTTTTAGTCCCGGTTGGTGTTATCAACAGGGACTGAAGGTTTTTTTATTTTTTTAATTTCCTCCTACTAGCTGCTAGCTTGCTATATATTATGCATACATATTTTACACACATATATATTTATATATATATGCAACATGCATATATATGTATAAATATATATTTTACATACATATAAATGCACTTAATAAAGGAAATATATACATATATTACCAAAATATGTACACACATAAAATATTCATATATATTTTCTAGATCGTATGTTAAAAAAATTCTCTATGTTGTGTATTCAGGGTCTATGTTTCTAACACTAAAGTAGAACTCTCCGCGGGATTAGTAATCTGCTCGTGGATAAATCCCATCAGTTCTTCTTGAGCAGGCTGTATGAAACTCGCGTGGGGAAGGTTGTCTCTTACTTTCATAAGTTGTCATTAGAATAAACGAGAAATAAATATATGAAATGAATAAAAAATCAAGACGTAATATATGAATGGCTGTTATACGTACATCTAGATCCTGGGGACTTGTGACTTCGGTAACCATGCGGTGAATGTAATCGCAGACGTAGTAGCCGCATAAGTTTGTCCTCTTCGTCTGTTTTGCACACTAAAGGAGAAACAACGGATTGAATATACATTTCATATTTTAGAAGAAATAAATAATTCAATACAACTTTGGAGCATGTTACTCACTGGAAAGTTCAGCCTCACTGTAAGCTTATATTTCCAATTCCCGCGAACCTTCTCACGGAGTCATGCCCATGCCCTACGTGCAGTTGAAAGCTAGCAAGTAATTATCCGAGTACCGCATATATGCAATAGCAAATAAGATGGCATTACTTGTTTAACAATTTAAAGATCTTGCGTACGTGGACTCTGGTTTATCCATTGAATCAAAGACATGGATCCGCGAGTGATCCATGTCAATTACAAACAGCTCAGTGGAATCTGCAAATTACGTGAGATGACACATATGAAACTTTATGTATGCACGGGATTGAAATTTGTACGAAAGGTAGTAAAAACTCACGCTGTGTTGTATGGAAGAAGTATAAACGTTCTGTAATGCTGATGCACCAGCATATTGTATATGTTCTCCTCTGTTTGCTTCGGATATTGATCTACCATCACGGTGTTGATTTTCCGTGGGTCCATCAATCCATGTTTGATACATTCAGTCTTGTTGCAATATTGGATCACCATTCTACAACGGTTAAAAGAATTTTAGTCAAGTAAATACAAGGAGCTAAGGAACAAAATAAAATATAACTAAACGATACTTACAAAACCCGCGTGGCTAGAAGAGAGACGTTGAGGGCATCCAGCTGGTACAGGTCGAATATGTCTTCGGAGCGGATAAAGAAGTGGTCACCTTCATCGAAGAAATAGTCGAGTGAGTATTTTCCCATGATCATCTCTATACCTTTGCTGGATTCTTACATGTACCACTTATGGAAACGGTACAAATGTGTAGATTTTTAACTTGATCGGGCTTTATAAGAGGTTTTTCGAGTTTGAACTTGTATCAGCTCATCCTTCGCAATCGGTGCACGTCCGGATAATTGATCCATTGATATTCCCGCAGATTCCATAAATTGTCTTAACTCAGTTCGAACAGTTGGAATCGTGCTGAACTGAAGTTGTTTTTGAGGCTGCATGCCGAGCTGCGGTACATCTTTGCCCTTTGTTTGCGTCTTCTTAGAAGCCTTCCTGATAGTCCTGTCATAGTTGGACTGCGGTTACGGTTGCGGTTTAGTCTGTGGCGTTAGGTACATCTCCTAAAAAAAGGCCTTTATCTCCGGGGCAATTTTAGGAGGCTTCTCAGGAGACTTCTTCTTTAAATGTGCCTTGACCTCGGCTCAGACGGCCTCATCCAACTCGTATTGAGTCTTGTCGTACGTCATTTTCTTTGGGGCTGGAGGGAGCGGGTCAAGTTTAGACATCTTGTTTCTTGGTCCACTGGTTGACATTGAGCGCGTGGCTCGAGCTCTGCGCTTAGGAGGCGACGGAGGAGGCGGAGGAGGCTGAGAGGCGATCCGTTTAGGAGTCGGTGCTCGTTGTGGCGACGGAGGAGGCGGAGAAGGCTGAGGAGTGGGAGACAGCCGTTTAGGAGTCGGTGCTCATGTAGGCGACACAGGAGGCAGAGGAGGCGAAGGAGGCAGAGGAGACGGTCCATGTGGAGGTGACAGCGGAGGAACGAAAGGCATCGCTTCTCGCCCGGGAAATATGATGAAGGGTTTCCTCCAAAGAAATATCCCGTGAGTTGTTTCTCCTAGCATCGTCTCCTCCAGGGATATCCAGCTCAAGATCTTCGTATCCGCATTCTACCTGTTCAATTTTGACTTTTGAGAATCCAGGTGGAACGGGCCTGCAGTGGTAGGTGTCGTCTCAGTCTATTGGAATCGCCATGCCCGATACCACCTGTTCGAGAAGATAGATTATTAATTAGTAATCAACCTTGATTCTCAAGTTATTCAAGGAAATATATAACATAAAACTACGAACATACCATGATTGTTATGTTCTTGAGTGGAATGTGCAGCTCACACGATGTTCGCTGCGTGATATCATCAACACGGCATGACGGACACACTGGAGCTTGTGGGCCAATTAACCTTCATCTCCTGTTGAAGCGTAGCTGTTGCACTGCTGCTGTAGTTGAGCTTTTGTTGCTAGATCTGGCTGTTGGCCGGCTCTTGTATGTGTCGACGTCCGCTTGAAACCCGTATTTCCAGGGAACAACGCCTTTTCCTCGCGTTCGTCGCGGATGCTCGGGGTTCTAGAGTACGAGCATTAGCTCGTCCTTCTCTCTGTCGGGCTTGAATGAGCTCGAGGCAAAGGCCTCCAGTGCATCTTCCAATCTCCTGGCCACTTCTTGGATTTCAGTACCGAATATTACTGATCCTGGCAGGATTAAGCGTTCCGCCGTGAGTATAGAACCAATGTTTTGATCGTTCTCGCCTGTTGGCTTTGCCCGAAACAATATCTCGCGCTTCCAGGTCGGCTTCCATCTTCTCCCATTTCTGCATTGTCTTTTGATAGCCGTCCGACCCTAGTTTGTGATGGTATTTCTTTTCAATGAGGGCTTGCGCTTGCTCCCCAGTCTTGTATTGCACAAAGGCCTCTTAATGATCTCTGAGCTTTCAGAACTTGTCAAAGTCTGGGTTCTGGCCCTTCAGGATGTATTTCTTGTGTAACTCCTTCTTATAGTTCTTGAAGAGCTCAGCCATCTTGATGTGCACTAGGCTGTCTCAATCTTTCGGTGAGTTGATGATAACTACAATTTGGAAGAAACGTTGACGATCCGACTACAACCGTACGAGACGTTGTGTTGCGCCTTAGCGATCGATACACCTCTCCGTGGGTTGTTGATCTTGCCGGTGCAGATCAACCTTATTCCTGCAAGCAAATCAAAGAAACAAGCAAGAACAAGATAAATGCATCTGAATTACAAATAGGAATTGAATACAAATGATAAGATGGGGTTCCCAATCAAATAGAACGGATGGTCTAGCCGACACACGCGTCTATCAGGAAGTAGCGATAGCTAAACTTACATAAACAAAACCCGAGTTGTTTTATGGCATCTAGGAGGGTATATTTAGGTGGGAGGACGACCTAGGCTCCCCAGAGTCATGCTCCACCTGGTTGGGGCGCACCCCACTTGGGCCCTACTTGGGCCGGGGTCCCAGATAAAGTTAAAAGCCCATAGGCCCATTATAGGTGATGCAACACCTTCTTTCTGTGATTGCGGCTGATTGAGATGGAATTTGGAAATGAGGAAGGATCAGTTGGAAAGAGGACTCCGAGAGCTTTCCATCAAGTACTCATGGACCCAAATCGGAGCACGTATGCATATTTGGCGGCCGTTTGAATTCAGCGTTGTCCTGCAGTCTAAATTCAGCACCAAAACGTGTTGGATTAGATCTCTTTCTTTCCTTGGGCCAAAAGTGACGTGGGGAGTACTTGGATTTGCCCCCCAATCAATTTCCTTTGTTCTCCATGCCTTCCATGTGTGTTTAACACTCTTTTTAATCCACTTATATATTTCTAAAAATGTAAATGAACACACATCATGGTGCAGCATCACTTCATCAAAAACATCAAATACAATCTGGATAAAGAATTCATTCACCTTTAAATCAAAAGTTCCCAATGTGGTTGTATCTGAGTAGGTGATGTCCTCATCACATCTTCTTTAACGTCCATTCCTTGACCCTTGCCTGTTCTGACTCTGGGATGGTGAACGTCTGCAGCATTGTCGTCCACAACATCTCTTTCTCTGTGTCCGGGAGATAGCTCTGCTCATCTCCTCCTGTCCTTGATCGCCTCTAGTTCACAACGCGATGGGCACGTGATCCCTCACCACCCATCCACTTTGTGCCACAAACTTCCTTGCGGCGTCGGCTGGGGCACTTGGCCGACCGTCCGGTGTCACTTCAGTTATGACATGGCGACCCTCAATTCGCTTACTGACACCGTGTTGCACGCGTGCCCTCTTCTCTCCAACGGCTGGAGTGGCCTCATTATTCTCCTCGTTCCCCTCCTCATTGAGGTATTGATTAGGATCCTCGTTCCCCTCCTCAATGAAATATTGGTTGCTACCCTGTGCGATCTCCTCAAGGAGAAACTGTTCATCCTCACGATCAGCCATTTGATTGTTGTGAGTTCGAGGACTTGATCAAGGAATTTTGAAAAGGAAAAAATATCCAGTTAATACATGTATGATTCCCAATGCATAGATTTGTGAACTAGTTACACTAAATATATAACTTAGGAAAATATAGGAGAAATATTGTTGAGCTACTCATTAACTAAGTTTAATGTCATTGTACTATATATTGATATATATAATCAAATTATAGATGTATATTACATTATGTTTTTTTAATTGTAACTTGTATTTATAAGAAAAAAATTGAGTTTCGTGAGGAGAGGAGAGGAGAGGAGAGGATGACGTAAATCCCTCGTCTATTCCTCTTGTCGACTTGACGTAAATCCGTCGTCTATTCGAGAGGAGAGGATGAAGTGAGGAAGATAAGGTGGAGAGGAGAGGATGACATGAGGAAGATAAGGTGGAGAGGAGAGGAAGTGGAGAGGAGAGGAGAGAAAGAGACGAGGATGACGTGAGGGAGATAAGGTCGAGAGGAGAGGAAGTGGAGAGAAGATGAGAGAAAGAGAGGAGGATGGTGAGGTTGATTTTATTTTTTTCCGTACAAACTATAAACTACAACGTTTTCACAGGAGGGACGGTCGGTCGGCTGAAACATGCACGAGACCCATGTTATCACGGGATGGGTGGTCGGTTAGCCGAAACACGCATGACCGAACGAACGACCGAATGAATGAACAACCGAACGAACGAACGACCGAACAAACGAACGATCGAACGACAGACCGAACGAACGACCGACCGACCGAACGAACGAACGGCCGAACGAACGACCTAACGACCGACCGAACGGATAAACTCGTTCGGTCATGAAAATCGTTGTATCGTTCGTTCATGTCTGTTCTATCGTTTGATCTATCTTGTTCGTTCGTAAATACAAAATTTTCACGTTTGCATTCACATTCACATTCACACGTGATAAATAAAAAATTCACATTCACATTTCATAATACAAAATTCCCATTCGCCTATTAAAAAACAAATTCACATTAACAATCTTTTCACATTCAAACAAATTTAAATAAAAAGTCCATATATACAAAGGTCCATTTACACATAAACACATTCACAATTCAAAATTCACACTCAAAATTCACATATATTCACATATATTCCAGGCACATGCATATATACACAAGTCGGTCGGGGGCTGCGGCGGTGGTGCCGGCGACGGAGGGCGGTAGCGGTGGCGCCGGAGGCGGAGGGCAGCAGCGGCGACGTCGATCAACAGGCTGGAGGCAGGGGGTGGCATCGGCGGAAGGCAGGCGGCGGCGTCAACAGGGGGCGGTGGCAACGGCGACGTGTTGATGAGAAATTCGATTCCCATACACAGGCCTGAGAGATTTGCTTTAGTGCAGGTCCAAATTGGTTGCCTTTGGTGAATTGAGGACGTGCCAGTTGGTTTGATCCTGTAACCAACAAAAAACAAGAAATATGCATTAAGTTAAATTAGATCCTACCGGATCGATTGAAGACATCAATAAACACATAATTGTTATTCAATGCACATTTATACTAAGTGATTGGGATAAATTAGTAGCATACCAAGACAGTATAAATAACTTAGGCTAAAGGTGCACTAGAATAATAATTATCTGCATTGACAACCTAGCCGATACTGCAGGTCTAATGTGAATCGGCTAATACTCCGATACATTTTATAAAAATATATCAATCTAATCTAAATGCGCTAAACCTAGATCAATCGGTTGTCAGCATAATTTGACAGATTGATGCTGGTTTAGGGCATTTAAACAAATTGAGATCTTAATATAAAAGACGGTTTTAATATATCTAATAGCAATTAAACTAAGAGATAACTAAAACAGATAAGGCTGGCTGAAACTTCAGCGCTGTCTCTAATGATAAACATTGAACTAAATAGATCTTGATAGTTCCAAGAGCGACTTAACAGGTCGATTAGATGCAACATTAAGTACAAAAAGAAATAACAGATCTATATAAGTCAATGAGAACCCCTCGAGATGGTAGACACGACACATAATCTAATTCAACCCCTGGTTCTAGCCCCATCGGCTGTTGTTTTCAGAGAGCAACCAGCCGATTGAAGGACAGATCTAGGCATTGCTCTAGATTATAGGCCGCGCAAGATAAATTGCATAGTTTATAACATTGAAACTAGAGTATCATGACGATGGAAGCACTAGTCCCTACAATACAAACCACTAATGACAAGGGATTACCTTGTTCGGAGATCGAAGCCGATGCAGCCCAAGCAAGAGCAATAACTCGTCGAAAATAAAAGGGTGGCTATGTGCCGAAGTTGATCGATTGTGTGTTGGTTAATTCTACAAAAAGCGCTCGGGTCTTATTTATACCCAAGCACAACGATATCCGTGTAGGACACGGTTTCTACCTTATCTACTATTTACAGTATGACAAAATCTCGGGACGCAGTCCCATGCCGCATTACAAAAGGAATCTTTAATAACATCCTAATTTACAGATACAATTGCTGTTACAGCACCTTATCCATAAATGGCAATATCTTTAATGCACAATTTGGAGACCGAATCCAATATCTATCTTCAGGCTTCCTTCTCAGGACCGGTTCCACTTTCATCTCCTAATCGGAATCGGCTATCCTTGTCCGATTCGATCTTAACCGACTGGTCTCCCAGCCGATTCGGCCTTAGCCGACGTGGCCTCTGTTTATCCGTAGATTGTGTTCCTGATCCGATTCCGCTTCAATCTTGGTTCTGAACCCAGGGATTTGGTTACCAAATTTGGTCGTTAACACATGCCCCCAAGTCCGTGATATGATAGTATCGTGGATTTGATGCTATTTCGAATTCCCGCATAAGTTTTGCTCTAGTCCGTTTCGGCTGCCACAAAATTTCTTTAAATAATGCCCACCTTGAACCAAGACACGCTGGCACTTTTGCATCCTCAAGCCCAAGCCAGAAAAAAAAACTTTTCTGCCTCCTCGGTGACCCCGTCGGAAACCGAAGCGCGACCTCACCGGCGAACTCCTTCGCAGAAGCGATCCCCTCCATTGATGGCATCTCCAAGCACTCGCTCCGAAGCGGCTCAGGATGAGTTCCCTGAGGTAACTTCCATCGGCTGTAGCCCCTTATTCCTCGTGATTTGGCTTTTTACCTTCCTAATCTTGCTCTTCTATCCTTCAATTTGCAGCACCTCGCTCAGCAAATTGCCATCCCAGACCCTCTCAGTCCAAATCAGTTCTTATTAGGGCCGACCGACAACTTAGACCCTAGTGAGTTTATTAATGCAGAAACAAACCGGATCCCTTTTAGGTTTTCCTCCCCTGATCTGGCCTATTGGTCTGGTGCCTTCAAGTCTTGGCCTTCAACGGACAAATCCTGGCCGGCCTGGTACCTAAGGATGTCGGCTAGGCAGCAAATCCATTGAACCGAGCTAGGTATAAGCCAGTGCCTAGCTTTGACAGTAGCCGACATGCCCAAGGATGAGCCCCTCCTATCGGCTGCAACTTACTTCTGGTCGGATACGCTAAATGCATTTTTATTTAGACAAGGACCGATGACGCCAACTCTCTTGGATGTGGTAATGATTACGGGGCTGGACATAACCTCCACAGTCGACCCAACCAGCCTCAACATCAAATGCACTCATAACTTCAAGACCAAGAGCATAGGAGGCTAGAGCGGCTTTATATCAATGAACATGAGAGACGGACAGATCTCCGAGAGAGAACATGCAACTTTCCTCCTGATGTGGTTGGAAAAATTCGTATTCTGCGAATCAAGCTGCGGGCCGACTAGCAACTGACAGCACATAGCCGAAGCCCTGGTGAGAAAGAAGCAAATCCCCTTAGGAAAATACCTGCTCGGCTATTTGTACCAGATGTTGGCAACACATTGGCTAGGCTAGCTTCCAAGCAAGCCATCAATACAGGAGGACCCTGGTGGCTATTGCAACTGTGGTTAAATCTCCACACCTATAAAGTCTTAGAAAGGCTAGCTCCACTAGAAGCCAATTTCCCCCTAATCGAGCCGCGGTTCGAGGATGATGAAGAGGTGACCACCTGCCAATGTTTATCGTTTGGGAAGCAGCGACAACTTATCCTGGATCCAAGCTAACAGCCGATCATTTCAATAATTGGTTCGGCAATCTGTACAACGGCTTCCCAAGCAGCTCGAGGATATGGTTTGCCTATGAAGATTTTGACAGATTCGAACTCCCAGACGATCTTCGGCTACACGAGCTCAACTCTGAAGAATATGAAAAGCCGAGGGAGATTTATGTCTCGGCCATAACACCTTGTGTCCTCCCCATCGGCATCCACCAAGGGCGGAACATATAGAAGTCATACGAGTTTTATCACCCGATGGTGGCTGCGAGACAACTTGGCATGGGTCAACTGCCGATCAGCCTTTACTATTCGGACAAGATCCAGGCCAGAGGCAAAATCGAAGGAGACATCATGGTGCATCGATTGCTCAACATCCCCGGTCCCCATCTGGGCAGCATCGACAATATTGACTAGGCGGTGACGAGGACAGCTATCCCCGATGGTGGAATGAGTGGAAGCTGCACTTGTTTCTCAATCGGCTTCGATGTATTTGACAATCGTCGATCTGGAGATGACCCCATCTGTAAGCGTCTTCTCTTTTTAGTTCCTTTCGGCCCATTACTCGTATATTTGACTAACCATGCCTCATTTTTTTGCAGACAACCGATGCCTCCCCTCCACACGCAAGCAACACGGGAGTAGCAATTCTCTATGCTCCTGGCGTGTTGTCCGACGGCTGTGGGCTGGCCCCATCCATCATCGGCTTCCACGCGCCGAAGGTAACAATGCTTCTTCATGGCCAATCTCGTCATAAGAGGGCGAAGCCGTCGGCTACTGCTACCCCGGCTACAGAGAAAAAGAAAAGGGCTTCGAAGAAGCCAAAACCAACTCCAGCCGATGACTTGCCTCCAGTCGATCCACGTAGATGCAATCCTTGAAGAAGAAGTCAGGGATGAAGAGATAGACCAAGCTGTCGATGCTGCCGCAGCCAAAACAAGCTCTTCAAATAAATATGCCCGGACTCCATTGGTTGAACAAACCGTCGAAAAGACTCCGAGCCTCCCGAAGCGCGCTCCTCGTTCCCAACCGGTAAACACCTTTCATTGCTTCATCTCATCACCTTTTCCAAGTTTATGCTTCATCGCTTTTTGTGTTTGTAGACGAAGAAACTAGCCGCCAAGAAGAAGATGGCTCCTCCTTACTCGGTAAATTTTATGAATTTTTTCTCTCATCAACACAGCCGATTTCTGACTTGTATCCTTTTTTTTCAGCCTCCTCGTGCTCCAACACCTGCCTCCCATGTATCCAGTGAACACACACCATCGGCTGCAGGTGGTGGTGATGTCGAAGACGAGGCTACCTCAGTCCCGGTTGTCCAAGTAAGTTTTGTCCAACTTCACAAATCGGCTTACTAGTTTTGTCGATCTTCTAACTGTCTCCTGTCTTGCACACCGTAGCCGATCTTTTGGACTTTGACCTATCAGAATTCATGGATCCGGATGAAGATGCCGGCAGGGCCATGGTGCTATTGGACGAGGACCTACGAGCTACACTGTCGGACATAGCCAAGCGGCTAGAGTGCTCCCTCGACTTCTTGGTCACCGACTGTGGTTCCATCCGAAGCAGGTTTGAAGACATCCATGATCGGCCGCCAGATCAGCTGTCCGATATCATCACACCGGCCACCTTTATGGAGGCGCATCGGCACAAGTTTGAACGAGCTAAGTAACGAATGGTCGATCGCCAAAAAAACCAAGCACTGGGGGCCACTACCAAAGCAAGCCAGCAAGAGATCAGTGCGGAGAAGGCAAAATTTGATGCCCTGAAGACCGAGCCAATCGCTGAGCTTGATCGGCTTCGCAAGCATCGGGAAGAACTGACAGCTGAACTTGCTAAGGTTGAAGCCGACATTCTGGCAAAAGAACAGCGCGTGGCAGGCTTGCCGAAAGAGATTGAAGACCAACGAGCGAAGATCAAGGCGGCCGTGTCACATCTGTCCGACTTCGCCAAAGCAATGACGCCGGTCCCGGGGAGCGATGCAGCCGATGCCAAGGCCATCGAAGAAATAGACGAAGTTCATCGTAAGGCGATATCGGCCATCACCGACTTCCTCTCCCGTTGAACCAAATGTAATAGCTAACTGGGCTTCAGTAATTTAAACTCGCAACTCTTCTATAACCGGCTTGCCGACATTATTTATGGTCAATCATATGCGTTCTTGCCGATCACGTCCTGTATGCGTCAAAAACTTCAAAAATTTTGCTAAGTCCGATTTCTGATAGTATATATGTATGCCCCCTTAATTTTGTTGATGGTGTCGTCGGCATCGATAAAATTAGTAATTCGAACAAAACAACACATGTCGGCTAGATTGAGCCGATTTGGTAAAACCAGGGAAAAAACTTAGGGAAAAATGTCCAAAAGGTGATGCGTGTATATGCACAACACATCGGCTAGCATGAGTCGGCAACTTTAGCTGATTCAAGAGTTGATCCAAACGCTGGGATAATATTTCTTCAAATATTTGCCATTGACAACCCTTCCAAATACTTCTCCATCCAATCCTTCCAGCGTGTAGGCTCCTTAAGAGACGCACTTGTGGATCTTGAAAGGCCCTTCCCAGTTAGGTGACCACTTGCCGAACTTGTTATCTCTTGATCCAATCGATAATATTAACTTCCAAACGATCTCACCCTCTTCAAAAGACTTAGGCACAAAACTTTCTTATTATAATGACGGGCTACTCGTTACTTGTCCCTGGTCACTTTTTCCAAGGCACACATCCTTGACAAAACTAGGTCTGAGGGAGGTCGAATCGGTATATAATGTGTTCCTTAATAAACTCGATGCCATCCCTAGAGTCAACCTTCTTCAAAGGAACTGCTTCCACCCACTCGGTAAAATAATTGGTTGCCACCAATATAAACTTGTGTCCTTTGCTTGAGGGTGGATTAATTTGGCCGATCATGTCGATTTCCCAACCTCTGAACGGCCAAGGCTTGATGATGGGGTTCATAGCCGATGCTGGTGCTCTCTGGATAGCTCCAAACTTCTGGCAATCTTGGCATCCCTTGTAATACTTGAAACAATCTTCCAGCATGGTCGGCCAAAAGTATCCTGCTCTTCAAAGTAGCTATTTCATCTTATGAGCCGATTAATACATGCTGCAAATCCCTTCATGTACATCTTCAATAACAACCTTGGCTTGATCGGCACCGAGACATTTGAGCAGCACACCATCAATCGTCCGATAGTATAATTCTTCGCCAAGTAGAACATATCTCAAAGCCTTGTAGCGCAATTTCCTTGAAGCTGACTGGGAAGGGTTTTGCAGGTAGTTGTAGACGTCAAACCTCCAGTCGTCGGCTGTCATGGTGGCGATCTCCACTTCCACATCTTTTATCATCGGCCTGTAGCCTGATGCCCCCTGAGCTAAATCGTTGGCTTCTGCGTTTTATTCCCGGGGGATATGCTTCAATGTCACTAGCCGAAAGTTGTCCATCAATTCTCGGCACTTGTGATAGTAGACCATCAGCGCGTTGTTTTTGCATTCATATTCCCCTGACAACTGGCTGATGACCAACAACGAATCTCCCATAATCTCGATGGCGTTGGCTTCCACCTCCTTGAGCAGTTATAGTCCTTTAAGCACGACTTTGTACTAGGCTTGGTTGTTTGTGGCGTGGGGTGTGATTGAGAAAGCAAACTCAAAGCTTGCTCCCCTTGGCGAAATTATTACCAAGCCAATTCCATATCCATTGGCACAAACCGAGCCGTCAAAAGTTAAAGTCCAAGGCATAATTTCTACTGAGCCGATTGAATCATCTCTGTGTTCCACTATGAAATCGGCTATAGCTTGTCCTTTCACTACCTTGGGTGCCTGATACCGTAGATCAAATTCTGTTAAAGTAAATATCCACTTCCCAATCCGTCCTTTTAGCACTGGAGCCGATAGCATATATTTTACTACGTCGGCTTTGCATACCACGGTGCACTCGTTCGATAATAGATAATGCCTCAACTTGATGCATGAAAAATACAGGCAAAGACATAATTTCTCCACGGGTGAATACCTTGTTTCAGCGTCCAGAAGCCGTCGGTTGAGGTAAAATATAGTCTTTTCTTTCCCTTCGACCTCCTGAATTAAAACTGAGCTGATGGACTTTTTGTCGGCTGACAGATATAACTTGAATGGTATCCCTTTTTGTGGAGGAATCAAGACTGGGGTTGAGCTTAAATAATCCTTGATATTGTCCAACGCTTTCTGCTGCTCTGTCCCCCAGGTGAATGCTTGATCGGCTTTCAGTCAAAGCAATGGTGTGAATGGCTCCATCTTTTCTGACAGCTTGGCTATGAATCGCCTGATGAAATTAATTTTGCCGATCAGAGACTGTAGATCTTTCTTGTTCTTGGGAGGCTGAATCGTCTTGATCATGTTAACGCTCCTGGGTGGAACTTCATTTCCTCTTTTGTGAACAAGAAATCCTAAAAATTGCCTGGCCGATACCCCGAACGCACATTTCAAGGGGTTCATCTTCAGGCCATATTTTCTCATTCTCTCCAAAACCTGTCATGCTATATGGTCTTCTATTTCCCTGTATTTAACGACAACGTCATCAATGTAAATTTCCACCAGGGAGCCGATCATATCATGGAAAATGTAGTTCATGGCCCTTTGATACGTAGCCCCAGCGTTTTTCAAGCCGAATTTCATGATGACCCATTCATACAGGCCGATTGCCCCTGGGCATCTGAAAGCTGTCTTGTGAATGTCTTCTTCGGCCATGAATATCTGGTTATAACCTGCGTTGTCGTCCATGAAACTTATGATTTTGTGGCTGGAGGCGGCGTCCACTAGCAGATCGACTATAGGCATCGGGTACTCGGCCTTGGGGGTAGCCTTGTTCAAATCCCTGAAGTCGATACATACCCTAAGCTTTTTGTTTTTATTTAGAACTGGAACTATGTTGGAAACCCACTCTGCATATCAGCAGGGCCGAATAAATCCGGCATCTTATAGCCGAGTGATTTTGGCTTTGATCGCATCATACATATCAGCTTTAAACCTCCTAGGAGGCTGTTTGTACTGCCGATATCTAGGCTTTATAGGCAGCTGATGCACAACAAATGGATGGACTAAAACCAGACATCTCACAATAATCCCAAGCAAAACAATCTTTGTATTCCTTTAATAAATCGATAAGCTTGGACCTAAAATGAGAAGACAAATTTTTGCTAATGTATGTCGGCCTAGGCCTATCTCCTGTTCCTATGTCAATTTCTTCTAGCTCGTCAGCCGACATAAAACCTTGCCCATGTTTGCCGTCGTTGTCGTCCACGGTGTCCTTGCTGTAGATGCTAGAGCCCTCCACGACGCCTTCAAAGTAGTAATTGAGGCTCGTCGTCTCCAATGGGCTGTATATCGGAATCAGACACCTTTAGAAAATCTGCTTGCCAGATTTTGCCGGACAGGCAATCAATACCATCGATTTGCCAGAGTGGCAAATCCGCATTAGCAACGTTGACTGACCTGTCGGCTAGCACAATCTCTATCTTGTCGTCTTGCCACTGGATCAGACTTTGGTGCATTGTAGAAGAGATACAGCAGTTGGCGTGAATCCAATCCCTTCCTAGTAGCAGGCTATATGACCCCTTCTCGTCGATGACGCAAAACGTAGTGGGCATGGTCTTGTTGCTGACGGTCAGCTCAACGTTTAAAACTCCCTTGGCCTCTGAAGGGTTGCCGCCGAAGTCTTTGAGAATCATGTTTGTCATGATCAGGTCTTCGGCTCCTTTCCCCAGCTTCATAAAAGTTGCATAGGGCATTAGGTTGACAGCAGCCCCTCCATCAACCAGCATCTTAGATATCGGCTTGCCATTGACGAATCCTTTAACGTATAGTGGCTTCAAGTGCCGATTTTCGGTCCCCTCAGGTTTTCAAAAATAGCTTGTTCTGGGGACAGAACAGTCTAGCCATGGTCTCTTCCACTGTGTCTGCGTCGGCTTTGGCAGCCTCGAACTCGACTGGTAGGATGAAAACCATGTTGACTGATGCCGAGACAACTGTTTTGCCTTTTGCCGCTCTTCTGGCTTTGTCGGATGGGCTTTCGTCAGCTGGTCTCTCATTGGCTAGGGCCGCTTTTTCTTGACGCGCCAACGTTTTGCACCCCGCCGACGTTGTTCTTTGTTGGATCATCCGCCGGACTTCTTCCTCCCGCCCTCGCTCTTGAGCCTCTAAATTTTTCTCTTCTTTGTTTTGGTAAAGAGGTCCGAAGGGCACCATTGGGGGTTGGCCGATTGCTCTTCATCGGCCTCCTCTCGATCATCTTCCTGAAAGAAGTCTTGGTGGATGGGGCCGAGTCGATCATGAACAGAGGGCTTACGTTGGTTAAGCTGAACGGCTCGGGGGATGAATCGGCTAGAACTCTCCAGTTGTGGTCTCCTGTATTCGTCCTCCCTATAATCACTGCACGCTGGGCAATTTTCGAGGGTTGGCAACCTCATCCCTTGCTCCTAGCAGAATTTGAAGAACTCGCAATGCCAATGCGGGTCACAACCGTCGTGGCGGCGGTAGTATGCCACGCCCAGTCGATCAGGTGTCCTTTGGTATGGCTTGCCGCGCCGGCTTTCTTCTTCATCCTGGATCCTGCGTTGGAACCGCAGCCGGCAGTCTTGCGTGGGCCGACAATCAACCGATCGTCCATTGGTGTGCACCATGTTGATTGATGCAGCTATACCTCCAGTCGGCTCTTTATGGGGTGGCCCTGAGTAGGCACTAACTGATTTTAGCGTTTCGGCTAAGCTGTACATCATTCGGTGCTGCCGATCAGCTCGCCTATGGCCGGCTTGGACCATGTTGACCGGGAAAGGGTTGCCATCAACCTTCATCGGCTTAGCCGATTATGCGAATTTTATTTTCTCGGCTTCGATGGCCGACTGGATCTGCTGTCTGAACACCTTGCAGTCGTTGGTGCTGTGGGAAGTGGTGTTGTGCCATTTACAGTACTTCTTCTTCTTGAATTCTTCAGCCGATGGGATGACATGGTTGTCCGGGAGCTAAATTTGTTTTTCCTTCAGCAACAAATCGAAGATCCTGTCGGCTTTGGTTATATCGAAGTCGTACTTCTCCTCCTTAGCCATTGTCAAAAGCCATTGACAGACTATGGCCTTTTTGTTTCTTGTCCACTCGGCTGTCGCTACTTCAATGTCACTGTCGCTTGATTCTGAGTCTGTTTCGGAGACGACGTGAGTAATCTTCTTGACGCCTTTCCTTGATTCTTGAAATCTTTGCTCGTGGGCCGTCACCTTTTGGGCCAAGTGGGCCAAGCTATCAAAGTCCTGAGCCGAAAATCTTTCACGGATTGGCGGCAGAAGGCCATGAAACGCCAAATCGGCTAGCTGGGAGTCTGATAAAACCAGACTGTAGCATCGGTTCCTCATTTCTCATGTAATCTTGGACCGATTCCTCATGCTTCTATCTGATGCTGGTTAAGTCCGACAGCTTCATCTCGTGGTTGCCAAAGTAGAAATAGCTATCGAATTGTTTCTCAAGATCGGCCCAGCTCTGTATCGAGTTGTATGGCAGTGATGAAACCCAGGTAAAGGCCAATCCTGATAAGGAAAGTGGGAACAGGCGAACCCTGAGTGCGTTTGTAGCCGATGCTTCCCTGCATTGAGCCAGGAATCGGCTGACGTGCTCGTAGGTAGACACATTGTCTTGCCCATAGAACTTGGAGAAGTCTAACACTTTGTACCAGTTTGGCAGTGGCACCCTCTCAAAGTGTTCTGGATACGGGTACCGGTACATATGGCCGGAGTCCTTTGGCTTAAGGCCAAAGTGAAAGCGCATCACATCGGCAATCAGATTGGCCCAAGGTCTGTTGTCTTGAGCTTGGGGTATCAGCTCGTATTGTTCATATGGTATGGATCCTTGCCGATACTGAAGGGGTGGTGGTGTCTGTGGCAAATACTGCTGATCATATTGGCCTCCCGGATGTTGGTACTGGAAATGATTCGCAGCGGGAGGTGGCCGAGACACGATCGGCGGCGACTGCTCAGGAAGTAGTCGATTGCCGATAGGACTATGATGTGGGGCCGGGGAAACACTGCCAATCGGCTCATTGGGCATGATTGGTCACCGATTGGTGTTGAACATGTTGTCCACCTGCTCCTGTGTCACTGTCGGGGCACCATGGCCCTGATGCTGAGACTACTGTTGGACCATAATCCTAGGATGTGGCTCTGAAGTCGATGCCTACACGTTTGGTTGAATCAGAGCTCCTCCTTGAGGATTCGGCTGTCCCAGTGGCGGGATCAACAAGCCTTGAGTTGACAGCGCCCTGTAACCTAGGAATTGGCCGTCAGTGAAATAGGTCGGCCCCCTTGGCAGTTGCTCGGCTATCTTCGAGTCGACCACAGTGGCTATCATATTGTTGAGGGTATTGACTAATATGCCACTTTGGTTGATGAGGGCGTGATGGACAACCGAGTCTATTCGGTCCTGTACAGTGTGAAGTCCCAAATCATCTTGTTCTTGTTTAACGTCCTCCATTTTCTTCTTCCCTTTCCTGTCCTCCTCGGAGGACATGTTGAGGTCTTCGAGCTTGAATTTGAACTTCTGGAGGATAGCCCCAGATCTGGTCTGGGTAAAGGACTGCAGGTAATTAGGCTGCGGCTGCTCAACCATCTTTTTGTAGTCGGCTAGTTGTTCAGCTGACAGTTGTTCAATCTTCACCGGGATGACATTTTCCTTGTTGATTTCTAAGTTCTTGTCGCTGGACATTGTGTTGAACTTAGAAGTCTGCACTTGGTCCCACCGGGCGTGCCAAAAGCGTGTTGATGACAAATTCGATTCCCACGCACTGGCCTAAGAGATTTGCTTTACTCTAGTGCAAGTCCAAATTGGTCGCCTTTGGTGAATTGAGGGCATGCCAGTTGGTTTGATCCTGTAACCAACAAGAAACAAGAAATAGGCATTAAGTTAAAATTAGATCCTACCGGATCGGCTGAAGACATCAATAAACACATAATTGTTATTCCAAAGCACATTTACACTAAGTGATTGGGATAGATCGATAGCATACCGAGACAGTATAAATCACTTAGGCTAAAGGCACACTAGAATAATAATTATCTGCATTGACAACCTGGCCGATACTGCAGGTCTAATGTGAATCGACTAATACTCCGATACATTTTACAAAAAGATATCAATCTAATCTAAATATGCTAAACCTAGATCAATCGACTGTCAGCGTAACTTGACAGATTGAAACTGGTTTAGGGTATTTAAACAGATTGAGATCTTAATATAAAAGGCAGTTTTAATATATCTAATAGCAATTAAAACTAAGAGATAACTAAAACAGATAGGCTCGCTGAAACTCCAGCGCTGTCTCTAATGATAAACATTAAACTAAACAGATCTTGATAGTTCCAAGAGCGACTTAACAGGTCGATTAGATACAACATTAAGTACAAAAAGAAATAACAGATCTGTATAAGTCAATGAGAACCCCACGAGACGGTAGACACGACACATAATCTAATTCAACCCCTGGATCTAGCCACATCGGCTGTTGTTTTCAGAGAGCAACCAGCCGATTACGAGACAGATCTAGGCATTGCTCTAGATTATAGGCCGCATATGATAAATTGTGTAGTTTATAACATCGAAACTAGAGTATCATGACGATGGAAGCACTAGTCCCTACAATACAAACAACTAATGACAAGGGATTACCTTGTTTGGATATCGAAGCTGATTCAGCCCGAGCAAGAGCAAGAACTCGTCGAAAATAAAAGGGTGGCGATGCGCCGAAGTTGATCGGTTGTGTGTTGGTTAATTCTACAAAGAGCCCTCGGGTCTTATTTATACCTAGGCACAACGATATCCGTGTAGGACACGCTTTCTACCTTATCTACTATTTACAGTACGACAAAATCTCGGGACGCAGTCCCATGCCGCATTACAAAAGGAATCTCTAATATCTTCCTAATTTACAGATATAATTGCCGTTGCAGGACCTTATCCATAAATAGCAATATCTTTAACGCACAATTTGGAGACCGAATCCAATATCTATCTTCAGGCTTCCTTCTCGGGACCGGTTCCACTTTCATCTCCTAATCAGAATTGGCTATCCTTGTCCGATTCGATCTTAGCCGACTAAGAGGAAAAAAATGCACTTCAGAACTAACCTAGCTGGTGGCGCTGGCGATGGCGACTCCCCGGCGACGGCGGTTCCCCGGCGACGATGACGGCGGCGGTTGGAGAAGAAGACGGCGGTGCGACGATGTTCTAGGGTTCGACGACGGTGACGAAGACGAAGAGACGATGGAAAAATGGCTAAGTGTTTGGATCCACCGCGTGCTCTGCATATATAGATATCGGGATCTTTGGTCCCGGTTTAAGCCACCAACCGGGACTAAAGATATCTTTAGTCCCGATTAAAGCCACTAACCGGGACCAAAGATATTCTCGTCCGGTTGGTGGCTTCAACCGGGACTAAAGATAGGATCTTTAGTCCCGGTTGTAGCCACCAACCGGACTAAAGATGCCCGTACCCTAGTAGGTGAGAATCTTTAGTCCCGGTTGAAGCCACCAACCGGGACTAAGGATGTTTTCCCGCTATTTCCAAATGTTTTTTGTCCTGGTTGATGTTAAAAACGAGATTAAATATTAAAATAGTGCCATATTGAAAAGTCTTTTAAATTCATATATAATTAAAAAATCATGTATTAAAAATATTTTAACTTGTAATAATAATATATAACTAACAAATGCCCTATTGAAAAATATTTTAAGTTCTGATAATAATATATAATTAAGATATTGCCTATTTGAAAAATATTTTAAATTCTAATAAATATAATCCTCTAGTAGTTGCAACTTGCAAGGCTACATTTCGAACTTAGATTATCCTATTATGCAAAAGGTTAGATGCAAAGGTGAAGATAGTGCCATAGTTCACACTTCACAGATGGGTTATGCAAAGTTGTAGACCATGTTCATTTGACATCACACACACCATCTTGCGAAGGCAAAGCAAAAGTAGCCATGGAGCAAGATACCATGCAATACATACTATAAGTACACCAAAATTACTACTAGTACTAACCCTGAAGTTTAACACTGAGATAGGCTTACAATAATTTACAATAAATTCAATAAATTCTGATATTTACAATAAATTCAATCTAATTTACATCGTCCATACAAAAATTTAGCTAAGTAAGGGTTGTCCTCACGTACTTTCTCCGCACAATTATTCTTTCGTTATGATCGTTGCGTGAGTAAGGGGTGTCCTCATTTGATAGGAGGATGCTCGGGTCAACCGCCACCACGAATGGAGGTTGCCCGTCAAACTGATCATAATCTTCATCTGTTCTATCCTTGACTCCCACGATTTTCCTTTTGCCTGGGAGAACCACGTGGCGCTTTGGCTCGTCAGACCATTTCCCCTTCTTTGCTTTGCTAGCCATGTCCTTGACATAGAAAACTTGTCGTACATCATTGGCAAGGACGAAGGGTTTGTCTGAGTATCCAACCTTGCTCAGGTCGACCGTTGTCATCCCACTTGCATCAATGGTTACGCCTCCACCACTGAGCCTAACCCACTGGCACCGAAACAGAGGGACTTTCAGAGGTCCATAATCCAGCTCCCATATGTCATCGATGCTGCCGTAATATATGCTAACTGTACCATCGTATCCCACGGCATCGATGCGGACAGCGCTATTCTGATTCGTGCTCTTTATGTCTTGGGCCTGTGTGTAAAATGTGTACCCATTGATTTCATATGCCTGGAATGTGGTGATCGAGCAAGATGGTCCCTCGCCAAGAAGGCTAGTTGTTGGTCAATGCTCGTGTTGCCCATGAGACGTTGTCACAGCCAAGCAGGGAATGCATCAATGTGATGGCGTGTAATCGAGGCATCTGTCTTACCGATGTTTTTCGAGTGAACAATCGCCAAGTGCTCCTCGATGTAAGGAGCCACTAAGGAAGATTGTTGCAACACGGTCCAATGTGCTTTCCTGAACAAGTCATTGTCTACAGTCATTATTGCCTTCCTTCCAAGAGTTCCCTTCCCCCGTAGTCTACCTTCATGACCTGATTCAGGCATCCCCGATGGGATGAAGGTCTTCAATAAAGTTGACGCAGAACTCAATGATCTCCCCTGTTCCATATCCCTTAGCGATGCTGGCCTCCGGACGAGAACGGTTATGGACGTACTTCTTTAAAACACCCATATACCTCTCGAAAGGGAATATGTTGTGTAGGAATATCGGACCGAGGATACGGATCTCTTTGACAAGGTGGCATAAGAGATGCGTCATGATATTGAAGAAGGAAGGCGAAAAGATTATCTCAAAGCTGACAAGACATTGGACCACATCATTTTGAAAGTCTTCTAGTCTGTTTGGATCGATGATCTTCTGTGAAGTTGCGTTCAGGAAAGCACATAGCTTTGTTATTGTTGCCCGAACATTATCGGGAAGGATACCCCGAATTACAATGGGAAGCAGCTGTGTCATCAGCACATGGTAGTCATGGGACTTTAGATTTGGGAACTTCTTATCCTTCGTGCTTATTATTCCCTTTATATTCGAGGAGTATCCAGACGATACCTTGATGCTCTCCAGGCATTGAAAAATTATTTCCTTCTCTGCCTTGCTCAGAGCGTAGCTGGCTAGACTTAGGTAGTGGGCTCCTTTCTTCTTTGGTTGCGGGTGAAGGCCGTCACATTGTGCCATATGTTTTAGATCATTGCATGCCTCAAGTGTATCTTTTGATTTTCCATATACACCTAGGAAGCCCAGCAGGTTTACGCAAACGTTCTTAGTGAGGTGCATCACATCAACTGCGTGGCGGACGTCCAAGACTTCCCAATAGGGCAACTTCCAAAAAATTGACTTCTTCTTCCACATCGCCACATGACCACCTTCACTTGCTATAGGTGGCTGTCAGATCCCTTTCCAAATACTACTTTGAGGTCTTTCACCATGGGAAACATGACCTTTCTGTTGTGCTACTTTGGCTTAGTACGATGGTTTGCCTTTTGATCAAAATGTTTGCCTCTTCTCCGGGCAGGGTGGCTTGCAACAAGAAAGCGACGACGGCCCATGTCGGATGCCCTCCGAACCTCTTATTATATGTGAAGGATTGTTGACGAGAAAAATCAACACGCCGGCTTGGGAGATCTGCTTAGCTCTAGTGCAAGTCCTAGAATTGATGCAGCGTGGGCATGCCAGTCAGTTTGATCCTGCCACTAACAAGATATACAAAGCAGCTAGAAGTAAAGCATATCAGCCAATAGGTCAATAACCAATATAGCCAATCGACCAATCAACCGATGACGCGATCCTAGCCGATACTGACACCAGCCGATGCAACTAGGGTTTCAATCCATCGGCTGTACGCTGAGGAAACATCTATGTAAAGATTATCGGCCAACGATAACATGATGATATAACAATGTAATATGGCAGAAAACAATCACATGATAAAATAGATACTGATTTAAAGATTAAAACACACATCGGCTGGAAGTCCGATGTCATTAAATCCAAATGATTAAATATCCAATGAAGTATCTGCTGCAATCAGCTAGATCCAACTTGTGTACATTCCTTGCAAGCTGATGTGACATCTAAATAACTCATCGGCTGAAACCCCGATGAAACCCTTAGTGACAACCAACAGGCAGGCTAGAGATTATGGTTCTAATCACGACTTAGTAGGTTAAACTGAATTGATGCAACACTAAGTATGAAAAGAAACACAATATCTAGACAATCAAGCCTTTGATTGATTTTCAAGGTGGTAGATGCCTAAGCTAATCTAATCTAGTAAACAATTTTGCGGTATCAATAGAAACCGTAAAGCGAGAGACAACCGATATAACTAAATTGAAATACCAGGACTAGATTAACAGATGCATATGATAAATAGGCAGGCAAACATGTTAACCAAACCGGAATAATCCAAGAGGTTGAATGTACTAATGCAGCCTTGGATAACGCCGACATAGCCAATACAATTGCTTGGGCCGTCGGAACATTAGACTTACCCCTTCGCCGGAGATCGAGGCCGATGCAGCCCTGCATCGGGTGCCAAATCCCGCCTGGTAATGAATAAACTAGAAAAGGTGAAGGGTGGCGATGCGTCAAATTGTATTGGTCGAGAGATATCATATATGAACCCCGGGCTTACATATTTATACCCACGGGCTAACAAAGATCCTAACAGATTACAATCTGAACTTTCCTAAAGATAAAAAGGAAAAAACCGAGTCCTTACTGGACACTAATACACTTTCCTAAAGATAAAATAGGAAACTAACAAACTCTTCCTAATTAATAGATACAATTTCCTTTTTAGGACTCTATCCTTATATGACAATCCTCATGAAGCACATCATCTTGATCCAACGGTGTCACCAATGTTGTCGTACCGGAATCGGCTATATCGGCTTGCCTTGTCCGATTCGGTATCAGCCGATAGACACCTTAGCAGATTCGGGATCTGGGGCTTACCAAATCCTGGCGTTAACAAGGATGAACGGATTATCTCAATTCTTCCAACAGACATAATAAGGCATTCGGTGCTCTGAGAGAAAAATAAGTGAGACCTTGCTGGGCCTTTAGCCTGCCAGTCAACTTTAGCCTGAGATGTGCCCACCAAACCACACGAAGTTGGCGACCAGATGTGTTACACATTCAGGAGACTTGACATAAAATGGCTAAAGATCCACATTGCCTCAATTATCATCAACTCATACTCATGTTTAATATGTCCTAGTGAAAGGAACACATTAAACACTTTAATCCAAGCAAGTGATAACTCTAACATGATTATATGTTCTAGATTCTAAGTACTAGATACTTCAAACATCATAGTACTTTAGATACATACGGATGTCTGGCCAAATACATAAGTATATAAGTTCGCGGAAGCATCTTCTACCCGAGAGATCTTTCATGCAATCGACTAGGGTAAACCCTAGTAAGAACCATCCTGGAAGAAAGAAATATCCCGAGCAAAATCCTCCTCCTCAGGAAGAATCTCACCTGCAGTCAAGTCTACGCATACAACGGATATATATACAGAACAAGTGTCAGTACAATGGTTTGTACTGGCAAGCAACAGTCAAGCCTACACGCTACATGCATGGCCATATCAAAGTAAGGCTCACATTAGGTTCTTTTAGCATAAGGTAAGTTTTGTTTAGCAAAACCCATTTGCAAATTTCAGATTTTTCATAAGGAAAATTTCAGCAAGCATATACTTAGTAATTTGGGCATTTCTTTAGGTGATAACACATTTAACATAGCACCTCTTTGCCCTCCATGGCAGCAAGGGAATAAAACATAAGTTTTCATCACTTTTGAACATTTATAAATCAGCATTTAGGGAATTTAAAATCACAAGTCTACACTCATGAGATATTCACACGCCCCTCGTGACCGTGAGCATGACTAATTGATTAGTTTTAGCTCTGCAGAGTATGCATACTTTACCCACATGATATGAAATAATAATCATGCATAGCATGTCACGTGATACATAAGTATCTGATTTATTACACACAACAAAGCCCTTCCAAAATTTATGATTTAGCCTTACCAGCACGATATGTGTTTCCTCGATCCTAGTCATATCGGAATTATGACATAGAACCGTTAAGTGGCGGACCCACGCATTAAACTTAATGATGTGGTGGCGGACACGACAGGAATCCACCCACGTGGCACAATATCTGTGGACCCCCGTTTTTGAGGACGGGAATCATTCGTGTTCATAGTACCATTTTCCTGGACCGAGTAGTTTGGTACCCACGAATACAGTACTGAATTATCAGGTGCAAAGTGCACGGATAGTCTTACACCAAAAGTATTACAATAATAGGCCCGAAGGCAATATCCAATACATATTAGACCTACCAGTCCGGATACAACCAAAAACAGAAATTAGATAAGATAGCAGATGGAAGGCAGCGACATGTCGATCGCCTACAGGCAACGACTGGGGACTATGACCTATTGTGCTTCATTTTCTTCATTCATCCTGGTAGTATGCGTATGGGTCCTCTAGGTCTTCCATGCCTACATCTGTAGGTTTGTGCGTATAGCAAGGATGAGTACCCAGCATACTCAGCAAGCCAACACCGAATGGTGCACATGATAGGGTCATTCAAAGGACGGCTGTGGTTTATTTGCACGGCTGTGGTTTATTTGCACAAAGCCAATTTTCGCAAATCATTTCACAAACCTAACATCTAGCTAGTCAAGTTTTAGTTTCAGAGTATATTAAATTGGTGACGGTTCTATCTACCATCCATCGTGATACCAAGGATGCTTTCCTGTCTCCGGTTCGTCATGGTTTTTCTGGGGAGTCCATCCCTTCTCGCAGGTTGAGAAGTTGAGTCCACCAGCACACAAAATTATTATGCATACCAACCCATCATTTTAGAATTTATGAGTCTAGCCATGGGAGAAACTTGTCACGTCGCTCATTAACTGCGAGCACGGCTATTCGAATAGATTGATTTACTCAGACTGCAATGGATGTACACTTTACCAGTACTCCGCAACTGCTCATTGAATGAGCTTTCATCCCTCTATATGGGACGGTCATGGCAAAGCCTTTCGATAACCTCACTTTGGCAGTACCCGCTCCATGAACTTAAGTCCTCATGCACTCTTGCCGTCATTTCTTAGCAGTGAGAGGAGTTCTGGCATTCCCGGGGTAAGAGAGAAAACTCACTTAATCTTTAAGTCATCGTTAAGTTCAGTTTATTATTCACATAAAGGCCTTTGTCTTATCACAATTACGGGCACTCAACCATTGGTAGGTCCTCAACTCAACACCTACACCCGAACCACTATGCAGGGATACTGCCTCCGCTCGGCTATCTACTCCGCTAGGTCTATACCCATTCGATAAGTACGGTTGTACTGGCTCGTTCTAAGTTGTAAGTCTCATGGCTTGGTCCTTAATTGACCAGGGACGGCACTTGCCTTTGCCAGAATCCACCCAAATCCATCCATCCGCTCCGGTCTAAAAACATTGGTTTTGTATTTTCACTTTTCCATCAAAACTATTTTCTTTATGACCGAGGAAATGTGGCACTCATGTGTCCACCTGCCATGTTCCCACTACCTTCCCTAAGGTAGTTGCCCAAGCATATAGCATTTTGTAAAAGTATGAATATGCAAGATTCTAGTATAAGCATGGGTAAGCATTTTACCGAAGCTATCCTCCGGTTATATCACATAGAGGGTTACAAAGATTATATCTAAAGGTAAGCAATATCAAGGCATGGTATATCAAGCATAGGTGTTTTGTGTATAGCATGCATGTTTGGAGTTTAAATCAACATCATTTCGCCAGATAGGATGGATATGTTCAAAGGGAAGTATTGACTTGCCTTGCTCGCACACTTGTTGGACGGGGTCTTCCGCGTAGTCGACGCCTGTTTCCTCGGATGCTAATCATACGTGCGAAAAGGAAGGATTGAATTCGTTTAGAATTCAATAAAATCCAATAAAAGCCAAGTAAATTGTAACAGCGGTTCCTAAGATGAATCTACGGCGTTAAATGAATTTACGTTCGAGGTTATCCCCAGTTAATGTAAGTTTTGAGACAAGTAGTATCACTAAGGGTCTAAGGGCATCTATTTGGGTTAGGGTTAACTAGAGTGTTTGCATCGGACTTTCGGTCGAATTCTTAATTCTCCTGTGAGCTTGGTGTCGCGGTCTACCGAAAATGGGTTGGGAAGGATTTAACTTAGAACATATATGTCGAAAAAGGGTTGATCGGGAATTATAAAGATAATTTATAATTCTTTGAAAAGATTCTTTATTTGTGAATATAACCTAAGTGAATGAATGGGCCTCTCAAAGATATATAAACATTTTGGAAATTTATTGGATTAAAAGTTCAAAGTCTAAGTAAATATAAACTTCATAATTATTTGCAAAGAAATTTAAAAGTAAATAAATAAACTCTTTTGAAAGATGCAAAATCTTTGTGAATAGAGTTTTAGAAGAGTTTAAAAGAATTTAAATATTTTTCTAGGATTTTTACCAAGCTTATTCTTTTCTTCCCCGGCCCGTTTTCTCCCCTTCTCTCTTTTCTTCCTTTTTCTTCCCTCCTTCTCCTCCTTCTTCTTCCCCGGCGAGGCCGACAACAGCACACAGCCGAACGACGGCGAGGGGGACTGGAACTCGGCATCTAGCTAGCCCTACACCATCCACATGACGCGGGGAGTCCGTTTCGAGGCATGGCCGGGCCGGGGTGGCGGTGGAGCGGTCTGGCAACGGCGAGGCGGCCGTGGCGGTGGAGGCGCACGGTGCAACAGCGCTCCGGCGACAATGCGGCCGAACCAAGGGGTCCTAGAGCATCTACGGGACACAGGGATGCTAGCTAGGGGGTCGGCTTGGCCAGAAAGGGGCGGTGGTGGTCTGGCAACGTGTGCACAGCGGCGGTCAAAACAGAGGGCTCGACGGCGCTCGTCGCCGGTAATTTCCGGCGACTAATCGGCTCGGGAAACTTAGGGGAAATGAAGCTTAGAGCACGTAGATCATGGACGTACCTTTAATTCGAGAAGGAATCGACCGAGGACGACGAATTTTGAGTTTTTCTCCGGGCGGACGAGTTAGGGTTCTTCCGACCGGGCTCCAATCTTTTGCGAAATTCTAGCACTGTGGTGAATGGGTTTTGGGGAAAATTGGAGATGAGCTAGATGAGATGATATGGCACAAATTTTGTGTTGAAAGTTTTGGCCGAGGAGCACAATTATAGCCGACCGCACGAGCACGGCCAGGGCGGCAGCGGAAGGGTGACGCGCGCGCGAGTAGGGGAGGGGAGAGGCCGACACTCGATGGGCATGGCTATAGCGCGGGTGGAATGGGCACGGTGGTACGGCGCGGCACGCGCGGAGAGGGGGCTTGGGGTGAAGGGCGACGCGTGGCGGCGCTCGGGAGGGGTCCGGGCGTGGGCGCGGTGCGGGCGCGCGAGGACGGCGGGGGGCGAGGGTGGCTGGTGTCCCCTCGGCGCGGGCACAGTGCGGCGGCGTGAGGCACGGCGCTATGGGCACGACTCGCGGCGCGCGGTGGCGAGGCGGTCGGGGCCACAGGTACGGCGTCGAACGAGGTGGCGCAATATGAATGGTGACATTTCGCATTTTTCCCGATTTAATTTCTATTTTTCCTATTTCTATTTCCCTTCACATTAAAAATTAAAATAAAACCTAGCCCAACCAAAAATTAGGTTTTAACCTATATTTTCAATCTTTTGCACACTTTTATTATATTACAATATATTTATATATTTTATTTAATTCTTTTCCCCCTTTCCAAAAAAGTGATTTTTGATTCAAAATAATTTCTTATCAACTCTAGACTCCATATGTATCCTTTTTATAATTTTATTATTTATTTTATTTACTGATTATTAATTCTTATGCAACAAAGCTGGCAAATAAGAAGCAATAAACACGTAGAGATGCAAAAATATCGAAAGTTTTTGTAAGTTCCGATTTTTAATTCCCGATTTTAAATTCTTCGATTTTCAGGGTGTTACAAACCTACCTCCCTAAGAATAAATCTCGTCCCCGAGATTTGGGTCGGGTCGCGATTGGGAATCGGTCGGTATAATCATATAGGATGGATCAATTAGGACTTCTTAACAGAACGACGAATAGGTTGGCTGCTCCGGGTGACGCAGGAATCTATCACCGAGTTTCTAAGGATGGTCCACTTTGATTCTTTGTTGCAGATAACATGATGTTGTCAGCTCTTAATCCTTGGGGCATCCTTCAAGCATGCAAGATTCAGTAGGTCTCTAATTTCCTTAAGTTGTATAATAGACTTGCTGTTCTAAACTGTTGGAATCTTTAGCTGCAGATGGGTGGCGATCCTGGTAGGATTGCAGTCGTGTGATTTTGGTGGGCAACAAGAGGTTATCTAGAGAAGATTTGGTTTTACCTAGCTTCAATATAGTGTCCAATCTGAGGGTCCAGGGTTATGTCACTCTACCCCCTAACAATAAGCTCAAGCTTGTCTTTTTGGGTCTATCCGTCGATCTCCTAGGCTTTTCTTTCCACCTTGAGTAGGAATGGTTCACCGGAATGGGCTCTTCGTATCATATCTGGGGCTGGGTTTTCGGAGTCATTGTTTGCGATTCCTTCGCCCCTGGGTACGGTGATTTTCGTTGTGGTTTGCTCATACCTCATTGTATCTTGGTCTATGGTTATGCTCATCGGTGAAATCCTTGGGGTGGTCATGGTGACTATCTCTTGGTCATAGGTTATCTTGTTCCCAGTCAACTGGTCCATGCTAGAGTGATACTGAGGGTCTGTAGCGGTATAATGTCATTTGAAGAAAGTACTATGTCTCTACTTCTGATCGGCATATTGGTGCCGGTATGGAGTACAGCTATATCTCTCCTGGGTGAATGTACTATTATGGGTTTCTTAAGGTCTACCAGACGTAGGTTATGTTCTGTGCTTGTTTTTGAGGTTATGGAAGAATGCGGATTTCCAAAACCAAACAAAACTTTGATTAGTGCAGAATGGATAGAGAACATACCCATCAGCACGATTTGGTCCTCCTGAGCTTCTTCTGCATGCGCATGGTTTACTTGGCCACGGCGGAATCCGGTGGTAGCCTCCTTCGGCTGGGGCGTTCTGAACAAGCTTCGCCCGGGCGCCGGGGTAGGGGTTCCTCTAACAACCGTGGCGTTGGCTCCAGTACGGTTGGGTGTGTTGTGCGGTTTGGGACATTGATTGGCATAATGCCCGAATTCTCCGCAGCTTGAAGCAATTAACATTCCGGTTTCCCGGTGCTGCCAAAGTGGGGGCCGGGGTGCGGAAAGGTGTTGCTGGTGGCCTGCTAGCGTTGTTGGGTGCAGAGGGACGATTGGCCGCTATGATGGCTGGTTTCCATCCTATTGGTGTTGCTCCTTTGGGTCGCTGAGATGTCCCTTGAATTGGACGGGATGGAGCAAGCCTTCTCTTTCGGTTGTTTTCAACCATCCTTTGGTCATGCTCAAGCCTCACGACCTTGTTGGTGAGGCTTTGGAAACTGGCGTGGTCTTGACCGATCATCGGTCCTCTCAGCTCGTCGTTCAGTCCTACGATAAATTTATCCATCTTTTCTTCTTCGTCCGCCAGGTCACTTGTGACGTAACGGGCAAGCTGCGTGAACTTGTTGAGGTACTCTTGCACCGAGGTGTTGCCTTGGCGCAACCTACGAAACTCATTTTTCTTCATCCTTATGACCGCGGCGGGTACAAAATTTTCATGGAAGGCGGCCGTGAATTCCTCCCAGGTTGTCTCTCCGGCATCTTCAGCCTGAGTCTCTTTGTAGGTGTCCCACCAGTCACTTGCGAGACCTTCCAGCTGGTTGGTGGCGAAGATGACTCTGTCAGCTTCCCGTACTCGGATGAGAGTCAACTTCTTCTCTATTACCCTCAACCAATCTTCAGCATCCATCGGTTCTTCCGTCGTGGAGAAGGTAGGCGGCTTGGCTCTCATAAACTCTCCTAAACTTGAACTTTCGCGATTCCCCTGGTTGTTGTTAATGGCTTGAAGCAGTTGGGTCTGTAAAGCCATGACTTCCGCTAGGGTGGAGGGGTTAGGCTCCTGCGGGTTCTCAGTAGCTGCTGAGGCTCTGCGACGGTGCGCCATCTGAGGAATATAGATGGGGTAAGAGATTGGATCGACTAAGGTCACGATTCTAATCGATTTTTCTTCAAGTTGTTTAAGGTGATCTTTCGAAGCAAGCTTGGTGGAATAAACTTATTTAAGACATAACATGGAACTTCATATCAGTTCATAGATGTTACATCATGGGGATACATTGGACATGTATAGTCCCATACAACATTACTAATATCGATCTAGGGTTTTCGTACATAAGGGTAAGGGGCACGACCATTGCTGTCTTAATTCCATCCAAAGCAAGACCAGAGTTGATGCTGTCTTCTTGTCTAGTTGTTTGGGCTGCTGCCCGATCTGGGGTTGCCACCTATGGCTGTTGCATTGGCACCGGTAAGAGGAGGGATGCTGTGTGGCTTGGGGCATTGGTTGGCATAGTGTCCAAATTCTTCACAGTTGAAGCAAGTCACATTCTTTTTCCTTGGGGCTGCCAGGATAGGTGTTGGAGTGTGAAACGGTGCGGTAGTTGTCCTAGGGCAGTCATTGGCATAGTGCCCTAACTCCCCATAGTTGAAGCAGTGCACATTCTTCCTTCGACGTCGTGGAATCTCATCAGCATCTTCAGGGGTACACACTGTGCTTGTGATGATCATCCTACCAGTACCACCTGTATTCCATTTTGGTGACTTCCTCTTCTTAGGGTTGGATGGTGGCGAACTGAAACCTTGGTCAGTTGTTCGATTTGATTCTTTATCCTTTCTTCCGCACTGTATCTCTCCCTTGATCGGGGTCCTGGTGTACTTGTCCCATGTACTATTCTTTACTCCATGTCCTTGTTCCATGAAACCGTAGCGGGGGTCAAGTGTTTCCTTCCATCCCAATGGCGGGTTGGGTGTTACCGCTCTCTGTGCGCTAGACAGTATACTTGCGGGAGTCATCAGGGTTTGTGATGGAACGTACTGGCGTTGCTCTGAGCACTGACCCTGAGTTTGCATTGTTGCTGTTGGAACAGTCGTTGCATCTGTTGCATCATCATGACCATTAACTGTGTTTGGTTAGCCACTACCTGGGCTAAGGTCGGGTTCACAGGGAAAGGAGGTGGAGTGTCCACAGGGTCGCTCTGGGTTAATCCATGAGACTGCTGGGATCTTGATTTACTGCCCTTGGCTTTTCCCATCTATTGTCAGAGAGAAAGAAAAAAGTGAAGGTTAAGCTATGGATGAGGCCTTATTCTGTGTACTCTCATTGTCCTAGTAGGTTAAACAATCTCCCAAGTTCAACATGGTCATAGTTCGACATCTATTTTTGAAGATAGATTAGGGTTAGAGAAAGGTAGTGGTAAAAATCAAATGTTTGTAGAGAATTGGGGGTCAAGGGTGTAAGGAAAAACATATTTGTTCTGTAAAAATAGTCCGTATTTTCAAAATAATCCTATGTAGGGATATTTCCCTTTAACCAGCTGTAAAGGGGTGGGGCGCCAGTTGGTCTTATCCTACAATCGCACTACTCTGATACCAGCTCTATGGACCCCCGTTTATGAGGACGGGAATCATTCGTGTTCATAGTACCATTTCCCTGGATCGAGTAGTTTGGTACCCACGAATACAGCACTGAATTATCAGGTGCAAAGTGCACGAATAGTCTTACACCAAAAGTATTACAATAATAGGCCTGAAGGCAATATCCAATACATATAGGACCTACCGGTCCGGATAGAACCATAAACAGAAATTAGATAAGATAGCAGACGGAAGGCAGCGGCATGTCGATCGCCTACAGGCAACGACTGGGGACTAAGACCTATTGCGCTCCATTGTCTTCATTCATCCTGGTAGTATGCGTATGGGTCCTCCAGGTTTTCCATGCCTACATCTGTAGGTTTGTGCGTATAGCAAGGATGACTACCTAGCGTACTCAGCAAGCCAACACGGAATGGTGCACATGATAGGGTCATTCAAAGGACGGCTCTGGTTTATTTGCACAAAGCCAATTTTCGCAAATCATTTCACAAACCTAACATCTAGCCAGTCAAGTTTTAGTTTCAGAGTATATTAAATTGGTGACGGTTCAGTCTGCCATCCATCGTGATACCAAGGATGGTTTCCCGTCTCCGGTTCGTCATGGTTTTTCTGGGGAGTCCATCCCTTCTCGCAGGTTGAGAAGTTGAGTCCACCAGCACACAAAATCATTATGCATACCAACCCATCATTTTAGAATTTATGAGTCTAGCCACAGGAGAAACTTATCACGTCGCTCATTAACCGTGAGCACGACTATTCGAATAGATTGATTTACTCACACTGCAGTGGATGTACACTTTACCCATACTCCGCAACTGCTCATTGAATGAGCTTTCATCCCTCTATATGGGACAGTCACGGCAAAGCCTTTCGATAACCTCACTTTGGCTGTAGCCGCTCCATGAACTTAAGTCCTCATGCACTCTAGCCGTCATTTCCTAACAGTGAGAGGAGTTCTGGCGTTCCCGGGGTAAGAGAGAAAACTCACTTAATCTTAAGTCATCGTTAAGTTCAGTTTATTATTCACATAAAGGCCTTTGTTCTATCACAATTACGGGCACTCTACCATTGGTAGGCCCAGGACACTCTACCTATTGGTTGGTCCTCAACTCAACACCTGCACCCGAACCACTATGCAGGGATACTGCATCCGCTCGGCTATCTACTCCGCTAGGTCTATACCCATTCGAGAAGTACGATTGTACTGGCTCGTTCTAAGTTGTAAGTCTCATGGCTCGGTCCTCAATTGACCAGGGACGTACTTACCTTTGCCGGAATCCACCCAAATCCATCCATCCGCCCCGGTCTAAAAACATTGGTTTTGCATTTTCACTTTTCCATCAAAACTATTTTCTTTATGATCAAGGCAATGTGGCACTCATGTCTCCACCTGCCATGTTCCAACTACCTTCCCTAAGGTAGTTGCCCAAGCATATAGCATTTTGTAAAAGTATGAATATGCAAGATTCTAGTATAAGCATGGCTAAGCATTTTACCGAAGCTATCCTCCGGTTATATCACATCGAGGGTTACAAGGATTATATCTAAAGGTAAGCAGTATCAAGGCGTGGTATATCAAGCATAGGTGTTTTTTGTGTATAGCATGCATGTTTGGAGTTTAAATCAACATCATTTTGCCAGATAGGATGAATATGTTCAAAGGGAAGTGTTGACTTGCCTTGCTCGCACACTTGTTGGACGGGGTCTTCCGTGTAGTCGACGCCTGTTTCCTCGGATGCTAATCATACGTGCGAAAAGGAAGGATTGAATTCGTTTAGAATTCAATAAAATCCAATAAAAGCCAAGTAAATTGTAACAGCGGCTCCTGAGACGAATCTACGGCGTTAAATGAATTTACGTTCGAGTTTGGCTAGAATCCGAGTTAGAATGAACGAGTTGCAATGATTTGAACTCTTGTGTTCTCTTTCGATTTAATTTGTATGGGGTGGCCATATCCCCAGTTAATGTAAGTTTTGAGACAAGCAGTATCACTAAGGGTCTAAGGGCATCTATTTGGGTTAGGGTTAACTAGAGTGTTTACGTCGGACTTTCGGTCGAATTCTTAATTCTCCTGTGAGCTTAGTGTCGCGGTCTACCGAAAATGGGTTGGGAAGGATTTAACTTATAACATATATGTCGAAAAAGGGTTGATCGGGAATTATAAAGATAATTTATAATTCTTTGAAAAGATTCTTTATTTGTGAATATAACCTAAGTGAATGAATGGGCCTTTCAAAGATATATAAACATTTTGGAAATTTATTGGATTAAAAGTTCGAAGTCTAAGTAAATATAAACTTCATAATTATTTGCAAAACAATTTAAAAGTAAATAATTAAACTCTTTTGAAAGATGCAAAATCTTTGTGAATAGAGTTTTAGAATAGTTTAAAAGAATTTAAATATTTTGCTAGGATTTTTACTAAGCTTATTCTTTTCTTCCCCGGCCCGTTCTCTCCCCTTCTCTCTTTTCTTCCTTTTTCTTCCCTCATTCTCCTTCTTCTTCCGTGGCGAGGCCGACGGCGGCACACAGCCGAACGACGGCGAGGGGGAGCGGAGCTCGGCATCTAGCTAGCCCTACACCATCTACATGATGCGGGGAGTCCGTTTTGAGGCACGGCCGGGCCGGGAAGGCGGCAGAGCGGTCTGGCGACAGCGAGGCAGCCGTGGCGTCGGAGGTGCACGGTGCGGCGGCGCTCCGGCGACAATGCGGCTGAACCAAGGGGTCCTAGAGCATCTACGGGACACGGGGATGCTAGCTAGGGGGTTGTCTTGGCCAGAAAGAGGCGGTGGTGGTCTAGCAACGTGTGCACGGCGGCGGTCAAAATAGAGGGCTCGACGACGCTCGTCGCCGGCGATTTCCGGTGGCTAATCGGCTCGGGAAAATTAGGGGAAATGAAGCTTAGAGCACGTAGATCGTGGACGTACCTTTAATTCGAGAAGGAATCGACTGAGGACGACGAATTTTGAGTTTTTCTCCGGGCGGACGAGTTAGGGTTCTTCCGACCGGGCTCCAATCTTTTGCGAAATTCTAGCGCTGTGGTGAATGGGTTTTGGGGAAAAATTGGAGAGGAGCTAGATGAGACGATATGGCACAAATTTCGTGTTGAAAGTTTCGGCCGAGGAGCACTTTATAGCCGACCGCATGAGCTCGAGCTCGGCGGCCAGGGCGGCAGCGCAAGGGTGACGCGCGCGCGAGTAGGGAAGGGGAGAGGCCGACGCACGGTGGGCATGGCTACAGCGTGGGTGGAATGGGCACGGTTGTACGGTGCGACACGCGCGAAGTGGGGACCTGGGGTGAAGGGCGACGCGTGGCGGCGCTCGGGAGGGGTCCGGGCGTGGGCGCGGCACGGGCGCGCGAGGACGGCAGGGGGGCGAGGGTGGCTGGCGTCGGCTCGCGCGCGGGCACATTGCGGCGGCGTGGGGCACGGCGCTGCGGGCGCGACGTGCGGTGGCAAGGCGGTCCGGGGCCCAGGTACGACGTCGAACGGGTGGCGCAATATGAACAGTGACATTTCGCTTTTTTCCCGATTTAATTTCTATTTTTCCCATTTGTATTTCCCTTCACATTTTCAAATTAGGTTTTAACCTATATTTTCAATCTTTTGCACACTTTTATTATATTACAATATATTTTATATTTTATTTAATTCTTTTCCCCTTTCCAAAAAAGCGATTTTTGATTCAAAATAATTTCTTATCAAGTCTAGACTCCATATATATCCTTTTTATAATGTTATTATTTATTTTATTTATTATTATTAATTCTTATGCAACAAAGCTGGCAAATAAGAAGCAATAAACACGTCGAGATGCAAAAATATCAAAAGTTTTTGTAAGTTCCGATTTTTAATTCCCGATTTTAAATTCTCCGATTTTCAGGGTGTTACAATATCCTTGTGTTGGACAGACTTAGTCACCTAAACTACCACATCGGGGTAAATAGAAAGTTCTCTCGAGTTATACAATCTCATACTATCAGGCCTACCAAAATATAAGGCTAAACCATAAAGATTTTACTAAGCTTGGGCTATCCCATACTAGCACATGTGGTTGTACTGTATTCGTAATGAACAGACATTGAGTGAAGTCCTTAAAATTAGTCTGGGCACACTCTCCCCCTATCGGTACACAACTAATCACCATATGCATACCACATGAGGCCCAAACCACAAATCCACATTTTCAAACTCTTTATTTGACAAATATACATTTATTTAACATAAAATTCAGATGACAAATCAACTTAGTTTTTCATATACTTTGCCAATATGTGGAGTGAAATATACTACAAACATGGCTATGCATTCTCATTTATTTTCATTTCCAAGCATCAACCCCAATATAGCAAAATTTGAGTTGGTTTTAGGGCTAGGAATGATGGCTAACGTATTTTGTGGAGTTTAAGCGGGAAATGCAAGTTAAGGAGTTGTTCTAAGGTGTATTCCAAAATTTTAGTGTTCTAGCATAAATTCAACATGCATATTTCGCAATCATTTTCAAAATAACCTCCAAAGTATAGGTTTAATGTTTTCAAAGGGGGAGGTGAGGACTTGCCTGGTTCTCCTTCCTCTTGCTCGTCCAAGTACAAAGGTTCGTTGGAAAACGTCGACGACTCGTCTAACGTATATACACAATATTTCAGTTTACAAACATTATGAAAACTATCATGAGTGCAACATATGGTTTGAAAGTGCTTAGTTTTAGGTTGAATTTCTGGGTATGGTTCCTATCTTAATAATTTCTACTGAAGTAGAAAATTTTTATAAAGTCATTTATATGTCAAGTGTATAACTATGTGCTTCTTAAAATTATTCAGAGCTAACCTATTTTGTTGCTGGTTTTCTAAGTATTTTTATTAGCAAGGCACAACAGTGGGGTTCTAACAAAATCTAGTTTGAATTTTTAGGAGTTTGGATAATATCCCTTCATTTTTTGGAAGTTGAGATGTATAAGAAAGGGTTATTTTCCTTATTTAATTCCTAAACGATTTGTTTTCTACAGAAGGTACCTAGTTTTATAATTATAAAATTAAGTTCATCTTTTGCTGGTTTTATAGGATTTGAGTTCACATCTTTTGGACTTGGAATGATTTTCCTACAAATTTTATAACTTAAAACTCACCCTAGGTCAGCTAGTCTATAAATGAATTTTTAGAATTAAATTTCTCCTTGTGAGTAGGTGATTTTTGTTCCCTGGTAATAAAGATCATAAAATTGTGAATCTAAAAAAAATTTCCAGTCCAAATTATGCCATTTTCGATTTTATATGAATTTTCAAAGTTCAGTTCTTTTATCTATTTGAAAAATACCCCTCGGGTTTATTATTTTTCCCTGATTTTAATTTAACGAGTGGGGTCCATCTATCAGTCTGCTTAGTTTTAAACATGGGTTAGTGGCGCCTAATAGCGTGGGTCCCGGTTGTCAGTGAGATAGAGCAGGGGTGAAGTAGGGTGTGGCGCTCGACGAGCTTCTCGCCAGCGCCGGCGGCGAACGGCAGCCGATCTTGAGCCGCGACCAAAAGGAAAAAGCTAGAGGGGATTATGGGCAAAGCTAACGGTGGGTTTCCTATCCACTGTCATTGCCGGAATTGTCACCGTCGGGTAGATGGTGCATGTACGTTTTGGGCTTTGTTCTAGTCATGCATGCGCAATGTAAAGCATCTAGGGGTCACTAGGAAGATTACCGAACAATGTCTGGGCGCTGGTAAGGTCGAGTTGTTGGTGGCACCGTGTGGAGTCTTGAAGCGGCGGTGGTTTCCTTCACGGGTGATCGTCGGCAGGGCGCCTCAGCGTTCAACTATCAAAAGAAAGTACGGGCCTTCGTTCAGGTGGCCATAAGGTAGCTATAAACGGAAGGAATGTCGCCAGAACTTACGAAAGAGGGAGGAAGAAGAAAATGGCGACGGCGGCCGGAGTTGGGGAAGAAGAAAAGGGATTTCCTCCACAGCACACTTCTCGGCGATTCCTTCGAGTTCAACCATTGTCAGGCTCTGGTAAACACGTTGGCGAGACGGTTTGGTCAATGGCTTACCGTGGATGGCTGTCGACGAGCGGGTGCGTTGCGGCGGTCGGCATAGAGCACATCGAGGTCTCGCTACGGCGTGGTCGCGTTCCCGGCCGTCGGCTGCACCAAATGCAATGATTTCGGTGGCATTAGAGAGGGGATTGAGTGGTGATTCAGGAACACATATTGGGCGAATGCGGAGATCACCGGAGGTCACTAGCGATGAGGGCTTTGCTTGCCGGCGGTGGAGTTCTCTCGGCCGTTCCCATTGATTCCAAGGTGGGCGGTCTCGGTTCTTCCGTGGAATGGGACAAGGGTGGAAGAAAGAGAGTTTTTGTTGGCGTCGAGGCTTAAATGGGATCGCCGGCGAGGAAGGAGAGGAGGAGCGCTTGTCGCGGCGGCCGACGCGTGCCTGTGCGCGTGGCGCACGTGTCGTGACATGCGGGCCCGTGGAGAATTTCTGTGCGGCTGACACCTTGGTCCTACCGGGCAGTATGGCCCACATGTCGGTGAAGGAAATGAGAGAGGAGGAGAGGCTGGAAATTTTGTCTGGGTTCTGTGGTGACTTTACTTCTTTGGCCTCCATTTAAAAACATTTCCAGGGCGAATTTGGGGCGGTGCCGAATAGCAAAATTGTAAAGCATGACGTGAACTATCGCACTGCCAAATTTCACCGCCTGAAAATCACTGGTTTAATTATGGTGTTAATGCAAAGATGGGTCCAGAGCTCAGTTTGTCAACATTAAAACTTGGAAAAAAATTTGTAGGTTTAAGTCTAGATTTTCGATTTAACTCATTCCTCTAACTCCATAATGTGTTCCCAAATCTTTTAGGTGGTTGTTCAATGCCCCTCTCATTTTCTTGGGTGTATTTTTCTAAACTCTTCTTAAACCCTTTTCGTCTAAATTTTAAAAGAGGATGATGTCGCTAATATGCATATGCAAATTTTTCTTATATGCAAAGAAACCAACTATCCATTTTTTCTAGGGAAAAATTGGTCCCTAATTACATTACATTTTACCCCGTGGTCTAACATATACATGATTTGCTAGTATGTGATAGCTCTACCCCTTATAAAAAATCTCGACCCTAAGATTCGTTCTTTTTAGAAGGAGCTAGGGAATTCGGTTCTAAGTTGGTCTTCGTGTTCCCACGTGGCTTCGTCTGCTGTGTGATTGCTCCATTGTACTTGAATCATCTTGATGGTTCTCCTACGGGTTCACCGTTCTTTCTCTTCAAGGAAACGAATTGGATACTCCTGGTATGAGAGGTTTGGTTTGAGACGAATATCTTCAAGAGAGGTGTGCTCAATTGGAGTTCAAAGGCATTTCTTAAGTTGGGAGACATGAAATACATCATGTACATTTGATAGCTGAGAAGGCAACTCCAATTGGTAAGCCACTTGCCCTCGTTTGGAGATGATTTGATACGGTCCAACATAGCGAGGGACAAGCTTGCCATGAATTTGGAATCGCGAGTGCCTAGCATAGGAAAAACTTTAAGATAGACATGATCACCCACATAAAAGCTTAGTTCTCAACGTCGGCGATCGGAGTAGCTCTTTTGGCGAGTTTGAGCTTCTTTTAGTCAGTCTCGAATCAGAGTGACATTTTTTTGGCCTCGTTAAAAACAGCAGGTCCAAAGAATTATCTTTCTCCTACTTCAGACCAATAGAGAGGAGTCCTACACTTTCTTCCATAAAGTGCCTCAAATGGTGACATCTGAAGACTGTTTTGGAAGCTATTGTTATAGGAGAACTCAACGAACGATAGACATTTCTCCCAGTTGGTATTGTGCTCAAGCACACAAGCTCGAAGCATGTCCTCGAGAATCTGATTTGTTCTTTCTACTTGACCTCCAGTTTGCGGATGAAAGGCAGTGCTAAAGAATAATTTAGTGCCCAAGAGTTCATGTAGATTTTCCCAAAACCAGGAGGTGAATTGTGTACCGTGATTGGACACTATTACTTTTGGTATGCCATGAAGTCTTACAATATGGGTTAAATACAATTCTGCTAGCTTAGCTCCACCGCAAGTCACATGGATTGGTATGAAGTGAGCCACTTTAGTCAATCGATCCATGATAACCCATATAGAATCATGCCCGATGGGTGTTTTAGGAAGACCAGTGATAAAGTCCATTCCAACCTCATCAAATTTCCATTCAGGTATCTGTAAAGGTTGAAGTAGACCAGCAGGTCGTTGGTGCTCAGCTTTGACACGTTGGCATGTGCCACACATGGCTACATAGGCTGCTATATCTCGCCTGATGCTAGGCCACCAATACTGAGTATGTATATCTTGATACATTTTGGTGCACCCCGGATGGATAGCCAAAGGAGTGTGATGAGCTTCCAAAAGAATGTTTCTCTGAGACATTGATAATCAGCAATAAAGATTTGCTTCCCATGCATAATCATTCCATCTGAGTTAATCATGTATTGGAATTGTGGTTTGGAATTGATCTCCTTCATAATATTAGCTACTTCCTTATCAGAAGATTGTGCAGCTTTAATTTGAGAATAGAGGGTAGGTTGTAATGCTAATGCAGCAACATAACCGTCCTCAACCAAACCCAAGTTCAATTTTTGAAGCTCAGAAGACAAGGAGGGCTGGTTTATTGATTCGATGTCAGCAGGGTGACGTTGCTTTTGGCTCAAAGCGTCTGCTACAACATTTGCCTTACCGGGATGATCATCAATACCAAGATCATAATCTTTGATGAGCTCTAACCACCTTCTTTGTCTCAGGTTCAGATCTAGTTGCGTAAAGAAATATTTTAAACTCTTATGGTCGGTGAAGATTTCGCACCGGCTTCTGATCAAATAATGCTGCCAGATCTTCAGAGCATGCACTACAACTGCTAGTTCTAGATCATGAGTTGGATAATTGACTTCATGTGGTCGTAACAGGCAAGTTGCATATGCCACGACTTTTCCTTCTTGCATCAGCACACAACCAAGGCCATGGTGTGATGCATCGCAGTAGACATGAAAAGGTTTATGAATGTCCGACATTACTAGCACTGGGGCTGTGGTAAGCCTTCTTTTGAGCTCAAGGAAACTTGCTTCACAAGCTTCTGACCAAACAAACTTATTTCTTTCTTGAGGAGCCGAGTCAAAGGTCGAGAGATTTTGGAGAAACTCTCGATGAAGCGGCGATAGTAGCCGGCTAGGCCAAGAAAACTTCTGACTTCAAAGACACTTTGTGGTTGCTTCCAGTTTAGTACATTCTGCACATTACTCGGATTTATAGCAATACCACCTTCAAAAAGGACATGACCAAGAAACCAACTTCTTTCAACCAAAATTCATATTTTGAGAATTTGGCATAGAGTTGATGTTATCGGAGTTTATCGAGTACCATACGCAGATGTTGTGCATGTTCCTCCTCTTTTTTGGAGTAGATAAGGATATCATCAATGAACACCACCATAAATTTGTCAAGATATTCCATGAAGATCTTATTCATCATATTCATGAATGTGGCTGGAGCATTGGTATGACCAAATGAAACTACGGTGTATTCAAATAGACCATAGCATGTAGTGGACGCAGTCTTTGGAATGTCTTCCGGTTAGATTTTGAGTTGGAAATATCCCAATCTTAGATTAATCTTAGAAAAGACACGAGCTCCAGTTAATTGATCAAACAAATCATCAATCCTAGGAAGAGGATATTTATTCTTGATAGTGACCTCATTCAGGGGGCGATAATCTACACACATCCGCATGGTACCGTCTTTCTTTGGTGCGGACAGCACAGGACAGCCCAAAGGAGATTAGCTTGGGCGGATAAAACCCTTAGCTAATTGTTCATTGATTTTCTTCTGTAGTTCCTTTAAATTTTCAGAGGTCATCCGATATGGTCTTTTGGCGATAGGTGTTGTTCCAGGTACTAGATCGATCATGAATTCAATGTCCCGATCAGGAGGCATCCCTGGTAACTCTTCTGGGAACACATCAGGATACTCATTTACAACGGGTACCCTTTTTAGCTCCTGTACAGTAAGAGATTGTGTGGAAGGTTGCTTAGAGGTAGAGGTTTGCGTATAGGTGAACCGAACCACCTGACCGTTGGTGCTGCAAACTGTCACAGTTCTCTGAGCATAATCAATAGTCCCCTTGTGCATAGATAACCAATCCATCCCAAGAATGACGTCTAATCCCAATCTGTCTAATAATATAAGATTAGCTATAAACTTCACCCCATTCATTAGAAATTCTATGTCTTTAAACAATAGTTTAGTGACCATGTGGAAACAGGTGATTTAATAGCATAGCATTACTTAGGAATTCCGTTTTCAGATTAAGTTGTTTTGCTTCCAGTGTCGACATGAATGAATGAGTTGCACCTGAATCAAATAAAACTGTTATGGGAGTAGAGTGCACAAGAAAAGTACCGAGTACGATGCCAAGTGCGTCAGTTGCTTCTTCGACTGTAGCATGGTTGAGTCGCCCTTTACCAATTGTCGGAGCTGGCTTCGGAATAGCAAGAGCTCCTCGTCGTCTGACTTGTACCAGGGTTGGCACTCGAGGTTGCTGTGATGCAGCTTGAGTGTGTGGCTCGGATTTCCCAGTCTCGGGTATGGGCATGTCGGGGTGTAATGCCCCCTCTTCTCACAGTTATAACAGGTGATATTTGCAGTGCGAGACGCATCACCCATAGCTTGAGCTGGACAAGGAACTGGATGGACAGCCTGTGTTTGTGGACGAGAAGGCCCGTACATCTGTCGAGGTGGTTGAGGTGCATTGGAATGAACCACAGACGATGGAGCGGGTCGAGGACTAGTGGAGCTGCTGCTGCTTCCACCGGCAGTTTTCCTTGCAGCTCACTTGTGCTTGCGGTCCTCCATCACTTCTTTTTCACTCGATTTGACACGAAAAACCTTATCGACCAGTGATTTCATGTTCGTGATTTCATGAGCAGCCAGAGCATGCTTGAGTTCAGGTGCTAGTTTATCTCTGCATAGCTCGACTTTCTTGGCTTCAATATTTATATCAGCAGCAGCATATCTACCAAGATAATTGAAGCGCTCCATGAATTCCATGAACGGCATGCTTCCCTATTTTAAGTTGAGAAACTCCTTTTTCTTGATCTCCATGAGACCAACGGGAATGTGAGCGGATCCGAACCCCTCTTGGAACACAGTGCAAGTAATGGGCTCATCAGAAGGAATAAGGGTTTTGTATGTTTCTCACCATGCGGCTGTTGCGCCTTGCAGATAATATGCAGCAAAGGTAGCTTTTTCAACGAGATCACATTGGCAAAGATTTAACTTATTCTCTATATCTCGGAGCCAATCATCTACAGCAAGAGGATCAGCCGTGGAGGAGAAATGTGGTGGATGAGTCGGCTAAATATCTGCCAGTTTAGATGGTGTCTTATTTGCATGGTGTGCAATAACAGCTCCCATATTCTCGAAGTTAGCTACCATCCTTTCAAAAAGCCGGTTCCGGTTGGCTAGGAGTTGAGTGAGTGTCGGTTCGTCTTCATGCTGCTCAGTGGCGGCAGCACTTCGACTGCTCCTGGCACGGCCGGCAGAGTGGGCGCCAGAGCGAGTATTTGTCATCCTGTACTCAGAGTACAAAAGTACATGAGCTTTTGCGCATAGAAATGACATATACATTTACTCTGATCATGAAGTATGCAGGAAGGATGCCTCATAGTCGAGTTAACAAGTTATCCTTGGCATATTTGCATAAAACAAAATCTGGACAGCAAGCAACTCATCTTCAAGAAAAGCATATATTCCATTCCGGTACGTAGGTTCTGAAGGAGTCAAGTGTTTACAATTACATAGAGATGGAATAATGGTCACAAAGCATCAAGTACACAACTAGGTGTTACAAAAATTTGACCATACAAGGATTACATATTAGGACGTCATCTCATACATCTTATGGAAAAGAAGAAATAAAGTTACATCCGATACATTTTTCCTTGATACTCCACACTAAGAAACCTGGGAGAATCCGATGGGAGGTTGAGGCACCGTGGTCATTGGAGTGGCCATAGCCAAGCGGTATTGCCTCCCATTCTGCTCGAACACGTAGAATGGTCCTAGCAGCTCCGGATCTCCAACAAGTGCAGGGTCTGGCATGGTGAGATGATTTCGATGGAAACCAACTCTCATGCAGGCTTGAGTGTTTATGTTTTGATAAATGCCCATGGGAGGAGGCAAAGAATCAGTAAGTGGCTGGAGTTCTTGATTCCCATAAATAGTGGCATTATCAAAATATCTCTGATGCTCAAGTGGTTCTATCTGTATATCAAGCATGACCACCCTAGCTTGAAACCTGCTCAATTCAGACATAGCATTTGCAAGATACCTATCCATGGCTCAGACTAGTCCGGCTAGAACAAGCTGTGGGGAGTCAATCTCTCCCACGCGTCCCTAAAGACCTGGATAGTAATTTGCAGTGGTTTGGCTTGCACGGGCTGGAAAATAGTGAAAGAACCCATGTATTCCTGGCCTATGGTGTCGGTAATACACAATCGCCTGAAATGCGGCGTCATGCATTGCGAAGGGTGCATCCCAACCATAAGCTTGAAAATAAAGCGATGGATCATGGGTTCGAAGTCCCTGTATACACAGTTCAGCCATATAAGCTCGAAGTGATGAACTCCGTTCCAAGGTAAAGAAATGGTACTCCGGTCGGTGGGTATGGCCATGATGTTGTAGCATAAGCCACAGAATGTGAGGTAGCGACTCTTCTTCATAACCTCCGGAATAACCTAGTGGCTGCCACATGGTATTCATCTACAACATTTTGAAGCATACTTGTTAAAATTTTGGTTAAGACTCATCGAGGACTTAGAAATAAACTTTTGCGGGTATTGGGCCAAAAATCTCCCTTCGATATCATAGTGGTGCTATTTCGAGAGCGGATGTCCTTTTTCTTACTTAAGTTTATACCTAAGAGTGCCCTGGTTATGACCCCATTCTATAGCATAGATTTCTAAATTTTTGGACACCTGAGCTTAGCCGAAATGGTTCTTCACACTAGGTGATGTAGTTCTGGAATTACAGGGTAGGCTGTACTGGTCGAATTTTTAACCTATTTTCCAGTCATGCAAAAATTATAGGAAACATACTGGAGTATCATGTCCAAGTTGTGTAGCTACTGGTAAATTTTTAAAAATTTAGCCGCAGTACCCTGGTCTGTACAATATTGTGAAAGCCGACTGCTACAGGTTCTAAAATCTGCGCGACATGAAAACTTTTGCTATTTTAAGACATGATGCATGCATGAAAAATTTCGTTCCCAGGCTAGATCATAATATAGGTTTAATACACGGTTTTTCACAACATCTGGTGGCCTCTAAATGCCAAAGAAAATTAGGGCTTATGACAAAAAATTTCATCCTACCCCGTTCTATCCCTTTCACTAGGCTTTTTGTTAAAACCTTGATTTTGAATCCAGCTTTTGGAGGAGGATAGATAGCCATTATTTATCAGAGGATTTCCAAACCATTCTAATGCTGATTCTAGTCTAGATTTTGTTTCTTTTAATCCCTAGTATAAGTTTCTACTTCTTTTCCTAAGCATATAGGTTTTCCGGTCCTTTAGAATCAAGATGAGGCTTTTAAAATCAAAACTTGATCTCATAGGAAAGATATCTATCCAAAGAGGGACAAGGAGTAGGAATAGATTGGGTTTTACAAAATACTTTAGTGAGGACATTGCCCTCCAAATACTTCCTTTTGAAGCCATTCTAACATCCAGTTCTTAGAAGGGTTCCTATAGTCGGTCTGGGCTCTGATACCACTGCTGTCTGGCGCCCTCCGAACCTCTTATTATATGTGAAGGATGAACAGATTATCTCAATTCTTCCAACAGACATAATAAGGCATTCGGCACTCTGAGAGAAAAATAAGTGAGACCTTGTTGGGCCTTTAGCCTGCCAATCAACTTCAGCCTGAGATGTGTCCGTCAAACCACACGAAGGCGGTGATCAGTTGTGTTACACATTCAGGAGACTTGACATCAAATGGCTAAAGATCTACATTGCCTCAATTATCTTTAACTCATACTCATGTTTAATATGTCCTAGTGAAAGGAACACATTAAACACTTTAATCCAAGCAAGTGATAACTCTAACATGATTATATGTTCTAGATTCTAAGTACTAGATACTTCATACATCATAGTACTTTAGATACATATGGACGTCCGACCAAATACATAAGTATATAAGTTCACGGAAGCATCTTTTACCCGAGAGATCTTTTATGCAACCGACTAGGGTAAACCCTAGTAAGAACCATCCTGGAAGAAAGAAATATCCCAGCAAAATCCTCCTCCTCAGGAAGAATCTCACCTGCTGTCAAGTCTACGCATACAACAGATATATATACAGAACAAGTGTTAGTACAATGGTTTGTACTGGCAAGCAACAGTCAAGCCTACACGCTACATGCATGGCCATATCAAAGTAAGGCTCACATTAGGTTCTTTTAGCATAAGGCATGTTTTGTTTAGCAAAATCCATTTGCAAATTTCAGATTTTTCATAAGGAAAATTTCAGCAAGCATATACTTAGTAATTTGGGCATTTCTTTAGGTGATAACACATTTAACATAGCACCTCTTTGCCCTCCATGGCAGCAAGGGAATAAAACATAAGTTTTCATCACTTTTGGACATTTATAAATCAGCATTTAGGGAATTTAAAATCACAAGTCTATACTCACGAGATATTCACACGCCGCTCGTGACCGTGAGCACGACTAATCGATTAGTTTTAACTCTGCAGAATATGTACACTTTACCCACATGATGTGAAATAATAATCATGCATAGCATGTCACGCGATACATAAGTATCTGATTTATTACACACAACAAAGTCCATCCAAAATTCATGATTTAGCCTTACACCAGCACGATACGTGTAACACCCTGAAAATCGAAGGAATTTAAAATCGGAAATTAAAAATCGGAATGTAAAAATCGGAACTCACAAAAACCTTTTGGAGTCATTGCTTCTTATCGTGTTCTTCGATCTTATTTGCCAGTTCAGTGCGTAAGAGTTTCTTTTGGAATTACTTTGATGTAAAATTGGATAAAACCCTAAGCTTTGAAATCCCAGCTCGTGAAAAAGATTTCAAAATATAAATAAATATTTGAAAAGGGCATATAAAAAATTTAGTGGATTGCAAAAGAGTATTTTAAAAAGGATACATTTTGGTTTAAACCCTAATTGGTGGAGGGAAGATAATAAATATTTGGAATAGGATGATAAAAATATTTTTGAAGGGAAATATGAAATTAGAAATTTATTTTTAATCAAAAACCCTATTTTCTTGAATTTAAAAGAAGAAATAAAATAAATATGAAAAATATATTTGGAATAATAAAAAGTGGGGAAAAAGTTGAAAATATAATTTTAAAAATTTTTGGGAATATTAGAATTTATTTTGAATTTTTAGAGTGGAAAGAAATAGAAATGGGGAAAATAGGATATTAATTCGGGAATAATCGGAAAGTACACTGTTCATTAGGTCACAAGTGTTCGATGCCGTACAGGCCCGCGCGCGCGCCGCGCGCGCCACGTGCCGCGATGCACGCACCGGCCCGGCTCGCCCGCACGCGCACCCGCGCCGCGCCCGCCCTGCCGCGCTGCAGCGCCGCTCGCCATGCGCCAAGCCGCCGTGCCGACCCGCGCCCATGCGCGCCGCGCGTCGCCACGGTACCCCGACCCCGCTCGCGCTCCCACCGCGCGTCAGCGCCCCAAACCTGGCCCCGTGTGCGCCCGTGCTCCGTGCGCCCGGCCCCGGCCACCCGCGCGCCGTGTGTGCGATGCCGCACCGCCGCGCGCCCCCCTCTTTCCCACGTTTCCCCCCGCCGCGCCTATTTAAGGCCTCCTCTTCCCCTCTGTTCCCCACACACCCGCCGCCCACCGCCTTTTCCCTCGCCGTTTCCCTTTGCCGCAACCCTAGCGCCGAGCGTCGCGACGCCGAAGCGTTGCAATCCGTCAGCGCCGCCGCTGTTGCCGCGCGCCGCCGTCGCCGTGAGCGATACTCCGCCGCCTCCCCTTGCCGTCGCCGTCGCCGGTAAGCCCGAGCCGCCGCCCCCTTCGTTTGCGTCGGCCGTCGGCCCTAACAGAGAGAGCAGAGAGAGAGGCGCTCGGTCGAACACCTTGCGGGGTGATGAATAGTGGACAGAGAATAAGAAAAAGAAAAGAAAAGAAAAGAGAAAAAAAGGAAAAAGAAAAATAGAGAAAAAAGGAAAAATTATAGAAAATTAGGGAAAATGTTTTGGGTTAATTTGAGTGAATTTTCGGGCAAAAATAAATTATTTTCTTGTATATTTTCTCGGAGCAAAATTTGAAAATCAAAATCGGACTTTTCCGAGATTTCGTTTCGCGTCATTTTTAAATCCGTATTTCGTTAAATTCTTTCTCGCCATTTAAATATATTTCTCTTTTGTGCTCGAACCTTCAAATCCTCGAATACAAAACCCCTCCCCTCCGTTGATCTTCCTAAATTCTTTTTTTTTGATAATTTCAAAACGTCGTTTTGCGAAAACCCTAGGGCACCGACTCAAGTTCAAACTTGGATTTTTCCCTAGCAATCCTCGCCCGAACTCAAACAGAATTCTAGCCCAAACATTTGGAGTTGTTTTCGTGATTTTTATGGTTCTTTTCGATCTCTCGATATTTTATTGAATTCTAATTGAATTCAATTGATCTTTCCACGTACGGGTAGCACCTGAAGAAGCAGGCACCGATTCCATTGAAGACCCCACTCAACAAGCGTGCGAGCAAGGCAAGTCATCACATTCTTTGAACATATTGATCCCAATTGCTAACTGATGTTGTTTTAAACTTTAAACATGCATGCTATACATGGAGAATTACCTATACTTGTTATGTCATGCCTTGTTATTGATTACCTTTAGAATTATTCCTTGTAACCCTCGATGTGATACATACAACCGGAGAATATCTTTGGTAAAATGCTTAGCCATGCTATTTTTAGATTCATGCATACTCATGATTTTATGAAGAGCTTTATGCTTGGGCAACTTCCTCAGGGAAGGTAGTTGAGATACGGCATGTGGAGACATGAGCGCCACATTGCTATGAGAATGATAAAATGAGTTTTTGATGAAACTAGAAATACCAAAGAAATGTTTTAGACTGGGGCGGCTGGATGATTTGGGTGGATTCCGGAAAAGGCAAGTGCCGACCCTGGTCAATTAAGGATCGAGCCATGAGATAGCCGGGAAACGAGCCAGTACAACCGTACTTCTCGAATGGGTATACACCTAGCGGAGTAGATAGCCGAGCGGAGGCGGTACTCCTGCATAGTGGTTCTCATGTATGAGATGAGATTGAGAAAGGATGATTGAAAAATTTGAAATTAATATAACTTGATGAATGGAGTCTTCCCTTATCGTGGGTGCGGCAGAACTCCTCTCACTGCTAGAAAATGACGGCTAGAGTGCATGAGGGCTTAAGTTCATGGAGCGGGTACTGCCGAAGTGAGGTTATCGAAAAGATTTGCCGTGACCGTCTCATGTGTTGGGACGTAGGCTCATTTGTTGGGCAGTCGCGGAGTACGGGTAAAGTGTACATCCACTGCAGTGTGAATGAATCAATCTATTCGAATAGCCGTGCTCGCGGATATTGAGCATCGTGACAAGACTTTCGCTTGGCTAGACTTTAAACTTTAAAATGATGGGATGGGTTTGCTTGATGATTCTTATTCACTGGTGGATCGACTTCTCGAGATGCGAGAAGGGGTGGACTCCCCAGAAAAACCATGACGAATCGAAGGCGGGAAGCCATCCTTGGAATCACGACGGATGGTAGAAAGAACCGTCGCCGACTTAATGAATTGTGGAACTAAAACTTGACTTGGCTAGCTGTTAGGCTTGTGAAAAGATTTGTGAAAATTGGCTTTATGCAAAAGAACCCCAGCCATTCTTTGGATGACTCTATCGTATGCATCACTTCCGTGTTGGCTTGCTGAGTACGGTTGGTACTCACCCTTGCTATACGCACAAACCTTCAGATGGTGGAAATGAAGATTTGGAGGATCCATATGCCTACTACCAGGAGGGCGAAGAAGCTGATGGCTCTTGCTAGGTCTTAGTCTCCGGTCGTTGCCTGTGGCAATTGACAAGCCGCTGCCTTCATTCCGCTGCCTTACCTAATTTCTACTTTTGGTTGTATCTGGACAATGAGGTCCTATATGCTGGATATTGCCTTCGGGCCTATTATTGTAATAATTTCGATGTAAGACTATTCGTGCATGTGCACCTGATTATTTAGTACTGTATTTCGTGGGTACCAAACTACTCGATCCAGGGAAATGGTACTATGAAGACGAAAGATTCTCGTTCCAAAAACGGGGTTCCACAATACGTGTTTCCTCCATCCTAGCCATATCGGAATTATGACATAGAACCGTTAAGTGGCAGGCCCATGCCTTAAACTTAATGCCGTGGTGGTGGACACGACAGGAACCCAACCACGTGGCACAATATCGTTGTATTGGACAGACTTAGTCACCTAAAGTACCACATCAGGGTAAATAGGAAGTTCCTCTGAGTTATACGAACTCATACTCTCCGGCCTACCAAAATGTAAGGCTAAACCATAAAAATTTTACTAAGCTTGGGCTATCCCATACTAGCACATATGGTTGTATTGAATTCGTAATGAACAGACATTGAGTGAGGTCCTTAAAATTAGTCTGGGTACACTCTCCCCATATCTGTCCACAACTAATCACCATATGCATACCACATGAGGCCCATACCACAAATCCACATTTTCAAACTCTTTATTTGACAAATATACATTTATTTAACATAAAATTCAGATGACAAATCAACTTATTTTTCATATACTTTGCCCATATGTGGAGTGAAATATACTACGAACATGGCTAAGCATTCTCATTTATTTTCATTTCCAAGCATCAATCCCAATATAGCAAAATTTGAGTTGGTTTTAGGGCTAGGAATGATGGCTAATGTATTTTGTGGAGTTTAAGCGGGAAATGCAAGTTAAGGAGTTGTTCTAAGGTGTATTAAAAAATTTTAGGGTTGTAGCATAAATTCAACCTGCATATTTCGCAATCATTTTCAAAATAACCTCCAAAGTATAGGTACAACAGTGGGGTTCTAACAAAATTTAGTTTGAATTTTTAGGAGTTTGGATAAAATCCCTTCAATTTTTGGAAGTTGAGATGTATAAGAAAGGGTTATTTTCCTTATTTAATTCCTGAACAATTTGTTTTGCTACAGAAGGTACCTAGTTTTATAATTTTAAAACGAAGTTCATCTTTTGCTTGTTTTATAGGATTTGTGTTCACCTCTTTTGGACTTGAAATGATTTTCCTACAAATTTTATAACTTAAAACTCACCCTAGGTCAGCTAGTCTATAAATGAATTTTTAGAATTAAATTTCTCACTGTGAATAGGTTATTTTGTTCCCTGGTAATAACGTGCATAAAATTGTGAATCTAACAAAATTTGTTCCAGTCCAAAATATGCCATTTTCGATTTTATATGAATTTTCAAAGTTGAGTTCTTTTTTCCATTTGAAAAATATCCCTCGGGTTTATTATTTTTCCCTGATTTTAATTTAACGAGTGGGGTCCATCTGTTAGTGTCTGTTTAGTTTTAAACGTGGGTTAGTGGCGCCTAATAGCGTGGGTCCCAGTTGTCAGTGAGACAGAGCAGGGGTGAAGCAGGGCAGTGGTGCTCGGTGAGCTTCTCGCCGGCGCCGGCGGCGAACGGCGACCGATCTCGAGCCGTGAGCAAAAGGAAAAACTAGAGGGAATTATGGCGAAGCTAACGGTGGGTTTCCTGTCCACTGCCATTGCCGGAATCATCGCCGTCGATGGTACGGGCGGCGCCATGGTTTGGATAGATGGTGATGTACGTTTTGGGCTTTGTTCTACTCGTGCATGCGCAATGTAAAGCATCTATGGGTCACTAGGAAGCTTACCAAACGATATCTAGGCGCTGGTGAGGTCGGGTTGTCGGTGGCGGCGTGTGGAGTCTTGAAGCGATGGCGGTTTCCTTCACGGGTGATCATTGGCAGGGTGCCTTGTTCGTTCAACTGTCAAAAGGAAGTGCGGGCCTTCATTCAGGTGGCCATAAGGTAGCTCTAAATGGAAGGACTGTCACCGGAACTTACCAGAGAGGGAGGAAGAAGAAAATGGCGACGGCGGCCGGAGTTGGGGAAGAAGAAAAGGGATTTCCTCAACAGCACACTTCTCGACGATTCCTTCGAGTTCAACCATTGTTAGGCATTGGGAAACAAGTTGGCGAGAGGGTTTGGTTAATGGCTCACCGTGGATGGCTGTCGACGAGCGGGTGTGTTGCGGCAGTTGGCACAGAGCACATCGAAGTCTCGCTATGGTGTGGTCGTGTTCCTGGCTGGCGGCTGCACCAAATGCGACAATTTCGGTGGCATTAGAGAGGGGATTGAGTGGTGATTCGCCAACACATATTGGGCAAGTGCGGAGATCACCGGAGGTCACTGGCAACGAGGGCTTTGCTTGTCGGCGGCAGAGTTCTCTCGGCTGTTCCCATCGATTCCGAGGTGGGCGGTCTCGGTTCTCCATGGAATGGGACAAGGGTGGAAGAAAGAGAGTGTTTGTCGGCCGGTCGGGCCTAAATGGGATCGCTGGCAAAGAAGGGGAGGAGGAGCGCTCGACGTGGCGGCCGAAGCATGCCTGTGCACGTGGCGTGCGTGTCCTCACATGCGGGGCTGTGGAGAATTTCTGTGCGGCTGACACCTTGGCCCTACCGGGCAGTATGGCCCACATGTCGGTGAAGGAAATGAGAGAGAAGGAAAGGCTGGAAATTTTCCAAGTCTGGGTTATGTGGTGACTTTACTACTTTGGCCTCCATTTAAAAACATTTCCAGACCGAATTTGGGGCTGTGCCCAATGGCAAAATTGTAAAGCATGACTTGGACTATAATACTGCCAAATTTCACCGCCTGAAGATCACTGGTTTATTTATGGTGTTAATTCAAAGATGGCTCCAGAGCTCAGTTTGTCAACATTAAAACTTAGAAAAATTTTTGTAGGTTTAAGTCTAGATTTTTGATTTAACTCATTCCTCTAACTCCATAGTGTGTTCCCAAATCTTTTAGGTGGTTGTTCATTGCCCTTCTCATTTTCTCGGGTGTTTTTTTCTAAACTCTTCTTAAACCCTTTTCGTCTAAATTTTAAAAGAGGATGATGTCGCTAATATGCATATGCAAATTTTTCTTATATGCAAAGAAATCAACTAGCCATTTTTTTCTAGGGAAAGTTTGGTTCCTAATTACATTACACTTTACCCCATTGTCTAACACATACATAATTTGCTAATATGTGACAGCCCATGTACATTACTTTCTTACAGTGTTTCAGGTACGTACCTTCAGTCTTATTCATACAATGGGTGCAAGCGTTGTATCCCTTGTTTGACTGTCCGGATAGGTTGCCAAGTGCAGGCCAATCGTTGATGGAAACAAATAGCAACCCTCGTAGGTTAAACTGCTCCTGTTTATCCTCATCCCACACGGGGACACCTTCTTTCTTCCATAGCAGTTTTATATCTTCAATCAGCGGTCTCAGGTACACATCGATGTCATTACCAGGTTGCTTCGGGCCTTGAATAATAACCGGCATCTGAATGTACTTCCGCTTCATGCATAGCCAAGGTGGGAGGTTGAAGATATACATCGTTACAAGCCAAGTTCTATGCCCGCTGCTCATCTCTCCAAAAGGATTCATGTCGTCCGTACTTAACCCGAACCTTAGGTTTCTTGCATCCTCTCTAAAGTCTTTAAATGTTTTGTCGATATTTCGCCACTGTGACCCATCGATGGGATGTCTCAGCATGTCGTCTTGTTGGCGTTCTTTCGCGTGCCAGCGCATCAACCTTTCATGCTCTTTGTTCCTGAACAGACGCTTCAGTCGTGGTATTATAGGAAAATACCACATCACCTTAGTAGGAACTCATTTCTTCGAAGGTCGTGTGTCAACTTCGCCGAGATCATCTCGTCTGGTCTTGTATCGAAGTGCTTTACAAACCGAACATGCTTCTAGGATCTCATACTCCTCACCGCGATAGAGGATACAATCATTAGGACATGCGTGTATCTTTCGTACCTCCAGTCCTAGAAGGCACACTAACTTCTTAGCCTCGTACGTTGATTTCGGCAATTCGTTTCCCTCTGGAAGAATGTTCTTCACGGGTTTTAGTAACTCGCCAAATTTCTTGTCACTGACACCATTTTTGGCCTTCCATTGCAATAATTTCAGCGTGGTACCCAACTTTTTGTGCCCTTGTTCATAGCCTGGATACAAAGACGTTTTGTGGTCCGCCAACATACGCTCCAATTTCTGCACCTCCTTTTCACCTTCGCAGTCCAGTAACACAGTGGAATTTGAAGAATTTAAAACTGGGAATTAAAGATCGAAACTCACAAAAACTTTTGGCTCATTGTTTCTCATCGTGTTTATTGCTTCTTATTTGCCGGCTTTGATGCATAAAATTTATAAGGTGAGCAATTCATCTTGATGTTTGAGAAAAACCAAATGATTTGAAATTCCATGGGAGAGAAAAATTTCAAAGTATAGAGTTGGAACTTTTAATATAAAATAGAAAAGGGTGGTGAATTTACAAAATATACTGTAAAAATATACTTTGGTTCAAAACATTAGTTATGGTGGAGTAATATTAATTAGTGAGCAAAATGAGTGATAAAATATTTTTAAAAGGATATATATGAGGTTTAGAAAATTATTTTGAATTAAAGACACATTTTCTTGCATTTAGAAAAGAATTAAATTAAATACGTAAAATATATTTTTAAAATAATAAAAGTGGGTGAAAAGGTTGAAAACATATTTTACAACTTAATTTTGGGTGTGCTAGATTTTATTTTAAATTTTAGAGGTAAAAGGAAAAAGAGTGGGAAATTAGGAAATTAGATCGAGAAAATTGTGAAATGGCACTGTTCATTGCGCGGCACGTGTTCGGCGCGCGTACCGCCTTCTGTGCAACCCGCCCCGCACGCGTGCCACGCGCCGCGCCACGCCCAGCCCCCACCCTCGCGTCGCGCGCCCGCATGCCGTCCTCGCGCACTGCGCCGGACCCCGCCGCCGCGCGCCACGCGCGCCACTGCGCCGGACCCGCCGCCTGCGCGCTCCACGCGCCGCCCATGCCCGGACCCCGCCGCCCGCGCGCACCATGCGCCGCCCACGCCGGACCCCGCCTTCCTTCGCGCCGCGCCCGCGTGCCGCGCCGGACCCCTCCTCCTTCTCTCCCTTTCGGCCGTCTATAAAAGGCGAGCCCTCTCCGTTTCTTCCCCACCTCGCCGCCCTCTTTCCCTCTCTTTTTCCTCTCTCACTCACCGGTTTTCTCCCCGCCACAAGCCGTCGTCGCCTTCTTTCACCGTGCGTCGAAGCCGTCGCTGTCGTGCGCCGTGCGCCGAGCCCGCCGTCGTCCGCCGTGCGCTGGAGTTCCGTTGCCTCCTTCGCCGTCGCCGTCGCCGTTGCCATCCGGTAAGCCACAGGCTGCCGCCCTTGCGCCTTGCGCTGGCCGCCGGCCAAAAACAGAGAGAGAGCGCGCGTGCAGAACAGATGAGGAAGAAAAGGAAGGAAAGGAAAGAAAAAAGAGAAAAGAAAAATAAAGAAGAAGGACAAGAGAAAAATAGGGAAAAATTAGGAAAAAATTCAGAAAAATTAGGAAAAATATTTGGGAAATATTTGGGAAAATATTTGGGAAAAGATATATTGTTTTCTCATATATTTTCTCTGAGTAATTTCGGAATTCAAAAATAGGAATTTCGGAGATCTCGTTCTCACGTCGTTTTTACTCGTAGTTTGTCTATTTTCTTTCCGCCATTAAAAATATATTCTTTTGGTATTCAGACCTCCAAAACTTTCAATACCAATTCTTTTTGATCAACGCCTTTTTAAGTTTATCACCTCAATCAATTAGATCGATATTTTGCAAAAACCCTAAAAATTCCAAACTCGCTTTTAAATCAGATTTCATTCCAAAACTCTCGCCCAAACTCGATTAAAATTTTAGGCTAAATATTTGGAGTCGTTTTTATGGTTCTTTTCAATCTCTTGGTGATTTTATTGAATTCGATCAAATTCAATTGATTTTTCGCACGTACGGATAGCAATCGAGGAAGCAGGTACTGACTACGGTGAAGACCCCGTCCAACAAGCGTGCAAGCAAGGCAAGTCAACACTTTCCTTTGAACATATTGAACCTATTTCGCGAAATGATGTTGATTTAAACTACAGATATGCATGCTATACACAAATGAATACCTATGCTTGATGTACCATGCCTTGATATCGATTACCCTTAGAAATATTCTTTGTAACCCTCGATGTGATATAACCGGAGGATATCTTCGGTAAAATGCTTAGCCATGCTTATGTTAGGTTCGTGCATACTCATGATTTTACAAAGAAGCTTCATGCTTGGGCAACTATCTTAGGGAAGGTAGTTGGAATACGGCATGTGGAGACCTGAGCACCACATTGCCTTGATCATGATGAAAATAGTTTGATGGAAAAATGAAAAGTACAAAACCAATGTTTTTAGACTGGGGCGGATGGTTGGATTTGGGTGGATTCCGGTAAAGGCAAAAACCGTCCCTGGTCAATTAAGGACCGAGCCATGAGACTTATAACCTGGAACGAGCCAGTACAACCGTACTTCTCGAATGGGTATAGACCTAGCGGAGTAGATAGCCGAGCGGAGGCAGTATCCCTGCATAGTGCTTCTTGAGTGAAGAGGTGGTTCTGGTTATCGAGATAAGGTTGCGGCCTAAATGTTGAGTAATGAATGAGAATTTTGTGAAGCTTTCCCTTACCCCGGGAGCGCCAGAACTCCTCTCACTACTAGGAAAGGACGGCTAGAGTGCAAGAGGATTTATGTTCATGGAGCGGGTACTGCCAAAGTGAAGTTATCGAAAGGCTTTGCCATGACCATCCCATATGAAGGGATGAAAGCTCATTCAATGAGCAGTTGCGGAGTACAAGTAAAGTGTACATCCACTGCAGTGTGAGTAAACCAATCTATTCGAATAGCCGTGCTCGCGGTTAATGAGCGATGTGACAAGTTTCTCCCGTGGCTAGACTCATAAATTTTAAAATGATGGGTGGAAATGCATAATGATTTTGTGTGCTGGTGAACTCAACTTCTCGAACTGCGACAAGGGGTGGACTCCCGAGAAAACCATGACGAACCGGAGGCGGGAAGCCATCCTTAGAATCACGATGAATGGTAGACAGAACCGTCGCCGACTTAATATACTATGGAACTAAAACTTGACCTGGCGAGATGTTAGGTTTGTGAAATGATTTGTGAAAATTGGCTTTGTGCAAATAAACCATAGCCATCCTTTGAATGACCCTATCATGTGCATCATTCCGTGTCGGCTTGCGGAGTACTTTGGGTACTCACCCTTGCTATACGCACAAACCTTCAAATTATGGAAACGAAGAACTGGATGACCCCTATGCTTACTGCCAGTTGGGCGAAGAAGGAGAAGGCGTCTACTAGGTCTTAGTCCCCGGTCGTTTCCTGTGGCAATCGACATGCCGCTGCCTTCCGACTGCTATCTTATCTAAATTATGCTTTTTGTTGTATCCGGACCAGTAGGTCCTATATGTAATGGATATTGCCTTCAGGCCTAATATTGTAATACTTTTGATGTAAGACTATTCGTGCACTTTGCACCTGGTAATTCAGTACTGTATTCATGGGTACCAAACTACTCGATCCAGGGATATGGTACTATGGACATCACGCAACATCTGACCAAGGTCATCGACACCGTAGTTTTCTTCAGCATCCCCGCCCGTCTCGCCTGCTGTATTTTCTTCAAACCCACCGTATTGACCACAGTTCGGAATATTGTTGTCGTCTTCTTCAGATTCTTCTAGTGCAACCCCCACCTCTCCATGCGATGTCCAGCAATTGTAGTGAGGCATGAATCCCGACTAAAACAAGTGGGTATGAATAATTCTTGATATAGAATACTCCTTCTCGTTTTTGCACTTTTTGCATGGACAACGTATGAAACCCTTCTACTTGTTGGCATCGGCCACACTCAAAAAATAATACACACCTTGAATAAACTCTGTCGACCATCGATCCGCGTTGTACATCCATTGCCGATCCATCTACATGAAATGCACAAAAATCGTAAGAAAAACCACGAGCCTAACCATTTAAATGTTATTACAATAATTATATATATATATATTATTTTTTAAATTAGAATTATTTTTAAAAGTTCTTTTTAATGTACGTAGTGTACATATTTCTAACTAATTTAACAATCTTTAAATTACCTTATTTTTCTAATCTACTATCAAATTTTCTTTATTTTTTCTTTGTCCTCTATTCTATAACTTTTTGTCCAAAAGCTTCTCTCTCATCATTTTTCATAAATATTTTTTGAGATAAAATTATACGTAAAAAATACCTTCAAATGCAACGTGCTAAGCATACCATTCTTCCTCTTCATTTTCCCAAACAATTTTCTCAACATAATGTAATGTGCTTAGTAAAATAATTAGTCTCAAACAAATTTTCTCTCTCTTCATTTTTGCATAACATATCTACAGATAAAAATGTATAGAAATCAACCGTAAAAAGGAAAATGCTAAGCATAGATCATAAGAGGATGAAGTTGCTAACCTTGTAGATAGCAAAGATTTATACATTATCACCAAAACAAATTCACAAAATATTTTGGCAGCACCTCTCCCCTAGCTAGAGCAAATGTTTGAAGACAACTGTAACTGGCTCGGGTTGGAGGAGGAAGAAGAGTATAAAAAGAATCTCTATCTTTAGTCCCGAGTGGTGTTACCAACCAGCACTAAAGATCAAAATTATCTTTAGTCTCGATTGGTAACACCAACTAAGATAAAAAAATAGCATCTTTAGTCCCAGTTGGTGTTACCAACCGAGACTAAAGATCCCCGGCGCCCTGACAGGTTGTGACACGAATCTAACCAGGACTAAAGATCATCTTTAGTCCCGGTTCGCATCACGAACCGGGACTAAAGATCCTAGAGAGCCGTTGCCTTTTTTAACCGGGACTAAAAATATTTTTTAGTTTTAGGTACAATTGCAACCGGGATTATTGTGAATTTTGACAGATCAACCAAAGATCGTTTCTCTAATAGTAAATTTCATTGCAAAATATAAGCTATATAGAGAGAAACAAAAAAGACAAATACAATTAGAGAGTAAGGTGAACTACTTTCAATAGTTCGGGGTGTAAAATGAGCCTAGAAATTGTTTAAGGGTTAAGTGCCTCGATGAAAAACTTTGAGGGAGTAAAATGAACCCTTTTTATTTCTTTTCTCTATAATGCTATTGATCTGATGCTAGAGTTTGATCAATAATGGTTACAGTTTCGAGTCCCTTATCACACACTATAGATGCTGCTTCCACGTTGCTTGGAAATTCCACCAATACAAGTGTTTGAAGTATTGCATTGATGCTTCGAGGGCCACATTGGTTCTTTACGCTACCAATTCTTTGGTACTGTGATTATTAATGTTGCCAAACCTCTTACTTCTATCCAAATCACTGAATACTATATATTGAGCCCACCAAAAGATTGGTAGGGCACAAATTGACAACAATATCTCAAATGGCCATTTCTCTCCTTAAATAGATAGAGGTAGCGTGCAACTGCGTCAGAAGTGCAGCTAGCACACTGCACATGCGTCCCCGTTCCTCTCGACACCAAGCACTAACCATAACTTGTTATAATAAAATAATAAATAAATAGTTGACTTGAAAGTTTTACATATAAGTTGAAAGTTTAGATAGTTGAATTGAAGGTTTCAGTTTTGAGTTGAAAAGTTTCAGAAAATTGAGTAGTGTTTTTTAAAGGTTTGATTTGGAAGTTCAAAATTTCAGTAGAAACTTTCAAATATCAGTTGAAAATTTTAAATTTCAATCGAAAGCTGCAAAATATGACTTCAATGTTTTAAATTTTGAGCTGAAAGTTTGAAAATTTTTAATAGAAAGTGAACTTATTTAAAACACTATAAAAATGGAATGAAGTAAGCCTATAAAAAGCCCCTGTCTAAGCCTGGAGGCCCATTTAACGGGAAAAAGAATAGGATGCACACAAAAGAGAAGGAAGGCGAGATACGTACACGAATTTTTGGGATTTTTAATTTTTTATTAAAAGATTTGAAAAACTAATTTTTGTTTCGAAATTTTGTAAAATTAGTCTCCCACCACCGCCTTTTTGGGCGACATTTTTTAAAATTGCTCTTCCAAAGAACGATTTTAGTGACGTGGCGAACGGCCAGTTGGCCACCGTCATCGCGCATGGGCAAATTTGTAATTTGCCTCCTTCTTGCCTTTTGTAAGGGCTTTTTTTTATTGTGGATCATGTTTATTGTACTGTGTATCACTGTTTATTGCACCGTCCATTCAAAAGTAAAAAACGCCCGTAAAAATGGCGAGAAGGGAGTGCTCGCGTGTGGCAGACGGTGGCCAACGGCCGTCTGCCACGTCACTAAAATCGCCCTCTGGAAGGGCGCTTTTAAAAAACACCCTCCCGGAGGACGGTGGCGACTAATTTTGTAAAAGTTAAAACTCAAAAATTATTTTTTCAAATCTTTTAATAAAAAAATTAAAAATCCAAAAAATCATACGCACGTTGTGTACCTGCACGAATTATGGTGAATTATGGTATATATATATATATATATATATATATATATATATATATATGCTACTATGTGACATGCCACATGAGCCGTATCCCGTGCAGCATAGCCGAATCTTTAATTTAAAAACTCAAATTGACAATCCAAACCGTTCAAATTGTTCTACATATTAATATATCCATGTAGACCAAATTTTTTACATTTTTTCAAAATTTTTACTATTTTATATAGATAGGTCAAAGTTGCAGTAAAATAGATACTCCAAAAATCGTTAGAGTAACGCATCTTTGACCTATCCGATAAAATAGTAAAAAATTTTAAATAAAATATAAAATTTGGTCTACAAGGAGATATTAATATGTATAACAAGAATTTTCAATTTGAGTTTTTAAATTAGAAATTCGGCCATGTCGCATGGGATGGGGCTGTGTGGCATGCCACACAGTAGCCCATCTCTCTCTATATATATATAGATATATATGGTTGGGTAAAATTAGGTAATCCTTTGACAACCAATAACTAAAGCAATTTTGGATCATGTTGCTAAAGCTAAGAGTTAATTTATAGCAATAACTAAAGCAATATTTGACTTCTTTATCAACCCCAACTTTAGCAAATTCTTTCTAAGCCCGCCAATTTATAGATTGTGTTTGTGAATATATTATATGACCATACAAATATATCATTACTCGTACATCTAGACACTTAAATTTATTTTTTATAACAATAAAAAACAAGAAGGCACCTGCATATGATAGCTCTAGCTCTAATTTAATTGCTTGTACAACTGCAAATGCTACATCAATGAGGCACATGCTACTAATGCTTTGATTCCAATTCCATATAATAAGTGGGTGGAGAAAAGGGAATGATGTTGGATAAGAAGAACAGGAGAGGGGGAGAGAAAAGGAAGGGGATGAAGAAAGAAGACAAGGGTAATTTGGTCCAAACATTTTAGAAAATGCATTGAAGGGGTAACTAGTAGCATATCTTCAAATAGCTATGAAATTATGATGGTAAAATTTCAAATAGATGAATGGTAATGGCATATTTCCAAACCGTGAAAGTATTAATGGCATGTATATAATTAATCCATTCTAATATGGATAGTGTGCACTTATTTCCATAGAGCTGTTAACGTCAAAATTTGGTAAGTCCTAGAGTCTCCATCGGCTAAGTGTTCATATCGGCTCAAAGTAGAATTGGCTGAGGGTTTTGTGTCGCCGATGGAAGATCAATATCTTCAGCAGTCAGATTCTGGTTAGATTCGGTTTGGAAATATCTTATCCAGAAGACAGCGAGTTCAAGAATGATACGGCTTGTATCTATTAACTAGAATAAGTTTATTAACTTTCTATTTTATCTTCAGGAAAGTGTGTTAGTATCCGGTAAGGATTCAGTTTGTTTCCTTTTATCTTTAGGAAAGTTTGAATTGTAAATCTGTTAGAATCTCTGTTAGCCTGCGGGTATAAATATGTAAGCCCGGGGTCCATGTAAATTAATCCTCACGATCAATACAACTCGGCGCATCGCCACCTTTTACTTTTCTACTTTGTTAATCATTCGGTGAGACTTGGCACCCGACGCGGGGCTACATCGGCTGTGATCTTCGACGAAGGGGTAAGACCAAGGTCCAGCCGGCCCAGGTATATCATATCTATCTTGAGTTTCATTATCGTTCATAGATACATTGGCTTAGTTAGGACTTTCTCGGTTAGGTCCGCTATTCTGATCAAGTCGATGTTTCTGTAAATGTAATGTCGCTTTAGGTAGATTTGTTATATCCATCACATTAGACAGATCTATCTGCTCCTCGAGTATTAGATTATCATATACAATCTCGTGCTGCATCGGTTAGGTCCGACCTATTAGATTGTTATCGATAATTTAAGTATTGTTAAGCTGATAGGTTCATGCTAATGTTTCACCGGAGGGTTAACCAGTCTTATCATATGTCTTTGTTAATCTACTCCTAGTTTCTCAATTTAGCTCTATCGGCTATCTCTCGCTTTAGGGTCTCTGCCTATACCGGCTAAACTATTTACTAGATTAGATTAGTTTAGACATCTACCACCCTGAAAATTAGTCAATGGCTTGAATGTTTAGATATTACATTTCTTTTTATACTTAGTGTTGTGTCAATTCAGTTTGACCTACTAAGTCGTGATTAGAACCGTAGTCTCTAGCTTGCCTGATGGCTACCAATAAGGTTTTTGTCGGGGTTTCAACCGATGAGTTATCTGGACATCGGCATTGGCTGGAATCACACAATCGGTTGTCAACAGATCGGCTGTTTTTATTATCGGCCTATCGGCCGATATGATTTATGCTTTGCTGTTTTGTATATGTTGTCAGTGGCAGGATCAAACTGGCTGGCACGCCCGCGCTTCATCAATTTTAGGACCTGCGCTGGAGCTAAGCAGATCTCCTAGGCCAGTGTGTGATTCGACGTCAACACATCTTGCGACAGTACGAATTTGGCATCAACAAGAGCGCAAGTGACCCATGAAAGGCCTTAGACATCAGGGGAGGGGATGAGGGGTGAAAAAACGTTCATGAAAATTATTTCAAACACAATGGTTATATTCAACAGATTGGAACTTCTTGTCCGAGGGGTCAGAACCTCCAAACAGATCCCACGGCCATACCGAGAAGGCTGGTTGGAACCTCCAGTCTTTGGACCTAGAACTTTCGGTCGACTATGAGTTTCTCCCAATTCACTCATAGCAAATCAAATAATAGATAAGGACCTCCTAAACAGATTCATAGTATGCAGAGAGTATGCCACTGAAACATATAGCAGGAGCCACAAGGACTAGAGCAAAAAGCACAAATGAGAACAAGTAGACAGCCGGGTCACAAGCGATTTTTACCCGAAATTCAGATCACAAAGATTCTACATCTCCATTGAGTAGATCCTGAGAGCTAGATCTCGATTAACCCCTTGCTTCACCAAGTAGGGTTTAATAACGGGCCACAATGAGTGTAGGTTGGGCAGCAACATCCCCACCCTGCTCCTCTGCTTCCCTATGGGTTCACCCAACCCTGACCCATAGTAAAGAGATGGGTGAAATCAATCTCTGACCTTGGCCCCTCACGGGCCCGCTCCCCTGCATGAAGTCAATATTCCCTCCAATCCATAGAAGAAAACATGCAATAATATGATAAAACACATAAAGGCTATGTTCGGCAGGCTGTGTTCCCAACTCCCCTTCCTCGTTTTCTATGCACACGCTTTTCAAACTGCTAAACGGTGTGCTTCTTAAAAAGGTTCTATAGGAGAGTTGCTTTAAAAATCATATTAATCTATTTTTCAAATTAGTTTTATCTAGTACTTAATTAATCATATGCTAATGAGTTGCTTTGTTTTCCGTGTCAGAGGGAATGGTCACCAACTGGCACAAACGAACACAGGCAAAGAAAATAATGGCCGGAATGCCAGCAAAAGTCTCAATCGCAGAGGGCTGCTCGACTATGTTGTGACTGACGACGGCGATGTGTCCTGGGCAGCGGGATAACGAGTGCTTGGACTCGACGGCAAGGACATTCGGAAGGCAGTGTGGTGATGATGTTGGCATGGAGTAGGAGCATGGCATGCAACATCGTGTGGGTGTCGGGCCACCGGATACTCACTGCATCGAGGAGAAGCATTTGAAACGGGTATACTTGATGATGACGATATGAATCACTTGAAAAATAAACATATTCGTTCGGCTGCGGATCTATTACAAGATCAATTCGGACTGACTCTTGGTCGTTTACAACATGCGGTTCAAAAAACTATCCATAGAGTATTCATATGTCAATCGAAACTGACTCCACAAACTTTGGTAACTCCAACTTCAACCTCGATTTTATTAATAACTACTTACGAGACCTTCTTTGGTACATATCCCTTATCTCAAGTTTTTGATCAAACAAATCCATTGACACAAACTGTTCATGGGCGAAAAGTGAGTTGTTTGGGTCCTAGAGGATTGACGGGGAGAATTGCAAGTTTTCGGAGCCAAGATATCCATCCGAGTCACTATGGGAATATTTGTCCAATTGACACGTCCGAAGGAATCACCGTTGGACTTACTTGGATCTTTAGCTATTCATGCGAGAATTGATCACCGGTGGGGATCCATAGAGAGTCCATTTTATGAAATATCTGAGAAAGCAAAGAAAAAAAGAGAGACAGGTGGTTTATTTATCCCCAAATAGAGATGAGTATTATATGATAGCAGCAGGAAATTCTTTGTCCTTGAATCGGGGTATCCAGCAAGAACAGGTTGTTCCAGCTAGATACCGTCAAGAATTCCTGACTATTGCATGGGAACATATTCATGTTAGAAGTATTTTCCTTTCCAATATTTTTCTATTGGGGGTTCTCTCATTCCTTTTATTGAGCATAATGATGTGAATCGAGCTTTAATGAGTTCTAATATGCAGCGCCAAGCAGTTCCACTTTCTCGGTTCGAGAAGTGCATTGTTGGAACTGGATTGGAACGCCAAACAACTCTAGATTCGAGGGTTTCTGTTATAGCCGAACGCGAGGGAAAGATCATTTTTACTAATAGTCATAAGATCCTTTTATCAAGTAGTGGGAAGACTGTAAGTATTCCTTTAGTTACTCATCGACGCTCTAACAAAAATACTTGTATGCACCAAAAACCTCGGGTTCTGCGGGGTAAATCCATTAAAAAGGACAAATTTTAGCGGAGGGGCTGCTACGGTTGGCGGGGAACTTGCTTTAGGAAAAAACGTATTAGTAGCTTATATGCCATGGGAAGGTTATAATTTTGAAGACGCAGTATTAATTAGCGAACGTTTGGTATATGAGGATATTTATACTTCTTTTCACATCCAAAAATATGAAATTCAAACGGATACAACAAGCCAAGGCTTCGCTGAAAAAATCACTAAAGAAATACCACATCTAGAAGAATATTTACTCCGCAATTTGGACAGAAATGGAGTTGTGAAGTTGGGGTCCTGGGTAGAACAGGCGATATTTTAGTAGGTAAATTAACGCCTCAGATAGCAAGCGAATAGTCCTATGTCGAAGAAGCTGGATTATTATGGGCTATATTTGGTCTTGAGGTATCCACTTCAAAAGGAACTTCTCTGAAACTACCGATAGGTGGAAGAGGGCGCATTATCGATGTGAAATGGATCCAGAGGGATCCCCTCGACATAATGGTTCATGTTTATATTTTACAAAAATGTGAAATCAAAGTTGGGGATAAAGTAGCCGGAAGACATGGGAATAAGGGGATCATTTCCAAAATTTTTCCTAGGCAAGATATGCCCTATTGGCAAGATGGAACGCCTGTTGATATGATTTTCAATCCCTTAGGAGTACCCTCCTGAATGAATGTGGGACAAATATTTGAAAGCTCGCTCGGATTAGCAGGGGATCTGCTAAAGAAACATTATAGAATAGCACCCTTTGATGAGAGATATGAGCAAGAGGCTTCCAGAAAACTTGTGTTTTCAGAATTATATGAATCCAGTAAAAAACAAAAAATCCATGGGTATTTGAACCTGAGTATTGGGAAAAAGCAAAATATCTGATGGAGAACAAGAGACCCCTTTGAACAACCTGTTCTAATAGGGAGGTCCTATATCTTAAAATTAATTCATCAAGTTGATGAGAAAATCCACGGACGCTCTACTGGGCCCTATTCACTTGCTTTTTTATTAAACTGTAATTTCCTCTCTGTATATGTGCTCTTCTAGAAGCGTATACAATAATGCGCGGTAAAGGAGGAAAAATAGCATACTCAATCAAGGGACAAATTCTTTTGTCTACTACAGATCTCATACTACCCCTTAGACTTTGTAAGGCGATATACTACCCCAAAAGGGTATGAAAATACCGGATGATGTTAGCTTTTCGACGAATCCTCGTCTCGTGCAGCGAAGTCCTGTTAGTAAGACCCCGCGCAAAAATGGATTATATAAGAATATAATTCCGAATACTCCTCTGGGTGCGTATAGTAGCATTGCGATTCCGATTCTTTTTTCTTTGTGAATAGAAAAAATTCATTGTATTGTTGGGTTCGAGGTTTGCTCCAAAAAAATTTGGAACAAAACGTCTACCGTGTTGAAACCTATAGACCTGGAGTTCCACGAAAGTATGATTCTTACCATCAGGAGCCTTTTGAACGTCTCTACGATGGGTCCAGATTCTATAGCGGTCCAATCTGAAATGAAAGACTTCTCGCTCTTGATCGAAGTCGTAAACTAAAACTACCTCTTCATCAAGGTTATAGAAAACTTCGTCATCTAGTTCTACCATTTTGAAAATCAATTCTCTTTTCTTACGGGCATTTCGAGTCACTTGTTGACTCACGATTGTGCCTGTTAAAAGTTTCAAAATGTCCTCTTTTTTGAAAGAGAGTCTTATAAAGGGGTCTAACATCCAAACACTGTCTTTTTTCATTCGTTCTCCTTTAGTTTTTTCTCTATCTAGAAGTGGAATAGAATAACCCGGTTGAAGAGTAATGATCACACGTTTGTAATGCATTGTATGCCATTGATTCTATCCCAATAAATGAAAACTTTTTCTGTAAATACTGCTGCATATTTGATTCCATTATCATATGATAATACTATATTTGTATTTATTTATTGTATTATACCTTTATATCTTCTAAATATATAGAATAGAGGAATCACGATTTGTCAAGTCTCATGATCGTAACAAAATCTATTTAGACTCAGCTCATTCTAAAAAAAAGATTGAGCCGAGTTTAATTGCAATCAATTAGAATAAAAAAGAAGAATTCTGCATTTTTGTAACTGATTTTTGATCTTTCTATTTCGCTTCTTTTTTATTTAGACCTTTTTTCTATTTAACTACATCTATTTTATCTACCGGCTCGAACTAGAATTTGATCGCCTTCCATACTTCACAAGCTGCGGCTAGTTCAGGACTCCATTTGCAAGCTGAACGGATAATTTCATTACCTTCACGAGCAAGATCGCGCCCTTCGTTACGAGCTTGTACACAGGCTTCTAAAGCCAACCGATTAGCTGCTGCACCAGGTGCATTACCCCAAGGATGTCCTAAAGTTCCTCCACCAAATTGCAATACAGAATCATCTCCAAAGATGTCCGTCAGAGCTGGCATATGCCAAACATGAATACCCCCTGAAGCCACCGGTATAACACCTGGCATGGACACCCAGTCCTAAGTGAAAAAGATATCACGAGCATGATCTTTTTCAAATCATCATGCAATAAATCAACAAAACCTAAAGTCATTTCGTGTTCCCCTTCTAACTTACCTACTACTGTACTAGCGTGGATATGATCTCCCCCAGACATACGCAATGCTTTAGCTAATACACGGAAATGCATACCATGATTTTTTGTCTATCAATAATTGCATGCATTGCTCGGTGAATGTGAAGAAGTAGGTCGTTGCCGCGGCAATAATGAGCCAAACTAGTATTTGCGGTGAATCCCCCAGTTAAGTATAGTCATGCAATATAATAGGAACCCCTAATTCCCTCGCAAATACAACTCTTTTAATCATTTCTTTGCATGTACCTGTAGTCGCATTCAAGTAATGCCCCTTAATTTCACTAGTTTTGGCATGTGATTTATAAATAGCTTTGGCAAAAAAGACAAAACGGCCCTTCCAACGCATAAATGGTTGTGAGTTTACGTTTTCATCATCTTTGGTAAAATCAAGTCCACCACGTAGACACTCATAACATGCTCTACCATATTTTTTTGCGGATAATCCCAATTTTGGTTTAATAGTACATCCCAATAAAGGATGACCATATTTGTTCAACTTATCCCTTTCGACTTGGATACCATGAGGCGGACCTTGGAAAGTTTTTGAATAAGTAGGAGGAATTCGCAGATCCTCCAAATATAGAGCGCGTAGGGCTTTGAAACCAAATACGTTACCCACAATGGAAAGTAAACATGTTAGTAATAGAACCGTCTTCAAATAGGTCTAATGGATAAGCTACATAAGCGATATATTGATTTTCCTCCTGTTAACACCGAAATTTGGTAATTGAATCCCTAAGTCCTAGGAAGGGTGAAGCAAAATCGGATCGGATGGTTTGGCGGAGAAACAGAGGCCGCATCGGCTGAGAAGCGATCGGCTGTGAGGCCGATCGGCTAAAGTTGGATCGGACAAGGGCGGCCAATAGCCGATTCTAAGATCGGAGAAGATAAAGCCGTTTCTGGTGTAGCAGTTTGAAGATAAATAGAAGATTTGGTTATTAGATTGCACGTTAAACGATATTGCCATCTATGGATAGAGTCCTGTAACGGCAATTGTATCTGTAATTTAGGAGTTTGTTTAAACTGTTAATTATAATGCGGCGTGGGTCCTTCCCGGGATAACGTCGTGTTTTAAATAACAGTTTAGATAAAGTCTAGGGTTTGTACAGATAATTTTATCTTGGGTATAAATAGGACCCGAGACCCCCTGTAATAAAACACAATCACAATCAATCAAACCTTCGGCGCATCGCCACCCTTTTTCTTCAGACGAGCAATTTGTTTGGCTACGGGCTACATCGTTTCGATCCCCAAATCTAGGTAAATGCTTGTCATTAGTGGTATGATTTGCTGTTTCTAGTGCTTCCATCGTAATGACACATTAGATTCAGGAGTTCATACTGCGCCATTTATCATATAGCGCATATAAACTAGATCAATGTTTATATCTATCCTGCTATTGGCCAGTTCTATCAAGAACTCGCAGCCAATAAGGCTAGATCTAAAGGTTGAGTGGTTTATATGTGGTATCCACAGTCTCGAGAAATATAAATCAGCTACAACAGATCGGGTTGTTCTTTTTATAGTTAATGCTGCATCAACGTTGAACTATTAAGTCATTTTTAGAACTTCCAATGATCTGTTCGACTAGATTTATATTTTTTAGAGACAGTGCCGGGGTTTCAGTCGGCCTTATCTGCCCTAATATATTTTTTTAATATATTTATTATTAGAATTATGTTAGGACTGCCTCTTATATTAAGATCCCATTCTTGTCGGACGTCATTAGCTGAAATCGGCCCGCCATCAACATCCGACGTCTGATTCCCAGGCTACTCGCATCTAGCTCAAGAATGATATCTTTTCATAAGAACCATCGGAGTACTAGCCGATTCATGTTAGCTTTCCAAGTATTGGCTAGGTTATCAATACATATATCTATTATCCTTTCTTGTATTTGGGTTAAACGGCTAATGCTATCTCGGTATCGCCGATCCATTGTAGTCGCTTGGCTTAAATATATTTTAGTATAGCAGATATATGCTCATGGATTCCCTTAGCCGATTCAGTGGGGATCTAACCTAACACTTAACACATGTTTCTTTGTTTTTCTTGTTGGTTAACAGATCAAACCAACTAGCACGCCCTGCACCGCACAGGCAGCCGAGAAGGACCTGCACTGGAGTCAAGCAGATCTCCCAGGCCAGCGCGTGAGAGAAATTTCTCATCAACACGCTTCTTGGCACGCCCAGTGGGACTTTCTCTGTCGGCTCGACTCGGACGCATAGACTCAGCCGGCAAGATGGTCGACTCCAAGAGCCCCAACGTTTCCCAGGACAACATCGTGCCTGTGAAGATGGAGCAATTATCGGCTGAGCAACAAGCCGATTACAAGAATATGGTGGAAGAGCTCCAGGCCAACTACTTGCAATCTTTCATCCAAACAAGATCCGGGGCTGTGCATCAGAAGTATAAATTCAGCATGGACGATCTCAAGGCATCCTCCTCTGGTGAGACAAAAGGCAAACAAAAGGTGGAGGAGCCGATTCAGGAACAGGACGATTCGGCTCTATATTCCCTACAAGACCGGATCGACTCGGCCGTCCATCACGCGCTAGTCAACCAAAGTAGCATCCTGGTCAATACTCTCAACAACATGATCGCTACCATGGTCGACGCCAAGATAGCCGACCAGTTGCAGCGGGGGCCGACGTACTTCACAGATGGCCAATTTCCTGGTTACAGGTCGTTGGTCACGCAGAATCGGCCGATCCCACCACTAGCACAACCGGGGCCACCAGGAGGGATCCTCAGCCGGCCAAATCCAACTGAGTCGGCTACAAAAACCATTGATTACCATGCTGAACCGACAGCAACCACTGCCCCAGGATAAGATTGCTAACATATTCAATGACAATCGGCAGTCAGAGCCGATTTCTCAGATTGACCTAGACAGGCGGTACAACGCCGGCGGCCGACAGCTGTTCCCAGGACCACCAACACCACCACCGGTGCATCGGCCACCTCCCGCTGATGATCACTACCAGTACCAAGGAGGCCGTCAAGATCATCACTACAGGCCTCAGACGCCACCACTGCTGTATCGGCAAGCACCTGCACCATACGAACCATACGAGCCGATACAGCAGGACAACCGGACCTGGGCCGATCTGATTGCAGATGTCATGCGCGATCAATTCGGCCTCAAGCCGAAAGACTCAGGAGACATGTATCGGCCAGAGCACTTCGAGCGGATTCCATTTCCCAACCGATACAAGATCCCAGATTTTTCGAAGTTCTTAGGGCAAGACAACGTTTCAACTTACGAGCATGTTAGCCGATTCTTGGCACAGTGCGGCGAAGCATCGGCTATTGACGCCTTGAGAGTCCGATTGTTCCCTCTTTCTCTTTCAGGATCGCCTTTTACCTGGTTCTCCTCATTGCCCTAGAACTCAATTCAGAGCTGGGCCGATCTTGAAAAACAATTTCATAGCTACTTTTACTCCGGCAACCATGAGATGAAGTTGTCGGACCTAACCAGCATCGGGCAAAAACATAACGAATCGGTTCAAGAATACATCCAACGTTTCAGGGAGATGAGGAACCGATGCTACAGCCTGGTGCTATCGGACGCCCAACTGGCCGATTTGGCCTTTCATGGTTTGATCACACCGATCCGAGAGCTATTCTCTGCGCAGGACTTTGACAGCCTAGCCCACTTGGCGCAGAAGGTGACGGCCCACGAGCAGCGATTCCAAGACACCAGGAAGGCCGTCAAAAGCATAACTTAGGTCGTCGTCGAATTAGACTGCGAGTCTGACGACGATGACGCAGAGGTGGCAACAGCCGAATGGGCCAAGAACAAAAAGGCCATCGTCTGCCAATGGCTGCTAAAGACGGCCAAAGAAGAACGATACGACTTCGACATCACCAAGGCCGACAGGATTTTTGACTTGCTGCTCAAGGAGAAGCAGATTCAGCTGCTTGAAAATCACGTGGTCCTGTTGGCCGAGGAATTAAAGAAGAAGAAATATTGCAAGTGGCACAACTCCACATCCCATGCCACCAACGACTACAAAGTCTTCAGGCAGCAAATCCAGTCGGCAAAGGCCGGGAAGCTGAAGTTCGCCGATTCAAATCGGCCGATGAAGGTAGACGGCAACCCTTTCCTGGTCAACACAGTCCAAGCCAGCCCCACGCAAGCTGATTGACATAACAGAATGGTGCACGGCTTAGTCAATACATCGATCGGGGCCAAGGCAGAAGACGAGCCGATTGGATATCACGCCGCGCCAATTAATATGGTGCGCCCAGTTATCAGATCGGCTGACCGACGGCCGATCCATGAAGATAGCCGACACCGTCCTCAGCACCGGTCTCGACAGGGAGAAGCTTGCAACGAAGCACCTCGTCGGTGCGAGCCGAAGATCCAAAGCCGCCGATACGAGGTAAACTGCAACAGTGCCGATCCGCATTGACATTGTAATTTTTTCAGGTACTGCTGGGAATCCGGCATGAGACTGCCAACACTGGATGATTGCCTAGCATGCAACGATCGCCACGACGACGAGTGCAGGAGCTCATCGACTGCAAGCCTAGCCCGGTTCGTCCCTAGAGTCATTCAGCTAAACCACTTCTTCGTCGACGAAGACCGCAACGACAACAACCGCGACGATGAAGAGGCCGACGACGAGGAATTGGCCAATCCCCAATGGTGCCCGTCCGATCTCTTCACGAAGACACAAAAAAGAAGAATTCAACGACTTAAGCGTGAAGGGAGAGAAGACAAAGTTCGGCAAATGATCCACGAACAGCGCCATCGGCTGGGTAAGATCGAAAGGCGATGGGTTCCCAAAGAGAAAACTACCGCAACCAATGAAGAGCAAGCCAAGGAGAGCCCAGCCGATCAAGCCAGGAGGGCAGCTAAAGGGAAAGGCAAAGTTTCTGCATCGGTAAACATGGTATTCGTACTACCAGCTAAGTTCAGTGCTCCTGAAGCCGATGTAGACACCATCGAGGACGACCTAGTGAAGCTAGCAATCTCACCGGACCAGGCTATCTTCAACAAACCCAAGGGGACCAAAAATCAACACTTGAAGCCATTGTACGTTAAAGGATTCGTCAACGGCAAGCCGATTTTCAAGATGCTAGTTGATGGGGGAGCTGCAGTCAACCTCATGCCTTACGCAACATTCAGAAAACTAGGCAAGGGGCCAAAGACCTGATAAAGACCAATATGGTGCTCAAAGACTTCGGCGGCAACCCATCAGAAACCAAGGGCGTCCTCAACATCAAACTGACCATCGGCAATAAGATAGTGCCCACAACATTCTTCGTCATCGACGGGAAGGGGTCTTACAGCCTGCTACTCGGCAGGGACTGGATACACGCTAACTGCTGCATTCCTTCTACGATGCATCAGAGCCTGATCCAATGGGACGGCGACAAGATTGAGATCGTGCCAGCCGACAGGTCAGTTAGTGTCATCAGTGCCGATTTGCCGCTTTGGGAAATCGAAGGCATCGATTGTTTGTCTGGGAAAATCTGGCAAGCCAATTTTCTAAATGTGTCTAATTCCATAATAGAGCCAATTGGAGATGACGAGCCGCAACTGCTGCTTTGAACAAGACATGGTGAAGGGCTCAAGCGTCTTCGGCATGGACACCGCGGACGAAGACGATGGCAAACTTGGGCAAGGTTTCACGTCGGCCGACGAATTAGAGGAAATTGACATCGGCTCTGGTGACAAGCCGAGGCCGACGTACATTAGCAAAAATTTGTCTCCTCATTGTAGATCCCAGATTATTGATTTGTTAAAAGAATATAAAGATTGTTTCGCTTGGGAGTACTTCGAGATGCTCGGCCTCAGCCGATCAATAGTGGTCCATCAACTGCAGATTAAGGCAGGCTATCAGCCGTTCAAACAGCCTCCCAGGAGGTTTAAGGTCGATATGTACGATGCAATTAAAGCCGAAATCACTCGGCTATACGATGCAGGATTCGTTCGGCCTTACCGATACACCGAGTGGGTCTCAAACATTGTCCCAGTGTTGAAGAAAAACGGTAAACTTAGGGTATGAATCGATTTCAGAGATCTAAACAAGGCAACCCCTATCGACGAATACCCAATGCCGATAGCCGATTTGCTTGTCGATGCTGCGTCGGGCCATAAAATTATCAATTTCATGGACGGCAATGCAGGGTATAATCAAATATTTATGGCCGACGAGGACATCGACAAGACCGCTTTTTGGTGTCCCGACGCAATCGGCTTGTACGAATGGGTAGTAATGACATTCGGCTTGAAGAATGCTGGGGCAACATATCAACGGGCCATGAACTACATTTTTCACGACATGATCGGCTTACTAGTAGAGATATACATTGACGACGTAGTTGTCAAGTCCAGGGAGATAGAAGGCCACATAGCTGATCTGAGACAAGTGTTAGAATAGATAAGGAAGTATGGCCTGAAGATGAATCCGCTTAAGTGCGCATTCGGCGTATTGGCCGGGCAGTTCCTGAGATTTCTTGTTCATGAAAGAGGAATTGAGGTCACACCAAGAAGCATAAATGCTATCAAGACAATTCAGCCTCCGAAGGACAAGAAACAACTCCAGTCATTGATCGGCAAAATAAATTTCATCAGGCGGTTCATAGCCAATCTCTCAGAAAAGATGGAGTCGTTCACACCATTGCTACGGCTAAGAGTCGATCAAGCATTCACATGGGGGGCAGAGCAGCAAAAGGTGTTTAGACAACATAAAAGATTATCTGAGTTCCCCTCCAGTTTTAATGCCTCCACGAAAAGGAATACCGTTTAAGCTGTACCTATCAGCCGATGACAAGTCAATCGGCTTCGTTTTAATCCAAGAGGTTGAGGGCAAAGAAAAAGCCATCTTCTATCTCAGCCGACGGTTGCTAGACGCGGAAACAAGGTATTCACCTGCGGAGAAGCTATGCCTATGCCTCTATTTTTCATGTACGAAGTTAAGGCATTATCTGCTATCCAACGAGTGCACAATAATCTACAAAGTCGATGTCGTTAAGTACATGCTATCGGCTCCAATGCTGAAAGGAAGAGTTGAGAAGTGGATTTTTGCGCTAACAGAATTCGATCTAAGGTATCAGGCACCAAGGGCAGCCAAGGGACAAGCCATAGCCGATTTCATTGTGGAGCACAGAAATGACTCGATCGGCTCAGTGGAGATTATGCATTGGACTTTGACGTTTGATGGATCGATTTGCACCAACAGCTGCAGCATTGGCTTGGTCATTATTTCACCCACGGGGGCAAGCTTTGAGTTTGCTTTTGCTATCAACCCCCACGCTACAAACAACCAAGCCGAATACGAAGCGGTCCTCAAAGGATTACATCTACTCAAGGAAGTTGAAGCCGACGCCATCGAAATAATGGGAGATTCATTGTTGGTCATCAGCCAATTATCAGGAGAATACGAATGCAAAAATAATGCGCTGAAGGTCTAGTATCAGCAATGCTAGGAATTAATGGACGGTTTTCGGCTAGTTACTTTGAAACACATCGCCAGAGAGCAGAACACAGAAGCTAACGATTTAGCTCAAGGGGCATCAGGCTATCGGCCGGTGTTGAAAGAGATTGACACAGAAGTTGCCGCCATTATAGCCTACGATTGGAGGTTTGAAGTTTACAGCTACCTCAAAAATCCCTCTCAATCGGCTACAAGGAAATTACGATACAAAGCGTTAAGATATGTATTGCTCGATGAAGATCTGTACTATCGGACGATTGATGGTGTGCTACTCAAGTGTTTGGGAGCCGATCAGGCCAAAGTGGCCGTCGGAGAAGTGCATGAAGGAATCTGTGGCACACATCAATCGGCCCACAAAATGAAGTGGCGCTTCGCCGAGGGGTATTTCGCCGATGATGGAAGATTGTTTCAAGTATTACAAGGGCTGCTAGGATTATCGAAGTTTGGCGCCATACAACAAGCACCAGCGTCGGCTATGAACCCAATTATTAAGCCTTGGCCGTTCAGAGGATGGGGCATTGATATGATCGGCCAGATCAATCCACCCTCAAGCAAAGGGCATAAATTTATTCTGGTGGCGACAGATTACTTCACAAAATAGGTGGAGGCGATTCCCCTGAGGAAAGTGGATTCTAAGGACGCAATCGAGTTTGTCAAAGAACATATTATCTACCGATTTGGCGTTCCACAAACGATAACAACAGACCAGGGATCTATCTTCGTATCAGATGAGTTTGTTCAGTTTGCCAACGGCATGGGGATCAAGCTGCTTAATTCTTCGCCGTACTACGCACAGGCCAATGGGCAAGCCGAAGCCTCAAACAAAAGTTTGATTAAGTTGATTAAAACAAAGATCTCTGAGTACCCTAAATAGTGCCACGGGTCAATTCAAGTCCCTCCGTACAAGCTGGTCTACGGACATGAGGCAGTGCTACCATGGGAGAGCGTCGTCGGCTCAAGGCGCATTCAGCTACAGGATCAACTTACAGCCGACGATTATTATCACCTGATGGTGAACAAATCAAAAGAATTAGTTTTATCTAGGATGAGGGCTTTGGAAAGAGTTACAAAGGATAAGGAACGAGTAGCCAGACATTATAATAAAAAAGTGGTGCCTAAATCTTTCGAGGAAGGCGAACTCGTTTGGAAATTGATACTGCCGATTGGATCCAGAGATAACAAATTCGGCAAGTGGTCACCAAATTGGGAAGGGCCTTTCAAGATCCACAAATGCGTCTCTAGAGGAGCTTACATGCTAGAAGGGCTGGACGGAGAAGTATTTGGAAGGGCTCTTAATGGAAAATACCTGAAGAAATACTACCCAAGCGTATGGATCAACTCGTGATTCGGCTCTGGTTGCTTAGCTGATTTACGACAGCCGATGTCTTGCTTCAATAAGGCATCGCCTTTAGGCATTTTTATGCAACATTTTTTCCCTAAGTCTTCCACGACCGGCTAATGATTGGGCGATAGCGACGGTAATGATGCGCGAACGACTCGAATTCACAATTTTGTCGACACCGAAGCTATCAACAAAATTTGGGGGGCATATACATATACGAGCCGATTGCAAAATTGGGCGTCATGAATTTTTAAACTTTTTAAGCTTCATAATCGGCAGCCAAATAAAAGCGTTGGAAGTGATTTGGATCGACGGCCGTGATTCAAGTGTTAACATCGACGGTTGTGGTGTTATCTCGGAATCGGTGAATGTGACGCGACACGGACGGCTAGGGCCGATTACGGCATAAGCAATTCAAGATACTACGTGCGGCCGAAGCCAATCTCATCCACGAGCACAGCTGCAAAAGATTGATAGACTATACTACACAAAAGTTAAAGCCGATTACAAAGTTCGAGCAAGTTAATCAAAGTTCAAGCCCATTACAAAAGTTTGACAAATATATTAGAGGAGGTAGTAGCCGATTTCAAAATGTTAAAATGTTACAAGCTCATTGTTTCAAGAAATCGGCTATGGCCGACAATGCTGTCCGCCTGATCTGGTCTATCTCCTCAATGGCCCTAACGTCGTCGGCCTCAGACCCAGCCACCGGCCAGATGCCCTTCCCAGGTCCCGTAGATGTGCCACAGCCGCCTTGATACTTTGGTGTTGAGCTTCGATTTCGGCAGGCAAGCTGGCCATGTACTCCTTGTGGACATCGATCTTGTTCGTGACTTGAACGAGATCAGCCATCAGCTGATCTTGGCGTGAGAGGAGTTGCTCAAGCTTGGCCGCCGGCTCAGTCTTTAGGCGATCAAAGGCGGCTTTCCGGCTCTCAATGGCATCCTTGGTCGACTAGAGGGTGGCCAATCGTGCCTGGTTCTCGCGAGGATCGGCTATCCGCTGTCGTGCCCGTTCATACTTGAGTTGGTGGGCTTCCATAAAGGTGGCTGGCACAATGGTGTCGGCTAGAGCTTCCGACAGTTGGCCTTGGATTTCCCTGAAGTGCGCGCGTATTGAACCGCTGTCGACCACCAGCGCATCCAGCGAGGTCTCCAGCCGGTTGCCGATGTCGGCTAGGGTGGCCCTCGTGTCCTCGGCCAAGCATCACCAACGCCTCCTCGCCGATTTCGCCGGACTCCTCGAACTCCGACAAGTCAAAGTTGAGGAGGTCGGCTATGTTCTCGCAAAGAGGAAGATGATCAGAAGATATTGAGCTGACAGAGCCGATCATCAAATGCAGTCGGCTTACCATGGGCACCGGGTCGGAGCGGTCGGCTCGGCTGGTTCGCCGCCTGCAGCCGTCAGGGCCTCTTTGTCGGCGACGTTGCCACCGCCAGCGGCAGTCACAACGTGCTTGCTGGACGCCTGGGGGGCAGCCGACGGAGATCGTGGGGGCTGCAAAAGAAGAGTTAGCGGTCGAGTCGGCTAATTTCTACAAATCAAGTTGCAAGAGACGATTACCGATGGCACGTGACGAGGAGTGCGACCGGCCAATTTCTTGACCTAAAAAGAATTGTTCGCTCATATGCAAGTGATATCATCGTGAAGCCGAATTTGGTGAAGTGAGGGTATAACGCCCGAAAATCGGAGAATTTAAAACCGGGAATTAAAAAAATCGAACTTACAAAAACCTTTTGATTGTTGCTTCTTGATCGAGTTTTCGCTTCTTATTTGCCAGCTTGGTTGCGTAAGTTTATACGCGAGTGATTCATCTCGGTGTTTGTGAAAAACCAAATGATTTGAATTTCCGCTGGGAGAAAATTTTTGGAGTTTAGAATTGGGAATTTTAATATAAAATAGGAAAAGGGTTATGGATTTATAATAATATATAATTGGGAGCAACACATTATTTAGGTGATTGAGTAATATTAATTAGTGAGTAAAATGAGTAATAAAAAATTTTAGGGTATATATATGAAATCTAGAAATTAATTTGAATCAAAATCACATTTTCTGGAATTGAGGAAAAGAATTAAATTGAATATGTAAAATATATTTTTAAAATAATAAAAGTGGGTGAAAAGGTTGAAAATATATTTTACAACGTATTTTTGGGTGTGTTATATTTTATTTTGAATTTTAGGGGTGAAAGGAAATAAAATTGGGAAATTAGGAAATTTAATTCGGGAAAATGCGAAAGGTCACTATTCATTGCGTGCCAAGTGTTCGACGCTGTACCCCGGACCCCGGACCGCCTCGCCACCGCGCCCCACGTCGCTTTACCATGCCCATGCCGAGCCATACCACGCCATTACGTCGCGCACACTGTACCACGTCGCGCCGTGCGTCGGCCACGTCCGTGCCCGCGCCACGCCCGCGCCCGGACCCCGCCCCGAGCGCCACCACGCGCCGCGCTCTCGTCTGGACCCCGCTGCCCTCGTGCCCACGCGCTACTCGCCGCGCCAGGCCCCCTCGCGAGCGTCGCCACGCGTCGCATTTCACCCCAGGCCCTCTCCCCGCACGTGCCCGCTGTTCCCATGCCGCACCGCCATTGCCGCCGAGCTCAAGCCGAAAACATCCCGCTATAAATAGCGCTCCTCGGCCACAACTTGAAACACAAAAGCTATGCGTAATTACCTCATCTAGCCCCTCCCAAAATTTCCCCAAAAATCATGCGGTGTGCGGGTCAAATTTTGAAGAACACTGAAGAACCCTAGCGCCGGCCGCCCGAGGCAAAATCCCAAATTCGTCGCCCTCGGTCGAGTTCTTCCCAAATTGAAGGTACGTCCACAGACTACGTGCTCTGAGCTTCGTTTCCCTCATGTTTCCTGGGCCAATTCGCCGCCGGAACTCGCCGGCGACGAGGGGCGCCAAGCTCCCCTGTTTAGGCCACCGCCATGCGCACGTCGCCAGGCCGTCTCGGCTCCGACCCCGTAGTTAGCATCCCTGTGCCCCTTAGATGCTCTGGGAACACTTGGTTCGGCCGGAACGCCGCCGGATCCCGCCGGCACCGTGCGACATCGCCGCCGCGAGCAGGCCGTCGTCACCAACCCATTCCGCCACCCCGTAGCCCCGGCTAAACCTTGGGACATGACCAACGTAGCTCATAGATGGTTTAGAACCGCCTATCACCCCTAGACTGGCTGCCTTCGCCGCCGTTTGCTCTGTGCTTCACCGGTGCCGCGCGGAAGAAGAAGAACAGTGGAAAAACGAATAAAATAAAAAGAGAGGAAAGAAGAAAAGAAGGGCCGTTTGGCGCGACGGAAAGGAACGAGAAAGAGGAGAGAGAGGTCGCGGGTTCGAATCCCTCCCTGCGCCATTTTATTTTCTTTTTCTCTTCTTGTTTCCTTTTGCCAGCGAAGAGAGGAAAGAAGCAGAAAAGAAAAGAAGGAGAAAAGGGAATGAGGTGGGCTCGGTAGCCCAATGGCTTGGGCTGAGCTGAAAGAGAGGGAGGGTGCGGGTTCGACTCCTGGCCGTAGCAAAATTTTTTTAGCATTTTTATTTTAATTTTTCTAAGGGATTAAAAAAAATAAGAATAAGCTTGGTAAAAATCCTAAAAAAATATTTAAATTCTTTTAAACTCTTCTAAAACTTTATTCACAAAGATTTTGCATCTTTCAAAAGAGTTTATTTATTTACTTTTAAATTGCTTTACAAATAATTATGGAGTCTATATTTACCTAAACTACGAACTTTTAATCCGATAACTTTCCAAAATGTTTATATATCTTGGAGGGGCTATTCATTCATTTAGGTTATATTCATAAAACAAGAATCTTTTCAAAGGATTATAAAATATTTTCATAATTTCCGATCAACCCTTTTTCGACATATATGTTTCATGTAAAATCCTTCCTAACCCATTTTCGATAGACCACGACACCAATCAATTTTGATTATTATAAACCCTAGGGCTTCTCGACCCAACGAATATTTTTTTAAAATTTAAAGATAACCACTTTATTTTTATTAATTGAATCATCAACTCTAGTATTTCTCAAACTTTAAGCATATTAAAATAAATATCGCATCCTTCTTAACAAAATCGGATTCATTACAAAACTTCAAGTCCTTATAACTCTTTCGCTCTAACTCGGATTTCGCCGAAACTCGAGCCTAGGTTCATGTAGAGTAGTAGCCTAGAGTTAGGAGCCGCTATTGCGATTTACTTGGCCTTTATCGGATCTTATTGGATTTTATTTGAATTCAAATTTGATTTCTCGCACATGCGGATAGCGTCCGAAGAAGCAAGCACTGACTACGCGGAGAACCCCATTCAACAAGTGTGCAAGCAAGGCAAGTCAACATATCCCTTTGAACATATTGATCCTACTTTGTGAAATGATATTGTTTTCAATTACAAATTGCATGCTATACACAAATAAGTACATATTCTTGATATATCCTGCCTTGATATTGAATACCCTTAGAAATATTCTTTGTAACCTTCAATATGATACAACCGGAGGTTATCTTCGGTAAAATGCTTAGCCCTGCTTATATTAGATTCTTGCATACTCATGATTTTACAAATAAACCTCGTGCTTGGGCAACTACCTTAGGGAAGGTAGTTGAGCTACGGCATGTGGAGACATGAGCGCCACATTGCACGGAACATGATGAAAATGGTTTTGATGGAAAAACAAAAATATAAAACCAATGTTTTTAGACCGGGCGGATGGATGGATTTGGGTGGATTTCGGGAAAGGCTAGTACCGTCCCTGGTCAGTTAAGGACCGAGCCATGAGAGTACAACTTAGAACGAGCCAGTACAACCGTACTTCTCAAATGGGTATAGACCTAGCTGATTAAATATCCGAGCGGAGGCAGTATCCTTGCGTAGTAGGTTCAGGTGTTGGCGTTGAGGTAAGGGCTTGCCGGTGGGGGTGTACCACTGGTGGGTGCCTGGACGAAAGTTAAGGGCCTACCGGCAGGGGGCGTACCGCTGGTTGGTACCTGCGCAAAGATCGGGCATGCGATCAACATGAAGAAATGAAGACATGAAGAAATGGACATGAAGATGGAAAGTTCAAGGATAGAGCAATTCTTTCTCTTACCCCGGGAACGCCAGAACTCCTCTCATTGCTAGGAAATGACGGCTAGAGTGTATGAGGGCTTAAGTTCCTGGAGCGGGTACTGCCAAAGTGAGGTTATCGAAAGGCTTTGCCGTGACCGTCCCATATAGAGGGATGTAAGCTCATTCAATGAGTAGTTGCGGAGTACGGGTAAAATGTACATCCACTGCAGTATGAGTAAATCAATCTATTTGAATAGCCGTGCTCGCGGTTAATGAGCGACGTGACAAGTTTCTCCCGTGGCTAGACTCATAAATTTTAAAATGATGGGTGGGATTGCATAATGACTTTATGTGCTGGGGAAACCAACTTCTCTATCTGAGAGAAGGGGGAAGACACCCCCAGAAAACCATGACGAATCGGAGGCGGGAAGCTATCCTTGGGATCACAATGTATGGTGGACAGAACCGTCGCCGACTTAATATACTATGGACCTAAAACTTGACCTGGCTAGATGTTAGGTCTGTGAAATGATTTGTGAAAATTGGCTTTGTGCAAATAAACCATAGCCATCCTTTGAATGACCCTATCATGTGCATCATTCCGTGTTGGCTTGCTGAGTACGTTGGGTACTCACCCTTGCTATACGCACAAACCTCCAGATGAAGGAGATGAGGAAGACCCATACACATACTACTAGGAGGAATGAAGACAATGGAGCGCAACTGGTCTTAGTCCCCAGTCTTTGCCTATGGCAATCGGCATGCTGCTGCCTTCCGTCTGCTATCTTATCTAATTTCTGTTTTCGGTTGTATCTGGACAGATAGGTCCTATATGTATTGGATATTGCCTTCGGGCCTATTATTATTTTCGATGTAAGACTACTGGTGCACTTTGCACCTGGTAATTCAGAACTGTATTCGTGGGTACCAAACTACTCGATCTAGGGATAAGGTACTATGAACAAGAATGATTCCCGTCCTCAAAAACGGGGGTCTACAGAGGGCTTACCGGCCGATTTTTTGCGGGGGACTTGGGATCAGTGGGACGTCGGCTGGAGCATTGACGGACTCATGGCTCAAGCTCCCGGGTTCGGCCGCCGCTCCAACAGTCGCCTGCATTTCCTCGTTGGCGACGGTGTCGAGGAACTGCGCGACGGCCAGATCCAAGGTGGGAGTCTATCATTGCGCCGCCGGTTTCTTCTCTTTCGGCATCTTGGGGCGGGCGCAGCCAACGGCTGTATGAGTGGTGCAGCCCTTTTCTTCGGGCAATCGGCTCGCACACTTGCCCTCGCAGCAACAATGCCAGATTCGGTGCTCCCCAGCCGATGGCCGACGGAGCGAGGCCGCCCCATCCAGAACACCTAGACGGTATTCAATGGGGCGCCTGGAGTCGCTCACCGTCGGCCGCTCCGTCTCCGTCTCCTGCAAGCTAGAGGGCGAATGTTAATCGGCTATATCAGCCGATGATAAGAAGAGGAAAATCATTTGGAATTTGAAGTTTACCGAAGGGATTTCTTCGGGCAGGAGCAGATCGACGTAATGAGATGACCGCTAGTGAAAGATGGTTTGATTTTGGCCCACCATTGGTCGTAGGCCGCGCTTTTCCTAAGCGCCAGGGTCATCTCGCTGATGCTACTGAGGGGAGGGCCGGCTATATTCAGCGGCCGATGCATTATCAAGTCTTGGTTCACCACTCCCCTCATTTCAATCTTATCGGCATAATAGAAGCCGATGGGCAATTTCCCAAGACCGAACTGTCTCGCCGCCGACACCGGGTAGTAAAATTCACAGCTTTTGGCCACTGATCGGCCCTGGTGGATCCCGATCGGCAAGATGCAGAGGGACAGAGCGGTGACGAACAACTCCCTGCACCTCGGCTTGTCGGCTGAGTTGATGTCTTCCCAATTGAAGTCGGCCGGCAACTCGAAGAATCCCCGGTCCCGGTAAAAGTACCAGGCGCTGTTCTCGCGAGACAGCCCATCGTAGAGGGCAATGAACCATTCGGCCAGCAGGTCGGCCGATTGCCTTGAGCCCGCATGAGCAGCTGCTGCTTCTCCGTAGCTCATGCATCTCGTGGTGGTGATCTGGTTGCCATCTTCATCCTTGATCGGCTCTAGCCTTGGGAAAACAGCCTTGTTAGAGGGAGCCGACCGGCTATTTTTTGGGTCGCCAGGACCAACCAGATCTACAAGAACCACCAGGGGCCGCCAGTGTTGATTGGGGCGTTGGCAGCTATCTTCGCGGTGGCCTGGTGCAATATCTGATATAAGTAGCCGATGAGGTATTTCCCCAGCGCAAGTTTGCCCCCATCGGCCAGGATTGCGGCTACGACCTGCCAGTTGGCAGTCGACCCGTAGCTCGATCCACAAAATAAAAATTTCTCAAGCCACATCATCAGAAACGCACCGTGCTTCCTGTGGCCGACTGATCCGTCTTTCATGTTCTGAGCGATGAAGCCGCTCCACTCGCCGATGACCTTGGTTTTGAACTGATGCTGCCCCTTTCGGCTTAGGTTTCTAGGGTTAGCCGACGCCTGGATGTCCAGCCCAGTCGTCATGTACACGTCGGCCAGCGTGACTGTCATCGGCCCTTGCCGGAAGATGAAGGCGTTGAAGCTGTCATTACAGAAATATGTTGCAGCCGACAAAAGCGGCTCATCCTTTTTCATGTTGGCGACGGATAGGGCCAAGCACTAGGCGATCCCGCTCTCCTCCCACTGTGTGTATTTCGCCGATCGCACCCTTTTGTACCACTCAACCCAGGCTGCGTCTGTGGTCGGCCATGACTTGAAGGTCCCGTTCCAGTGGGCGAGGGATGGCTTGTTGGTGTTGTAAGGGACCCTGTTGGTCTCGGCCATGATGACATCGGCTAGATCGGTGTTGCCGATGGGGCCGAGGAAGTATCGCCTTTCTTGGGTCAAACTGGGAATGACCACTTGATGCGACAGGTGCTACAGTGTGAAGGGAAGAAACTCTAATCAGGAATGGCTAAACGCTACAGTTTGAAAGGGAGTTCTGGACCGGCGGGAGTACCTCAGGGAACTCAACGATGGCGGCGGCCGGTGCGGCGGCGATGGTCGGTGCGGCGGCAACGGCCAGTGCGGTGACGGTGGCCGGCGCGATGGAGGTGCTTGACGCGGCGGCGGTGGAAGCCATCTGAGTTGTTGGAGATGAAGCCGGGTTCTGATTTGCAAAGAGCACTGAGATCTGACGAAGGATGCCGGTGAATCGCCGGAGAGGAGAGAGAGGAGGCTTGTTTGCGAAGTGTTTTGAGTGGGTTTTGAAAGCGTGATCGTTTCAGTTGAAGCGAAGGGCTATTTAAGGGGCACTCAGGGCAGCCGAAGCGGTTTAGGTCAAGAAAAGAGCAGGAATTTGAACAGGCAAGCAAATTCGTAACACTTCGTATCACGGACTTGGGGGGCATGTGTTAACACCGAAATTTGGTAATTGGATCCCTAAGTCCTAGCAAGGGTGAAGCAGAATCGGATCGGCTGGTTTGGCGGAGAAACAGAGGCCGCATCGGCTGAGAAGCGATCGGCTGTGAGGCTGATCAGCTAAAGTTGGATCGGACAAGGGCGCTGATAGCCAATTCTAAGATCGGAGAAGATAAAGCCGTTTCTGGTGCTGTAGTTTGAAGATAAATAGAAGATTCAGTTATAGATTGCGTGTTAAACGATATTGCCATCTATGGATAGAGTCCTGTAACGGCAATTGTATCTGTAATTTAGGAGTTTGTTTAAACTGTTAATTGTAATGCAGCATGGGTCCTTCCTAGGATAACGTCATGTTTTAAGTAATAGTTTAGATAGAGTCTACGGTTTGTACAGATAATTTTATTTTGGGTATAAATAGGACCTGAGACCCCCTGTAATAAAACACAATCACAATCAATCAAACCTTCGGCGCATTGCCACCCTTTTTCTTCAGACGAGCAATTTGTTTGGCTACGGGCTGCATCATTTCGATCCCCAAATCTAGGTAAATGCTTGTCATTAGTGGTATGATTTGTTGTTTCTAGTGCTTCCATCGTAATGACACATTAGATTCAGGAGTTCATACTGCGCCATTTATCATATAGCGCATATAAACTAGATCAATGTTTAGATCTATCCTGCTATTGGCCAGTTCTATCAAGAACTCGCAGCCAATAAGGCTAGATCTAAAGGTTGACTGGTTTATATGCGGTATCCACCGTCTCGAGAAATATAAATCGGCTACAACAGATCGGATTGTTCTTTTTATACTTAATGTTTCATCAAGGTTGAACTATTAAGTAGTTTTTAGAACTTCCAATGATCTGTTCGATTATATTTATATTGTTTAGAGACAGTGCCGGGGTTTCAGCCAGCCTTCTCTGCCCTAATATATTTCTTTTAATATATTTATTATTAGAATTATGTTAGGACGCCTCTTATATTAAGATCCCATTCTTGTCGGACGTCATTAGCCAAAATCGGCTCTGCCATCAACACCAACGGCCGATTTCCCAGGCTACGCGCATCTAGCTCAAGATTGATATCTTTTCATAAGAACCATCAGAGTACTAGCTGATTCATTGTTAGCTTTCCAGTATCGGCTAGGTTATCAATACATATATCTATTATCCTTTACTATATTTGGGTTAAACGGCTAATGCTGTCTCAGTATCGCCGATCCATTCTAGTCGCTTGGCTTAAATATATTTTAGGATAGCAGATATATGCTCATGGATTCCCTTAGCCGATTCAGTGGGGATCTAACCTAACACTTAACGCATGTTTCTTTGTTTTTCTTGTTGGTTAACAGATCAAACCAACTGGCACGCCCTGCACCACACAGGCGTGAGAAGGACACCGGAGTCAAGCGATCTCCCGGCCAGCGCGTGAGAGAAATTTCTCATCAACACCTCCACAACAACCGGGCTCGATGTGGTAGCATCGGCCTTTGAACGATCAAGACTGGTAAGTCCATTAGTCCAAACAGTTGTCCATGTCCCAGTAGAAGATTCGGCAGCTACTGCAGCCCCTGCTTCTTCGGGCGGAACCCCCGGCTGAGGAGTTACTCAGAATGCTACCAAGATATTAGTGTCCTTGATTTCGTACTCCGGGGTGTAGTAAGTCAATTTATAATCCTTAACACCAGCTTTAAATCCAACACTTGCTTTAGTTTCTGTTTGTGGTGACAGACGTCCCTCCCTACAACTCATGAATTAAGAATTCTCACAATGACAGGGTCTACTCGATATGGATTAGGTGTAAATGAAACCTTTGCAAAAATCTTAAAACAAGATATTCAATTAGTATCAACTAATTAAAGAAAATGGGGGGCATGCGTAAGTTAATGAATATGTTTCATTCATATAATATGTTTCATTCATATATAATGGGTACACCCTGTGTACATTCTATCCTATAGGAATTCTACTATAGGAATTCGATAAGAATTGAGTTGTTTGAAAGGAGGTTAGCTCTCGCAGATCAACATGCGGGCAGAGAAGGCTCAAGGCTGCAGGATGCTGGCCGCTGGCCGATCGGGATGTGTTGATGAGAATTTTCTCTCACGCGCTGGCCTGGGAGATCCGCTTAGCTCCAGTGCAGGTCCTTCTCGGCTGTCTGTGAAATACAGGGCGTGCCAGTTGGTTTGATCTGTTAACCAACAAGAAAAACAAAGATGTATGCGTTAAGGGTTCAGTTAAATCCTATTGGATCGGCTGAGGGAATCAATTTACATATATATGCTATCCCAAAGTGCATTTAAACTAAGTGACTAGGATAGATCGGCTACGCCGAGACAGTATTAACCACTTAATCCAAATATACAAAGGGATAATAAATATATGCATTAACAGCATAGCCGATATTGTAGGACTAACTGTGGATTGGCTAATACTCCGATTTATCTTATGAAAAGATATTGTTCTAGCTAAATGCGCTAAACCTAGATCGATAGGCTGTCGGCTGTGGCTGACAGGCAGATTCTGGCTTAGGGCATTTAACCAGAGCAAGATCTCAATATAAGAGGCGGCTTTAATAAATCTAATAGTAAATATACCAAAAGAATATTAAAACTGATAAAGCCGGCTGAAACCCCGACGCTGGCTCTAGCATATACATCTAGCCGAATAAATCATAAAAGCTCTAAGAACGACTTAATAGGTCAAATTGATGCAGCATCAAGTATAAAAAGAACAATCAGATCTATTGTAGCTGATGTAAACCCCTCGAGACGGTGGATACCGCATATAACCTAGGTCAACCCCTAGATGTAACTCTATCGGCTGTTGGTTCTTGATTGAAACAAGTCGATATCGAGATAGATCTAGACATTGTTCTAGATTATATGCGATATATGATAACTAGCGCAGCATAAATCACTGAATCTAGAGTATCATAGCGATGGAAGCACTAAATTCGATGAGATACACTACTAATTAGAAACATTTACCTTAATCGGGGATCGAAACGATGCAGCCCGAAGCCGGATCAAGTGCTCGTCTGAAGAAAATAGGAGGCGATGCGCTAAAAGTTGTATATTGTGTGTGTAATGTTGATTACAGTGGTCTCAGGTCCTATTTATACCCAAGAATAAAACTACCCGTGCAAGACACAGTTTCTATCTAATCTACTATGCAAGGTACAACAATATCCCGGGATATAATATCATGCCGCATTACAATAAGAAATCTAAACAAAATCCTAATTTACAGATAGAATTGCCGTTACAGGACTCTATCCATAGATAGCAATATCTTTTAATGCATAATTTGGGAACCGAATCTTCTATTTATCTTTAAGCACCTTTATCGGAAATGGTTCCATCTTCTTCTCTGACTCAGCATCGGCTATCGGATGTCCTTGTCCGACTCAACCGCAGCCGATTGGCCTTGTAGCCGATTGTATCGCAGCCGACTCGACCTCTGTTCCTCCGATCCAATTTCACTTCCATCTCGGCAGGGACTTAGGGATTTGGTTACCAAACTTCGCCGTTAACACATGGCCCCCAAGTCCGTGATAAGATGATATCACGGATTTGCCGCTTTTCCAAATTCCCGCTCTTTTCGACCTAAACCGTTTCGGCTGCCAAAAAACACTTTAAATACCGCCCCCGCGGCCACCACATGCATCACGCTGTCACAAACAAACAGCCACCTCAGCAACCCTCGAACTCTCCAGCGACCTCCCCGGCGACCTCGAAGCCCGCAGCTTCTCCGGCGAACCCTAAGAGGCGACGATCGCCAGCAATGGCTTCCTCAAGCACCCCCGCCGACGCGTCGCAGCAGCCATCATACCCCGAGGTAAGTTCATCGGCTTCATTGTTAGTGATATTCCCTAGAGACAACATGGAGATGTTGGATATCATGGTCAATGTTTATGTATAAATGAATAAAGTGTTATTCAGTTCCATGAAATAGACATCTGTATTTATCAATAAGTACGTGACTTATTTATGAGACTCTATATGTATGAATCTATTTCTAAATGATCCCTGATCATATGTCACATTGTCGGCATGTTTATTGATTGATGATCATGTCTCACAGATCATGGGTATGGAGATACCAAATCAATAAACATGGACACATGTGTTAGAGAACACATTGTTGGATAGACCCACCACGAGACACTACAGGAATTAATGTGCCATTAGTTGGTCTCAGGTAGTGTTGGTACAAAGTCCTTAGACCTGAGATCATCATGGATTCCAACATGTGTAGTAGCCTACTTTGGGACTACCAAACGCTATTCCGTAACTGGGTAGTTATAAAAGTAGTCTTCGGGTTTGCTATGAAACATGGAGTGGGATGTGGGTGATCAAGATGGAATTTTCCCCTCCTTTGGAGAGATATCTCTAGGCCCCTCGAGGTAATGGATTATGGAAATGCATGGCCATGCTAGGTTGATTGAGTCAATCAACAGACATATAATCCAATACGGTTCGAGTGAATGGTTAAGCTATTGAAGGGATGGCACACATCTTGCCTATAGCTTAATTGGTATCGTGAGGCAAAGGGATTTGTGTACACATTACAGGTTCAGAGCCGATATTACATTCTTGTATACTATGGTGTCAATATGTGCTACTAGGCGCCGCTGTTGACAGATCGACTGAGTTGGACTCGAGCCGACGATCGGCTATGTTGGACTATAGCCGAAACTGAGTATACCTGAACCTATAGGGTCGCACGCTTAAGGGGATAAGAACAGGCATTCGAGTTGGACTCGGATACGGCTCGATCGGTAGGGATCCGATGGGATAGAGTCTTATGGGCTTACGAAGTCCGGCTGGCCAACTCTATGAGATTCGGATAGGATCCGATTCAAAATAAAGTCCCGATGGGCCTCTAGGCCCAACCGGCCAACTCTATATAAAGGGGGTGAGGGGTGGAGAGCTGCAGCATCAAATTGAACCGAATCAATCTGATTTGGCGCAACAAGTCGGCGAGATCAATCTCCACGGAAACCCTCCCACTTTCGAGCCAAACCCTAGCCTTGCATTGCGTGCTAGCACACGGTTGTTCGACGTTCTGTCCCCGAACGTGTGGATACCGGTAGAGGCGCTGCTACGTTGCGGGGCTGTTGATAGGCTACGAATCGGCTGAAATCGGAGCGAGGCGACTGCGGCAGATCGGCGACGATAACGCGATCAGATGACTCGGATCAGCTGCGACATCGGTGAATCGGCTGATTGGTGAATCGGTTGTCCCAGGAATCGGCCGTCGCTTGCGGAATCGGCCATCATCGGCCAGTTCCGCATCGATAGTCCCGATTGGCTATTTCCGCCGCATACTCCAATCGGTAACGATCTATCGGCCCTTACTTGCAAGAGTTCCTGGTTTGCGCGGTAGAAAAGTTTTTGTATTCGGCTAGCGTAGCCTCCGCGTAACCCTTCATTCATTCCCTTTCCTTTCCACGATTTAGTTTCTGCCTCTTCATGATTCCTTGTTTCTTTCCTCATTCTATAGCACTTAACCCACAAAATCACAATCCCCAACTTAGCCCATCAGAACCAATACATTCTAAGGCCGATCGGCAATTTGGACCCAAGTGAAATAATAAACACACAAACCGATCGGATCCTCTTTAGGTTTTCAACCCCTAATCTGTCATACTAGACTAGCGCTTTCAAATCATGGCCATCAACTGACAAATCCTGGCCAGCCTGGTTTTTAAGGATGTCGGCTAGGAAAAGGACGCACTGGACCGAGCTTGGAATAGCTCAGTGCTTAGAACTAACGATAGCCGACATGCCCAAGAATGAATCCCTTCTGTCGGCTGCTCACTATTTTTGGTCCGACACACTCAACGCTTTCTTATTTAGACAAGGGCCGATGACCCCCACTCTGATGGATTTAGTGATGACAACCAGCTTGAACATCACTTCCATGGTTAGCCCAAGTGATCTTTAGCGCAAGTGACAACACACCTTCAAGATCCAAAGCACTGGTGGCTGGAGCGGCTTCATTTCTATAAACATGAAGGATGGGCCAATTTCGGACAGATAGCACACCGCCTTCCTCCTCATGTGGTTAGAGACGTTTGTATTTTGTGGATCTAGCTGCGGTCCAACCAGCAACTGGCAGCACGTAGCCGAAGCTCTAGTGGAGAAAAAGAACATCCCCTTAGGCAAGTACCTATTGGGTTATTTATACCAAGTCCTGGGTTTGGCTTCGGCTCGCTGGCCTCCAAGCAGTCCATCGGCACCGGAGGTCAATGGTGGTTATTGCAACTCTGGCTTAACCTGCACTTGTACATGAAAGCTGAACAACCTGCTCCCCTTCAAGCCGAGTTCCCGTTGATAGAGCCGAGGATTGTGATGATGAGGAAAAAACCACTTGGCGGCCGACGTCATATGGTGAGGCTGCTTTGACCTATCCGGGCTCAAAACTGACAGCCGAAGATTTCAGGGAGTGGTTTGATCGGCTGTACAGCGGCTTTCCAAATGCCTCCAAGATCTAGTTTGCATATGAAGACTTCATCGAATTTGAACAGCCAGACAATCTTCGGCTAGATGAGCTCGATTCAGAAGCATACATAGCGCCGAGGGAAATCTTTGTCACTGCCATCACCCCCTGCATCCTCCCCGTCGGCATTCATCAAGGCCGCAACGTCACCAAAACTTATGAGTTTTATCACCCAATGGTGGCGGCGAGACAGTTCGGAATGGGCCAGCTACCTATCGGCTTGTGGTTTGCCGATAAGATCCAGCCGAGGGGAAGAATCGAAGGCAATATAATGATGCTTCGGCTACTTCAACTCCCAACTCCTCCTCTTGGCAGCATGAACAGAATCAACTTGGCGATAACCAAATCACCGATCTTCAACCGGTGGTGGGGCGAGTGGAAGCAACACTTGTTCCACCAATCGGCCACAATGTATCTGACCATCGTCGACCCCGACAGAATTCCATCGGTAAGCACATCTCCCAGCACTTGTTTATTCATCGGCTATTACTTGTATCGTCGGCTAACCATAACTCTCTTTCGTTGTAGACAATCGACGATTCCCCTCCCCCAGTGAGCCGAAGCGGGGTGGTGATCAACTATGTGCCCGGCGTCCTGCCGAACGGGTGTGGGCTGGCGCCATCTCCAATCGGCTTCAACGCGTCGAAGGTGGGCACGCTACTTCACGGCCAAACCCGCGAGCCGCTCCGTCGGACAAAGAGGGCCCAGCCGTCGGCTGCTGCTACTCCGGCTGCTGAAGCGAGAAAGAGGGCGGCCAAGAATGCAAACCAAGCCCCAGCCGATGATGACTTGTCCCCAGTTGATCCGACCGTGGATGCCTTTTCGACTCAAGAAGTGGAGGATGAGGAAGCTACAGATGCTGTCGATGAGACCGCAGCCGATTCTAGCTCGGAGAAATACATCGCAACTCCATCAGCCGACGAGAGCAGCGTCCAGGAAATTCCAAGTCCTCCGAGGCGCCCTGCTCGACCGGTAATGGTAAGTGACTTCACACTTCTTTCTCCCCTTTAAACCACTTATTTGCATTTACTCACGCCTTCACTGCATCTTTGAATTGGCAGAGAACGAAGCGCGTGACTAGGAAGAAATCGGCTCCCCTGCGATCAGTAAGTCCCTATCTTCACACTCCTTGTATTGTTTAGCTGATTCCCAACTAACTCTTTCTGCAGCCACCACGCGCGCCGACGCCTGCCCCCCTGGTGTCAAGTGAGCACACCCAATCGGCTGTGAGCAGCGGCCACGTCGACGAGGAAGTCAGTTTGGCTACAGGCGGCGACCAAGCCAACGCAGAACCCACTCTAGCTCCCATGCCCATAGTAAGCCTCATTCATCCTCGTCAATCGGCTTGATAAGTTCGTTATTTTTCTAACTGTTGCTTTCTTTTTGCAGAACATAGCCGATCTCTTGGGCTTCGACATGTCGGAGTTTGAAGACCCTGACGAAGAAGGCGAGAGGGCGCTGGTGCCGCTTGACGCAGACCTTAAAGTGGCTCTGGCCGATATCGGCAATCGGCTAGAGAGCTCTCTAGACGCGCTGGTAGCCGACTGCAGCCCAATCCGCGCTCGGTTCAAGGAAATCCAGAGCCAGCTGCCAGACGTTGTGGTCGACGCGATCGTCCCGGCCACTTTTCTAGAGGCACACCAGGTGAAGTATGAGCGAGCCCAGCAACGCCTTGCTGATCGTCGAGAGAATCAGTCACTGATGGCCGCAATCAAATCAAGCAAGGAAAATATCAAGGCTAAGAAAGTCGATTTCGATGCCTTGAAGATGGAGCCGGCCGCCAGACTTGAGCAGTTTCGCACGCGAAGGGATCAAATAATAGCCGACCTCATCCAAAATTACTACAGAGATCTAAATGCAAGAAGAATACATGGTCATCCTGCCTAAAGAGATCAAAGACAAGCGATCAAGCATCAAAGCGGTCATGTCTCATTTGAAGGATCTGACGAAGGCGGTGAGGCCGGTGATCGGGTCCGATGCCGACGACGCTAGGGCCATTGAAGAAGTGGACCAAATCAGGCGCAAGGCATTGTCGGCCATAGCCGACTTCGTAAAGCAGTGAGCCGACTGTAATAGCTTAGGCGAGATTTAAACTTTTGTAATCGGCTTCGGCCTTTTGTAAGTAACTATCCCGTGATCGGCTTGTACTTTCATCCAACATCATGATTGCCGATTCTGAAACTTGAAAATCATGTCCGATGTTATGATTCTAAAAAAAAATTGATGTCCACCTTTATGTAATCGGCTTAGGTTTTGTGTATGTATATTCCCACCTAATTTTGTTGATGTCTTCAATGTTGACAAAATTATGAACTTAACAAAATCGCGCATCGTTGTCGTCACGGTCGGCTAACACTAGCCGATTGCAGAAACTAGGGAAAAACTTTACGCAAAAATGACCTAAAGGCGATGCTCGCTCAATACAGAACATCGGCTAACACGAATCGGCTGAACAAACAGAGCCGAATCATGAGTTGATCCAAACGTGGGTAGTATTTTTTAAGTATTTGCCGTTTAGAGCCCTTCCAAATACCTCTCCGTCCAAACCTTCTAACATGTAAGCTCCTTTAGAGACGCATTTGTGGATCTTGAAAGGCTCTTCCCAATTTGGTGACCACTTGCCGAATTTATTATCTCTTGTTCCAATTGGCAGTATTAACTTCCATACAAGTTCGCCCTCCTCAAAAGATTTAGGCACAACTTTCTTGTTGTAGCGGCGGGCTACTCGCTCCGTATCCCTTGTTACTTTTTCCAAAGCCCTCATCCGTGATAAAACAAGGTCTTCTGACTCATCCACCATCAGGTGATAGTAATCATAGGCCGTGAGTTGATCTTGCAGCTGAATCCGTCTTGAGTCGATGATATTTTCCCATGGCAGTACTGATTCGTGTCCATAGACCAACTTGTATGGAGGGACTTGGATAGATCCGTGGCACGCCATCCGATATGCCCAAAGTGATTTGGCTAATCGGCTGTGCCATTGCTTTGGGTACTCAGAAATCTTCCTCTTAATCATCTTGATCAGACTTTTATTTGAAGCCTTCGCTTGCCCGTTGGCCTGTGCGTAGTAGAGCGAAGAATTAAGTAATTTGATCCCCATGCTGTCGGCAAACTGAACAAACTCATCTGATATGAAGATAGATCCCTGGTCTGTTGTAATTGTTTGTGGGACGCCAAATTGGTAGATGATATGCTCTTAACAAACTCGATTGCGTCCCTGGAATCAACTTTCTTCGAAGGAATTGCCTCCACCCATTTTGTAAAATAATCTGTCGCTACCAGAATGAATTTATGTCCTTTGCTTGAGGGTGGATTAATCTGGCCGATCATGTCGATGCCCCATCCTCTGAACGGCCAAGGCTTTATGATTGGGTTCATAGCCAATGCTGGTGCTCTTTGTAAGGCGCCAAATTTTTGACAATCCTGGCAACCTTTATAATATCTGCAACAGTCCTCCAGCATTGTCGGTCAGAACTACCCTGCTCTCCAAAGTAGCCACTTCATCTTGTGAGCCGATTGATGCGTGCCGCAAAACCCTTCATGAACTTCTCCGATAGCCACTTTGGCTTGATCGGCTCCAAGGCATTTTAGCAGCACTCCATCAATCGTTCGATAATAAAGATCTTCGTCGAGCAAAACATATATCAACGCTTTGTATCGCAATTTCCTCGAGGCTGATTGAGAAGGATTCTATGATAGTTGTAGACTCCAAACCTCCAATCATCGGCTGTGATGGGAGCGACTTCCACTTCAATGTCTCTTATCATCGGCCTGTAGCCCGATGCCCCTTGAGCTAAATCATTGGCTTCTATATTCTGCTCCCTGGGGATATGTTTTAGAGTAACTAGCCAAAAACCATCCATCAACTTTCGGCATTGTTGATAGTAGACCATCAGTGTGTCATTTTTGCATTCATATTCACCTGACAACTGGCTGATGACCAACAGTGAATCTCCCATTATTTCGATGGCGTCGGCTTCAACTTCTTTGAGCAGATGTAACCCTTTGAGCACGGCCTCGTACTCGGCTTGGTTATTTGTAGCATGGGGGTTGATAGAAAAAGCAAATTCAAAGCTTGCCCCCTAGGCGAAATAATGACTAATCCGATACCGTAGCCGTTGGTGCACACCGAGCCATCAAATCTCAATGTCCCAGGCATAATTTCAACTGAGCCGATTGAGTCGTCTCTGTGTTCCACGATAAAATCGGCTATAGCTTGTCCTTTAACTGCCCTGGGTGCCTGATACCTCAAATCAAACTCTGTCAAGGCAATTTAACACTGGAGTCGATAGCATGTATTTGACTACATCGGCTTTACATATTATTTTGCACTCATTGGATAGCAGATACTGCCTCAATTTCATACATAAAAAATATAGGCACATACATAGCTTCTCCACTGGTAAATATCTTGTTTCTGCGTCCAACAGTCGTCGGCTAAGATAGAAGATAGTTTTTTCCTTGCCCTCAATCTCTTGGATTAGGACTGAGCTGATTGACTTGTCATCGGCTGACAGGTACAGCTTAAACGGTATCCCTTTTTGTGGAGACATTAAAACTGGAGGCGAGCTTAAGTAATCCTTGATGTTGTCTAAGGCCTTCTGTTGCTTTGTCCCCATGTGAATGTTTGATCGGCTTTCAGCCGAAGCAGTGGTGTGAATGGCTCCATCTTCTCTGAAAGATTGGCTATGAACCGCCTGATGAAGTTGATTTTGCCAATCAATGATTGAAATAGCTTCTTATCCTTCGGAGGCTGTATCGTCTTGATAGCGTTGATGCTCCTTGGTGTGACATTAATTCCTCTTTCATAAACAAGAAACCCCAGAAACTGCCCGGCCAACACGCTGAATGCGCATTTCAACGGGTTCATTTTGAGGCCATATTTCCTTGTTCGCTCCAAAACCTGCTTCAGATCGGCTATGTGGTTCTCTACCTCCCTTGATTTGACAATAACGTCATCAATGTAGATCTCCACCAGGGAGCCGATCATGTCGTGGAAGATATAATTCATGGCCCGTTGATATGTTGCCCCAACATTTTTCAGCCCAAATATCATAACAACCCATTCATATAAGCCGATTGCTCCAGGACATCGAAAAGTAGTTTTGTCAATGTCTTCCTCGGCCATAAAGATTTGATTGTAACCTGCATTGCCATCCATAAAAGTGATGATCTTGTGTCCTGAAGCAGCATCTACGAGAAAAGTAGCTATAGGCATTGGGTATTCATCTTTGAGGGTAGCCTTATTTAGGTCTTTGAAATCAATGCACACCCTAAGATTACCATTCTTTTTCAATACTGGGACAATGTTTGAGACCCACTCGATGTATTGGCAAGGCCGAATGAATCCAACATCGTATAGCCGAGTTATTTCGGCTTTGACACATCATACATATCGGCTTTGAACCTCCTGGGAGGCTGTTTGAACGGCCGATAGCCTGCCTTCATTGGCAGTTGATGAACAACGATGGATTGGCTAAGACCAAGCATCTCGAAGTACCCCCAAGCAAAATAATCTTTATATTCCTTTTACAAAGCAATGAGCTAGGATCTACAATGAGAAGATAATTTTTTGCTAATATACGTCTGCCTAGGCCTGTCTCTAGAGCCTATGTCTATTTCCTCTAATTCGTCGGCCGACGTAATACCTTGCCCGAGCTTGCCAGCATCTTCGTCCGCGGTGTCCATGCCATAGACGCTTGAGCCCTCCACAACGTCTTGCTCAAAGCAGCAGCTGTGGCTCGTCATCTCCAATCGGCTGTATGGCAGAATTGGACACTTTTAAAAAATCGGCTTGCCAGATTTTCCCGGACAAACAATCAATGCCATCGATTTCCCAGAGTGGCAAATCGGCATTGGCGACGCTTACTGACCTGTCGACTGGTACAATCTCTATCTTGTCACCGTCCCATTGAAGCAGACACTGGTGCATGGTGGAAGGGACACAACAGTTGGCATGTACCCAGTCCCTCCCGAGCAGCAGGCTATAAGACCCCTTCCCGTCGATGACAAAAAAGGTTGTGGGCACGGTCTTGTTGTCGACGGTCAGCTCGACATTTAACACGCCTTGGTCTCTGATGGGTTGCCGCCGAAGTCCTTGAGTACCATATTAGTCTTGATCAGGTCTTCGGCTCCCTTACCAAATTTTTTGAACGTTGCATAGGGCATCAGGTTCACTATGGCTCCCCCATCTACTAGCATCTTCGACATCGGCTTGCCGTTGACGAATCCTTTCACGTACAATGGCTTGAGATGCCAATTTTTTGTCCCCTCTAGCTTGTCAAAAATTGCTTGATCCGGGGACAGTGCTAGCTTGGCCAAGGCATCTTCAATGTTGTCTGCATCGGCCTCAGGAGCGTCGAATTCGGCTGGCAATATGAACACCATGTTGACCGATGTAGAAACTTTTCTTTTCCCCTTGGCTGCCCTCCTGGCTTGATCGGCCGAACTCTCTCTGGCTTGTTCCTCATTGGCTGGCGTAGTATTCTTTTTGGGCCTCCATTGCTTTTTGCCCTTGCCCAGCCGACGGCGTTGTTCTTGGATCATCTGCCTAACTTCTTCTTCCCTTCCCTCACGCTTTAGCCTTTGAATTCTTCGTTTCTATGTCTTGGTGAAGAGGTTAGAAGGGCACCATTGGGGATTGGCGAATTCCTCATCATCGACTTCTTCTTCGTCATAGTAGTCAATGTTTTCGTCCTCTTCGTCGAAGAAGTCTTGATGGATTGGCCCTAGCCAATCATGAACGACTGCCGGCGCCGGTTGAGCTGTATGGCCCTCGGGACGAACTGAGTTGGGCTGGTGACTGGCGGCTCCTGTGTTCGTCCTCGCGGTAATCGCTGCAGGCCGGGCAGTTGTCTAGCGTCGGCAGCCTCATCCTAGTTTCCCTGCAGTGCCTGAAAAATTCACAATGCCAATGAGGATCGGCACCGCTGTGATCCCCGTCGTACCGGCAGCCTCGCTTCTCTGGCTCTTGCCGAAGAAATCTTTCAAACCGAACTTCTTCTTCCCGCCAAGATTGCTGTCGGAAGTAGCGTCGGTTGTCTGTATTGATCGACCGTCGATCAGCCGATCGGGCAACGGGCGCACCATGTTGATTGGCGCGGCTTGATCTCCAGTCGGCTTGCCCTCTGCCTTGACCCCTTTTAATATCTCAGCTAAGCTGTGCGTCATTCTGCACTACCGATCAGCTCGCCTGGGGCCGGCTTGAACCATGTTGACCGGGAAGGGGTTGCCGTCTACTTTCATCGGCCGAGTGGAAGCGGCAAACTTGAGCTTCCCGGCCTCTATTGCCAACTGGATCTGCTGCCTGAAGAATTTACAATCATTAGTGACGTGGGATGTAGAGTTGTGCCACTTGCAGTACTTCTTCTTCTTCAGTTCGTCATCCGATGGGATCACATGGTTTTCGGGAAGCTGGATCTGCTTCTCCTTGAGTAATAAATCGAAGATCCTATCGGCCTTGGTGATGTCGAAATCATATTTCTCCTCCTTAGCCATCTTCAGCAGCCATTTACAGACGATGGCCTTTTTATTCTTGTCCCATTCGGCTGCCGCCACCTCTGCGTCATCGTCGCTGGAATCGGAGGCATATTCGACAATGACTTGAGTTATGTTCTTGACGGCCTTTCTGGTGTCTTGAAACCTCTGCTCATGGGCCGTCACCTTCTGTGCAAGATGCACCAAGCTGTCGAAGTCTTGAGCGGAGAAGTGCTCGCTGATCGGCATGATCAGGCCGTGGAAGGCCAAATCGGCTAGCTGGGCGTTCGACAGCACCAGGCTGTAGCATCGGTTCCTTATTTCTCTAAAGCGTTGAATGTAGTCCTGAGCCAATTCGTTGTGCTTCTGCCTAATGCTGGTGAGGTCCAACAACTTCATTTCATGGTTGCTGGTGTAGAAGTAGCTATGGAATTGCTTTCGAGATCGGCCCAGCTCTGAATGGAGTTGTAGGGCAATGAAGAGAACCAGGTGAATGCCGATCCTGAAAGAGACAAGGGGAATAATTGAACTCTCAAGGCATCTGTGGTCGATGCTTTGCCGCACTGCGCCAAGAATCAGCTGACATGCACGTAGGTTGACACGTTGTCCTGCCCTGAGAACTTTGAAAAGTCTGGGACCTTGTATCAGTTGGGCAGTGGGACCTGCTTGAAGTGCTCCGGATAGGGGTACTGATACATGTTTCCCGAGTCTTTTGGCTTGAGGCCGAATTGATCGCACATGACGTCCACAATCAAATCGGTCCATGTTCGGTTGTCCTGCGGCTCATATTGATCATATGGCGTGGGTGCTTGTCGATACAGAGGTGGCGGTGTCTAGGGCCTGTAGTGCCGATCTTGATAACCTCCCTGGTACTGGTACTGGTGCGGATGGCCAGGCTATCTTGGCGTCGACCACAGTGGCAATCATATTGTTGAGGGTGTTGACAAGAATGCCACTCTGGTTGACAAGTGCATGGTGCACGGTCGAATCAATTTGGTCTTGCAAAGTGTGCAAACCCAAATCATCTTGCTCCTGAGTCGGCTCCTCCGCCTTCTGTTTGTCCTTTGATCCGCTAGAGGAGGACGCCTTGAATTTGTCCATGCTGAATTTATACTTCTGGTGCACAGCCCCAGACCTTGTCTGGGTGAATGACTGTAGGTAGTTGGCTTGGAGCTCTTCTACCATACTTTTGTAGTCGGCTTGTTGTTCAGCCGACAGTTGTTCCATCTTCACAGGCACAATGTTTTCCTGAGAAACGCTGGGGCTCTTGATGTCGACCATCTTGTCAGCTGTGTCGATGCGTCCTAGCCTTGTTGACAGAGATAGTCCCACCGGGCGTGCCAAGAAGCATGTTGATGAGAATTTTCTCTGACGCGCTGGCCTGGGATATCTGCTTAGCTCCAGTACAGGTCCTTCTCAGCTGTCTGTGAAATATAGAGCGTGTCGGTTAGTTTGATATGTTAACCAACAAGAAAAACAAAGATGTATACATTAAGGGTTAAGTTAGATCCTATTGGATCGACTGAGGGAATCAATTTACATATATATGCTATCCCAAGGTGCATTTAAACTAAGTGACTAGGATAGATCGGCTACGCCGAGATAGTATTAACCACTTAATCCAAATGAACAAAAGAATAATAAATATATGCATTAACAGCCTAGCCGATATCGTAGGACTAACTGTGGATCGGCTAATACTCTAATTTATCTTATGAAAAGATATTGTTCTAGCTAAATGCGCTAAACCTAGATCAGTAGGCTGTCGGCTGTGGCTGACAGGCTGATTCTGGCTTAGGGCATTTAAGCAGAGCAAGATCTCAATATAAGAAGCGGCTTTAATAAATCTAATAGTAAATATACCAAAAGAATAATAAAACTAATAAAGTCGGCTGAAACCCTGGCGCTGTATCTAAGCATATACATCTAGCCGAATAGATCATAAAAGCTCTAAGAATGACTTAATAGGTCAAATTGATGAAGCATCATGTATAAAAAGAACAATCAGATCTATTGTAGCTGATATAAACCCCTTGAGATGGTGGATACCACATATAACCTAGGTCAACCCCTAGATCTAACTCTATCGGCTGTTGGTTCTTGACAGAAACAAGCCGATATCGAGATAGATCTAGACATTGTTCTAGACTATATGCGATATATGATAACTAGCGCAGCATAAATCATTGAATCTAGACTATCATAGCGATGGAAGCACTAAATTCGACGAGATACACTACTAATGACAAACATTTACCTTAATCGGGGATCAAAACGATGCAGCCCGAAGCCGGATCAAGTGCTCGTCTGAAGAAAATAGGAGGCGATGCGCCGAAAGTTGTATATTGTGTGTGTAATGTTGATTACAGGGGTCTCGAGTCCTATTTATACCCAAGAATAAAACTACCCGTGCAAGACACGGTTTCTATCTAATCTACTATACATGGTACGAGAATATCCCGGGATATAATCCCATGCCGCATTACAATAAGAAATCTAAACAAATTCCTAATTTACAGATACAATTGCCGTTACAGGACTCTATCCATAGATGACAATATCTTTTAACGCGCAATTTGGGAACCGAATCTTCTATTTATCTTTAAGCACCTTTATCGAAAACGGTTCCATCTTCTTCCCTGACTCAGCATCGGCTATCGGCTGTCCTTGTCCGACTCAACCCCAGCCGATTGGCCTTGTAGCCGATTGTATCGCAGCCGACTCGACCTCTGTTCCTCCGATCCAATTCCGCTTCCATCTTGGCAGGGACTTAGGGATTTGGTTACCAAACTTAGCCGTTAACAGGATGCGACGAAACGGACTCGTGAAGGAGTAGCCTCTGTTTCTGCGGCAGGCGGCTGTGGGGATGACCGAGTGAGGTGAGGGTTGGTGAATTAGGAATTTAGGGTTGAGTTCAGATCTCAGTTTTTATATTGCTGATTGGCTGCCTTAGGGCCCGATCGAAACTGATTTTCAAAACACTATTCTCCTCTTTTTTGCTAGCACGCTTTTCAAACTGTTAAATGGTACGTTTTGTGCGAAAATTTTTATATAAAAGTTGCTTAAAAATCACAAATTTATTTATTATTTTTTTATAAATTAATACTTAATTAATCATATGCTAATCACGTTTCTCGTTTTACGTGCGGCTAATCATCACCCGCAAGAGTCAGTTTCGACCGGGCCCTTAGTTCCTCGACAGGATGGGCGATATGGGTCTTAGAATACGGAAGTAGTACTTTTCAGAAGTTACGGAATGGTATTTTAGAAATTCTGAAATTCAGAAATAAATTGAAAAACACAAGGTCAACTAGATCTAGCTAGGCACAAGTAGAGAAGGATTGCACAAACAACATATAAACTACAAGCGGCACAAGATACAAAAGCTAGACGAGTAAGGGAAGGATAACACTGTGATTCTTACAAGTCGATGTGTTTCCAAAGTTCGAATCCTTGAGGGGATTCTACTCTCCGTTGATGAGCTCACAAAAACCGGGTCTTTTCCAACCTTTGCTCGAGGTTGCATAAATGCACTCCTCTTTGACCAGTGGTATCTCTTTCCTTTCAAAGGAAAGATCTAGCCTTTGGAAACTTTTCTTGGCCAACCACAAGTATATCGATGGCTCAAGAGCGACACCTAGCTGTCTAGGAGTCCGTAACTTCCAAGAGTAAAAGATGAAGCAAAGATCTCTTGGACATGAAAGAAGTGCTCAACAGATCTTCATGAAGTGCTCACACAAACTCAAATCAACCACTCACACACACACAAAATCCAAGCTTAAAGATTGGTGGAGAGAAAGAAGTGACAAAGCAAGGATCTCAAGTCAAAGCAAGCCAAGGGCTCAAAGTTTGCAATGGAAGTAGTGAAGGGCGGCTATTTACTGCTACACCCTCAGATCTACTCGTTGGGGATAAAGATTTTCTTTTTTAGAAAGTCTGAATAGTATAAATTTCCAGAAACTGAGCAAAACAATATTTTAGAAATTCCAAAAATCACTAGAGAGCTTTTTCACAGACATTGCCATTTCAGAAATTTTGAAAATCATTTTCAAAAAATCCAAAAATCACTAGAGAGAAAAATCAAACTTCCAGAAATTTTGAAATGCTTGTTTGGAAACTCCAAAAATCACTAGAGAGCATTTTTCACATTTTCAAAGATTTTGAAAAACCATTTCGGAAAAATCTGACAATTATGAGAGAGCATTTTGCTAGCCATGTCACTTTCGGAAATTCTGAAAATCACTCTCAAAACTTCCAAAAATTACAAGAGAGCATTTCTTGTCGTGCAGCCTTTTTGGAAGTTCCGAAAATCAATTTCACAAAATCCAAAAACCACCAGTATGCAAATTTCAAGAATGAGAAACACTTCAACAAAGATTTTGGGGACTAAACTCATTCCTACACATCAAGGCAACACCCCCATTAATAGTACGGCTTTCCTATTGACACAATCAAATGAAAAAAAAATATTTTACCATTTGAACTCTTGCCGCTTTTTGCAACATGAACGATTATTGCCTTGAATATCAACTCATAGAGGCCTCATATTCCTTCACATGTTCTCAGATAAAATGCTAGTACTCATTAATCGCATTGTCATTAACCACCAAAATAATTAGGCGTCTAAATGCACTTTCAAGCACAAAATCTACTTAAAACTAAAAGGTGACAAACGATTTATAGTAAGCATATATAAGGTCACCAACTAGATCAATCAAGCACACAAATAAATCGGGCAATATTAGGCATAATAATGGCAAAAGAGCAAGAGGGAGCCGAAGAAAAATGATTTGTTTCCCAAAGTTTAGATTCTCCACAAAAAATCCTTTGTCTTTCTGGCGGGGCTCCATGAATCTGAATCTCACTCAATTCATTGCCTCACTAAGATAGCAACCATGAGGAAGTCTAGGTTTTGAAGCAACCACCTATGATTAGCAAGTCTCCAAGCAACCTGAAGGTACAAGCTTGGACGATGAGCCGCAATACACCGGTGAGGCTTGCTCACCATGCAACCTCCTAGAAGATAACTCGGTTTCCACTATATTACCTCTTTCCTCACGGGGGTGAGAAGAACCTTCACAAACCTCCCACAATTCATCACAAGAATGGGACCTCACTGGTTGACGCCTTATTGTCTAGGAGGCTTAATGTCACACCCCGCTTTTTCTCCTAGTTTAAAGTTCGCCTCAGAAATTGTGCAAAAGAAATCGTCGAAAAATTAAAGCAAGTGCAAGAAATAATTAATAAAATCCATTTAATAAATGGAAAAGGCTTGGTGGGATTTTTCTTAAATTCCCCTGTCAAAATACATTAACAGGATTTTTATCGGAATTCTCAGAGCAAGAAAAACAATTTTAAAAATTAAATTGGGCTAATCGGAATTAAATTCCTAAGGAAAAAGCCTTTTTCCTTTTTCCTTTCTTTTTCTTCCTTTTTCTCCATTTTTTCCCAGCCCGTGGGCCATTAGCCCACCACCGTCCCTGTCCTTTTCCCACGCACACCGCTCCCCTCCCTCAGCTGGGCCGGCCCAAGGCAAGGCCTAGCTGAGTCGCGCAAGTCGTCGAAGTTCGATTCACGCCCCTCTCTCGGTTTGGGACGTTGACAGGTGAGGCCCACCTATCAACTTCGTCCCCAACCTTCCGCCAGCCTTCCCGGGCGCCACCGCCCCACGCCGGCGCATCTCCTGGCCATCCCACGCATCTCTCGGCTGCCTCGCGCACTCCACGCCGTCCCCGCATGTCACGCGCCACGTTCCTCCTAGGTTTCCCGCGCCTGCAACGGTCGGAATGGCCGATCCGCAAGCCCCGGCCGCCCACCATTCCCGCGCCACGTTGCCGCCACCATTCCCTTGCCCCCTCAGCCACGTATGCACCCCCGAAGCTGCCTATAACTAGCCCCGAGCGTCCCCTTGCTCAATTTCGGATTCCCGAGCTCCCCATCACCCCGGGCCGCAAAACCCTAACCCGCCGATGATTCCTCGCCTCCGACTGCCAAATTCGTGTCATCATCCGCACGCCATGCCAATCCACCACCACCACCGCCACGTTCGTCGTCATTAGTAGAGCGTCGGCCACCGCTTTTCCCCAAAATTCCATCGCCGCATTCGCTCACCGCCGTCGTCCCCTCCAAGCCCGGCTGACCCCGGTGAGCTATCCTCTCTCCCCTCTTTTTTTTTGTTTTGGCCGCTTCTATCCCGAGACGCGCCTCACCTCGTCACCGCGTTGTGCACATGCGCACGCGTCGCCCACCACTCCGCCGCCCACCGGTGCCATTTGGGCCTGTGCGCCGCACCGTGCCTCACCACCAACTGCTTGCGCCATCGCCCTCTCAGCCGTCGGATCCATTCGATAGATGGATCCGACCCGTCCACCTAAACTGTGCTGCCATGGCACCATCGCCCATGTGGCTATGCACGTGGCTGCCATGTAGGCGCCACGCAAGCACCACGTGATGCGCTCTCGCCTAGGGCCAGTGGACTGAGTCCACGTGCGCCCACCTCTCTCTCCTCCCGCGCGTGCTGACATCAGCCTTAGCTGGCGCTGGTGCAATAAATCATTAATTTTTGTTTTTCTTTATTAGTAATTCACTGAAACTTCTAAAAATCATATAAAATTCATCCAAACTTCGTTTTAGTCCGTTCAAGTTGCAGTAGACTCATAAAAATGTCTAGAATCCATTAAAATAGTTTAATTGCCTATTTTAGTAGTCTTATAGCCTATTTTTGCCGTGCTTTGTTTATCGAGTAGATTCCGGTGCCGTCGGCGCCCCGCTTTACTTCAAAGTAGTCATAGAGGTTCAGCAAGCACAAGACCAAGGCAAGTCACATTTCCATATTGATCATATTATTCCTACTTTACAAAGTTATCTCGCTTTATCTATTAAATTGCATTGTTTTATAATGTCATGTGGATGGGACCTATAGTACTCAGCCTAGGTTGTTCATCCTAATTCATTGATTAACTGGGAACTAATATGATTAGATGTTTGGGTTAGGATACGCTTAGCCCCGCTTAGTTCAACTAGCTCATTATTGGGAGAACTATACTACTAGTTTATAGTGACATGAAATGATGGTCATAGACCTGTGATACTATGGTATAAATGATAAATAAAATATGACCAAATGGTGGACTGTGGGTGCACGGTTTTGATAGACACACCCATGGCAACTAAGGACCGGTTCGCGAGAAACCCTGGAAGAACTAATCGTGTGTACCACAAGCCAGCGTGGGCAACGGCTGGGCTTGTAGTGTAGCTCGCTCCTGTCCGACGCACCTAGGCAAGGGTGAGCACGATGGAGTTTGGATGGACCGGGAAAGGCCTATGCAGCTTCCGGATTCACCTAGGCACAAGAGAGGGCTGCCTTCCTTGGATTTAAAGGTAGGGACGAAACCTGAAGTGTGGTGTCACTTGGTCATGGAGTGTTATGCGAATGGTCCTGTCACAGAACCCTTTTCGATATATCGTGGTGGCATGTCGACGCACAGAAAAGTGTTATGGGGCTTTGTCTTGTGGGTACAGACGTACACCTTTGATCAGAGTGCAACTATTCGGATAGCCGTGCCCGTGGTTGTGGACGGTCAACCAGATTCACCGTGATTAGTCCCACTTAAGGATAAATTGGATTAATGGAACTGGTTAGAATAGTTGGATGGTTTGGGCCTGTCTCAACATGGTGTAGTGTTGAGCAAAGATGATTAATCTTGCTTAACTAAACTTAATTATTGTTTTACTGCTTTCAACTTAATCTTTGTGAAATGCTCGCCTTATCCAAAATTAACCCTAGCCTTCCCTTGAATTAACCTGCATAATACCTCCCTTTGGTGTGACTTGCTAAGTACCGTGGAATGTACTCAGTCTTGCTTGTTTCCCCACCTCAGAGCTGGAGGATGAAGCTAAAGATGAGTTTGTCGACAAGTAGGCTTGTCCCTGCCATTAAGGATGCCTGTGGAGTGGAGTTGCGACGTTGCGAACGTTAAGTCTAGTGGCTTAGCTAGTTTATTTTCCCTTTTTCCGCTGCATTTCTGTGAGACTTCTATATGTTTCTAAGACGTGGATTCTATATATACAACTTATCGTTTGTGTACCCTGGCTGGTCCTAGACAGAGAATTTAATACACATTCAGCTTCAGAAATTCTGGGTAGGAATTTGTGGGCGTGACACTTAACCTCCGAGAGTAACAGACACAACAAAAATATCGCTTGCTATAACTCAAGTGCTCAAAGATTGGAGTGAAGCTAACTAGCTCTCAATTTCTATCCTCAAACTCTATCAACTGCCAAATCCCTTCTCTTTTCAAATCCCCTCCACAAATCTCACTCGCAAATAGTTCTACCACAAAGGTAGGAAATTAGGGAGTGTCTCTTTCATTTTGGATGAATCTACCCTTGCCCAAAAACTAGTCGTTACTCATAGCTTTATATAGCCCGGAGTCTTCGGGAAGCCTTCTTGGCTGCCCGAAGGTTATTTCTGAAGCCTCCTGGAAGCCCATGCCTGGAGTCTCTGGGTCCCAGCCTTGGACCCTCCAAGCCACCTAACAACATATGAGGAGAAAAAGTTGTAACTTCTTGCTTCGGAGACTGTTTTCAATGATTTTGAGCTCTATGGAAAGTTTATTGAAAGGGATACCCAACCTAGCCAAGAACAAGCTTTAAAACCACTTATAAGATTGGATAAAACTTGGGTTTCTCCCAAGATAGCACTTGAATAAGTCACTTTGAGCACTGAGACATATGCAAATACATCAATGTTGCATCCCTCTTAATAGCACGTCATTTATATACACGAAAGCAAATAGAAAAGCTATACCAATATAAATGACTTCACACCTTCTTCTTTCTTCACTCTTAAGGGTTGCCAACGTCAAAGTCATTTCACCATCTGGACTATTCTCCTACAACTCAATAAGCACATTAGTCCCAAATCAATTATACCTTTACCTTGATCAATGTCCCTTTTGATTACCAACAAATCACATATTTTTTATCTTTGGAATTTCATCTTCCATTTTTCAAATAATCGATGTGGATAATCCATAGCTTCAAATGGCATCGCACGATCCATTAGAATAAATCTTCACTCATCCATCACCATCTGGTTTGATTCATCGGTACCATGCTCCTTGCTTGCCCTTCACCACCGCATCGTCCATCATAGCCAAGCTTGGCTTGTGCTTCGGCATCTTGCCGTAGGTAGCCACTTCATACCCTACATGTTCAATCTCTTTTCTTTGATTCTCATCAATTGACAAAATCCATCATTTAGTTTCTCACACCATATTTATTTTCATCAATCTTCAACCATGGTGTTTATAACCTTCAACATGTTCATCAACTCCTGATCGTATCTCATTAAGCATTTTGATCATGAATATTAGACTCTTGTTGATTCCTGATATATGAGGTATTGTCTTTCTTGTCATCAATCCATCTGATCCTCACATATGAGCCATCTATGTTTTTTCTTGGTGCCGGAACATAACCTAACATCACAAACTCACAGCAAAGGTTAGTTCCAAAAATCGTTGTCATTAATCACCAAAACTCCTGCTAACACAAGGTTAGAAGAGATCTTTCAGACATGAGCAAACATTTGGAACCTCCTTGATAGAGACGTGGACTTTGAGCACTTGGTTAGACATGAGAAACCATCCAGAACCTAGAGATTATGTAATCTATTAAATCATAAGTGCTTAGCCTAACATGATCACCCTAATGCAAAATTGGGGTTAACTGACCATTGATTGAAGCCATCACCCTTGTCTCTGCTAGAACCAGAGTGGAAGTAGAGTACGAAGTCCCTTGAACCGCTCTGGTGATCGTTGGTGTAGGTGTAGTAGATGTAGGAGTGGTGCGAGTGATGTCGTCAGCTTGATCCCGAAGGGTTCGCCGGTGATCAGTAACGGGGTAGCGACGGCCTTCCGGTTGCCACCTACACTGGCCTGGAACCTCACCACATTTCCCTTCTAGCACAATCTGAGAATTGGGAATTAGGGTTTTGTGGTGTCGAGGAGATTGGAACCGAGAAAGAGATCGTCATCTTTCTCACGGACCGGCCTTCTCTTTTTAATCTTGCACTAAGGGAATCGGGGGCTGCTCCAAAAGGAATCATTTGTGGCACTACCGATTATTGCGCGTGAGTTTAAGGACATTTTGAAGGGTTACGCGGAGGCTACGCTAGCCGAAAACAAAAACTTTTTACCGCGCAAACCAGGAACACTTGCAAGTAAGGGCCGATAGATCGTTACCGATTGGAGTAGAGTGCAGCGGAATAGCCAATCAGGGCAATCCGATCCGGAACAGTGAAGCCGATTCCCGGAGACAGCCGATTCGTCAATCAGCCGATTTGAGTCGTCCGGCCGTGTTCTCACGCCTCGCTCCGATGCGCCCGACCGCAGCCGATTCCTCCACAGCCAATGAACAGCGTGCAACGTAGCAGCGCCTCTACCGGTATCCACACGTCCGGGACGTAACGCCGTACACCCGTGTGCTAGCACGCGATGCAAGGCTAGGGTTTGGCTCGAAAGTGGGGAGGGTTTCCGTGGAGATTGATCTCGGCGACTTCTGTTGCACGCGATGCAATTGACGTGCCGCAACTCTCCACCCCTCCCTCCTTTATATAGAGTTGGCCGACTGGGACTAGTGGCCGATTAGGACTCTATTTTGAATCGGATCTCATCCGTATCTCATAGAGTTGGCCGCCCACACGTCGTAAGCCCATAGGACTCTATCCGATCGGATCCCTATCCGATCGAGCCGTATCCGAGTCCAACTCGAATGCCTCGTTCTTATCCCCTTAAGCGTGCGACCCGTAGGTTCGGGTATACTCGGTTTCGGCTATAGTCTAACTTAGCCGATCGTCGGCTCGAGTCTAACTCAACCGACTGTCCACGCGGCGCCTAGCAGCACATATTGACACCATAGTATACAAGAATAATATCGGCTCTGAACCTGTAATGTGCACACAAATCCCTTTGCCTCACGATACCAGCTAAGCTGTAGGCAAGATGTGTGCCATCCCTTCAATAGCTTAACCATTCACTCGAACCGTATTGGATTATCCGTCCGTTGATTGACTCCTCAATCAACTTAGCATGGCCATGCATTTCCATAATCCATTACCTCGAGGGGCCCAGAGATATCTCTCCAAAGGAGGGGCAAATTCCATCTTGATCACTCACATCCCACTCCATGTTTCATAGCAAACCCGAAAACTACCTTTATAACTACCAAGTTACGGAATAGCGTTTGGTAGTCCCAAAGTAGGCTACTACACATGTTGGAATCCATGGTGATCTCAGGTCTAAGGACTTTGTACCAACACTACCTGAGACCAACTAATGGCACATTAATTCCTGTAGTGTCTCATGGTGGGTCTATCCAACAATGTGTTCTCTAACACATGTGTCCATGTTTATTGATTTGGTATCTCCATACCCATGATCTATGAGACATGATCATCAATCAATAAACATGCCGATCTTAGAATCATATTTGTTCCAACAATATGACATATGATCAGGGATCGTTTAGAAATAGATTCATACATAAAGAGTCTCATAAATAAGTCACGTACTTATTGATCAATGCAAGATGTCTATTTCATGGAACTGAATAACACTTTATTCATAAATACATAAACGTTGACGTGATATCCAACATCTCCATGTTGCCTCTAGGGCATATCACTAACACATTTAATCATGATTTAATTTTGCTAATCATGCTAGACAACGGGTCAAAACAAATGATGCATGATTTTCTCTCGATCTCCTTAGCCGAGAGATTATTTTTCCAACTTAACCTCCTTGATATCACGGCTTTCCTAGATCCAAACTCAAAATACAAGGAAATTTTAAATAAAGCTCCAAGTCTTCTCGCTGTGTCGCATCATGCTTGTGGTGGTCTCCATGCATCACCTTGTTAACGACCAAATTTGGTAAATCATGCATCGGACGTGAAGATAAGGCCAAAGCCGATTTGGAGGAAATCGGGATTTTTGGAAGCAGAGTGTGCGCCAATTACACTTTTTTGGAGGGAATCGGGATTTTTTGGAGGGAAACGCCGATTTTTGGAATCAGGATTTGTGCTAGAAAGTTCTTCGGCTGATGACCGAATCGGCTAAGTAAGGTGTTCGTCGGTCGATACCGAATTGGACAAGATAAGCCGATGTAGCCGATTCCCGTAAGATAACATTGGAATCATCTTCGGATTCGTTTGAAGTGCTTCATGAGGATTTCCATGCATGGATAGAGTCCAAAGAAGGCAATTGTATCTATTAATTAGGTTATTTTAAATAGTTTTCTTATAGATTATGTCGGTAAGAGTTCGCCTAAGGGACTTATCTGTAATTTGAATTGTAATAGAAATAGGAGTCGTGTCCGACAAGTACATATCTCGTATCTAGGTACAAATATGACCCAAGACCATGTAATTTAACAACAATCAGTTCAATACAACTTTGGCGCATCGCCACCTTTTCCTTTCAATTACTTCGACAAGTTCTTGCTTTGAGTTGGGCTGCATCGGGATCTCCGACGAAAGGTAAAGCTTGTTATGGCGGCTTGCGCTCTCAGGATTAGTACTTCCATCATTATGATACTCTAATCCTGTTTACGTAAATCATCGAGTTATCATATATGCTATATAACCTAGATCGATATTGTGATCTAACCCTAATCAGCTAGTCTCTGGTACTAGATAACAGCTGATAGGGTTAGATATAAACGTCGATTTAGATTATATAGTGTATCCACCATCTCAAAAAGTTCTCATAGATTTGTTTAGATCTTATGCTTCTTCTTATGCCTAGTGTTGCATCGATTGAGTCTGAACTACTAGGTAATATTTAGAATCATAATATCTATCATGTCTTATGATTGCTATTAGAGATAGTATCGGGGTTTCAGTCGATCTTACCTGTTTTAGATATCTTATCTCTTTTATATTTACTTGATATGCTAAATCTGCCCTTTATATTAAGATCTCACTGCGACGAAATATCTTAAGCTTGCTATCGATCTGTTAGGTTATCTTAACACTTGATCGGTTCCTGTTTAACGTATTTAATCTATAGTGATGTCTTAGTATAAAGTGGTATCGGAGTACTAGCTGATACGCATTAGATCTATGACATCAGCTATGCTATAAATATGTATAATCTTTATCTTAAAGTACTTTTAGACATAAGTGATTTATACTGTCTCGGGACGCTACCAATCTATCCCAATCAATTGGTTTAAATGTATTTCGATATTTAGATTACATATTATGAATATCTACAGCAGATTGATTAGATTTAATTTTCCTTGGCCGATCCAGTGCATACTGCATCGTATTAACATCAAACTATACGTCATCGGCCACTAGCCGATCGGCTATCGTTTACGGACTAACACTGTCTTCTTTCTTTGTTTCTTGTTGGTTGTAATATCAAACCAACTGGCACGCCCTACAAACCTCAGAAGCAAGATTTGGACCTGCACTAGAGTAAAGCAAACCTCTTAGGCTAGTGCATGACAATTTACAGTCAACACGCTTTTGGCACGCCTGGTGGGACACGACAAGACGTCATGGTGGATATCAAGTCTTCAGAAATCGACCCTGAGAATATCATCCCCATCACCATGGACAAACTGACGCTTGAGCAGAAGACCAAGTTCGAGGAGATGATGAACAAGTTGCAGAACCAGTTTTTGCACTCGTTCGTTCAAACTCATTCGGGCACAGTTATTCAGCGTTACAAGGTGGTTTTGCCGAGCAACGATGAGCCCAAATCAAGTGCCGGCAAGGAAGGAAAAACTCAGGACGTCAAGCCGAAAGAAGGCCCTACGGAGTTTAATAACCTACAAGATCGGATCGATTATGCCGTGCACCACGCGCTGATCAACCAGTCAGGAATCCTTGTTAACACCTTGAACAACATGATTACTTCCATGGTTGACGGTAGGATTGCCGAGCACCAAGCCAAGGGGCCGATATTTCTTCCTGAAGGAAATTTTCCACCATATAGGACTCTGGCCACTAACAAACTATAGCCTGTTACAGGCATAGCCCCAGAACAGCCGATGATATCAGCATCGACTCCTGGAAAGCCGATTGTTTCATCATCGACACAAAAATAGCCAGAGTTCAATCCTTTTCTCCTGGTCAAACAGCAACCTCAGCACATTGGATACAACATCCCTCAGGTTTCCTAGGACCAAGTTGTGGCTATGTTCAGGATGAACCAATCAGCTACTTAGCCGGTTCAACGGGTGCCGATAGGGCAGCAGACGCGGATCCTGCAGCAGCGCCAGCCGATCGGCTCTCAGTTCGTTCATGATCAGCAAGCCCATGGGATGCATCAGTCTCCTCAACATCACATGGGGGGCCATCCCAATTTTTAGTATCGGCCCATTCACCTATGGTGCAGTATCGGCAGGAGACACCACCTCAACCTTAGTACCTGCCTCAAGTCAACCAGTTTGAGCCGATATAGCAAAAAGGAGCACCTCAGCAGAAGCCGTGGGCTGATATGATTGCCGATGTAATGAGGGAGCAGTTTGGCTTGAAGCCTAAGGACACTGGCAATATGTATCGGTATCCATATCCGGAATATTTTGAGAAGGTACCATTGCCGAGTCGATGCAGGTGCCAGATTTTTCAAAATTCCCAGGGCAGGACAATGTGTCGACCTATGAGCATGTCAGCCGATTTTTGGCCCAGTGTGGGGAAGCATCGGTTACTAACGCTCTGAGGGTTAGATTATTCCCTCTGTCTTTATCTGGATCGGCCTTCACATGGTTTTCATCCTTGCCATACAATTCCATTCAATGTTGGGTCGATTTGGAGAAGCAGTTTCATAGGTACTTTTATAGTGGAATCCATGAGATGAAACTGTCCGATCTCATAGCTATCAGGCAAAAGCATGATGAATCTGTTGAATACTACATTCAAAGGTTCAGAGACATGAGGAACAGATGCTACAGCCTGATTCTGTCAGATTCTCAACTAGCCGATCTTGCTTTCCAAGGGTTATTGACACCGATCAGGGAAAGATTTTCGGCTCAGGACTTCGAAAGCTTGGCTCACTTAGCTCAAAAGATAACAGCACATTAACAAATATTTCAAGAAGCCAAGAAAGATTTCAAAAGATTAGCCATGTTGCATACGCCTCCGAATCAAGAAGATGAGGACGATTCCGAAGTGGCAGCAGCCAAATGGGCCAGAAACAAGAAGGTTGTCACATGTCACTGGGTCAAAAATTTGGCCAAGGAGGAAAAATATGATTTTGATATCACCAAGGCTGACAAGATTTTTGATCTGCTACTACGAAAAAAGCAAATCCAACTCCCTGCCAGCCATGTCATCCCATCGGCTGAGGAGTTGAGAAAGAGGAAGTATTGCGAGTGGCACAATATTGGATCGCATAGCACCGATGACTGCAAAGTTTTCAGACAGCAGATCCAATCGGCTATTGAAGCAGGGAAAATTAAATTTGAAGATTCAAAGAAGCCGATGAAAGTTGATGGCAATCCCTTTCCTGTCAACATGGTTCACATGAGTGGGAGAACAGCCGATAGGAAGGATTATCAGCCCAAGAAGCCTAACTCTGTCAGAATCATTGACAACTACCAGAGGAAACATGATAGACAAGAAGAGAGGTTCTATCAGGAGGATGATAGCTTTGATCCCCATTGGAGTTGCGAATTTTTCAGATTTTGCTGGAATGAAGGGATGAGGCTGTCATCGAAAGAAAATTGTCCAGCATGCAGCAATTGTGATGGCAGCTGCGCTAGAGAATCTAGCCAATCTCGTCCTGAGGAAACTTGGCTGCAACAAAGGAAACTCCCTGTTCACCAGAGGTTGGGTCCAATTCATTAGGATTTTCTATAGGAGGATTTTGACAAAGATGAAGATGAAGACCATAAACCGACAATGGTGCCCTTCTGGTACTTTCACTAAGAATCAGAAGAGGAGGGTTCAGAGGACGAAGAGCAGGGGTCATTTCCAGGAAGTTCAAGCTAAGATCAATCATCGACTGAAAAAGAAAAAGCGAGAGCACTCAAAGAAAGAGTGGCGTGTTAAGAGCAAGGTGCTCTCAGCCGATGAAGTCAAAGCCGATAAGGCAAAAAGGTTGGCTAAGGGAAAAGCTATTGCTTCTGCATCGGTTAACCTGGTATTTGTATTACCAGCGGAATATGAGGATAGCCAAGCCGATGCAGATCTCGTGGAAGAATCCTTGGCCAAGTTGATTTTGTCCCCAGAACAAGCTATCTTTGAAAAACTGGAGGGGACAGAGCATCGGCACCTTAAGCCACTGTATGTCAAGGGTTTTGTCAATGGCAAGCCGATGTCTAAGATGTTGGTTGATGGTGGGGCTGTCGTGAATTTAATGCCATATTCTACTTTCAAGAAGTTGGGCAGGAGTTCGAACGATCTCATCAAGACCAACATGGTTCTCAAGGATTTTGGTGGTATCCATCGAAGACCAAAGGAGTTTTAAATGTGGAGCTGACAATGCAAACTGTTCCCACAACATTTTTTATCATCGATGGGAAGGGATCATATAGCCTGGTTCTTGAAAGGGATTGGATTCACGCGAATTGTTGTATTCCTTTGACCATGCATCAGAGCTTAATCCAATGGCAACGCGACAAAGTGGAAATCGTGCCAGCCGACAGGTCAGTAGATATTGCCAATGTTGATTTAACCCTTTGGGATATGGATGGAATTGATTGCTTTTCTAGCAAGATTTGGCAAGGAGATTATCTAAAAGTATCTGATTGTGACATACAACCAATTGGAGACGAAGAGCCCCGATTATTGCTTTGAGGGCGTCGTGGAGGGTTCAAGTTTCTACACCAAGGACACTGTAGATGATCTCGATGGCAAATTGGGACAAGGCTTCATGTCGGACAATGACTTAGAAGAAGTTGATATAGGTCCAGGAGATAGGCCTCGGCCGACATTTATTAGCAAAAATTTGTCTTCTCGATTTAGAATCAAGCTAATAGAACTTTTGTAAGAATACAAATACTATTTTGCTTGGGAGTATTTTGAGATGACAGGACTTAGTCGATCGATTGTCAAACATCGGCTTCCTATCAAACCAGCATATCGGCCGTTTAAGCAATCACCTAGGAGATTCAAAGCCGATATGTATGACGCTATCAATGCTGAAATCACTCGACTGTATGATGCTGGTTTCGTTCGGCCATGTGATATGCTGAGTGGGTTTCCAATATAGTTCTAGTGATCGAGAAAAACGGCAAACTTAGGGTGCATATTGATTTTCGAGATCTGAACAAAGCTACGCCTAAGGATGAATACCCAATGTCGATTGCCGATTTATTGGTTGATGCTGCTTCAGGGCACAAGATTATTAGTTTTATGGATGGTAACGCTGGATACAATCAAATTTTCATGGCAGAAGAAGACATCCATAAGACTGCTTTTAGATGTCCTCGTGCAATCGGCTTATATGAGTGGGTTGTGATGATTTTCGGTTTGAAGAATGCTAGAGCTACATATCAAAGGGCCATGAACTCATATTCCATGATCTAATCGGTTTGTTGGTTGAAATTTACATTGATGATGTGGTCGTGAAATCAAAGGAGGTTGATGACCATATAGCCAATTTGAGGAAAGTGCTTGAAAGGACAAGAAAATATGGCCTGAAGATGAATCCCACGAAGTGTGCTTTTAACGTATCGGCTGGACAATTTTTGGGTTTTCTTGTTCATGAAAGGGGGATTGAAGTGACACAAAGGAGTATCAATGCGATCAAGAATAATCAACCTCCACATGACAAGAAGCAGTTGCAATCTCTGGTCGGCAAGGTGAATTTCATCAGGAGGTTTATTGCTAATCTGTCTGGGAAGATGGAGCCCTTTACACCTTTGCTTAGGTTGAAAGCCGATCAGCATTCAAAAGACCTTGCACAACATTAAGGAATATTTGAGTTCCCCTCCAGTTCTGATTCCTCCACAGAAAGGAGTGCCTTTCAAGTTATATTTGTCAGCCGATGAGAAGTCAATTGGCTCGGTCTTGATCCAAGAATTCGAGGGCAAGGAAAGAACAATCTTTTATTTGAGCAATGCCTGTATTTTTCTTGCACAAAGTTAAGGCACTATTTGTTATCCAATGAATGCACCATAGTTTGCAAAGCTGATGTTGTCAAGTACATGCTTTCGGCTCCGGTGTTGAAAGGTAGAGTTGGAAAATGGATCTATGCTTTAACTGAATTTGATCTCAGATACGAAGCACCCAAGGAAGTTAAGGGGCAGGCCCTAGCCAATTTCAATGTTGAGCATCGTGATGACTCAAACGGCTTGGTTGACATAGTACCTTGGACTTTGTTCTTTGATGGATCGGTTTGTACTCATGGTTGTGGTATCGGCTTGGTCATCATATCACCTAGGGGGCAAGTTTTGAATTTGCCTACACTATCAAGCCTTATGCCACCAATAATCAAGCTGAGTATGAGGCAGTTCTCAAAGGATTGCAACTCTTGAAGGAAGTTGAAGCCGATGCCGTGGAAATCATGGGTGATTCTTTGTTGGTCACCAATCAATTAGCTGGAGAATATGAGTGCAAGAATGATACATTGATGATCTACTATGAAAAGTGCCGAGAATTGATGGAAAATTTTCGAATAGTGATTTTGATGCATATTCCTCGAGAGCATAATATTAAAGTTAATGATTTGGCTCAGGGGACATCGGGATACAAGCCGATGATGAAAGACATCGAGGTAGAAATCGCTACCATCACAGCCGATGATTGGAGGTATGATGTTTTTAATTAACTGAAGAATCCTTCTCAATCGGCTTCAAGAAAATTACGTTACAAGGCTTTGAGATATATTTTTCTGGATGACAATCTGTACTATCGGACAATTAATGGAGTACTGTTGAAATGTTTGAATGCCGATCAAGCGAAAGTTGTGATGGGTGAGGTGCATGAAGGTATATGTGGTACTCATCAATCGGCTAACAAGATGGAGTGGTTGCTTCGACAAGCTGGATATTTTTTGCCGACGATGCTAGAGGATTGTTTCAGATACTATAAAGGTTGTCAAGATTATCAGAAGTTTGGAGCAATTCAATGAGCACCAGTGTCGGCTATGAATCCCATAATCAAGCCATGGCCATTAAGAGGTTGGGGAATTGATATGATCGGCCAGATTAATCCACCCTCGAGCAAAGGACATAAGTTCATATTGGTGGCAACCGATTATTTCACAAAGTGGGTGGAGGCAATTCGATTGAAGAAAGTTGATTCTGGGGATGCAATTCAGTTCGTCAAAGAGCATATTATATACCGATTTGTTGTTCCCCAGACCATTACAACCGATCAGGGATCTATCTTCGTATCCGATGAGTTTGTCCATTTGCAGAAAGCATGGGGATTAAGTTGTTGAATTCTTCACCGTATTATGCGCAAGATAATGGATAGGCGGAAGCATCCAACAAAAGTTTGATCAAGTTGATCAATAGGAAGATCCCTGAGTTTCCAAAAAAGTGGCATCGTCGATTGGCCGAAGCCTTATGGTCCTATCGGATGGCTTGTCATGGATCAATCCAATTTTCACCTTACAAGTTGGTTTATGGACATGAAGCTGTCTTGCCATGGGAAAGTGTGATCGGCTCAAGAAGGATTGATTTACAAGATGAATTGATAGCCGATGACTATCACAATCTCATGGTAGACGAATCGAAAGAGTTGGTTCAATCCAGGATGCGTGCTTTGGAAAAGGTGACAAGGGATAAGGAAAGAATCGCTCGTCATTGTAACAAGAAGGTTGTGCCAAAATCTTTTTCAGAAGGCGAGTTGGTTTGAAAGTTGATCTTGTCGATTGGGACTCGGGATAATAAATTCGGCAAGTGGTCACCAAATTGGGAAGGGCCTTTTCGAATCTACAAGTCCATTTCTAAAGGAGCTTACATGTTGCAAGGGTTTGATGGAGAAGTTTTTGGAAGGGCTCTCAACGGAAAGTATTTGAAAAAATAGTATCCAAGTGTTTGGATCAATTCATGATTCGGTTGTGTTATGCCGATACATGATAGCCGATGTGTTTACATCGCCTTTAGATGGTCGATATGAGTTATATCGCCCTTAGCTCTTCAAATTTATCATAACCGGATGTGCTCTACCGATATGTGATGGCCAATATGAGTTATATCGTCCTTAGTCTTTTCAATTTATCATAATCGGTTGTGTTTTGCCGATGTGTAATTGCCGATGTTTTGTTGCGTCCTTAGTCGAGCCATAATTTTATCAATGTTTGACATTGTAAAATTAGGGGGGCATACATACAAGCATACAAAAATATGTGGACTTCAAAAAAATTTCAATGCAAGATATATTACAAGAATCAATGCAAGCAAGTTATGTTGTAGGAGTTCACAAGTCGGCATGAAAGTTTAAGTTTACAAATGTTCACAGCAGTTGCTAAATCCTATTACAAGGATCGGCTCATCCAGCCACCAGCTTGTTAATAGCCGATATTGCCCTTTTCCTGATTTGTTCTATCTCCTCGATTGCTTAGGCATCGGTTGCGTTAGTCCCTGGGATTATCTTCAAAGATTTCGTGAGCTCTGACAGATGTTTGACTGAGGACTTCAATTTGGACTTTTGTTCTTCAATTGCTCTGGGGAGATCGGCAAGTTTTTGCTTTTCTGATGCAAGATCGGCATTGCACTTCTCAAGTTCAGCTAGCAATTCTTCCTTGCGTTTCTGCAGCCGATCGATTTTCGTTTGTATGGAGCTTGGTCCTGAGGTCATCTCGTCAAGCTTAGCCTTTTCTGCTATGATTGATTGCCGATTGGCTTCAATGGTGGCTTCAAGAGCTTTTCTCTCTCGCCGATCAGCAATCCTCTGCCGTGCCCTCTCCAGCTTGTATCTGTGTTGTTCAAGATATGCGGCTTGGGAGATAATGTTGGCTAAGTTGTATGGGATCTGATCTTGAATTTCCTCAAACCTAGCCCTGATCGGCCCGCAATTGGAGACTAGGTAATCTAAGGAGCTCTCCAGCCGACGAGCGATGTCCATTAGCTTGGCCTTCAAATCATCGGCAATGGGAGCCAAGGCCTTGCTTGTAGTCTCTTCCTCTTCATCCAAGAATTTCCTTATGTCAAATGAGAACATATCGGCCAAGACCTAAAAAGGGAATGATGAAAGTGTTAAGTGTTGAAAGAACTCAGAACGGCTGATATGGAGTATTTAAAATATTTACAGGGATGACAGGAGCGGCTTCTCCTTCTACCTCAATGTGATGACTGCCCCAAGCCGATGGAGTGCGTTCACTTGATTCATGGGAGGCAGCTGCTGGAGAGCGAGGAGGCTGTACAAAGAGAAGAGAGACAAGTTAGATTCGGAATCGGCTAACTGGAAATTGAAAAGGTTTGAGTTTAATGTTACCAATGAGTGGAGCCAATTTCTTCCCGGTAGCCAATTTCTTTTTCTACAAAGTGAAGGGGATTGTTCAAGAACTGGAATATGAAAAATTCAAAGGAAATGAACTCCAGAAAGATGCATACCGGAGCAGGGCAATGTTGGCGTTGTGGAGGACTTGGAGTTTTCTAAGGAGCTGGATCGTCGGCTGGTGGCGTCGGCATGGTTCTTCGTGGTTCACTTGTTTCGGCCGCAGTGTCGTCGACAACTTCATCAATCTCTTCTTGGTTCAAGAACTCCTCCACATCTGGATCTAAGGATGGCAGATCATCGGCTGCAGCTTTCTTTTGCTTCTTGGACGTTTTCTTTTTTGAAACCGATGGATCGCCAGCCAATGGTTTAGTCCTTTTCCTTTTCCCAACCTCGGAGTGGATCGGCTGGCGTTTTTGTCCATGAAGTAAATATGCCATCTTGGTGGCATCATACCGATCTTTGATGGGGCCAGTCCACAACCGTTAGGGAGGATGCCGATGGCATACCAAATAGCCGCCCCAATATTGCTGACATGAGGAGGAGAGGAATCGGTAGTCTGCGCACAAAGAGAAAGATGCAGTTAAATATTGAAGAGTGATAGCCGACAAAGAAGAATGACAAAAGAAGGAGAAGTGCTTACTTCTAGGATCAATTTCGGGTACATGGTGGTGTGGTACATTGAAGCCGATTGGTGAAATAGGTGTTTCTTCCATTCAATCTGACCATCGGTCGAAGGCTACACTCTTACTACCAGTTCAATATTATCGATGCTACCAAGTGGGGGGCCTTCGATGCTTAGCAACCTGTCCATCATGAGGCCTTAGCCGATTTCACCCCTAGTCTGAATCTTGTCGGCAAAATATAGATCGATCGGCAGTTGTCCCATGCCTAATTGCCTAGTAGCGCTCATGGGGTGATAGAACTCATATGAGACTTGTACATTTCTTCCTTGATGGATGCCGACTGGGAGGATGCAAGGAGAGATGGCCGATGTGAAGACTTCCCTAGATTTGTCAAATTTCTCAGAGTTTATTTCATCAAATCTAAAGTCACCAGGGAGCTCAAAATCTTCAGAATTCTCATATGCAAACCAGATCCTTGAGGCCCTTGGAAATCCATCGTATAAATTGCCAAACCAGTCTTTGAAGAGATCGGCTGAGAGCTTGGATCCAGTGTATGAAGATGTTGCCTCTCCAAAGGACATGCATCGGCGTGTTGTGATCTCATCTCCATCCTCATTTTTCTTTGGTTGTGCTCTTGGGAATTTGGCTTCTGTTTGTTATGGCCTCTGAGCAACTTTGTGTGTATACAGATTAAGCCAAATTTGCAACAACCACCATGGACCTCCGGTGTCGATAGCCGAATCTATGGCAATCTTGGCCGATGCAGTGTTCAACATCTGGTAGAGGTATACTAGCAGGTATTTGCCCAAGGGAATTTGTTTCTTCTCTACCAAGGCCTCGTCTACGTGCTGCCAGTTGGTTGTAGGGCCGCAGCTTGGACCGCAAAATAAAAACTTCTCCAACCATATCAAGAGGAAAGTTGCGTGTTCCTTGGGGGTTACTGGCCCTGTTCCCATATTCCGGCTGATGAATCCGCTCTAGCCGCCGATGGCCCTGATGAATCCGTTCTAGCCACCGATGGTCCGAGTCTTAAAGGAAAATTGGCCCTTAGTATTTAAACTAACCGGGTTAGCTGATGCTGTGATATCCAGACCCATGATCATAACTACATCCAAAAGAGTGGGCGTCATTGGCCCTTGGTTGAACAGGAAGGCGTTCAAGGTATTAGACCAGAAATAGGATGCAGCTGATAGCATTGGTTCGTCCTTAGTCATATCAGCTATTGTTAAGGCCAAGCATTGTGCTATTCTAATCTCTTCCCAATGACTTTGTTTGCTAGCCGACACTCTGCTATACCAAGCTGGCCAGGTTTTGTTGGTTGATTGCCAAGATTTGAAGGCACCAGCCCAATGTGCCAAACTAGGGTTTGTCAGTCTAAACGGAACCCTGTTGGTTTTGACATTTATGAATTCTGTGGGTTCTATATTGCCGATTGGCCCTAAGAAGAACCGATTGGGATGAGCGAGACTGGGGATTGCAATTTGGTTTGAGAGGTGCTACAGTGGAAAAAGGGAAAATTACAAAGAGCAAAAACCAAATTACAGAAAAGAAGGAAGCTAAAGCCGATGTGACTTACCTCAGGGAACTCGGCCGACGGCGCCGCAAAGGGAGTAGTCGAAGTCGACATCGCTTGGGGAGAAGTCATCGTCGCGCGTAGGTTGCTTGCGGGATCGCTGAGGGCTCCGAGGAGGTTGCCGGTGGAGATTGGGAACGTTTTGTGGCTAAGGCGGTGAGAGCATAAGTGACGGCGTGAAAAACATTGAGGCGGTGGTTATTATTTATAGAGACGCGGTCAGAATCCGATGGAAAGCCCTAGATTTTCTTGGAAGATAAGATCCAGCAAATCCGTAACATTATCAATATAGCGGACTTGGGGGCATGTGTTAACGACCAAATTTGGTAAATCATGCATCGGACGTGAAGATAAGGCCAAAGCCGATTTGGAGGGAATTGGGATTTTTGGAAGCAGATTGCGTGCCAATTACAGATCGAATCGGCTAGAAAGTTCGTCGGCTGATGACCGAATCGGCTAAGTTGTTCGTCGGCCGATACCGAATCGCACAAGATAAGACGATGTGGCCGATTCCGGTAAGATAACATAGGAATCATCTTCGGATTCGTTTGAAGTGCTTCATGAGGATCGCCATGCATGGATAGAGTCCAAAGAAGGCAATTGTATCTATTAATTAGGTCACTTTAAATACTTTTCTTATAGATTATGTCGATAAGAGTCTGCCTAAGGGACTTATCTATAATTTGAATTGTAATAGAGATAGGAGTCGTCTCCGACAAGGACATGTCTTGTATCTGGGTATAAATACGACCCAAGATCATGTAATTTAACAACAATCACTTCAATACAACTTCTGCGCATCGCCACCTTTTCCTTTCAATTACTTCGATGAGTTCTTGCCTTGAGTTGGGCTGCATCGGGATCGATCTCCGACAAAAGGTAAAGCTTTTTATGGCGGCTTGTGCTCTCAGGATTAGTGCTTCCATCATGATGATACTCTAATCCTATTTACGTAATCGTCGAGTTATCATATATGTTGTATAATCTAGATCGATATTGCGATCTAACCCTAATAGGCTAGTCTCTGGTACTAGATAACAACCGATAGGGTTAGATATAAATGTCGACTTAGATTATATAGTGTATCCACCATCTCAAAAAGTTCTCATGGATTTGTTTAGATCTTATGCTTCTTCTTATGCCTAGTGCTGCATCGGTTGAGTCTGAACTACTAGGTAATATTTAGAATCATAATATCTATCATGTCTTATGATTGCTAGTAGAAATAGTATCGGGGTTTCAGCCGATCTTACCTATTTTAGATATCTTGTCTCTTTTGTGTTTACTTGATTTGCTAAATATGCCCTTTATATTAAGATTTCACTGCGACGAAATATGTTAAGCTTGCTTTCGATCTGTTGGGTTATCTTAACCCTTGATCGGTTCTTGTTTAACGTATTTAATCTGTAGTGATATTTTAGTATAAAGTGGTACCAGAGTACTAGCCGATACGCATTAGATCTATGACATCGGCTATGCTATAAATATGTATAATCTTTATCTTAAAGTACTTTTAAATATAAGTGATTTATACTGTCTTGGTACGCTACCGATCTATCCCAATTACTTGGTTTAAATGTATTTCGAGATTTAGATTACATATTATGAATATCTACAGCCTATCGATTAGATTTAATTTCCCTTGGCTGATCCTGTGCATACCGCATCGGCTTAACATCAAATGATACGTCATCAGCCACTAGCCGATTGGCTATCGTTTACGGACTAACACTGTTTTCTTTCTTTGTTTCTTGTTGGTTGCATGATCAAACCATTTGACATGCCCAACGAACCTCAGAAGGAAGATTTGGACCTACACTAGAGTAAAGCAAACCTCTCAGGCCAGTGCGTGATAATTTACAGTCAACACACCCTAAGCATCCTAGGACTACTTTCTGCACATATCCTATCTTAGTATAAAGTTACAACCCACTAAATCCTAAAGCTCAACATGCAAAGATGCCACATCATCCTCCACTAACAATTATTACATTTAAACATCATGCAAGCATGCTATATTATCTATAATTTTACAATTTATTAAATTTTAGAGCTTTAAAATGAAAGCATGTTAAATCATCATCCCACATAATTCACATAATATTTCAATATCTCTCTCCATCATTTTTTATAATATCCTATATACCTATATAGTTCATCCTCACTTAGTTAATGTTATTTTTCCCTTCTCTCATTAAGCCATATCACATCAATTGTTTATTATCCCTAAATGATTAATCTATGGTCCAAATTATGTCCTTCCTTTTTTCTCTAATTAAGCCATATTACCTCATTGTTTTTAGCCCTTCGATGATTAATCTATGGTTAAAATTATCTCCTTTTCTTTTCTCATAAAGCCATATCACCTTATTTTTACATTTGAATCATCATTCTATATAGTATTTAAATTTAAATTATCATAAACCACATCAACTTATGTAAGCTTATGTTGTCTAGCTATCTTACACATTATTTTTACTTATTGTTATAAAACTAAACTTCCGCAGCAACACGCGGGGTTTCACTAGTCTCAATAAAACAATAGTCCCTTAACCATTTTATTATTAATCATCTAAAACCCACATAAGGGGCTAAAATACACTTTGAGCCTAAATCATCCACAAAGCCAATGTGCCATTGTTCATGTTACAAAAGCAAGTGCACCACTCCCAAAGGAAAGAGAAAATGGAAAAAAAGAACACCAACCAAGCAGTACCACCAGATAGCCCATCTAAGTCAACTAGAAGCAAGAGAAATTAATAGTATAATGTTACATGTTTGTGGCCCATCTATGTCATCCCCAGGATACCCTACATTGATATTTTATGTTTGCGCTAACTTTTGTGGCACTGAAATGTGTTAAATTTCTATTTTGGTAGCAGTTGGCCGAACATGTTGTGGTATTGTGTGGAGTTAGCTAATGTAATGAAACATTTATGTTGTGGTACTAAAATGTATGGAGTTGGCCAATGTAATGAAATATTTTGGTATATATGCACTTTTATGTCTAGAGGAGCTCAGTGCTAGGCACCATGTTGAAACTTGTTTGATTTGATAGAAAAAATGGGGGAAAATCTGATTTTCTTTTGCTATCTAGGCAGAAATCATGTGCCAGTAGGTACATTTATCTGTAGAGAGATTACCTAGCCATAGGGCTCCCTAGACAACTATTTACCATGGACGATGAGTTAGAGCAAATAGGTCTTTTCAACACGGTTGAAGTTTAAGAAAAGTCGATGGGATATTATGAAACTTGACAAAGTCAGTGAAAGATTGTAAAAATGTGACAAACTCAATGGTATCGAGTAGATTCTTTCATATAGTAATTCTATCTATATGGTCATATAATAGATATTCATGAACACAATCTGTAAATTTGCAGGCTTAGAAAGAATTCGCTAAAACTGGGTGGGGTAGATAAAGAAGTCAAATATTGTAAACAAATAGAGGAACCATACATCTGTTGGAGAATAACAATGAATGGTTTATGGTAAGGAGTGAAAGCCTGAAGTTTTTCTTTATCAATGGAGGGAATGCAAGTGTCTGTTTATTGTTTGAGTATATTAAATTCAAATTTAATTGCATTTGAGAATCTATTTTGCATAAGCCAAGCATGTGCAACATGACTTATTGATATAAGTACTTATGTTGGTGATGCTACGACGACAGAAATATTAGATAGAAATATTAGCTTGCGAAGAGCTGCCTACTTAGGGCCTGTTTAGTTGCAAAATTTGGTGAAAATTTTTTATCCAAAAAATTTTGAGTAAAAATCTTTTCATAAGAGTAGGTGTTTAGTTGCATGTGAAATTTTTTTTTATAGTAAATGCATGATGCATGCAACTCTCATGCACATATTCCAATCCAAAATTTCACTTTTTTTTGCCAAATCCCTCCCAAAACCAAATTTTTTTCATCCCAACTTTTCACCCATACGTTTAGTTCCAAAATGCCAAAAAGTACTCAAAATCCAAAATCTTTTCACATTTTGGCTGCAACTAAATAGGGCCTTAGCAAGGAGATGGGAGCTATAAAGATTATGGTTGTAACAGATTCTTTGGAGGTGGTTAATATGATGGGAAAGAAAGAAATAAACCTGTCGATCCATGGAACCTTGATCCAAGATTTGAAATCCAGCTTAAGTGATTTTCAAGCTATATGAAGTTAGTTTGGGTTTGCCGCTCGGCGAACATGGTAGCAAATAGGCTAGCAAAGGAAGGTCTTTCTTCTAGTTGTTTCCCAACTTGGCTTTTGGTTCCTCTGGGTTTTATTTTATCTTATCTTGATGAAGATTTTAAGCAGGGTTTTTTAGGTGAATAAAGTGCTACCTGTTTACCTAAAAAAGATCTAAGTACTTGTGTCACATAAACAAATAGTTTTACCCGACTCTCATATCAAACGAACAGTTGATTGAGTGTGACTATTGTGTGATGCATATGTAAACATATGATGAACACCTAATGGCGAGTACTCACTGCTGGGCAAGCCCTATGAAGTCCCGGTTTACAACCCCTTTAGTTCCGGATTGCAAACCAGGATAATAAAAGCAGGACTAAAGATGCCTATTATTGGCATCTTTACCTTTAGTCCCGATTGAAATAACCGGGACTAAAGATTGATCATGTCTCATAGATCATGGTATGGAGATACCAAATCAATATACGTGGACATGTGTTAGAGAACACATTGTTGGATAGACTCACCATGAGACACTACAGGAATTAATGTGTCATTAGTTGGTCTCAAGTAGTGTTGGTGCAAAGTCCTTAGACCTGAGATCATCATGGATTCCAACATGTGTAGTAGCCTAATTTGGGACTACCAAACGCTATTCCGTAACTGGATAGTTATAAAAGTAGTCTTCGGGTTTGCTATGAAACATGTAGTGGGATGTGAATGATCAAGATGGAATTTGCCCCTCCTTTGGAGAGATATCTCTGGGCCCTTCGAGGTAATGGATTATGGAAGTGCATGGCCATGCCGAGTTGATTGAGGAGTCAATTAACAGACAGATAATCCAATACGGTTGAGTGAATGGTTAAGCTATTGAAGGGATGGCACACATATCTTGCCTATAGCTTAATTGGTATCGTGAGGTAAAGGGATTTGTGTACACATTACAGGTTCAGAGCCGATATTATATTCTTGTATACTATGGTGTCAATATGTGATGCTATCGGCTGAGTTGGACTCGAGCCGACGGTCGGCTGAGTTGGACTATAGCCGAAACCGAGTATACCTGAACCTACAAGGTCGCACGCTTAAGGGGATAAGAACAGGCATTCGAGTTGGACTCGGATACGGCTCGATCGGATAGAGTCCTATGGGCTTACGAAGTCCGGCCGGCCAACTCTATGAGATTCGGATAGGATCCGATTCAAAATAGAGTCCCGATGGGCCTCTAGGCCCAACCGGCAACTCTATATAAAGGGGTGAGGGGTGGAGAGCTGCTGCATGCAATTGGAACCGAATCAATCTGATTTGGCACAACAGAAGTCGGCAAGATTAATCTTCATGGAAACCCTCCCCACCTTTGATCCAAAACCCTAGCCTTGCATCTTGTGCTAGCACACGGGTGTTAGGCATTCTGTCCCTGGACGTGTGGATACCGGTAGAGGCGCTGCTACGTTGCGGTGCTGTACGTCGGCTACGAATCGGCTGTGGTGGAATCGGCTGCGGTCGGAAGCATCGGAGCGAGGTGCGCGAGCGCGGTCGGACGACTCGGTGAATCGGCTACTCGGTGAATCGGCTGATTGGTGAATCAGCTGTTCCCAGGAATCGGCTGTCGGCTTGCGGGAATCGGTTGTCGGCAAATCGGCTGTCATCGGCCAGCACTATTCCGGATCGGATAGCTCCTGATTGGCTATTTCCGCTGCATACTCCAATCGGTAATGATCTATCGACCCTTACTTGTAAGTGTTCCTGGTTTGCGCGGTAGAAAAGTTTTGTTTTTAGCTAGCATAGCCTCCGTGTAACCCTTCAGTGGTATCAGAGCTAATCTTGCTTAGTTCGGGTTTTAAATTGGATCTAGAACAAGTTTAGCACGCGGGTTGACTAGATCAATCGGTTTTACGGGATCTGTAGAGGAGAGTAGATGGTAATTGCGTTCCTTGATAGTGTATCGGAATGGCATAATGTGATTACGTCAAAGCAATATCCATAGAACTCGCTTTGAGTTGGGTTCGAGATAGCGTTCCTTGGTAGTGTATCGGAATGGTATAATGTGATTATGCCGAAGCTGCCTCGTAGTCCGACCTTGTTTGCTGCCTTGCGCCTACGCAAACCATCTCCCTTGATAGTGTATCTGCCTACCGCCGTGTGCGTAACCCCTTATAGGTCGTCTCGATGACTTATCTCTGCGATCGGTAGAAAACGTTCTACGCCTAACTTGTTTTTGCAGAGAATGCTTTGAGATGGTATGACCCTATTGTATGAGATGCATGTGATGCGTGTAATATTCTTTCATATGTGCAATCCCCGTAATATTCTTTCATACGTACAATGTTTGTAATATTCTTTCACGACCTACGAGTCGATGTAATCTTCAATTAGAGCTTCTATAGTAGTAGCTTAGTTTGAAGAAATCAAGCATTCGGCACTCGGAAGAACGGTGATGAAGATGGAGATCCTCTACACCGGCATGGAGATGGAGATCACCATGTGAAGGGGGCCATACTATTTCATTATATGCTATTCTACCTGCTTTCATATATGTGATATGTTTGTTTGATAGGATAGCATCCCTCGCAAAATTAAGTAGTAATGATGCCCTTCCAAATGTTGCACCCATCATCGTTATGCTCGTCAATGGTGGGTCTGCCCAAGCAGAGTGTCATTCTCTATCATAACACGAGGGGTATATGTCGGACATATACAGCAAGAGCATTTGGTTTACTTAACAAGGCTATCAAAATAGTTTTGGTCCTTAGGGCATAGGTTGGCGCCGGGGCATGGAGATGCCACACGGAGATGTGATTAGCAAGGAGTTACTTACCGATGTTATTAATCTTCTAGCCGTGATGCCAAAGCTCACTAGAAATTAATTAACATGTGGATCTTGACCCAATACGTAACCTAGAGGGAAGGTGTAAAATATGTAATGGGAGTCTTATGTTAAATTGTTTAACAATAGACATAGCATAAACATTGTGCTAAACTTTGCTTTTTTCGTTGTAGAATAATGGCAGCTAATACCACACCCGTACCTTTAATTTGCGATCTATTCTCGAAAAGGAAAAATTAAATGGAACAAACTTTATGGATTAGTATCGCAACTTGAGAATTGTACCAAAGCAAGAGCGCAAGGAGTACGTTCTTGAAGTACCTTATCCAGATGAGTTGCCTAATAATGCCACTGCTCCGCACGGAGGGCTTCGAGAAGCACACTAATGATGCCGTAGACATAAGTTGTCTCATGCTTGCTACAATGTCCCCGAGCTTCGAAGCAATACGAGAGCACGATGCTCACAGTATTATTCGGGGACTTCGTGGCATGTTTGAGAACTAAGCTAGGGCCGAGAGGTTTAATACCTCAAAGTCCTTGTTTGCATGCAGGCTTGTTGAGGGGAATCCCGTCGGTCGCATGTGATAAAAATGATTGGCTATATCGAGAGTCTAGAGAAACTAGGTTTCCCTCTAAGCCAAGAGTTGGCTACGACGTGATTCTCCAATCGCTCCCTCCGAGCTTCGAGCCATTCATATTAAATTATCACATGAACAATATGGATAAAACCTTGGCCAAATTGCATGGGATGCTAAAGACAGTGAGGAGAGTATCCAGAAAAACGGTCATCATGTGATGATGATGCGAAGGCTAAGCGCAAACCACATGTCAAGAAACTTTGCACCAAGAGGAAGTTAACTCCCGATGAGATCGCGAGTGCCTCTAATGCAAAGAAGGAAAAAAAGGGGTCGGCGGCATCGATGCTTTGTTTGCTTCTATTGCAAGGAGACAGAGCCCTTGGAAAAGGAACTGCAAGAAGTACATGGAGGATCTCAAAAAGAAGCAAAGTATGACTTCGCTTTAGGTATTAATGTTATAGACATTAATCTTACTACTTCACCTACGACTCTTGGGTATTTGATACCGGATCGGTAGCTCATATTTGCAAATGGTTGCGGAAATGAGAAGAAGTAGAGGCTTAAGAAGGGGCGAGGTGAAACTGCGCGTCGGCAATGGAGCAAGCGTTGCTACGTTCTCCACACGACGTACCACTTCATCTACCTTCGGGATTAGTTTTGGAATTAAATAATTGTTATTGTGTTCTAACACTATGTCAAAACGTTATTTCGCTTCATGTTTGCAAGCGGAAGGATATGATTTTTAGATCAATGGACAATGGTTGTTCAATATATCTCGAGATATGTTTGTTTTCATGCTCCATTGGTGAATGGATTATATGTTTTGAATCTTGAAGTGTCTCCCATCTATAACATTAATACGAAAGGCAACTCTCTAATGATACAAACCCCACGTTTATTTGGCATTGTCGCTTAGGCCATATAAATAAGAAACACATGGAGAAGCTCCATAAGGATGGATTGCTTCACTCTTTTGATTTTGAATCATTTGAGATATGTGAGTCTTGTTTACTTGGTAAGATGACAAAGGCACCTTTCACGGGACACGTGAGAGAGCAAGTGACTTGATGGCACTCGTACATACCGATGTATGTGGACCAATGAGCTCAACGGCCGAGGTGGTTATCGGTACTTCATTACCTTTACCGATGACTTTAGTAGATATGGTTATATCCTTAATGAGGCATAAGTCCGAATCCTTTGAAAAGTTCAAAGAATTCCATAATTAAGTACAGAATCATTTAGGGAAAACAATCAAGTTTCTATGATCGGATCGTGGAGGGGAATACTTGAGCCAAGAGTTTGGTAATCATCGAAAGATTGTGGAATTGTTCCACGTTGACTCCGCCAGAACTCCACAATGGAACGGAGTGTCCGAACAAAGAAATCGCACCTTGTTGGACATGGTGCGGTCGATGATGAGCCAAAGTGATCTTCCGTTATCCTTCGGGGATATGCTCTTGAAACACTGCGGCTCACACTAAATAGAGTTCCATCTAAGTCGGTTGAAAAGACACCATATGAGATATGGACACGGCAACCCCCTAGTTTGTCTTTTCTCAAAATTTGGGGATGCGAAGCTTATGTAAAACGTTTACGTCGACAAGCTCACACCCAAATCGACAAGTGCTTCTTTGTGGGATATCCTAAGGAGACTAAGGGATATTACTTTTTAATCGGGAATAAGGCAAAGTGTTTGTCGCCCGACAAGATGTTTCTTTTGGAGAAAGAGTTTCTTTCAACAAGGGTTAGTGGGAGCAGGGTGCATCTTGAAGAAGTTCAAGAAACACCGAGAAAATGTTTCATGACCACGGAACCACAACGGGAGGAGCAAAGTGTTGTGCCACTGTTGTAGATACACTAGCCCCACGGAGTCGAAAGATCACGTCGTGCGCCCGCAGTACACAGTGCGGAACAACGTGATATATTGTTGTTAGACAACGATGAGCCTAAGACCTATGAGGAAGCGATGGTGGGTCCCGATTCCAACAAGTGGCTTGGAGCCATGAAATCCGAAATAGAATCCATGTATGACAATCAAGTTTGGAACTTGGTTGATCCATCCGATGGTGTCAAAACTATTGAGTGTAAATGGGTTTTTAAGAAAAAGGTTGAAATGGTTGGAAATGTTCACATCTATAAGGCGCGATTGGTGGCGAAAGGTTTTAAACAGATTCAAGGTGTTGATTATGATGAAACCTTCTCGCCCGTCGCAATGCTTAAGTTTATTCGGATTATTCTAGCGATTGCTGCATATTTCGATTATGAGATATGGCGAGATGGATGTCAAAACGGCTTTCCTAAATGGAAACCTAAGCGAGGATGTATACATGACACAACCTCGATAGTTTTATCGATCCATAATCGCCGGAAAGATATGCAAGCTACGAAATCCATTTATGGATTGAACCAAGCATCTCGAAGTTGGAATATTCGTTTTGATGAAGTCATCAAAGGGTTTGGTTTCATCAAAAATGAAGAGGAGGCCTGTGTTTACAAAAGGTCGAGTGGGAGCGCAATTGTATTTCTAATCTTATATGTGGATGACATATTGCGATTGAAAATGATATCCCTATGCTTGAATCGGTCAAGTCTTCATTGAAAAATAGTTTTTCCATGAAAGACTTAGGGAGGCAGCATACATATTAGGCATTCGGATCTATAGAGATAGATCCAAGAGGCTAATTGGATTAAGCCAAAGTACATATATTGTCAAGGTGTTGAAAAGGTTCAACATGCATAAATCCAAGAAAGGTTTCTTGCCCATGTCACATGGCATTAATCTTAGCAAGAATCGGTGTCCTCGGACACATGATGAGCGGAATAAGATGGGTATGGTTCCATATGCTTGGCAATTAGATCCATCATGTATGTCATGCTTTGTACACATCCGCATGTCTCGTACGCTTTGAGTGCTACGAGAAGATACCGATCGATCCAGTGAAGGTCACTGGATCGCCGTATAGAATATCCCTAAGTACTTGAGAAGAACTAAGGATATGTTCCTAGTTATGGCGGTGAAGAAGAGCTCGTTGTAAGTGGTTACACCGATGCTAGCTTCCAAACAGACAAGGATGATTATAGATCGCAATCGGGGTTCGTGTTCGCGTGAACGGAGGCGCACTCACTGGAAGAGTTCCAAGCAGGATACATTCTCGATTCTATAACGAAGGCCGAGTACATTGCGCTTGAAGCCGCAAAGGAGGCTGTTTGGATCAAGAAATTTTTTCTTGGGTGTGATGACCGTGCAAACCGGTCCAATGTCTCTCTATTGTGATAATAGTGGAGCCATTGCGCAAGCCAAGGAACCGAGGTCACATCGAAGTCCAAACACATACTTCGGCGATTTCATCTCATCCGCGAGATAGTGGACAGAGGTGATGTCAAGATATGCAAAGTGCACACGGATCTCAACATAGCCGATCCGTTGACAAAACCTCTCCCTCGGCCAAAACATGAGGCGCACACGAGAGCAATGGGTATTAGATACTTACATAATTGACTCTAGTGCAAGTGGGAGACTGTTAGTGATATGCCCTAGAGGCAACATGGAGATGTTGGATATCATGGTCAATGTTTATGTATTTATGAATAAAGTGTTATTCGGTTCCATGAAATAGACATCTTGTATTGATCAATAAGTATGTGACTTATTTATGAGACTCTATATGCATGAATCTATTTCTAAACGATCCTCGATCATATGTCATATTGTTGGAACAAATATGATTCTAAGATCGGCATGTTTATTGATTGATGATCATGTCTCATAGATCATGGTATGGAGATACCAAATCAATATACGTGGACATGTGTTAGAGAACACATTGTTGGATAGACCCACCATGAGACACTACAGGAATTAATATGCCATTAGTTAGTCTCAAGTAGAGTTGGTGCAAAGTCCTTAGACCCGAGATCATCATGGATTCCAACATGTGTAGTAGCCTACTTTGGGACTACCAAATGCTATTCCATAACTTGGTAGTTATAAAGGTAGTTTTCGAGTTTGCTATGAAACATGGAGTGGGATGTGAGTGATCAAGATGGAATTTGCCCCTCCTTTGGAGAGATATCTCTGGGTCCCTCGAGGTAATGGATTATGGAAGTGCATGGCCATGCCGAGTTAATTGAGGAGTCAATCAATGAGATAATCTAATACGGTTCGAGTGAATGGTTAAGCTATTGAAGGGATGGCACACACATCTTGCCTAAAGCTTAATTGGTATCGTGAGGCAAAGGGTTTTGTGTACACATTACAGGTTCAGAGCCGATATTATATTCTTGTATACTATGGTGTTAATATATATGCCGCTAGGCGCCGCTGTTGATAGATCGGTTGAGTTGGACTCGAGCCGACGGTCGGCTGAGTTGGACTATAGCCGAAACCGAGTATACCGAACCTACGTGTCGCACGCTTAAGGGATAAGAACAGCATTCGAGTTGGACTCGGATACGGCTCGATCGGATAGGGATCCGATTGGATAGAGTCCTATGGGCTTACGAAGTCCTACGCCAACTCTATGAGATTCGGATAGGATCCGATTCAAAATAAGTCCCGATGGGCCTCTAGGCCCAAGCGGCAACTCTATATAAAGGGGTGAGGGGTGGAGAGCTGCTGCATGCAATTGGAACCGAATCAATCTGATTTTACGCAACAGAAGTCGCCGAGATCAAACTCCACGGAAACCCTCCCCACTTTCGAGCCAAACCCTAGCCTTGCATCGCGTGCTAGCACACGGGTGTACGGCGTTCTGTCCCGGGACGTGTGGATACCGGTAGAGGCGCTGCTACGTTGCGGTGCTGTACGTTGGCTACGAATCGGCTGTGGTCGGGCGCATCAGAGCGAGGCGCGTGAGCGTGGTCGGACGACTGGGTGAATCAGCTACTCGGTGAATCGGCTGATTGGTGAATCGGCTGTTCCTAGAAATCGGCTGTCGGCTTGCGGGAATCGGCTGTCATCGGCCAGCACTGTTTCGGATCGGATAGCTCCTGATTGGCTATTTCCGCTGCATACTCCAATCGGTAATGATCTATCGACCCTTACTTGCAAGTGTTCCTGGTTTGCACGGTAGAAAAGTTTTGTTTTTAGCTAGCGTAGCCTCCGCGTAACCCTTCAATGTCGTCAATGCCATCGTAATACGTGCTAGTTGTACCATCGTATCTTATGGCATCGATGCGAACAACACTGTTTTGGTTCGTGTTCTTTCTGTCTTGGGCTCTTGTATAAAATGTATACCCATTGATTTCATATGCTTGGAATGTCATGATAGAGCAAGATGGTCCCTTCGCCAAGAAGGCTAGTTGTTGGTCAATCATTCCGTTGCCCATGAGATGTTGTCACAACCAAGCAGGGAAAGTATGTTGTCACAGCCAAGCAGGGAAAGTATCTATGTGATGGCGTGTAATCCAGGCATCGGTCTTACCGATGTTTTTGGAGCGAACAATCGCCAAGTGCTCCTCGATGTAAGGAGCCACCAACAAAGATTGTTGCAAAACCATGAAATGTGCTTTACAGAATAATTCATTGTCTAAGGTCATTATTGTTTTCCTTCCAAGAGTCCCCTTTCCCCGTAGTCTCCCTTCATGGCTTGATTTGGGCACCCCAATTGGACGAAGGTCTTCAATAAAGTCCATGCTGGCCTCCGGACGAGAACGGTTACGAACGTACTTCTTTAGAACGTCCATGTACCTCTCAAAAGGGAACATGTTGTGTAGGTATACAGGAGGAGGGATACGGATCTCTTTGACAAGGTGACATAGAAGATGCATCATGATATTGAAGAAGGAAGATGGAAAGATCATCTCAAAGCTGACAAGACATTGCACCACATCATTTGAAAGGCTTCTAATCTATCTGGATCAATGATCTTCTGCGAAATTACGTTCAAGAAAGCACATAGGTTTGGTATTATTATCCAGACATTATTAGGAAGGGATACCCTGAATTATAACAGGAAGCAGCTATGTCATCAGCACGTGGCAGTCATGGGACTTTAGGTTTGTGAACTTCTTCTCCTTCGTGCATATCATTCCCTTTATATTCGAGGAGTATCCAGATGGTGCCTTGATGCTCTCAAGGCATTCAAACATACTTTCCTTTTTCGCCTTGCTTAGAGTGTAGCTGGCTGGACTCAAGTTATCGCTTCCTTTCTCCTTTGGTTTTGGGTGAAGGTCGTCTCGTTGTTCCATATGCTTGAGATCATTACATGCTTCAAGTGTATCTTTCGACTTTCCATATACCACCTAGGAAGCTCAGCAGGTTGACGCAAAGGTTTTTTTGTGAGGTGCATCACGTTGAATGCGTGGCGGGCGTCCAAAACTTCCCAATAAGGTAACTCCCAAAAAATAGATTTCTTCTTCCACATCGCCGCGGACCATTTTCACTTGCTATAGATTGGCTGTCAGGTCCCTTTCTAGATACTACTTTTAGGTCTTTCACCATGGCAAACATGGCTTTTTCGTTACGATGTTTTGGCTTAGTACGGTGGTCTGCCTTCTATTCAAAATGTTTGCCTTTCTTCCGGACAAGGTGGCTTGCAACAAGAAAGCGAAGATGGCCCATGTACACAACCTTCTTACAATGTGTCAAATACGTACTTTGAGTTTCATCCATACAGTGGGTGCAAGCCTTGTACCCCTTGTTTGATTGTCCGGATAGGTTGCTAAGTGCAGGCCAATCGTTGATGGTTATGAACAGCAACACCCGTAGGTTAAATTGCTCCTGTTTGTCCTCATCCCACACGAGGACACCTTCTTCTATGAGTAATTTCAGATCTTTGACCAATGGTTTTAGGTACACATCAATGTCGTTATCAGGTTGCTTTGGGCCTTGAATAATAATCGGCATCATGATGTATTTTTGCTTCATGCATAGCCAAGGGAGGAGGTTATAGATACACATCGTAACAGGCCAAGTATTGTGGCCGCTACTCATCTCTCCAAATGGATTCTTGCCATCCGTACTTAAATCGAACCTTTGTTTCATGCATCCTCTCTTATGTCTGTAAATATTATGTTGATGTTTCGCCACTATGACCCATCAGCGGGGTGTCTCAGCATCCCGTCTTGTTAGCGTTCTTCTGCGTGCCAGCGCATCATTCTAGCATCCTCTTTGTTCTTGAATAAACGCTTGAGTCGTGGTATTATAGAAAAATACCACATCACCTTAGCAGGAACTCTCTTCTTCGAAGGCTATCCATCAACTTCGCCTGGATCATCTCGTCTAATCTTGTATTGTAGTGCTTTACAAACCGGACATGCTTCTAGGTTCTCGTTCTCTTCCCCGTGATAGAGGATACAATGTTCGGACATACGTGTATCTTCTGTACTTCCAGTCTTAGAGGGCAAACTAACTTCTTAGCTTCATACGTTGATTCCGACAATTCGTTTTCCTCTGGAAGAATGTTCTTCATGATTTTTAATAACTCGCCAAATGCCTTGTCACAAACACCATTTTTAGCCTTCCATTGCAAAATTTCAGCATGGTACCTAACTTTTTGTGCCCCTGTTCGCAACCTGGGTACAATGACGTTTTGTGGTACGCTAACATACGCTCTAATTTCTACATCTCCTTTTCACCTTCGCAGTCCTCCTTTACGTCGCACAACATATGATCACGATCATCGACACCGTTATTATCTTCAACATCCTCGTCCGCCTCGCCTGCTGTATTTTCTTCAAATCCACCGTAATGACCGTAGTCCGAAATGTTGTTGTCTTCTTCATCTTCTTTCATTGCAACCCCTACCTCTACATGCGATGTCCAACAATTGTAGTTAGGCATGAATCCCAACTGAAACAAGTGGGCATGAATAGTTTTTGATGTAGAATACTCCTAGTTTTTGTACGTTTTGCATGGGCAAGGTATGAATCTCAATAGATCGCTTGTGATGATGCGATTAGGGCTTCCGAAGCAACTATAATCCCCCTCATGAACTTAAGCGTGGAATGCTTGTCGATTTTTGTGATCGGAAATTCCTCCGGTCAGTTGGTGAACTTGTCGACCAGGGGTTAGCAATCTTGGAATGGAGATTTTTACCGAAGGGACTGAAATTACCAAAATTTCAAAAATTTTGGTACTTTTGGATGAATTTTGGATGAATTTAAATAAAATTTGACCAAATTAATAAAAATTCGGACAAAACTAAAAATTTCGAGTGAGATATGTGCTTATCAGGAAGGACGGAATACCAAAATTTCGGGAATTTCGAACCGAATTACAATCCCTTCTTGTCGATGGCCACGTACAAGTGTTTGTAGCCTCCAAAAGCTCGTGGAAAAGGCCTCAATATGTCCAGCCCCCAGACCGTGAAAGGTCACGAAAGGGGGACGGTTTGAAGAGGTTGCGTCGATTGATGGATTTGCTTGGCATGAAACTGGTAGGCTCGACACCGCTGCACTAGCTCGGCTATGTCCTGGAGCACCGTTGGCAAGTAAAAGCCCAGAAGAAAAGCTTTTTCGACGAGGGTGCGAAACGTAGTGTGGCTACTGCACTCTCCTTCGTGAATGTCAAAGAGGATTTTGATGCCGGTCTTTCGAGGTATGCACTTGAGCGGCACGTCGGTATCGAGGTATGCACTTGAGCGGCACGTCGGTAGAGATCCCCTTCCACCATGACGTATTGCTTGGACAGGTGAGTTCGAAGCAGGAAAGCTCGAATTTCATCCATCCACGAGATTGTGTTAGCTTCGGTCTCAAGGACTTGAGCCAGGACACATGGTTGCGAGGATTCTCCCACCGTGAGTGACATTGACGGTGAGCTTGGAGATCTTTCATCTGGGGGCTCGGACAACACCACCATCCGGCTTTCGAGCACTTCTTGGAACACTTTAGGCGGCACCGGAGCCCGTGATGACGCTGGCCTTGACAACTCATCGGGTGGCGGAACTCCGAGCGTCGGGGACTGAAACCAAGCATGAGAATGAACTTAACAGGGTATAGAGATGCTCCCATAAGAAGGAATTGGACTAGAACTCACTGAGGTGAGAGTTTCCAAATCAAGTGGCCATGGCGGCTTTAGGTCGGCACCAAAGAAAAGATTGGGCAGTGGCTGATCTTTGCTTGAGGAGAGGCAAAAACAAAGTCAAGTGGATCATAAGAGATCATGCGTGTAGTTGGATGGGCGTGAGCTTAGTCACCGGGAACGCGGGACGATGCCCCATTCCAGGTTCCGGGGACGGCGTCCCTAATCGAGATACGGGGACGAAGTGGGACGAAGCTAGGGTCGAAGCGGGAACGGCGGCCGGAGCGATGTTCCTGTGCGGGGTGGAACGCAAGAGGGGGCGGCGGGAACGGTAGCCGGGAACGCTCCGAGTGTGACGCCTCGTTCTTGCTCACTTGCTGTTTAATGAGATCTATCAGGCAGACCAATAGGCAGCAGAGCAAACACCTCATATGAGCGTGACGCCTTGTTCTTGCTCACTTGCTGTTTCACTTGCTCATATATTCTTTTGCCTCATATAGTCATAGGCCCATACGAACAGGCAGTAGAGCAGACACCTCTTCGTCCCAGCCGTATCGTCCCGAAATATCGTCCCAAACTAGCATGGTTCGTGTCCCATGTAAGAAAAAACGTGCTGATTCTGTATACCCCTCTCGTTCCAGGTTTTTCAATACTAGCGTCCCTCATTCCTCGTCTTCGTTCCTCGTCCCCATCGACCCGGGAACATGGCGACATGGCGTGGAAGCTTTGGCAGGGTCGACTGGGGCGGGTAGTTTGGCCAAGATGCAAGCATCATGAGCTGGGCTAAATTTGCCAGGACTGGCAAAAACAGCTTGCTCTTGCCTGGGCTGTGGGGCCCGAATTAGAGATGGGCCCGACATGAAAAATGTGTTCACGGGGTTGCCTACCATGCCGACTAAACAGATTGGATTAACAATCAAGGAAATGAGATAAAACGCAAGAAAGAGAGAGAGGACTCCTCTCAAGTGAACAGTAACATGGATTTTCCAATTTTGACAGAGGGTTTGACTAGTTGGTTAGAGGAGCAAACATACTCCAATCCGAATGAAACTTGGTGACAAGGCTGGCAACAAGGTATAGAATTTTTGGGAAAGGTTGAAAACTGAAGATTAGTTGGGGCGGCGAAACCTGTTCCTCTAGCACGTGAGGACGTATCACAGTTCGACAAGGTCCTTTCATGCACGAATGATGACATGCAATGCAATGCACATGAAAAATGGTTTTATGCATTAATGAACGAAAATGGGCTGTTACAAGGAACTTAATGATGCATAGGAGGAGGTTGTCATAGCTATAGCTGGCCATATGGCCCAAAACCCGACAGCCCGGTACGAAGCTTGATTTTTTGGCCCGGCCCAAGCACGACCAGGCCCGAACGCTGTCGTGCCTGGGCTGGCCTGGCACGGGGCACCGTGCCATGTTTGGGCCGAACCCTCGGCCCAGCGGGCGGGCACGGCTCGACACGATTTTTTGCCCATGGCCCGAGAGCGGCCCGACCCATATAAAACGCGGTCGCCCACCCGATCACCCTAACCCTAGCCGCCCGTGCCTCTCCATCTTCGCCCAAATGCGTCCGCCGCCACCCGTGCTCCTCCATCCAGATCCAGCCTCTCAGCCCCTCACCGTCGGCCGCCGCCCTCACCCCTCCACTCTCTGGGCCGCCACGCGCGAGCCTGCCGCCGCCAATACGCCCCGGTTCCCCCTTCCCCTCTCTCTAGTCTCTCCCCTTTGCTTGATCTATTCTTCCTCGAGTCCGGCAGCTCCGGGGGTGCTCGCTCGCTCCGTCGCTTGTGGATACTGCTCCCGCCCCCGCTGGCAATCCGTCCCCAGTTCCCTCCTTCCCTCTCTCTCCCCACCTCGTCTCAATCTTATGTTGATTTGTTCTTCCTTGAGTCCGGCCGAGTGCTCGCTCCGTCGCTCTTGGATACTGCTTCGTCGTCCCACGTCGTCATCTCCGGCTTCAGGCTCCGGCCTGAAGGTTCGTCCCCTCCCCCTACTTACTCTAACCCCTAACCTAACCCTAACTACCTAAGTCCTAAGTCCTAACTCGATGAGTTTCTGATGCAGGCCGTTGAGGGACGGAGCTGTTGAGGTGGTGATCTTGACGGAGGAGCAGGACCGGAGTGGAGTAGAAGAGGTTGTGATGGCGTCTGATCCGAATCAGACTACCACCAATCACGACCTTGTGCTTCAAGGGCTGGCCGAGGAGGACGACGATGACCTGGCCGGAGATGCAAACGCATTGTTCGATAGTTCTCTTGCGCTGATCAATGTTGATGTTGTTGCTGCTCCAGATAATGGGGCTTCCACGGCTGCAACTCCGACGGCGACGGCGGCCACGGACTCCACCAGCTCTAGAGGGGCGTCGTTGGCCTCCTTGAAGAGGACCAGATCCGGTGTCTGGCAAGACCTGGACAAGATCTTCGAGGAGGTAAACGGCAAGAAGGTTCTGGTTAGTGCCAAATGCATTCACTGCAAAACTGTTCTTTCTGCTAAGTCTTCTAGTGGTACTGGTCATTTACTTAGACATCAACAGTCTTGCCTAAAGAAATCTGCCCATGCTGCTGTTGTTCAATCTATACTTGCTATGAATCCTGATGGTACTGTTAGGAATAGGGAGTATAGCCCTGTTGTTGCTCGTTCTGAGTTGTGTTGTTTGATTGCTAGACTTGATTTGCCTCTGGTATTGGTGAGTATGATGCATTTGAGGAGTACATCCAGCGTGCTCATAATCCTATCTTTAAGAAAGTATCTAGGCAAACCACAAATAGAGATATGGCTAAGCATTTCAATGAGCGTCGCTTTAAGATTAAGGATTATTTGCAATCTAGTGTATCTTCTGTTGCTATTACTTCTAATATTTGGTCTGGCAATGCTAAGGAAAATTATCGTACTATGGTTGCTCATTATGTAAATGCTAATTGGATGTTAGAAAAGAAGGTTTTAGGATTTAGGCTCGTTGATGAGTCTCATTCTGGTATTAATATTGCAGAGCGTATTGCTATTGTTTTAGATGATTATGGATTGAAAGATAAGGTTATCTCAGTTTCACTTGATAACGCATCTGCTAATACCTCTGCCATGACACATCTAACACCTATGTTATCTGGATATCTTGGTTGTGACCCTGATCCTAGTCGTTCACTGTTGCATCAGAGATGTGCATGTCATATTATTAACCTCATTGTTAAGTCTGGTTTGAAAAGGCTTAAGCCTTATACTGATGCTTTCAAAACTGCAGTTTCATTCTTAAATTCTTCTAATACTTGTATTGCTGAATATAAGAACTTTTGCATTGCTAAGGGGGTTAGGCCTCGTAAATTTCAGCTAGACATGGATGTTAGATGAAATTCAATATATCTCATGCTCAAGCATCTCATGCCATATAAGAGTACATTTCATTCTTTTATTGCAATTAAATAGGTCTCAGCTGATAATAGACCTCTCTTGCCTGATTCTCACTAGCAAATTGGTGAACAAGCACTTGAATTTCTTGAATTGTTTTATGAATCCACTGTTGCTCTTTCTCGTGTTTACTATCCAACTAGTCATTTAATGTTGCATCATATTTATGATATTGCTACACATTTGCATCACCATGAACATGATGAGATGTTAAGATTTGTGGTTAGTACCATGAAACTAAAATTTCTCAAATATTGGCAAAAAATCCCTATGTTATATTCTTTTGCCTTTATTTTGGATCCTAGAGCTAAGATGAGAGATTTTCATAACATTCTTCAACTGTTATCAGTTCCCACTAGCACTGATTACTCTGCCTATTATGGTGAAGTTAGAAATGCAGTTTATTTGCTTTTTTTAAAATATGAGCGGAAGTTTTTCTCTGTTAGATTGCAAAGACCACCTCAATCAATAAATACTTCAGGTAAGAGAAGGCAAGTTTAGGGCAAGATATTTGGTGTTGATGGTGTAAGTGGTCTTCCTCCTTCTACTTCCACTGCTACTACTCCTCCAGCTCCTATATGTGTTGTCTCTGAGTTATCTGCCTATCTTGATAGTGACACTGTCACATGTTATGATGATGATTTCAACATTATTAATTGGTGGCATGAGCACAAACTAACCTATCCAATCCTCTCTATATTAGCCAAGGATATTATGTTTGTTCCTGTCTCTACTATATCTTCAAAGTCAACTTTTAGTCTCACTGGCAGAATTCTTGAGGATCGACCAAGGAGCTTGACACCTGAGATGGTTGAGATGCTTACATGCATCAACGATTGGGAGCTTGCAGATGCTCGAGCTCAGCATGCTATTGAGAACAAAGAGCTCGAAGCTTCTTTTGTAGATTTGTATCTTGATGACTCAACCTCCTTGGTGTAAGTATAAATTTCTCATTTAATTAAGATTAAAACATTGAATCATTGCATTTGCATATGGATTGAATCATTCAATATGTTTGTAGGGCTGGTGGCTCTAGCAGCAACCAGCACTAAGTGCTAGGATGGTGTTGCGCATCGCCGCGCTGGTCGGAGGGTGAAGTATTGTGCTTTCGCCGTGCCGTGGCTATGCCGTTGTTCTATGTGTGCACATGTGGCTTTGGCTGTGATTTCTTTAATGTACTGCTACCTGTGGGTATTGCTTGCTATGTGGTTGTTCCATTCATGTGGTCTGTAATATTGAATGGTTGAACTATGTTGAACATGAAGAATTATAAATTGAGAATAGAGCTTGTTGTACTCTTTTTTCCTTTCTAGGGTTTTCTTACGAGGTGTGAGTTTGTACTTAGAAAGGTTTTTAATGAGGCAGCATCACAATGACACAATGTCATTGTGATTAAAAAGGCTCTATTCTCAATCTTTATTTTTCATCTACTTTCTTATAGTGTATTTCTATGTGTGATTCAATGTGTCATGTATATGCTCAATTGCTCATATATATATATGCTCAATTGCTCATGTCTTTGCTCAATTGTTTCTGTGTGTGATTCAATGTTGGAGATCTATGTGTGCATATGTGGCTTTGGCTGTGATTTTATAAACTCGTGCTTCGGACCGGCCTGTTATCCTTGGTTGGGCCGTGCTTTTTTGTGCCGGCCCGGCCTGAAATCGGCCCGTCGTGCCGTGCCTGGGCTGAAGATTGAGCACGCGGTCTGGCATGGCCCAGCCCACAATGTTTTTGTGCGGGGCCTGGCCCGAAGAAAACGTGCCGGGCCGTTTTGTGCTTGGGCCCAGGCCGGGCCGGGCGGACCATATGTCCAGCTATAGTCATAGCTGAGCAAGACAAGTCATTACACCTCCTCCTTTGAACTTATTGAATCTATTGCGAAATGTTTTGTTTGTAACTACATTGCATGCTACATTACACCTCCTCCTATATTGTTGCATGTGCCTATCCTTTGATATTGATGCTAGGTACCTTGATGCCATGCACTACTTTATATCGATAGTCAATTTATTGACAAATGCTTAGAAATGCTTCGCAGATGATTTAACATCCCATATTTATTCCAAATCTGGAGGCTACCAAAAACAAATAAACAAAACACAAGTATTGAATTCACTCCAAATTTTGGCAGAGTCTCCCCTAAAAATGGAGCATTCTGAACAAATAGAAACATATAGAATTCATGATTATACTGCATCAACGACAAAAAACATCGTAGCCCATAATAAAAACCCAAAAGCATATCTCAATCATCCACAATACCATCTCAACCATAATTAAACAATAACAATCTTTATGAATCAATGTTCGCTACTAGATATGAAATATGTGTGTGATCTGAAGATAACTATGCCTATCCTCAAGCATGCCTCGTTCATCAGGTACCTAAAAGCCAAAGAAACATAAGGGTGAGTATAAAATACTTAGCAAGCACAATCAGAACTGAAAAAATGTAGAAAACCAGGAACCATGAATAATGAATTGTGATCAATCCTGAAACAGTAGTTTCCGTTTAAAACGGACACATCCTGAAACATCCTTAGAATTTACCGGTAAAGCCGAGCAAGTGGGGCCAGCACTTATTCATAGGAACATGAATATAAGAACGAATTGCACATCCGGATCCACCGGAACACGAATATAAGAACGAATTACACATCCGGATCCATCGAAACATGAACTGAATTTAAACAGATAACTTGAAACTGGATTCATGAAATAGAGGTAAAGGAATGAACATGAATTGCAAAGACACTGGATCAAAGAGCAATCGCTGAGGAAGATAGTCATTAGGCCAATCATAAATTCATCATGCACTTGCCCAAGTAGGGCCAACACTTACTCACAGGAACATGAATATAAGAACAAATTGCACATTCGTATCCACCGAAACATGAACTGAATTTAAATAGATAACTTGAAACTGGATTCATGAAATAAAGGCAAAGCAATGAACATGAATTGCAAAGACACTGGATCAAAGAGCAATCGCTGAGGAAAATAGTCATTAAGCCAATCATAAGTTCATCATGCACTTGCCTTATGCTTGACGCGAACTTGACGTCACGGCCTTGCACAGGAAATTCTCAAACCTGTAGAATATAACTAAACTCAGGTGCTAAATTCAGACCGAGAGCAATTCTACTCTATGGTAATGAATTGAGCGCAAACGAACTATCCAAACCAGATTTCACCAATTTCCCGAAATTAGGTTCAATTTCAGGGCTGAATATTGTTTTTACCATAACTCTCGATCCGCTTAACCGAACCAAGCAAATAAATACTTTTTGAGCATCTATAGAAAATTTCCTACAACTTTTCTTTAGGTTAGGAAGACAGATCTGGCACCTGTCGGGGTCTAGAAATTAATTTACAGAACGCGGGCACACTCAACTAAACAGGACAGCAGAACCGTTTTTACCATAACTTCTAAACCGTTGATCCAAACTGAATGAAACCAGCGCCATTAGAAAGATATTGGAAAACGTTACGACTTTTATTTTGACATCCTACCCAAATTACGCATATTCTATTCGCAGTTCTGGAAAAACAGCCTGGCTGTCTAGCAGTTAATTTAGTAGAACGAAATTTATTATAAACTAATCTCATCCCCCTTAACCAATAATCGGCAACAAACGTATTGGAGATCTGCTTGTAGCAACGCATCATTACCTGGCTGTGTGGATTTGTGATGGTTGAAGAAAGAACGGGAGAACCAACGCCAGCAACAAAGGTACACGGGCAGAGGCAGTAGGCTAGTTGATTCACCCCAATAAAACAGAGGAGAATTGATTATCAGGGCATTTTACCCCAATACAAGATTAATGGAGAAGTAATCTGGTACAACACCTGATGGGGAACGGCGGGAGGCAGCCCTGCAGCAGCGACCAGCAGCGTTGCCAGCGACGACCGGCAGCAGCGGCGGCGAAGAAAGGAGATGGACCGGCGGCGGCAAGAGCAGGGGGCAGGAGCGCGTCTCAGGATGGTGGCTATAGGTGGCCAAATGGACGGCCCGGCCCGGCATGGCATGGGCACGTCCGTGACACGGCCCATTACGACACGACCCGTTAGGCACGGCTCCTGTAGCGGGCCATGCCGTGCCGACCCATGTGTCGTGCCCCCGGCCCAAGCACATGGCACGGGCCCGTTAAAGGCCCATGGACCGAGGTCGGCCTGATAACACTATTTGTCACTATTTTGGCCTGTTAAAGGCCCAAAGGCTGCATTTTATCCTGTAGCAACTATTGCTACAGTACCTGCTACAATGCTTACTACAGTAACGAGCCGTGCCGTGTCGGCCCGGCCCGTTTCACCCACGGGCTGTGCCGTGCCGTCCGCTATAGGAATGCCCATGCTCGTGTCGGCACTTTCGGCCCGGCCCATCTGGCCACCTATAATGGTGACGGCGTGAGGGAACGAGCAAGAATGGGAGGCGGCGGCGAGAGGGATCGAGCAGAAAAAGAACAGGAGTTTTAGTCTCTGTCACGTGACATAACAAGACATCCAACGGCTCAAATTTGTCGCCATCAAAACCAGGCAGATTCATGTCCGAACAAGACACATGAGTAATCAAATAGATTCATCTCGACGAGATCTATGCAGCCACGGTGTCCCATCGTCCAAACGATCCACTGTTAAAAAGTCAAAAAATTTGGTCAAATCACAAGAAAAAGCATGGGATGTCACAATGATTATATTCTATGATGAATAATGGATGGGATGGGAATGATCGCTATGGGTAGAGAGTGGTTATATTTTAAATGTCACTTTTATGATACACATGTAAAACATTTGTGAAAATCAAAGTTATGAAAAAACTATTTTCGATTGGGGCGGCATTTGGGTGGTTGCTGGAAAAGGTTAGTGCTGACCCTAGTTGAGAAACTGGTAGAAAACTAGTAATATATCCCTGCTAACGCTATAGTAATATAATTGATCACTCCTTTTTAAATCCAAGCATGCATGCAAGCCAGAAAAAAGGAGCAAATTTCGGATAACCTGCATGCATGCAATCTAGAAAAAAGGGCAAATCTCGGATAATCTCTCGTAATTAAATCCATGCATACATGCATACAATAAAAATAAGAAATAATATAAAACAAAGAAGTAGACTCTGATTTTCGTTCGTTGGATTATGAGTGAGTAAGAAAAAGAGGTTACATCTGAACCATTGCTAAGATATATTATAAGTGGTAGAAAAGAAATGAAGAGAGTATGACTAAATAATTCTGGTGGGGTGACACTCCAGTCATGACCGGTTATGAACATCATGTGTTCAGTTGTGTTAAGAATGAAGAAAGATAATAGTGCATTTGTTAAAATGACATGTGGAGTAAAATGAACCTTTGTTTGCTTTCCTTTCCTTTGATACCTAAGTGTCCAAGACTTCATGACATCTAGGAATTAGGCGTCCAATTTTTACCTAAAAAATCGGACGATCCCTCTTGTGCTTGCTCTTCACCATACAACTGCTACACATGCACCTGCCATGCCATGTTGTCATGCATGTACCTTCCACCCCTCCTCCCTCTATCTTTTCTCTCCATTCTCTCACTTTTTATGAACTTTAAAAATCTTTTTTCTCCCAAAATATCTATGTGATTTATTATTTGTTTGCATAGTAGGATTTGTTATAATTTAATTTTATAACAAGACCACACATAATTTATTAGGATAAAAAAATATATGGGTCCCAAAAAATGAATAGATGTTTCATTGCCGATAGAAAATTATTTCATCACTTGGTCCAATATTTCATCTTACTTTATATAATGTTACGAAAGGTGCAACAACAAAAAATATATTGACTGCAACAATGACAACCACTATACGAAACACTAAGTCCAAACAAGTGAAACATACAAAAAAATTATATGAAACATACAATGTATTTGCAAATACTTAATTTTATTAAAATATTTTTATACTAGGTATGATACATCCAGTAATAAGTATTAAAACATCAGAAAATATACTTGATGTAACATCCAAAAGAACTGAAGGGTTACGCGGAAGCTACGCTAGCCAAAAACAAAAAAAATCTACCGCGCAAACCAGGAACACTTGCAAGTAAGGACCGATAGATCGTTACCGATTGGAGGCGTGCGAAACAACTAATCAGTGGCTATCCGATCCGGATAAAGGTAGCCGATTCTCGCAAGCCGACACCGATACCGGGATGCCCGATTCGCCAATCGCCGATTCGCAGATGCCGTAGCCGATCCGGGCCGATCAACAGCGCACAACGTAGCGCCGCTTCTACCGTATCCACACGTCCGGGGACAAAACGTCGTACACCCGTGTGCTAGCACGCGATGCAAGGCTAGGGTTTGGCTCGAAAGTGGGGAGGGTTACCGTGGAGATTGATCTCGTCGACTTCTGTTACACGCGATGCAATTGACGTGTCGCGGCTCTCCACCCTTCCTCCTTTATATAGAGTTGGCCGCGGGACTAGTGGCCGATTAGGACTCTATTTTGAATCGGATCTCATCCGTATCTCATAGAGTTGGCCGCCCACACGTCGTAAGCCCATAGGACTCTATCCGATCGGATCCCTATCCGATCGAGCCGTATCCGAGTCCAACTCGAATGCCTTCTTATCCCCAAGCGTGCGACCACAGTAGGTTCGGGTATACTCGGTTTCGGCTATAGTCTAAATTAGCCGATCGTCGGCTCGAGTCCAACTCGGCCGGCACATCACTGCGGCGCCTAGCGGCACATATTGACACCATAGTATACAAGAATATAATATCGACTCGAACTGTAATGTGTACACAAATCCCTTTGCCTCACGATACCGGTTAAGCTATAGGCAAGATGTGTGCCATCCCTTCAATAGCTTAACCATTCACTCGAACCGTATTGGATTATCTGCTCGTTGATTGACTCCTCAATCAACTTAGCATGGCCATGCATTTCCATAATCCATTACCTCGAGGGCCCAGAGATATCTCTCCAAAGGAGGAGCAAATTCCATCTTGATCACTCACATCCCACTCCATGTTTCATAGCAAACCCGAAAACTACCTTTATTACTACCCAGTTACGGAATAGCGTTTGGTAGTCCCAAAGTAGGCTACTACACATGTTGGAATCCATGGTGATCTCAGGTCTAAGGACTTTGTACCAACACTACCTGAGACCAACTAATGGCACATTAATTCCTGTGGTGTCTCATGGTGGGTCTATCTAACAATGTGTTCTCCAACACATGTGTCCATGTTTATTGATTTGGTATCTCCATACCCATGATCTATGAGACATGATCATCAATCAATAAACATGCCGATCTTAGAATCATATTTGTTCCAACAATATGACATATGATCGAGGATCGTTTAGAAATAGATTCATACATAAAGAGTCTCATAAATAAGTCACGTACTTATTGATCAATACAAGATGTCTATTTCATGGAACTGAATAACACTTTATTCATAAATACATAAACATTGACGTGATATCCAACATCTCCATGTTGCCTCTAGGGCATATCACTAACAAGAACATCACATGCAACATTTAGAAATTACCCGATGAAACATGAGAAAATACTCGTTGTAAATATTAAATAACACTATGTGCAATATTCATGAAATATCCAATGCAATAAAAAATTAAAAAATCATTGGAATATAAGCTTGTGAGATCTTGTTATGAAGATTTAATTGTGATAAATCCAACAGTGTAATTAGTTCGTAAAAACAAATTATTAATTTTAAAGAAAACATATTTAAAATATAGTTGAAAAGGTTGTTATACGTATCGAGTAGGAGAGAGAAGAGAGTCATGCTCACTCTGTGGGTTTTGTTAGTGATATGCCCTAGAGGCAACATGGAGATGTTGGATATCACGTCAATGTTTATGTATTTATGAATAAAGTGTTATTCAGTTCCATGAAATAGACATCTTGTATTGATCAATAAGTACGTGACTTATTTATGAGACTCTATATATATGAATCTATTTCTAAATGATCCCTGATCATATATCATATTATTGGAACTAATATGAATCTAAGATCGGCATGTTTATTGATTGATGATCATGTCTCATAGATCATTGGTATGGAGATACCAAATCAATAAACATGGACATATGAGTTAAAGAACACATTATTGGATAGACCCACCATGAGACACTACAGGAATTAATGTGTCATTAGTTGGTCTCAGGTAGTGTTGGTACAAAGTCCTTAGACCTGAGATCACCATGGATTCCAACATGTGTAGTAGCCTACTTTGGGACTACCAAACGCTATTCCGTAACTGGGTAGTTATAAAGGTAGTTTTCGGGTTTGCTATGAAACATGGAGTGGAATGTGAGTGATCAAGATGGAATTTGCCCCTCCTTTGGAGAGATATCTCTGGCCCCTCGAGGTAATGGATTATGGAAATGCATGGCCATGCTAAGTTGATTGAGGAGTCAATCAACAGACAGATAATCCAATACGGTTCGAGTGAATGGTTAAGCTATTAAAGGGATGGCACACATCTTGCCTATAGCTTAATTGGTATCGTGAGGCAAAGGGATTTATGTACACATTACAGGTTCAGATCCGATATTATATTCTTGTATACTATGGTGTCAATATGTGCCGCTAGGCGCCGCATTGACAGTGCCTGGCCGAGTTGGACTCGAGCCGACGATCGGCTAAGTTAGACTATAGCCGAAACCAAGTATACCCGAACCTGCTGTGGTCGCACGCTTAAGGGGATAAGAACAAGCATTCGAGTTGGACTCGGATACGGCTCGATCGGATAGGGATCCGATCGGATAGAGTCCTATGGTCTTATGACGTATGGGCGGCCAACTCTATGAAATTCGGATAGGATCCGATTTAAAATAGAGTCCTGATCGGCCATTAGTCCCAGTCGGCCAACTCTATATAAAGGGGCGAGGGGTGGAGAGTTGTTGCATCGCATTGAACCGAATCTGCAACAGAAGTCGCCGAGATCAATCTCCACGGAAACCCTCCACACTTTCGAGCCAAACCCTAGCCTTGCATCGCGTGCTAGCACACGGGTGTTCGGCGCTCGTTCCGGACGTGTGGATACGGTAGAGGCGCCGCTACGTTGCGCGCCGTTGATCGGCTACGAATCGGCTGCAATCGGAGCGAGGCGACTGCAGGAGATGGGCAACGAGAACGCGGTCGGTGACTCGGATCGGCTGCGGCATCGGCGAATTGGCTGATTGGTGAATCGGCTGTCCTCGGGAATCGGCTGTCGGCTTGCGAGAATCGGCTACACTGTTCCGGATCGGATAGCCCTGATTGGCTATTTCCGCTGCATACACCAATCGGTAACAATCTATCGGCCCTTACTTACAAGTGTTCCTGGTTTACACGGTAGAAAAGTTTCTGTTTTCGGCTAGTGTAGCTTCCGCGTAACCCTTCAGGTATCACCTGTAACCGAGCATGCAGATGGACCGATGGGAGTGTGCATAGAAAAAGTGATGAGGGAAAGGGTGCTCGATATTTTGTCCTGAAACGGACGCCCGACCCAAAGCATTCTCCCCAAGACTGCCCTAATTACATGACGGGATGAAGGGCCAGAGGCACGGGGGAGTCTTTGGAGAAGATGTTATAGTGCTAGAAGATCCAAAACTAGACTGTGACTCGTCTCATGTGTTGGGACTAGGCTTAATTGTTGGGCATATCATAGATTATGGATAAAACGTACAACCACAATAATATGAATAAAACTAATCTATTTGAATAGCCGTGTTCGTGGTTAATTAAGCGTCGGGACTTTGTCAGGATTAGGACGTTTGTTTACAATCGCATTCGCACGGACGCCTCGTGTGCAAGAAGACTCTTCTTCCTCGGGTGGTGCTCGGGAGGAGTTATGGTGTGGTGGTATTGATCCGGGGTGTTTGTTGGCGCTTTCACAAGCAGATCTCGCCTAAAAGGCTCAACTTGACGTATAACTTGACGTATAACGGCGTCTTGCTTGTATCAACCACTTTAGTCAGCGCTTAGGTGTGGTGAGCAATTTATAAATTACTACTTATACTAGTAACATATTTATGCTAACGTTAATCTTTTTAAATCCAAGTATGTATGTAAGTCGAAAAAACAAATCTCGAATAACCTGCATGCATACAAGCCAGAAAAAAGAAATAAATCTCGGATAATATAAAACAAAGAAGTGAACTATGATTTTCATCCGTTGGATTATGAGTGAACAAGAAAAAGATGTATTATAAATGATAAATATATATATATATAATTATTTTGATTTTGATGATATTTTGTAGTAGTACTATTGTTTGTTTTTTCCACATGTTACGTACGTCTTAAAACACGAACAAATAATTTGCCATATAATACGAGCAAATAATATCAATTGGACTGCAATGAGTTGGAGATAAAAAGACACAAAAGTTGGATTTGGATATTATTTGCTCGTATTATAGGGCGCGTAATTTAAAGTGTTTGTAACCCGTGAAAAATAATATAAACAGTAGCACCACCACAGAATATCATCAAAATCAAAATAATTATATAAGTAGTAATTTATAAATTGCTCAACGCAGCTAAGCGCTGACCGAAATGATACGAGCAAGAGGCCGTTATACGTCAAGTTGAACTTTTTAGGCGAGATCTGTTTGCGCCAACAAACACCCCCGATCGATACCACCGGACCAGATCTCATCCCGAGCACCACCGAGGAAGAAGAGTCTTCTTGCACACGCGGCGTCCGTGCGAATGCGATTGTAAACAACCGTCGTGAACCTGACGACGAGCTTCAGGCGGCGGCGATGGGGTGCTCCTTCTCCGGGTTGAACGCGCTCTACGACACCGTCGGCGGCGGGGGAGGCGACATCTGGGTCAACGACTACCGCTTCCGCGTCGTCCGCAGGCTCGGCGACGCCGGGCCAGCGGGATCCTCCGTCTTCCTCGTCAAGGAGGTTGTCGCCGCCGCCGCCGTCGCCTCCTCCGACGGCACCGGTGGGGCCGGGCCCGGCGCCGCTGGGCTCGCCAAGAAGAAGGGCGTCGATCCATCCCACATCTCAGGTCTCCTCTCTCTCTTTCTCTCACCCACATGCACACTCAGATCTGAGGGTGGTCTGGTTGGATCGCGCGTGAATGGATTTGGATCTGCTCAATGTCTTGATTGGTTGGATGGATCAGTATGTGTCGCAAGAGTGAGTTTTCCTTTTTATTCAGATCAATGCATCAGTTCTCTCGTTTCTGTTGAATCCACGCAGTCTCAATTTCTGCTAAGGTGGTCTATTGAGGGCTCTTTTAGGTTATTCAGGTAGCCATGTCGATGCCCATATGAAATTCCCCCCCTTCGGATGGAAACTATTAACTTTTCAAGAAAGCTAAGGCATATCGTATGACTAGCTGCTAACCACATTTTCCACGTGTTCTCGTACCTCATTTCATAATTTTTGCTAGCCTTGTCACGTTGGAGTAATTTATATCCCTCATTTGAGCAATCTCAGTCGGTGATCTGTGTGCTAGGAGACAATCTGCTCCACTAGGCATATAATTTTTTTGACATTACCTTCAAAGTCTTTGTGATTGTCAGCACCTGCAGTACCAGGTATGGTGAACGTTCTGTTTCTAGCTTAATAATTTGTTCCTCAACTTAAGCTCTGGTTGGCTGACCATGGGATTTTTAATTTTATTTTGATTTTATAATTAATTTTAGGGGTTCTCGTCACTTGTTGACATTTAGGATATAAATCCTAGATCAGCGCTTACAATGGCTACTCCACCACCCTTATTGTTATCAATTGTGGCATGCGAGGCTGACCATTTCATGAAGACCAATTCCTGCAGAAGGATGAGAAGAAAGGGTTTAACTAGCTCATTACCTTTGTTCGTTGGGAGATTTGGAAGCATATGAACCATTGTGTTTTTAATGGTGCAACCCCTAGTGTGGCGACAGTTGCTATTCAAACAGTGGCTAATGAAGGAGCACTTTGGTGCTTGGCTGGAGCCTCAAAGCTCCAAGAGTTGTTTGCTAGGTCGATAGCCCTTGTGTCCTAGGGTGTTTGTTTATGGTCATCTTTTTTTTGTTGTAAGACATGTTGGCATTGGGGCGTTTTTTACTCTAATTCTCCATCCTTTGTTCTTTTCTGTCTTGCTTAATGAAATAATGCGCAGATCTCCTGTGTGTTCAAAAAATAATAATAAAAAGAACAATTCCTGCAACGTAAATGAAGATCACACCAAGAAATGGATTGAGGCAGCTTAGATTGCTAGATAGAAATTGCACATAAAGATAAATGGAGCAACCTCAATTTGCTGGATAATAAAGTCAGGAATCAATAGCAAATAGGTTTGCAATGTACCAATCACAGGCAATATCCAAAGTATACCTGAATAGCAAAACAGCCTAAATAAAACCTAACCTAAAGGTGTTTTTTTTCATGTAACATTGTGTTTTGATTGCTCTGTTGTGCTGGGTAATCTGACTTTCTTTTTTATGCTTATTATTTCTGTACTCTGATTTTTCAGCTGATGGAACATATGCCTTGAAGAAAGTTCTTATTCAGAATGAACAGCACTTAGAGCAAGTTCGACAGGAGATCCGAGTGTCCTCTCAATTCAGTCATCCAAATCTACTTCCTCTTCTTGAAAATGCTATTATTGCAGTTAAGGTAAGATGTGCTAAAGAAATCTAGTGCCTATTTCCTGAAGATTACAGTTTTACTGTTTATCTCCCATCATCTATGCATAATTACATGGTAATATCGAACCTTTGGTCTCTATACACTCCGAGTTAAAATATCACTTCCTCTGGTCACGGGAACATGTTCTCCAAAATGCAACTTTCACCAGTATTTTTCATTGTGATATATCTATAGAAACCGATAAAATTAAAATAGAGTAAATAGAGTATTTCCAAATTGCATGGTTCTGTTACCTCACTTTCATATTGGACCACCTCTTGTCCAATGTTTTCACTTAATGATAGGAATTGTTACCAATCTATTGCAATTTGGACCCATGGCCCACACATCAATACTAGACCACTCTTCTTACTCTCTGTAACTGTCTTTTCTACCTCCGCGCTGCATCACCACCACCACCATCACAGGCTTGTCTCTTGCTGAGCTTGAACTGAAAGTCTGCCGCTGCTCTCCCTATCCACCCAGATCAAGCCCCTCTATGCTCTCCCAAAGCTCAAAATTTTGTGGAGAATAACAATGGTGAGGTCAAGGCCTCAAGCTCTTTGGTAGGGACGTCCACGAGCTAGCAGCCTCCTTGCTGTTCCTGCCTCCCTCTAGATATGGGTGGTCGGAGTTGGGAGGCCTTCTCCGTTTCATTTTCCTATTTCCATTGGTGAATGAATGAGAGATCGAGTGAATGAGCTAGTGACTGATGGAATGGAGGCAGCTTGCGACAGTGGCGTGATGCTGTGCGCTGCCCGTCCCGCCTTGGTCTTCTACATCCCCTGTGCGACGAGCATGACGGCCACAGCATCCTCACGCATGACTGTGATGAGCCTTACGGCAGCTGCGTCCCCGCCTCCACGAGCCGAACGGCAGCGGTGGCGCTGTGTGCGATGATTTGCCACAGCAGCGGCATCCTTGTGTGAGCAATGAGAGGTTGCGTCCCCAACGTGATGAGCCCGACGGCAGCGGCATCCTCGCACATGACGAGTCACCGCAGCCATGGCATCCCTGTTGAGTGATTTGAGGCCACGTCCTTGCCATGGCTGCATCCTTGCGCCGGCAACTAGCGACGTCATGCGCTCTCGTCGCTTGATGAGTGGCATCCGCGGCGGAGATGGTGCGCCTCCTGCACAGGGCAAATTTGACACCTGGTCCTCTGACATGTGGGCCACTGGTCCAAAGGGCAAAGAATTGGTAACAATACCTAGCTTTAAGTGAAATATTTGAACAATAGGTGGTCCAATATTAAACTTAGGTAACTAAAGCTAGCCCAACATGCAATTTACTCATTAAAATATTATATAAATACTTTCCAAAACATCTATATGCACATGGTTTTTATACATTCAATCGTAATACTTTTTAAGACATCGATTCTCAATTTTCGTGACCAGGACAAGTTTGACTTGATCCATGTCCACAAGGACATGTTTTTGTGACCAGAAGAAGTAATTCATTTTTTGACATTTTCATTTTAAAGCGGTCAAGTAGGCAAGTTCAATCCCTATCAAACTCTACATTCAAATGGTTATCGTTATTTCTTTCATGTGCTGAATAAATGCCCCAATTGTAGTTCCTATTCTGCTAGCATCTCAGAAAAATAAAGAGTTTCAAGGGCAGAGGTATCTAGATACAGTTTCATTCTCTTCTTGCAATGGTTAAGATATTCTTTAGGCAGTTTGTATTATTCACATTGAAAAATTAGTTTTCTTTAGCAAGTGAAAATCTCAGTAAAGAGGATGTGATACAGGGGGAGAATAGCCCGACCTTCTTGACGTAGGATCTGGATACACCGAGAATCCTCATGAACTGGATGAACAACACCCTGCCCGTGCAACGTACCTTTCACCACGAATTCGCAAAACCACACGCTTTGATAGGTTGATCCACTCGAGCACGCAAAAGTGGATCTATTGCCCCCTCAATTCCCTGTAAGGAAAAGCAAGAACAATCCCTCTCTAGTTTGGCAGCGGCGGCACAAAACCTAAGAGAAGAACAAGAGCAATCATGCTGCAATTTTCATTAGAATAAACGTGGTCTCCCCTCATGGATCGTGTACAAAGGCATATATAGCCATTACATGGGTTAGAAACTAATTAGGAACCAAATACAACACAATATGGAAACCTCTCTGCAGCATCATCGGTTTGTTTCGGCTCTTGCGTGAAACCAGAAGGAATTAGTGTTCGTGGGCCTCTCCATCACGTGGGTCATGAAGTTAGCTTTCCAACAAGTGCTCACATGTCCGAAACAGACTCCAGAAGAGAGAGAAACAAGCATTTTAGTCCAGGTATGTCCAGGCTGGTCCAAACCGAAACCGAGTTGAATATTTTCTTTCTTATATTCAAACTCCTGTTTTGGAAGGCTTCAATCTGTGGGGAACTTGTAGGTGGATTCCTTCCCAACCCAAGATGGGCCTTGAGATAATAGAACCCCATCCAAACATGTTGTGCATGGCCCATGTTCATCATCAATGCCGCTACTCGTGCGTCAACCGGTCTGCTTGCGCAACATGTCTTCAACTTGCAATTGCCGGTGATAGAAAACTCCAAATGATGTGCCGTTGGATCCGTTGGAAAGTAGACTTGATAAGGTTTCCAAATATGCAAGCCATGCATGATGAAAGCCTTCACATCAATTCAGAATACGCCACGATCTTCACGAACAGAACAGCAACCGATCTTCACGTGCGCTGCTACCTCCCTCATCTCCTGCTGGACCCACATGTTGTTTATGCATGCCAATGGTTCTCTCTCATGTCTGAAAGTAATAAAGTGACAAACATTATGTAGCATCAAATTCTCATATATTTCACACATAGAGAGAAACGAGTTCACCTTATATTCTGGTTCGCACACAAAAGACAATGTCCATTTGGTAGGTAGATCCGCATCAGGATGTGTATGCATGTGAAATACAGTGTACAATCACAGAAGCTGAGATCCATTAATCCTCTTTAAGCACTCACATGCACAAAAGGACACCAAGATTGGTAGTAGATGCAATAAATTCCACTCATGATTTTGAACTGGTACAGAGAGACTTTTTTTTACCTACTTTGCATACCTTTATTCAAATATCAAAAATTGGGTAAGTAGTTTCAGACAGTTTGCGCCAGTTATGCTCAACCGGCACTGGCACACTTGGCGGAACCCTAGAACATCGATATTTCTGAGAATTGAAACCCAGAGATAGGCACTACTCCATATGTATCCTTCATTTGTTCATGGAGTTCCCGTTAGAAGTTTTGTATAGTCACTTGTGCTCACTTGTCCTTCCACTGCCCTTTAAATATATGTATATTATTAAAAGCAGTCGCTTTGATATGGTGTAGGGTGTGCAAGATGGGTCGCAGAATCATGAGGCTTACTTGTTGTTCCCAGTTCATTTGGATGGAACCTTGCAGGATATCAACAAAAATATGCTAGAAAAGAAAGAATATTTTCCAACAATCAGTATTCTCCAAATATTCCGCCAGGTAAATGCTTCAGCTTCAGCTTCTTCCATGTGATGTAGTATAACATAAAAAGTTGCAACATTTTTGAATGGCTGAAATGGCATTTCGTCTCAATCTCCTTTGGGAATTATATCAGCTGTTGGTAGCTATTTCTTGCAAGAATTGGGCTTTTATTTATGTGATTTGTGTTGCATATAGCTATGTGCAGGACTGAAGCATATGCACAGTTTTGACCCACCTTATTCTCATAATGGGGTTAAACCAGACAATGTTCTCATAACTCAGAGGAAGGATCAACTTCATCTTGCTATCTTGATGGATTTTGAAAGTGCCCGTCCTGCAAGAATAGCCATTAGATCACAAGCAGACGCTGTGCAGTTACAGGTACCTTTCTATCTATCTAAATATACAAACTAAACCGTTAGTTCCATTCATATTAACAGCTTGTTGAGATAGACAGGTTGTATGGAAAGTTAGCATAATCGACGCATGGAAAATTCTGTTAAACAGCTTTTTAGTCATTAACAGACACTGGAAAATCATTTTGCAGCATCTTTAATCTTGGTGGTTTTATATTTAAATATGATGAGCAATGGATTTACTGTTTTGGCTCCGAATTGAATTCATGTAGGAATGGGCATCAGAGCACTGTTCTGCACACTACCGAGCTCCTGAATTGTGGGAGTGCCCAAGTCATGCTGACATTGATGAGAGGACAGATATATGGTCTTTGGGATGCTCACTTTATGCAATGATGTAAGATTTTCTTATGATACTGGCCATTGGCCTTATCATTTTATGTTAATCTCTCCATAGTCCATACTTAGCGATTGACTATGAATTTTTTGGATTCACTACAGTTGTATTGCCTAAATGAAATATTTTAAGGAATTTATCAAAACATCAAGTTTCAAATATACTATGGTAGTTCTGAAAAAAAATACTACTCTCCCCGTCCTTAAATATAGCATTCCTAGGACCGGATAAGACACATCCTAGTACTACGAATCTGGACAAGGGACATGTCCAGATTCGTAGTAGAATGTGTCTAATCTGATCTTAGGTTACTATGTTTTGGAACAAAGGGAGTATTATGGTAGTTATGTAGAAAGTACCCCATGCATTAGAGTCTCAGAAAAAGGTCTTTCTCGTCCCTCAACTCCTGACTTGGTTTGTTTTTGTCCCTCAAATATAAAACCGTGTGAAACCTGTCCTTCAGCTCTTAAAACAGATAAAACCTGTCCCCAACCCCTGAACACCAATAGACTCGTTTCTTCAATACTTGCTTCATCTCATTTGGTGAACAAGAAACTGTACATGTATAGCCCTGGGAGCAGTATGTTTGCAGCATTACCACTTTACCAGTGCCATCACCTGCCAGCTGCTGCACCTTCATGGCCACTCATGGCCATGTGTCATTGCATGTATCCACTGTGGTAGCCTCCTCTACTTTTTCCTGCCACATCCACGTACCTGTACCCTATGTCCTCCACCCTGAGTGATGTGCATGGCTTGGAACCCCATCAAAGTGCCGAGCAAAAACTTCATCAGCATGCACCTTAAAACTCACCAGATCAACGGAGAATTTTATGGAGTGCAGGCAAATGAGTGAGGCACAACAAGATGACTACTTCAAGTGACTTGGACAATGATGGTGAACTTCTCATAGTATTAAGTGCTTAGTCTAAAGATGTGAAAATGCGGATGTTGGATTTGACTAGCTTGTTTCATGTGACACCAATGAAGGAGATATACCAGTTTGGTGAGTCTAGTTTTGTATGCTTGGGTGGTAACACAAGTTGTCTAGCCACGATACAAGGTGAAGTCAATATCAAGTGGAGCTAAACATGTTCTTTTGGGGTGTTAGGCATGTGCTAGGGCCTAGGAGGAACCTGATTCCGCTTGGAAACATTTCATGATGTGGGTTTGAAATTCTAGGTTAATCAAAATGGAGATTCGGGAAAGCTAGACAACTATGGTGACAGAGGAGAAGTTTGGAGTTGTAGTCTTATAAGTTGTGAGGGAGCATTTTTACACGTGGAGTTAGGGAGGAAGTAGTTGCGGGGATAGCAATGGCTCTTGGAAGCACAAGTAGGTGGTAGACTCGATGGGAGGCACATGGTGGATTTAAGTTGAACTCTGCAACCTGGGATTTAACAGCAATTAGAGCAGGATCACGAGGAGAGGATGTCATTCGATTTTGGTCATGGGCTCGCAGCGGCCTGTGTATTACATTAATTTGGGAGGGCACCCATAGTTAGAGCCCAGAGATTTAGACAATGGCCATCCTCGTTACCAAATATTTGTGTTTTCGATTCTGTCATCTTGCATGACTTGGAACACCAATGGTTGCACTGCATATCAAGGTATGTTGTTATTCCAAATTGGAGTAATATGTCTAACATGGACAACTCATAGGACAACTATCAACACATTCTTGATTTTGCTTTCCTGTAGTTCAGTTATAATTCTTGATGTCTAATCAATTAAACCTGCCCTTAAGGTAGTTTCCTAAATCAGTTCAATATCTAACACTGGCCTGATATTGTTCATCACAATCATATACAATCCGTTTTCTAGCTAATCAACCAATTGTGCTCTTCTGATATGTGGAGCATTATTGAGGGGGATAGTTTCATCCTGCTCCTTGAAGGTTAACTTATTTGCTGAATGTTGCGTGTTACATTGTAAGTTGTAGGTCATTTAACCCTATTATTGCTTTTATAGGTACGGAAAATCTCCATTTGATTATGAACTTGATGAAGCTGCTGGTGAAAGCTTACAGTCAGTTACAAACAGTGCTCAAATTAAATGGCCTACTGAAGCTGGCCCCTCATATCCTGATTCTCTCCGCCAGTTTGTAACTTGGATGCTGCAGCCTAATCCTGCAGTCCGTCCCCACATTGATGATATCATCATCCACGTTGATAAGCTCATTGCAAAGTACTCGATTTGATCTGAATAAATGGAGCTTCTTCCATAGAAAAATGTTATGTAAGTCAATAGAACATCTACTTGATTCATTAAATGTGATAAATATAAGTTGGTTTCTTGATTTTATTTTTGTGTTAAAGTGAAAAAAAGAAGAGATCATTTAGTATTCACCAATTTATGAACCTACTATTGTTCACGAGTACAATTGCCTGTAGATCTATGGTTTTTTTTGGGTGCCTTTTCGGTGCCCACTGTGATCTCGGGGTATTAAGTAAATGTCATTCTGATGGTTTCTCCTGGTTGTAATTCTGTAAATTTGTTCTCTTTTCTTGAAGAATGGAATAGCTAAGTCAAGTAGGAGTATCACTTATTGAGTATTTGCAGAGTAACGCTGCATTTAAGCAGCCTGCATGCAGTACAAGATAGTGCATAAGTGAAAACATTGGGACTAAAATTAGTGTAGACCAATCAAAATTTTAGGGCTAACTATGAATTTAAAAATTTGAGCCCTATTTTTTTAGAAGAATGCAATAGTGCATGATTTCTTTAAAGGTTAATACACGAATCCACTTATATACTAAAATACGTGAATCTGTTTTTTTTTTTGACAAATGGATTGGATTTGCGGGAGTCACTTCCACCACTACGGTTTAAACAGTGGTATCATGCAAATCTCCTTTAACTAAGCCAAGCACAAAGTTCGGAGGAGTGTCTGTTCCAACTTCCAAGCTTCAAGCCAACAAGACGGGACTGAAGCTTCGAAAGAATCAAGCTATCCTACTACCCTGAAAAAAGACACTTCACCTACGATAAATTAAGATAACATAAAATTTCTGCAATCCTTTATAAATAGCAGCGAGTCCATTAGTACTTAGGGTTAAGGATTATTGTTGGTTCTTACTCTTTTTATCTCATTAAAAAAATATCTAGTACGAGATGTGATACAATTAATTTGTTCAGATTTATTGTATTTATTTTTTATATGACGGAGGGAATTTGTTCAGATTTATTGTATTTATTTTTTATATGACGGAGGGAATATCTTGTATATATTGTATATAAGAGTAATCGCGTCTCATGCGTAAGGGAAGTCGAGGCGCGGTCCGAATGGGGACGGGAGGAGGCGCGGTGCGGATGGGGATGGGAGGGAGGCGTAGGCGCAGCGTGGGGCACGGCGCGGATGGGGACGGGCGGGAGGGTACAGGATGTCTTTTTTATCCAAACTCTCTATTTTTTCATCCAAGCCCTCTATTTCTTTTCAATATTAGAACTATGGATTAATTTTATAAACACTCAAGAAATTTTCTGCAAAATAGTCAAGTAGATAAAAATATTGGATAGAAAAACTACTTGTTTTATAGATAGTTATAGATATAGATTATAGATTATAGATATAGATTATAGATTTGTTAAGAGGGTGCACTGTGTGTATTCGGATCACGTCAGAGGGAGTCGCGTGGCGATGAATCGCTCGATCTGCATCGAACGTAAGCCAGCAAGCGTAGTCAAAACGAACGGGCTCACCTGGCCCACGGCAACAAAATCCGGCCCACGCTGCATCGTCCTTCTTCCTCTCTTTTCTCACCTTGCCCCATGGCCGTTGGCCGCTCGCTTCAGCTCGCCGCCTCCCCCCGCGTCGGCGTGGCTGGAGCATACTCCCAAGGAAGCCCCTCCTCCCCATCTCTCGCCCCCGTGGCTTCCCCCGTGCGAGAGTCCTGCTCTTGTCTCTGGTCAAGCCCTTGGGCCCAATCCACAGCCGGGCACTCTGATTATTATGCAAAAGAAAGCTGAACATTTGAGGCTGCTGCTGTTGCTGACATTAGAATGTGCTGTTTCTGAAAGCCCCAACTTCATCAGAGTTGTACTAAAATAGAATTGCAGCCACGCACGACTTTATTGCTAAAATGCTTCTTCAGTAAAACGATCATCATTTATAGGCCCCTGCAAAGTAAAAGAAATTTGCCACTGGTTGTCTTTTCTATATTACCATAGCTAGATTTGTGAACTTGGTAGTATTACCGTCAGAAGTTGAGTGAAGTTATTCAGGTGCATGTATTCTCCAGGCTCCTCCCTGGAAACACTATCCTCTGCCATTTGTGTCGCTGCACCAACATGGTGTGCATCTTCCTTCCCCATTCTTTTCTCTTTCAAGAAAATAGTATCTAAGGATGAAGAAAAACATAGGACTGAATAGTAATATGGAATTGCAACTTTTTGTAGAACTTTTTCGCTTTTTCCCTTTTCCGTGTTGTCTACTCCTACGTTTTTTGTCGAGCCAATTTTTTTTCTTTGAACTTCTAACATAAACCTTTTTTTTTGGCGTGCATTACTCAACAAGTTGTTTGGGGGCGTAACCTCCGTGCGGGTTATACTTGGATTCGACGTACTAGCACATCCATTGAGTTGCTCTTCAATTTGCTTGCTAAGGTTGTCAAGTGTATTGTTTACTAACAAGGTGCACTCTGGATAGCTAGCAGCTTGTTGTGTCAAGTGAGAAATTTGTTCGAGAGAAATTTATAGCGATAGAAAGCATCCATCCTGGAGTTCTCAATTATATTTCTTCCCTAGCTGTCTTTTATTATTCCACTCCTTGATTCCCGTATCCATCGCTTTAATATGTATTGTGCTGAAAGTGACTTGATGTTCATCAAATCAAGAACCTTCAGAGCATGGCCACACAATATCCCAATTCTATTAAATTGCCCACAGCTGCAAACAGATGTTTGCTCTAAAGGATCACCAACAACTCTGTACTTCTCAAAGTTTAAATCTTCCTCAAAACTCCCAATTGCTACTAGATATTCATTATTGCCATCCAATGCCTTGGTGCATGCTGCCGTTGTGATGAGGACATCACTCCTTCGGATATACATAACCCATTGGACATTCAAGGTCCAATCACAAGAGCTCGTGCGAAACAATTGAATTTACAGGTGAGCTCGTTCCTAAGTTCCTCTTTATATGATTTTGAGAATAGATTGCTACCTAATGATTATATTATGATTAGGAATGATGGAGAAGACAAGGAGATACTTAGAGAGGGGCTTAGAGGCGTGGAGGATCAGCAAGGGAGTTCAAGTCAAGGTGAAGGCCCGAACCAAGTCGACTTCGAGTATGTTTCGGAGTCCAGACCGTCGGCACTAAAACGGGTGCCGTGTCGCATACGTGCTCGGATTGGGGTGTTCTTTATATGGATGGAAAGCTAAGAAGAATGGTTTTGGTCCCAAGTCTAAATTCATCCTAAGTCATCGGGAATCGACCGAACAAATTAACGTTCAGAATCTATCCCGGTGTTGCGTCATCGTATTTGGGCCTTTGGGCAGTGTATCGTGTGGGAACCCATTAGGGTTTCATCCAGGGGTGTTTGCACGCCCCTAAACTCCATATATTCATAGCCGTCGCTACCTTTAGGGTTTGGGTTTTGCTTAGATTAATCCGTCAAGAACAGTTTCGCCGTTCCTTCGGTTTGTGAGACCCCAACTTGTGAGTTTAATCATATATTCGTTATTTTGGTTGCGATCTTTGTTGTTCTTGTTTGTGTTCTTCGATTCGCAAGCAGGGATTAGCCTTCTTGGTGAGGTCGACCATGCCACGCTGGTCGATAACCTGAGGAGACGTGGTGTTGCGATTGCGGGGCTCAAGAGCGCGTATTCGTTCAGAAGCCGGATCGACTTGTGTCGCGACTCCACCAAATCGAGTAATTATCAGAACCTTTCGGAAGATCGGGACCCTTGGCCACATCAAGTGGTATCAGAGCTTTAGGTTTACCGTCAGGTTCGCTCTTACCCTAGATTAGTTTTTGATTTCGTCGTTATCCTAGAGTCTACAGAAAAGCCAAACAATATTTTAGTCGATAGTTTTTCTCCATCCTAGACAGTGTTTTGCCCTTGCATAATTCAATTTCAGAGTCCGTAGTGTTGAGTCAGAGTCCTAGTTAAAGTTCTTTGTTGCTGGTTTAGTGCGTGTTTTAGTCTAGTCGTGTGTGTTCCCTTGTAACCCTAGCCGTCACCTTTCATCCTATGTGCTAGGGTTCATCATTTGAAAACCGTTTCCGCCATCATAAGCACCAACCAAGATCACCACGCAACTCCAGAACACTTTTCCGTACTCCGCTGCCACCATATCCATCTCCACCATAAAACCGATTTGGTTGTATTTCCTTCTGAAAAACCTAGTCGGAAGCCCAAACTTCAAACAACCATAACTTTCGTATACGGACTCGAAATCAGGCAAAATTTAACTTTTCGGACAAGAGAAAATTTTTTTACATCCGTTGGCGAAACCAGATTTCCGAAATTTGGCTTACAAAATTATATGTTCGAGCTCTGAAGTTTCTGCGGGGTTCTTTCAAAGTTTCTACAGAAATTTCATAGGCCACATTTTAACTCCGTTTGAGCTGAAGCTTTGAGGTGTGCCTATTCTTGTGCTCCTGGTTGAGAAAAAAAGAAAAGAAAAGAAAAAAAGAAAAAAGAAAAGAAAAAAGAAAAGAAAAAAAGTTGATTTCTACTAGTGCTTCGGGCTCTCGATCCGCTCCGTTGAGCCTCTAGCCTCGCGCGGTATTACGGTTTTGCTGAATCTCGCCGAAGTTTGCCTTGTCCGTGTTTCCTTGCTTTCCTTGCTGTTACCCACTGTCATATTTGCTCCTTCCTTGTTACCACAACTTTTCTAGGACACAAATAGACCAGCAACTAAGGCGAGTAACTTGGGATTTTTATTCAGCATTACTATCTGTCATTGAATTGTGTACCACTCACATATTTTTTATTCAGCCTTCCTAGCTCCACATACTACTTCCGGACAAGCACGAGTTCTTGATCCTTGCAATCGCCGCCTACGCCTTTCTCCAGGTATCCTTTGCCTTTGCTGGTAAGAACCTTATAAGAGCTTGGTAAGGTGCACCACTTTGCTAAATTGTTGAGAGGCCCCACTACACCTTCGTAGTAGATTATTAGGGATAACCTTCACCGTTTGTTGCTGTTTTTCCGTGTTTTCGATGGCGGTGACGGTGAGGAGAGGACTCCCAAGGATTTCAAGGAGTGTGTCATCAAGAGCAGCTACAATCTGTTGTAGAAAACACTCACAAAGAGGTGAAGGAGGTCACGGGGCTATCACCGAAGCCCTCATTGAACTTGATCTCGGCAACTACATGGAGAGGTTGGACAAACGGGTGTCCACGCTTACTGATCGGGTTGCTGCATTGGAGACACAACAACCACCCAATGAAGATGTGAGCGGCAAGCAACACCGGAGCTCATTTGCCGAAGACACGGTGTATGATTCCAAAGTGGCAATATTGATGAACAAGCTACAAGGCAAGCACAGCTACGACGTCGTCTTCGCACAAACCGCACAGGTATGGGTGGCGCTCCAAATCACCACCACCATCAAGGTAATAATAATCGTGCGGCCAATGATCCTTATGCTAAGGTTAAGTTTAAACTACCATCTTTTTCTGGTTATTATGATGCCGAGCAATACCTTGATTGAGAGATGACAGTAGAACAAAAGTTTAGTGCCCACCTTGTGCCTGAGCAACATAGAGTAAGACAAGCCACTAGTGAGTTTAAAGATTTTGCTATTATTTGGTGGACTGGGTTAGCTGCAGAGGGTGCTTTACCTACTACTTGGGAAGAACTTAAGGTAGCTATGCGTGATAGATTTGTTCCTCCTTATCATAGAGATTTACGCAAGAAACTGATGCGTTCAGAACAAGGGGATAAATCTGTACAGGATTACTATGGTGAGCTACAAAAGGGAAGATGCGTTGTAGCATAGTGGAGGGGACCGAGGATGCTATTTGTTGTTTTTATTCGGGTTTGAGGGTTGAAATTCAGAACATAGTTGATTATAAGGAATTTAACACTATCAACCAGCTTGTTTCGTTGCTATGCTTGCAGAGAAGGAATTGCAGGGGCGTGATCAGCAGGGCAAGAACAAGGAAAGTACGTACACTCCGCGCACGACGCCACCTTCGGGGCTGACCAAGGCCACCTCTTTCCGGGCACCTCCACCAGCAAGCAAGCGACCAGCTGCGTCCGGAGTTTCTGCAACGCCAAAACCACCTTCCCCACGACCCATAGATTCAGGTAAAAGTTCTTCGCAGGTACCCGCCAAGAGTGCCTCATCCGTCGCTTCGACAGGGCGCACCCCCAACATTCAGTGCCACCGCTGCCATGGATTTGGCCATGTGCAAAAAGATTGCCCTAGTCAACGGGCATACATTGCCACAGAAGATGGCTACATCAACACCAAAGATGAGGAAGAAGAAGAAGTTGATGCTGAGGATGGCGAAGTCCTTGGTCGTGAGGACACGGTAGCCTACATGAACATCATTGTACGCGGGTGCTCAAGCACACAGTGCAAGCAACCCGAGAGGTTGCAATGCCATAATCTTTTCTAGATTTTCTTCGTCATCAACAATCGTCGTGCACGTGTGATCATTGATGGAGATAGCTGCAATAATTTGGTGAGTTCTGACTTGGTCAATAAGCTTGGCTTGACCACACGCCCACACCCACATCCATACCATATCCAGTGGTTAAATGATTCTGGAAAAGCAAAGGTAACACGAGCTTGCAGAGTTTCGTTTTCCATTGGTTCATATGTCGATTCGTTGATTGTGATGTGGTTCCTATGCAAGCTTGTTCACTTTTGTTGGGTCGTCCTTGGGAACATGATAATGATGCTACACACCATGGTAGAAGTAATAAATACACTTTTGTGCATAAAGGAAAGAAAATTACTTTGGTTCCTTTGATCCCTGCTGAAATTGTACAAGCTGATAAAGATCGAGCTGCTAGTTTGAAAGTTGTCGAATCCGAAAAGCAAGTTGCTATATCTGTTTTTCCACCTAAAAATAATAAGCAAACACCTAGTTCTAAGGCCAAGGGGATTAAATTGAAGGGCGGTGTTATGCTTACAACAAAATGTGACCTTGCTGAAATTTCTGATGATGATATTTGCTATTCTTTGATATGCAAACAAGCTTTGTTTTCTTTAGATGATATTGCTAGCTCGATACCTCCTGCTGTCACTAACCTTTTGCAGGAGTATGAGGACATTTTTCGAGAGGAGATACCCCTGGGGCTGCCACCTATGAAAGGGATAGAGCATCAAATTGACTTGATCCTAGGAGCAACATTGCCAAACCGTGCTGCTTATCGAACCAACCCCGAGGAGACTAAGGAAATTCAGCGGCAAGTCCAATACCTTTTGGACCGTGGGATTCTATCGCCGGTTCGTCAAAGATTTCAGCACCATTGCTGGACCCTTACATGAGTTGACGAAGAAAGGAGTGGTGTTCCGTTGGGGAAAGAATCAAGAGGACTCCTTTGACACTTTGAAGGACAAGCTTACACATGCGCCATTGCTGCAACTTCCAAATTTTGGTAAGATTTTTGAGTTAGAATGTGATGCTAGTGGAGTTGGCATTGGAGGTGTTTTGATGCAAGATGGTAAGCCCGTTGCGTACTTTAGTGAGAAATTGCATGGTCCTATTTTGAATTATTCCACATATGATAAAGAATTATATGCACTTGTACGTTCTTTAGAGACATGGCGTCATTATTTGTGGCCTAAAGAATTTGTTATTCATTCTGATCATGAATCGCTTAAGTATCTTCGTTCTCAAAATAATCTGAATCGTAGACATGCTAAATGGGTTGAATTTATTGAATCTTTCCCTTATGTCATCAAACACAAGAAAGGGAAGGATAATGTGATTGCTGATGCTTTATCTAGGCGTTATACTTTGTTGTCCCAACTTGATTGTCGGATTTTTGGACTTGAATCAATAAAAGAACAATATGTGCTTGATCTTGATTTTAAGGAAGTGATGTTGAATTGCAAAGAGGGACGTACTTGGAACAAATTTGTGCTCAATGATGGATTTTTGTTTAGAGCTAACCGTCTATGCATTTCAATTGGCTCCGTTCATCTTTTGTTGATACAGGAAGCGCATGGAGGAGGATTGATGGGACATTTTGGTGCTAAGAAGACAGAGAATGTCTTGGCCTCCCATTTCTTTTGGCCCAAGATGAGGAGAGATGTTGAGCGGTTCGTGGCACGTTGCACTACTTGTCAAAAAGCTAAGTCTCGCTTGAATCCACATGGTTTGTATATGCCTCTTTCTGTTTCTTCTATTCCTTGCGCAGATATTTCTATGGACTTTGTTTTAGGATTGCCTAGGACTAAGAGGGGGAGGGATAGCATTTTTGTTGTGGTGGATCGTTTTTCTAAGATGGCACATTTTATACCATGTCATAAAAGTGATGATGCTGTTCATATTGCTGACCTCTTTTTTCAAGAAATTGTTCGTTTGCATGGTATGCCTTCTACTATTGTTTCAGATTGTGATGCAAAATTCTTGAGTCATTTTTGCCGCACGCTATGGAACAAATTGGGTACAAAGCTGTTATTTTCTACAACATGTCACCCACAAACAGATGGACAAACGGAGGTCGTCAACCGCACTTTGAGCACCATGTTGAGGGCTATTTTGAAGAAGAATTTGAAGATGTGGGAAGAATGTTTGCCTCATGTGGAGTTTGCATACAATCGGGCCACACATTCTACTACAAAGGTAAGTCCTTTTCAGGTAGTGTATGAATTCAACCCCCGTGCTCCTATTGATATCTTGTCTTTGCCTAGTTCTGAGAGGGTTCACCTTGATGCTAAGGAACGAGCTGATTTTATTTTAAAAATGCATGAGACAACTAAGCACAACATTGAAAAGATGAATGAAAAGTATAGAATTGCTGGTAGCAAAGGTAGGCAAGAAGTGAAACTTGAATCGGGTGATTTAGTTTGGTTGCACTTACGAAAGGATAGATTTCCCGCTTTGAGAAAGTCTAAGTTGATGCCTAGAGCGGATGGTCCTTTCAAAATAATTGAGAAGATTAATGATAATGCATATAAACTTGAGTTGCCTTCCGAGTTTGGGGTTAGTCCCACATTTAACATTTCAGATTTGAAGCCTTACTTGGGAGAAGAAGATGAGCTTGAGTCGAGGATGACTCTAATTCAAGAGGGGAAGGATGATGAGGACATCACTCCTTCCGATATACATAGCCCATTGGACATTCAAGGTCCAATCACAAGAGCTCGCGCGAAACAATTGAATTTACAGGTGAGCTCGTTCCTAAGTTCCTCTTTATATGATTTTAAGAATAGATTGCTACCTAATGGTTATATTATGATTAGGAATGAGGAGAAGACAAGGAGACACTTAGAGAGGGGCTTAGAGGCGTGGAGGACCAGCAAGGTGTAGGATCGAATGCCCAACTAAAAGCCAACCAGAGGGGGGTGAATGGTTGAGTACCCCAAAAATAAAGTTTTAGCGGAAATAAAACTTTACCTCTATTTTCTGACGCCGGTCTGACCGAGGGTGTCGCATCGGTCTAACCGTGCTGTTCAGCCGGTCTGACCGCCTGATGACCTTCGGTCTGACCGTCCGTAGCCGATCTGCCTGTAGTAGCCGATGCCGATGAAGACCAATGCCTTCCGGTCCGACCGCCGATGTACTTGCGGTCTAACTGGGAAGAAGACGCGGTCTGACCACCGTAGTGTCCGCGGTCTGACCGGTTAGGAGATCCAAAATACGCCGCCGCACCGAGGAAGAAGTAGACACAAAGAACTATCAAAAAAATTGATCTTTATTGAAACTCTCTGTGTTTACAAAGTGCGAACAAAGCACTCCTCACAAAATCTCAATCTAAACTTGAAACCCTAACTTGAGAAACTCTAAAACTTGAACTCAAAAGCAATAAAAGCGATACCGAGAGACCACGCCTCCCCTCACTATTTATACACAAAATCCGCAGCCAAGAGCCACGAATCCTACTCATACAAGAAGCCCTAATCCACTAGAAAATCTTCCCGTACAAGAAACAAACTATACATAAACCAACCGTAACAATTCCGGTTTTCCTAAAACCGAAATTCCGCTTTCCATACGCAACAATATCTCCATTGTATGCCATATGGAAACTTTCCAATCATGTGCACTAATCTCTACCCTTCAAAGCATCCCGCATGATCCCCATCTCGAACGTCACCTTATCTCCAAGTTGACTCCGACTCGATCACGGCAACACTTTTCCAAGGCGTAAAGAATACCCGCACACAATTAAATAAAGAATACCATATCCGAGCACAAGCTATCCAAACTTGACTCATTGTTAGCATAAACAACCAGACACGTGCATAGAAACACGAAACTTCCATGCATGTAGAAGGAAACAAACCGAAACCAAAACTGAAACGAAATGCGCAGCCAGTCGGACGCTCGACCGGTCGACCGCGAGCAACACTGAGTCGACCGCGAAACACCTCCGGTCGGGCCAGAGCGAGAACATGCCCGGTCGAGGCCATTGTGGCGGCCAGATTGAACACTGTTCGTCATCCGAAAATTTAACTCTTTCAAAATCAAAATACTCAAATCAATAAATCCCAAATAACCAATTGTTCATCATTAAATAAAGAATCAAACACACCTTGATTTTACAATCTCCCCTTGATGAACACATTGGCAAACAAAATAAAAGAGTTGTTTTGGTGTTTGAAAAGTTAAAAACAAAAATGATAAAAAGCATTTGAGAGCTCAAAAATCAAAGAAAATTTCTCCCCTTTTGAAAAGAAAGAAAATCCTTTGACCCCAAAAAAAATTGCACTTCACTTTGTATGCAAATGTTCTCCCAAACAACATTATTTTCTCCCCCTTTTGACAATGAAGTCATCAAGCATAGGAATTATGTTCATTTAATTTTCAAGAGCTTAGCACCATACATAAAGCAAGTCAAGTCATGTGTTGCAATAATAAGAAGATAAATTTATCAATTAGATAGCAAATATGCATTAAAGTAAAATCATGAATCAAATATTTTATAATTAAGAGCAATAACACAATAAGAATTCATGAATTTCAATGATTTATAATGCAACATCTTTACAAGTAGATAGGTTGAAAAATAAACCCAAATATATATACCTATTGCAATCTTTATTCTTTCTCAAATATACATTTTTGCACATATAATTCTAGAGAAAAACTTTTTCATTTTGATTTGAGCCATATTTGTTGCTCATATTTTTTTCTCTCAATTATTCCGAGTGCGTCCTTGTCGTCAAGACTGTTTCCAAGGATTCGGTACTCATTATTTTTGCTCATATCAAATATGTCCTTGTCGTCAAGACTGTTTCCAAGGATTCGGTATTCATTTTTTCTCTCATAGATAATTTTTTAATTCTGTTTTCACAATGAGCAATTTTAAGTAATTTGAGGAATATTAAAGCAACATAACATATATATAAGCATTTAAAATCCAACACAAGTACGAGTATCAACATTGCATATTTCTTTAATTCAAGTATTGTGTTAAAGTGTCATGCATTATTTTTCTTAAATATAAAATCTAGATCACATAAAAAACTAGAATACATATAAGCTATGCTAGTGACAAATAAATCTTCATAATATTGCTAGCATGCACATGTTCAACAATATGTATGGATAAAGCTCTCTTTTTTAATTTATTTCAATCATGTAGCTTGATAAATCAAAGAGCACAAAAACTCCCCCTCAAAACATGCCAAAAGGATGAATGATTCTCAATTCCCTTCGAAGAAAGGCAAAGCGAGAAGAATCAAACACGAATGCACAAAAACATAAACTCCCCCTAAAATTAACCTCCAATTTTCCCAAGGAAAAACAAAGAAGAAATTAAAGATCTTTGAAGAAGACATCCAATTGCAAATGATATCACCAATGTTCTCATAAAAAGGCATATATCCTTCTTGATGTCATCATGAAAAACAATCATTGTCTTCACATTACACACATATGGGGAGTATGCCATCAAAATACCTACAAACAAGAAGATGTCGAGGCCTCCATGTTGGGGTTAGAAATAAGAAATTTTGGAACCCAACACCGAGTCACACGACCGTAGAACTAGTAGGTACGTATGCGCAAACAAAATCGAACTATACTTACCTGAAACATTACCTTGTTGCTTTACAAAAGTCTGATTTGAATTATGCACAAAACTTCCCGAGGTCGGTCGACCATGCCGTACTCGCTGATCGGCCGATCGTGCAGCTGGCCGTCGACCGCTGTTCAACTAGCGGTCGACCGCCGTCGTGGCGGTCGACCGACTTGTCGGTGTCGGTCTGCCGAACTCCTCGAACCAAAACCCGATTTTTGCCATTGTTGCTTTGCAAAAGCAATTTCTCTTTCCTTTTTCTGTTTACGGGTAAGTCTAAAACAAAATCCAACCAAACGTCCATCTTTTCCACAATACGAACAATTATATCTCTTATGATAATTAGGAGCACAAGTAGAAACAGATGGTTTTGAAATATTGGTTTTAGTTTCTTTTAAACAAACAGAAAGAGAAGGCAAATTTCCAGCAGATTTGAAAATTGTTTTCAAAGCATTAGGTTTTGTTAAGATTTCACCATTTTCAGTCAAATTCAAAACACCTTTGGTGAAATAATCATGAGCATCAAAACCTATTCCCTTGTTGTCGCAACACACTTTAGATTTGTCCATAATCATGTTAAGTTGTTTCTTACCATCGAAAATTTTTCAAAGAATTTTTCAAGTAAGAAACTTCTTTTTCAAGATTAGCACAATTATCACAACTAATCATGACATCTTTACCTTTGCGACATTTAGAGCACGAGCTAAAGCATCTTTTAGTTTCAATTCATTAGCATCACAAGTTAAACAAGATTTAGAAGCCAAGACTTGAGAATTGTTGACATCTCTAATCTTTGAAATTTCCAGCATTAAAACCTCACAATTTTTGCAATTATCATCATTGGGAATAAGAGATTTCAATCTAGCAATTTCAGCATTTAAAGATTCAATTACAAATTCTTGTTTTTAAACATTTTCTCACATTTTTTATTCTTAGCACTTAAAACAAGAATTGCATCCTCAAGTGATCTTACCTCATTGTCCTCATCTTCGAGTCTTCATCTCCACGCGTCATGAGACAAACGCCGGAGATGTTCTTCCCTTTCTCTTCCTCGCTATCAGAATCTATGTCGCTAAGTGGCTCAAAAGCGGCATAGACTTGACTTAGCACTTTCTTGATTATCTCCTTTGAGCGCTTCACTTTGGGCTTGTCATCCTCCGTCTTCTCCGCGCTCTTGTCCTCCTTCTTGCTTCTCCCAAGTTTGGGGCAGTTGGAGCGGATGTGATCCAAGGCGCCGCACTCAAAGCAACGCGTTGGTCCTCCTTTCTTCCTGAACCTGACTTTGTTCATAGCTCGAGAGAGTTTATTAGCAGCAAGAACCAAGTCCTCCTCCTCGAATTGCTCGAGTTGTTCATCGGACATGGCTTTAATTAAAGTAAGAATAGTAGGACCCGATGAAGAAACAACCGATGAAGAAGCAGCCAAAGAAGAAGCAACAATAGAAGAGGAAGTAGCCAAGGCACTTGACTTGGAATCAATTTTCCGAGAAAGAATGTTCATCTCATGAGTTTTGAGTTTAGTGTAAAGAGAATCCAAAGTAAAAGTAGCCATGTTGACAGACTCCTGAATTGAAGTAACTTTCATCTCCCAAATAGACATGTCAAGGCCATTCAAAAAGTGGCGAGAAATCTCAGATTGTGGATAATTAGTATCATAAGAAGAATCAACAGATCTAAGACTACTCAAAATTTTGTTAAACCTACCAAGATAGTCATCTAAAGCTTCAGCAGGTTTCATGTCAAATTTTACATATTCCTTTTTGAAAAGATCTCGACGAAGTTCTTTTATGTTGGTAGTTCCTTGATGAAAGTTTTTCAAAGCATTCTAAATCTCGTTGGCAGTTTGAAGATGTGAAACGCGATCAAAATCCGAACGAGAAATCCCATTCAATAAAATATTGCGAGCTTTGCAATTGTTATTAAAATCAGTTTTCAAAGCCTCGGAATTAATCACTTCGGGAATAGTGTAAGGAAGAGCAACCTTTTGCCAAACATCGTAATCTTGAGCCATTATATAAGATTGCATCTTGCTACACCAATAAGCAAAATCGGTTCCATCAAAAACATGTGGCTTAGTTGAAAAATTATGAGACATGATGAAAAACTTTAGATCAAAGAAAATCCAAAGCAAAAAAACGTGGCTCTGATACCACTTGTAGGATCGAATGCCCAACTAAAAGCCAATCAGAGGGGGGGGTGAATGGTTTACCCCAAAAATAAAGTTTTAGCGAAAATAAAACTTTACCTCTGTTTTCTAACGCCGGTCTGACCGAGGGTGTCGCATCGGTCTAACCGTGCTGTTCAGCCGGTCTGACCGCCCGTAGCCGATCGCCTCAGCCGATCTGCCTGTAGTAGCCGATGCCGATGAAGACCGGTCCGACCGCCGATGTACTTGCGGTCTAACCGGAAAGAAGGTGCGGTCTGACCGCCGTAGTGTCCGCGGTCTGACCGGTTAGCAGATCCAAAATACGCCGCCGCACCGAGGAAGAAGTAGACACAAAGAACTATCAAGAAAATTGATCTTTATTGAAACTCTCTGTGTTTACAAACTGCGAACAAAGCACTCCTCACAAAATCTCAATCTAAACTTGAAACCCTAACTTGAGAAACTCTAAAACTTGAACTCAAAAGCAATAAAAGCGATACCGAGAGGCCACGCCTCCCCTCACTATTTATACACAAAATCCGCAGCCAAGAGCCACGAATCCTACTCATACAAGAAGCCCTAATCCACTAGGAAACCTTCCCGTACAAGAAACAAACTATACATAAACCAATCGTAACAATCCCGGTTTTCCTAAAACCGAAATTCCGCTTTCCATACACAACAATATCTCCATTGTATGCCATATGGAAACTTTCCAATCATGTGCACTAATCTCTACCCTTCAGCATCCCACATGATCCCCATCTCGAACGTCACCTTATCTCCAAGTTGACTCCGACTCGATCACCGGCAACATTTTCCCGAGGCGTAAAGAATACCTGCACACAATTAAATAAAGAATACCATATCCGAGCACAAGCTATCCAAACTTGACTCATTGTTAGCATAAACAACCAGACACGTGCATAGGAACACGAAACTTCCATGTATGTATAAGGAAACAAACCGAAACCAAAACCGAAACGAAATCGGCAACCGCCGAGTCGGTGCGCTCGGCCAGGTCGACCGCGAGCAACAGCCGGTCGACCGCTGGAAACACCTTCGGTCGGATTGGCGTAACACGCCGTCGGGCCAGGAGTGGCTGGCGGCCGATTGAACAATGTTCATCATCCGAAAATTTAACTCTTTCAAAATCAAAACACTCAAATCAATAAATCCCAAATAACCAATTGTTCATCATTAAATAAAGAATCAAACACACTTTGATTTTACACAAGGAAGTTCAAGTCAATGTGAATGCCCGAACCAAGTCGACTTCGAGTATGTTTCGGAGTCCACGACCAGTCGACACTAAAACGGGTGCCCAGGTCGCATACATGCTTGGATTGGGGCGTTCTTTATATGGATGGAAAGCTAAGAAGATAATCTTTCTAATGGTTTTGGTCGCAAGTCTAAATTCATCCTAAGTCATCGGGAATCGACCAAACAAATTAATGTCCAGAATCTGTCCCGGTGCTGCGTTATCGTATTTGGGCCTTTGGGCCGTGTATCGTGTGGGAACCCATTAGGGTTTCGTCCAGGGGTATTTGCACGCCCCTAAACTCCATATATTCATAGCCGTTGCTACCTTTAGGGTTTGGGTTTTGCTTAGATTAATCTGTCAAGAACAATTTCGCCGTTCCTTCGGTTTGTGAGACCCCAACTTGTGAGTTTAATCATATATTCACTATTTTGGTTGCAATCTTTCTTGTTCTTGTTTGTGTTCTTTGATTCGCAAGCAGGGATTAGCCTTCTTGGCGAGGTTGACCATGCCACGCTGGTCGATAATCTGAGGAGATGTGGTGCTGCGATTGCGGGGCTCAAGAGCGTGTATTCGTTCAGAAGCCGGATCGACTTGTGTCGCGACTCCACCAAATCGAGTAATTATCAGAACCTTTCGGAAGATCGGGACCCTTGTCCACATCACGTTGATCTTTCGTACTCACCTCGAAAGGCTTCAAATATAACAGGTGTGCACAACTTGCTGGCTTGCAACAACATAAGCTCAGTCACTTTATAGTTTTCCTTCTTTTGGTCCATTGCTACACCAATACGAACTTGACAATCAATCCTGGTTTCAGCTCGAGGACACTTTGTTAGATGACCTTTTTGTCTACATGATGTTACTTTGACCTCCATATGTATGCCAAAACACCCAAGCCAACATCATCTAAACAATTGAATTCCATGCCAACAGGAAGGACCACACATGGCAGTAGCCTTTATCTGTATAGAAAAACACCATTGAGTATATGACCAATGCAGTAGCCTATATCAATTACAGAAAAACACAATTGTCGATGACGTGCTGCACAAGCCAACGATCCAGTTCTCGATGCCTGGGTGGTACACCTTCCATAGCTCGCTGAGCACCCATGTTGACCCACTCGACGGACTCCTTGTGTTGCAGGTTCTTCACCTCGAGGAAGAGCGAGAAGCTGGAGGTGGGAACCTATGGCCATGTGGTATTGATCTTGACCTAGCGCTCAATGCGAGCGGTGCTTGCACAGGGTAAAGAGCTTGTCGAAGGTGGCACCGACGAAGCTAGGCTTTTTGACTAGAATCCGCCACTTCATCTTCAATACACCAAAGCATCTTCCAATTATGGTGTACAGACTGTTTAAGAAGTTGAAATTTTCTTTCTCGCCACTCGGTGATGTACCTCTTCGAAATTCCAAGACATGGTATCTTTATCCCTTATATGGTGCCAAGTACCCTGGGCGATTTGGATAGCTAGCATCGACAAGATAATATTTCCCTAGAACACAAATAAATAGAAATATATCAATTTATATACTCTTTTCAAAAAAATAAAAACCAAGATATAGCAAGTGATAATTACCTTGGGGAGGATGAGGAAAGATAGTTAAATCAGTTTGAAGTGCAGTAAATAGCACAATTGTGTCATGCATTGACCCAGGTTGCCCAATAGATGCATAGGTAAATCTCATGTCATGATCACAAATAGGCATCACATTTTGAGTAGTTGATTTATATCTACAAATATATCTAATCTTCTCTTCATCCGAAACTATTGCAAAGATACGAGTACCATCAACCGCTCCAATACAATCTTTAAAATGTGGCCACATGCGACAATCTTTCCTAATTATGTCATGGACAATAGGAAAGTTTGGATCCTTTGGACGCACGATATCACATCCCAAATCCACCACGGCACATGGTACTTGTTCAAATTTTCTTGAAATTGTCTCACCAGAATGCTTGAAACAGTTTCGTGCCCTTTGATTTGGGTGAACCATCACCTAGTATGTAGAGAAAAATTGCAAGTGCCTCCAATGTATGCATGTCTACAGTAGGTTCCAGCTTATCTTTACTAAACAAAAGATCATGCAATGCAATAAAGGTGCGGCCATTCATACGAAGCATCTTGTACCATTCATCTGGTGTGGCCAAAGTTTCTTGCACCCATCCCATTCCACTAAGTCGTGATGTCCTAGGCTCAGTCTTATCCAAGTCGAAAGAGTGATAGCTCTCTACAATTCTTCGAGTTGTAGAAAAAATTGCCTGTAGCAGTTTGCAAACAATTCCATTGCAAGCAAATCAGAATCATATTCTTCATCTGATGAACCATGTTCATTCTAACTTGACATCTACACATTAAGACATAAAAAATATTAGAATACATATATATTGACATTCATGAATATATAGTTGAAAATGAATTAGTCCAACAGTAGTGCATAGTTCACAGTAGGTCTGAAAATAAGTTCACATTCATGGGTATACAACATTAATCAACAAGGTGATTTTATCCGACAACAATGTGTGACATAAATATTCAATAATTGTTCATAATTGAATACAACCCAAACAAACAAAGGCGATACAACCCATAAATTGTTCAGGATTAAATTTAACCCATACAAACATATGTATTGAACACATTGATAGTTCTGAATTGAATTGACAGAACTTAATTAAAGTGATACAATTCATGGCACGCCACATTCAACTAATTTTCATACTTGACATCATACTTCTTCTTAAGCCATGCAAAGCGACCTGTAGGAGTGCACAATGAATTAACAAACATTTCCCTTTGGTCCTTCTTGATAAATATTTCAGTTGCAATGAAATGCTCATTTGTCCTTTCAACAGAACCACATTTTGTTAGTGATATGCCCTAGAGGCAACATGGAGATGTTGGATATCATGTCAATGTTTATGTATAAATGAATAAAGTGTTATTCAGTTCCATGAAATAGACATCTTGTATTGATCAATAAATACGTGACTTATTTATGAGACTCTATATGTATGAATCTATTTCTAACCGATCCTCGATCATATGTCATATTGTTGGAACAAATATGATTCTAAGATCGGCATGTTTATTGATTGATGATCATGTCTCATAGATCATGGGTATAGAGATACCAAATCAATAAACATGGACATATGTGTTAGAGAACACATTGTTGGATAGACCCACCATGAGACACTACAGAATTAATGTGCCATTAGTTGGTCTCAGTAGTGTTGGTACAAAGTCCTTAGACTCGAGATCACCATGGATTCCAACATGTGTAGTAGCCTACTTTGGGACTACCAAACGCTATTCCGTAATCGGGTAGTTATAAAGGTAGTTTTCGGGTTTGCTATGAAACATGGAGTGGAATGTGAGTGATCAAGATGGAATTTGCCCCTCCTTTGGAGAGATATCTCGGGCCCTCGAGGTACTTGGATTATGGAAATGCATGGCCATGCTATGTTGATTGAGGAGTCAATCAACGACGGATAATCCAATACGGTTCGAGTGAATGGTTAAGCTATTGAAGGGATGGCACACATCTTGCCTATAGCTTAATTGGTATCGTGAGGCAAAGGGATTTGTGTACACATTACAGGTTCGAGCCGATATTATTCTTGTATACTATGGTGTCAATATGTGCCGCTAGGCGCCGTTGTGCAGTCGGTGAGTTGGACTCGAGCCGACGATCGGCTAAGTTAGACTATAGCCGAAACCGAGTATACCTGAACCTACGGGTCACACGCTTAAGGGGATAAGAACAGGCATTCGAGTTGGACTCGGATACGGCTCGATCGGATAGGGATCCGATCGGATAGAGTCCTATGGGCTTACGACGTATGGGCGGCCAACTCGTGAGATTCGGATAGAATCCGATTCAAAATGGAGTCCGGATCGGCCACTAGTCCCGTCGGCCAACTCTATATAAAGGATGGAGGGGTGAAGAGCTGCGACACGTCAATTGCATCGCATTGAACCGAATCCGCAACAAAAGTCGCCGAGATCAATCTCCACGGAAACCCTCCCCACTTTCGAGCCAAACCCTAGCCTTGCATCGCGTGCTAGCACACGGGTGTTCGGCGTTCTATTCCTGGACGTGTGGATACCAGTAGAGGCGCTGCTACGTTGCGCGCTATTGATCGGCTGTGGAGGAATCGGTTGCGGTCGAGCGCATCGGAGCGAGGCGCGAGAACACGCTGGACGACTCGATCGGCCGCTGCATCGCGAATCGGCTGATTGGTGAATCGGCTGTCCCCTCGGAATCGGTGTCATCGGCCAGCACAGCCTGATCGGATTGCCCCGATTGGCTATTCCGCCGCACACTCCAATCGGTAACGATCTATCGGCCCTTACTTGCAAGTGTTCCTGGTTTGCGCGGTTAAAAATTTTGTTTTCGTCTAGCGTAGCCTTCGCGTAACCCTTCAGTGGTATCAGAGATAATCTTGCTTAGTTCGGGTTTTAGATTGGATCTGGAACAAGTTTTGCGCACGGGTTGATTAGATCAATCGGTTTTACGGGATTTGTTGAGGAGAGTTCATGGTAATTGCGTTCCTTGATAGTGTATCGAAATGGCGTAATGTGATTATGTCGAAGCAATATCCATAGAACTCGGTTTGAGTCGGCTTCGAGATAGCGTTCCTTGATAGTGTATCGGAACGGTATAATGTGATTATGCCGAAGCTATCTCGTAGTCCGATCTTGTTAGCGCCTCGCGCCTACGCAAACCATCTTCCTTGATAGTGTGTCGGGACGGCATAATAGGATTATGTCGACATGGTTTCCGTAAGCGATTTCATAGATTGGATCTATGAATTTCCCGCCCGGAAGCCCACGAGGCGGCTTCCCTCGACCCCCGCCCGCTAACCGGCTAGCGGGACCGCCGTGTGCGTACCCCTTATAGGTCGTCTCGTGCCGAATCTCTGCGATAGGTAGAAAACGTTTCTACGCCTAACTTGTTTTTGCAGAGAATGCTTTGATATGGTATGGCCCTATTGTATGTATGAGATGCATGTGATGCATGTAATATTCTTTCATATGTGCAATCCTCGTAATATTCTTTCATACGTGCAATGCTTGTAATATTCTTTCACGACCTACGAGTCGATGTAATCTTCAATTAGAGCTTCTATAGTAGTAGCTTAGTTTGAAGAAATCAAGCATTCGGCACTCGGAAGAACGGTGATGAAGATGGAGATCCTCTACACCGGCATGGAGATGGAGATCACCATGTGAAGGGGGCCATACTATTTTATGCTATTCTACCTGCTTTCATATATGTGATATGTTTGTTTGATAGGATAGCATCCCCTCACAATATTAAGTAATAATGATGCCCTTCCAAATGTTGCACCGCCACCGTTATGCTCGTCAATGGTGGGTCCGCAAAGCAGAGTGCCATTCTCTATCATAACACGAGGGGTTTATGTCGGACATATACAACAGAGCATTTGGTTTACTTAACAAGGCTATCAAAACAGTTTTGGGCCTTGGGGCATAGGTTGGGGCCGGGCATGGAGATGCCACACCAACAACAAGAGTCACATAGAGATGTGATTAGCAAGGAGTTGCTTATCGATGTTACTAATTTTCTAGCAGTGATGCCAAAGCTCACTAGAAAATTAACTAACATGTGGATCTTGACCCAATACGTAACCTAGAGGGAAGGTGGAAAATACGTAATGGGAGTCTTATGTTAAATTGTTTAACAAAAGACATAGCATAAACATTGTGCTAAACTTTGCTTTTTCGTTGTAGAATAAATGGCGGCTAATACTACACCCAGTTCTTTTAATTTGCGATCTATTCTCGAAAAGAAAAATTAAATGGAACAAACTTTATGGATTGGTATCGCAACTTGGGAATTGTTCTCAAGCAAGAGCATAAGGAGTACGTTCTTGAAGTACCTTATCCCGAGGATTTGCCAAATAATGCCACCGCAACCGCACGGAGGGCTTATGAGAAGCACACTAATGATGCCCTAGATATAAGCCGTCTCATGCTTGCTACAATGTCCCCCGAGCTTGAAGCAATATGAGAGCGCGATGCTCACACTCTTATTCGGGGACTGCGTGGCATGATTGAGAACCAAGCACGGGCCGAGAGGTTTAACACCTCAAAGTCCTTGTTTGTGTGGAGCTTGTTGAGGGGAATCCCGTCATCCGCATGTGATAAAGATGATTGGCTATATTGAGAGTCCGAAAAACTAGGTTTTCCTCTTAGCCAAGAGTTGGCTACCGATGTGATTCTCCGCCGCTCCTCCGAGCTTCGAGCCATTCATATTGAATTATCACAAGAACAATATGGATAGAACCTTGGCTGAATTGCATGGGATGCTAAAGACAGTGAGGAGAGTATCTAGAAGAATGGTCATCATGTGATGATGATGTAGAAGGCTAAGCGCAAACCACCGTCAAGAAACTTTGCACCAAGAGGAAGTTAACTCCCGATGAGATCGCGAGTGCCTCCAATGCAAAGAAGGGCAAGAAGGGGTCGGCGGCATCGATGCCGTTTGCTTCTATTGCAAGGAGACAGCCACTGGAAGAGGAACTGCAAGAAGTACATGGAGGATCTCAAAAAGAAGCAAAGTACGACTTCGCTTCGGTATTAATGTTATAGACATTAATCTTGCTACTTCACCTCGACTCTTGGGTATTTGATACCAGATTAGTAGCTCATATTTGCAAATCGTTGCGGGAATGAGAAGAAGTAGAGGATTGAGAAGGGGCGAGGTGAACCGCGCGTCGGCAATGGAGCAAGCGTTGCTACGATTCTTGTCGGCATAGTACCACTTCATCTACCTTCAGGATTAGTTTTGGAATTAAATAATTGTTATTGTGTTCCAACACTATATCAAAACGTTATTTCCACTTCATGTTTGCAAGCGGAAGGATATGATTTTAGATCAATGAACAATGGTTGTTCAATATATCTTAGAGATATGTTCTATTTTCATGCTCCATTGGTGAATGGATTATACGTTTTGAATCTTGAAGCGTCTCCCATCTATAACATTAATACGTAAAGGCAACTCTCTAATGATATAAACCCCACGTTTATCCGGCATTGTCGCTTAAGCCATATAAACAAGAAACGCATGGAGAAGCTCCATAAGGATGGACTCGCTTCACTCTTTTGATTTTGAATCATTTGAGACATGTGAATCTTGTTTACTTGGTAAGATGACAAAGGCACCTTTCACGGGACACGTGAAAGAACAAGTGACTTGTTGGCACTTGTACATACCGATGTATGTGGACCAATGAGCTCAACGGCCGAGGTGGTTATCGTACTTCATTACACTGTCCGATGACTTTAGTAGATATGGTTATATCTACTTAATGAGGCATAAGTCCGAATCCTTTGAAAAGTTCAAAGAATTCCGAATGAAGTACGTAATCATTTAGGGAAAACAATCAAGTTTCTACGATCGATCATGAAGGGGAATACTTGAGCCAAGAGTTTGGTAATCATCCGAAAGATTGTGGAATTGTTCCACGTTGACTCCGCCAGAACTCCACAATGGAACGGAGTGTCCGAACGGAGAAATCGCACCTTGTTGGACATGGTGCGGTCGATGATGAGCCAAAGTGATCTTCCGTTATCCTTCGGGGATATGCTCTTGAAACATGCGCTCACACTAAATAGAGTTCCATCTAAGTCGGTTGAAAAGACACCATATGAGATATGGACAGGGCAACCCCTAGTTTGTCTTTTCTCAAAATTTGGGGATGTGAAGCTTATGTAAAACGTTTACATCGACAAGCTCACACCCAAATCGACAAGTGCTTCTTTGTGGGATATCCTAAGGAAACTAAGGGATATTACTTTTATAATCGGGAACAAGGCAAAGTGTTTGTCGCCCGACACGGTGTCTTCTTGGAGAAAGAGTTTCTTTCAAGAAGGGTTAGTGGGAGCAGGGTGCATCTTGAAGAAGTTCAAGAAACACCGTAAAACGTTTCGGCGACCACGAACCACAACGGGAGGAGCAAAGTGTTGCGCCACCGCTTGTAGATACACCAGCCCCACGGAGGTCCGAAAGATCACGTCGTGCACCCGAGTACACAGTGCGGAACAATGTGATATATTGTTGTTGGACAACGATGAACCTAAGACCTATGAGGAAGCGATGGTGGGACCCGATTCCAACAAGTGGCTTGGAGCCATGAAATCTGAAATAGAATCCATGTACGACAATCAAGTTTGGAACTTGGTTGATCCACTCGATGGTGTCAAAACCATTGAGTGTAAATGGGTTTTTAAGAAAAGGCCGATATGGATGGAAATGTTCACATCTATAAGGCGCGATTGGTGGCGAAAGGTTTTAAACAGATTCAAGGAGTTGATTATGATGAAACCTTCTCGCCCGTCGCAATGCTTAAATCTATTCGGATTATCGTAGCGATTGCTGCATATTTCGATTATGAGATATGGCAGATGGATGTCAAAACGGCTTTCCTGAATGGAAACCTAAGCGAGGATGTATACATGATACAACCTCGGGTTTTGTCGATCCAGAATCGCTCGGAAAGATATGCAAGCTACGTAAATCCATTTATGGATTGAAGCAAGCATCTCGGAGTTGGAATATTCGTTTTGATGAAGTAATCAAAGGGTTTGGTTTCATCAAAAATGAAGAAGAGGCATGTGTTTACAAAAAGGTCGGTGGGAGCGCAATTGTATTTCTAATCTTGTATGTGGATGACATATTACGATTGGAAATGATATCCCTATGCTAGAATCCGTCAAGTCTTCATTGAAAAATAGTTTTTCCATGAAAGACTTAGGGAGACAACATACATATTGGGCATTCGGATCTATAGAGATAGATCCAAGAGGCTAATTGGATTAAGCCAAAGTACATACATTGACAAGGTGTTGAAAAGGTTCAACATGCATGATTCCAAGAAAGGTTTCTTGCCCATGTCACATGGCATTAATCTTAGCAAGAATCGGTGTCCTCGGACACATGATGAGCGGAATAAGATGGGTATGGTTCCATATGCTTCGGCGATTGAATCCATCATGTATGCCATGCTTTGTACACGCCCGGATGTCTCGTACGCTTTGAGTGCTACGAGCAGATACCGCCGATCCAGTGAATGTCACTGGATCGCGTAAAGAATGTCCTTAAGTACTTAAGAAGAACTAAGGATATGTTCCTAGTCTATGAAGGTGAAGAAGAGCTCGTTGTAAGTGGTTACACCGATGCTAGCTTCCAAACGGACAAGGATGATTATAGATCGCAACTGGGTTCGTGTTCTCGCCCGAACGGAGCGCGTCAGTGGAAGAGTTCCAAGCGGGATACGTTGCTGATTCTACAACGGAGGCCGAGTACATTGCGCTTCGAAGCGTAAAGGAGGCTGTTTGGATCAAGAAATTTGTTTCGAGCTTGGTGTGATGACTAGTGCGCGGTCCAATGTCTCTCTATTGTGACAATAGTGGATCCATTGCGCAAGCCAAGGAGCCGAGATCACATCGAAGTCCAAACACATACTTCGGCGATATCATCTCATCCGCGAGATAGTGGACAGAGGTGATGTCAAGATATGCAAAGTGCACACGGATCTCAACATAGCCGATCCGCCGACAAAACCTCTCCCTCGACGAAGCATGAGGCGCACACAAGAGCAATGGGTATTAGATACTTACATGATTGACTCTAGTGCAAGTGGGAGATTGTTAGCGATATGCCCTAGAGGCAACATGGAGATGTTGGATATCATGTCAAGGTTTATGTATAAATGAATAAAGTGTTATTCGGTTCCATGAAATAGACATCTTGTATTGATCAATAAGTACATGACTTATTTATGAGACTCTATATGTATGAATCTATTTCTAACCGATCCTCGATCATATGTCATATTGTTGGAACAAATATGATTCTAAGATCGACATGTTTATTGATTGATGATCATGTCTCATAGATCATGGGTATAGAGATACCAAATCAATAAACATGGACATATGTGTTAGAGAACACATTGTTGGATAGACTCACCATGAGACACTACAGAATTAATGTGCCATTAGTTGGTCTCGGTAGTGTTGGTACAAAGTCCTTAGACCTGAAATCACCATGGATTCCAACATGTGTAGTAGCCTACTTTGGGACTACCAAACGCTATTCCGTAATGAGGTAGTTTTCGGGTTTGCTATGAAACATGGAGTGGGATGTGAGTGATCAAGATGGAATTTGCCCCTCCTTTGGAGAGATATCTCTGGGCCTCTCGAGGTAATGGATTATGGAAATGCATGGCCATGCTAAGTTGATTGAGGAGTCAATCAACAGACAGATAATCCAATACGGTTCGAGTGAATGGTTAAGCTATTGAAGGGATGGCACACATCTTGCCTATAGCTTAACTGGTATCGTGAGGCAAAGGGATTTGTGTACACATTACAGGTTCAGAGCCGATATTATTCTTGTATACTATGGTGTCAATATGTGCTGCTAGGCGCCGCTGTTGACGGGTCGGCTGAGTTGGACTCGAGCCGACGATCGGCTAAGTTAGACTATAGCCGAAACCGAGTATACCTGAACCTACAGGGTCGCACGCTTAAGGGGATAAGAACAGGCATTCGAGTTGGACTCGGATACGGCTCGATCGGATAGGGATCCGATCGGATAGAGTCCTATGGGCTTACGACGTATGGGCGGCCAACTCTATGAGATACGGATGAGATCCGATTCAAAATAGAGTCCTGATCGGCCACTAGTCCCAGTCGGCCAACTCTATATAAAGGAGGGAGGGGTGGAGAGCTGCGACACGTCAATTGCATCGCATTGAACCGAATCCGCAACAGAAGTCGCCGAGATCAATCTCCACGGAAACCCTCCCCACTTTCGAGCCAAACCCTAGCCTTGCATCGCGTGCTAGCACACGGGTGTTCGGCGTTCTGTCCCCGGACGTGTGGATACCGGTAGAGGCGCTGCTACGTTGCGCGCTGTTGATCGGCTGTGGAGGAATCAGCTGCGGTCGAGCGCATCGGAGCGAGGCGCGAGAACACAGTCGGACGACTCGGATCGGCTGCGGCATCTGCGAATCGGCTGATTGGTGAATCGGCTGTCCCCGGGAATCGGCTGTCATCGGCCAGCACAGTTCCAGATTGGATTTCCCTGATTGGCTATTCCGCTGCACACTCCAATCGGTAACGATCTATCGGCCCTTACTTGCAAGTGTTCCTGGTTTGCGCGGTTAAAAATTTTGTTTTCGGCTAGCGTAGCCTCCGCGTAACCCTTCACATTTCTCCGCCAAGGTCATAATATCCTTTATAGAACAACCTAGTGGATCCTCTCTTATTTTAGTGAACAACTGAATGGATGATTAACGTCTATGTAGAGAGTTTGTTACTCTTTGACATCTCCTCTGTCATTTTTTGGGATCCACTCTTGGTCTTTTTGGACTTATTCATCTTCCTCCGTCTCTTCATCGACCTCATTATCATAAGCAATATGAATTACATCATTGGTGGCTGTTGGTATAGTGTCTTGCCCTAAAGACCAATGGTCGGCACCGGTATCGAGAATGTCTTCAAACATCTTCTACAGTAGCTCTTCATTTTGCAAGCCATCCTTCATAAACTTGGTGCATCCTGGGATGTCCTGCATAACATGACATTATAAAATGAGTTAGAACAATTAATTTGGCACAATAGTTTTCCATTTAACACATTATTTGAAATACTTACTGCTTTCAGCTGCTTCCAACATTCTGCAGTAGCCATAATAGTTTCCTTTGTGTTATCCCATCCCAAACCTGTTTGAGATATCAACTTCTTCCAACAATTGTATTCAACCCTAAGCTTATCCATTTATTCTTAATTTGAAGCCTATTATATCTCAAACCTGTTCTTGCTGCAAATTTCTCAATGACTTCATCATATCTAGGATTAGATAAATGGATATTTGGATAATTACCCGCAACTACTTGATCAACAAAAATTCTCACAGGCAACACTAGTCTTGTAGTCATTCTAATCAGCAGAGTCCATGGACATTCTAACACCCTTCGAAAGCACATTTTGAGCCATGCCTATCATTCACTCACTCACACCAATCTTTTTTTCAATACTAACATATATCATAGGTTGAAATTTCCAAGTTAACATATATCATAGTTTCTACCGCATACAGGTCATGAGCACGTAACAAATCAATTTATTTCGCATAATAAGATGAGATAGCAGCATCAAAGTAACATCAGCAGAAATGAAATGTACAAATCTATACATATGTTTGGTGTACTACAGCCGTAATATATTGTCATTATCCTGTGAATTTAACCAGAAAATTGAACCAAATTTGAGGGAGAAATTCATGTCGCCAAGGTGTATTTTTTTTGTTTCTCTACTACTTTCAGGTCATCTGAAACCATGTAAGATGCCAAGAGAATAATAAATGTACTGTCTGTAGCCATTGTCGCCACTGCGAGCAATTCCAGCACAATATGACATGCATTGTCATTATCTGAACTTGGATGTATATCTCTTTATCTGAGACAAAACAACAGGACAGTGACAACTTCCTGAATAACCAAAGTTCTCTACTTCTGGTGAGGTCTGTGCTTTCAAATGATTGCACATACACTGTTGGAAAGTGCACCATTATCCAGAAAATATACTATTAAATATAAAAATTATCACACGTAGTATTATGTGAAAATATTGAAGTGATAATGTATGGACCAAGAGTTCTTTAGATCCCCAATGTAGCCAAGAAAGCTAGCTGAAGGTTATGATAGATATGGTCTTATGATGAACTTTCAGTGGTATACAGGAGGTTTACTTTTCTTGTTTCATTTTATTCCATACAAATGTCGACGGAGCTGCTAAGGAGTACATATGTATTTATTCATGTGCGAAGTTACCTTGCACACAGATTAGAAGGGTAATCCTCTATTGCGCTTGTGCGCCTAGAGCTCAAGCGACTTAAAATTGGTTGCCTGAGGCTAATGGTACGTTAGCTAACGTCAGGCTAGAGGCGTGGAAAGGAGTGTCAGGGTAGCAACTAAACAAGACACTACCGGAAACTTGAAGTTTGCCTAGTGCCGAGGAGTTTGCCGAGTGCATACCATCGGACACTAGGCAAACAGGGTGTTTGCCGAGTGTCACTCGGCAAAGAAACGCACTAGGCAAACTTCCCTATTTGCCTAGAGTGACACTCGGCAAAACAAGGGCACTAGGCAAACTTTCACTTTTGCCTAGTGCAACCCTAGGCACAAATATACACTCGGCAAAAATTTAACATTTTTAGTTCCACAAAATACCCTCCAAACTTTTTTACGCTCCCATATACAACATGAATTCGTACATGTTAAAATTTGGTGTATTCTTTTTAATTATTCACTATATTTAAATTTTTTTATTTATAAGAAATTTTTTACTAGTGTCAAATTTGAAGTACAAGTGATTCGAATAATTGAATAAAATGTGTTAAAAATGATACTCATATTATTGAGTCTATTTTAAGGTTATATCTATGAAATGAAAAGTAATTTCAAAGATCTTCTTTGAGAAGCATGTTTGTGACCGTGAGTCAAATAAAGTTTTGTTGGTTTTTAAATTATAAGAAAAACAAATAAAGTCCAAAAATCACTAGATTTGTCAGAGTATCATGAAATTAGACATTGAAGCTGTGAAAAAAATTTCGTAAGGTTTCGAACATGTTGTCACGTACGACGCTTATAAACGAAGCATCTCCGAATAGAGTTCTTAGTGATCTCCCAAAGTTAGAGCCAAAATAACGATCGAATTTAAAATTTGGCACCAAAACTTTTTGTAGATGCAATATATAGTATACATGGCACCATTGCAAGTTTTGAGATTTTTTCGCATCAATTTAAATTTTTTTAATTTTTTCATTTAGTATACAATTACTTTGCCTAGTGTAGCGCTTGGGGAATATGCAGCACTAGGCAAACCATATGTTTGCCGAGTGCACAAGCTACATCACTCGGCAAAGATTAAACTTTGCCTAGTGCCCAGGAAGCGACACTCGGCAAAGATAAATATTTCGCCGAGTGCCCCTCTGGAAAGGCTCTCGGCAAACGGCCCCGAAAAATAAAAAAAAGAATATGGGAAAAAATGAGGAATTTTATCTTTGCCGAGTGCCACGGTGGCATGGCACTCGGCAAAATCCCGCCTAAAACCGACAGGTTTGTACGGCGCCTGGCAAAGATTTGCCGAGAGCCGCAACCTGGCACTCGGCAAAGTGTTTGCCGAGTGCCGCGTATGATGGGCACTCGGCAAAGGCGTAGGGCGGCTATTATTGCCGAGTGCCTTGATCTGGCACTCGGCAAACTCGTACGGCGGCAAAGTTTGCCGAGTGCCGTGATCTGGCACTCGAGTTTCATGGTTGCAAAACTCTTGTGCCTGTCATATTCAAATGCCATTGGTTTGATCCTAAAGTAGTACGACGGACTCCTGATCTTGGGCTAGTCGAAATTCGACAATCATCCGTCATGACAGGAGACGATGTCTATATTGTGGCTCAACAGGCCACACAAGTTTATTATCTATCATACCCGTGTCAAAATGTGCACGACGACTTAAGGGGTGGGATGTTGTGCACAAGGTATCGCCACATGGTAAACTACCCGTCCCAAACAATGAAGATTACAACATAGATCCAAACACATACATCGGAGAGTTCTTTCAAGAGGATGGGTTGCAAGGGAGTTTTGAGATAGACTTAACTCGAAGCAATCGAAATGGAAGTAGATAATGGTAGGGTCGTTGATGAGGACGCTGGAGATGAAGTTCGTAATGTGAAGGACTTGGAATTACTTCAACGATTACATTTAGACAATGACAAGTGTTGATGACTCCGAATCGGAGAACGGGATTGATTTTGTTGACAATAGTGATGATGAGACTTATGATCCAGCTAATCCCGATCCGGACGACTATTTCTAATACATGTATGATTCATACTTATATTATTTTGTAATATCATGTTATTTTTTAATTAAGTTCTGTTAATTTTGCACATCTTATTGTAAGTACAATTTGTATATCCGTGCCGACAATTTACTCTTTTATTGCGGGTGATTGTACAAATATGGTGGGCGGTGGTGGTTTGAAGAAGACGGTGAGTTCGTTCTACGGGGTGGTGGCGTCCAAAGTCGGCAAAAAGTGTGCGGGACGAGGAGGTGGTGGTGGCTCTAGTGGTAGTGGAGCCACGAGCGTGGTCGTGGTGGTCGATCGCGGCGTCGAGAGCCTTCACCACCACTCGAGGAGGAGGACGAGGAGGAGGCGGCCCAGAGGAGGACGATCGGAGACGGAGGAGTCGGAGTCGGAGGAGGCGGCGGATCGGGATGCGGAGGAGTCGCGTCGGAGGCGGCGGAGGATGATCAGGCGACGGCGGAGGACGATGGGTCGGCGGGGGAGGAGGCAGCGGCAAGTGGTGGACCGCCGACTGTTTGGCTGAGAGGTCCCTCGAAACTCCCAAAGTGACCACCTCTTCACAAACGACCGGTGATTCGACCCGATGGGGATAAGTAAGTTTTCATGTGTTCATTACTTCTTCTAATTGAAAGTTACTATGAAAACTAATTATTTTTCTTAATCAATTGGGCAGGGATTGGGTGGTGGTCAGACCAGGTGATCACACACGCCTCGTCAATGGCATCATTGGACTTTTATGCAAGGAACACTTTCCTGGCTTGGTGCATCATGCGGGTAAACTGGAGCCTGCCTGGACGTGGGCCCACTACAAGTCCGCCCCGATGTCCGTGATCTATTGGGAAGGGTTTTCGCTAACGAGCGGAGCGGATCAAGGCCGAGCGTGGGTACGTATTCGTTGCATTACATTCGTTCAACACACGATATTCATTATTGTGTATTCTTGAACTATTTACCTCCAAATTGTGTTTGTATGTAGGATTTCTACGCACTTGATGATAGCTGTACACAGGCCAGTGCAGATGCCGTGACTGAGAAAGTGGCAAAGGACCGCGTGAATGACATGCATTATGAGGCGCGCCTTCAAGCCGTCATATCGCACCGGGCGATGAAGGACATAAGATCAGCAAAACCGAAGCAAGGACCAAGACTTTGACCGGAACAATACTTGGCGGTAAATATAGAGCCAACAGAATGATTTTTCTAAGATTTAGTATACTCAATTTTATGTTTAATGTCATTTCTTTGATAATGTGCGGCGATTCCGGGTTGGTGCGCGGGCCTAGACGAGTGCCGGGCAGCCATGGTGGATAGGTGGTGCTCCTCCGATTGGCGTGCCCACCATCTCGCGTGCCGGGGTCGTCGTTTGATGATGGAAGGTGCTTCACACCGTCGGGCAACAGAGCCTCGGACGCTATGCTCGAAATATGTATGTGAATATATTTCTTTATTGTAACACTACATTCTTTATAATTTCTAATCATATTGGTTGTTTTTGCATCGGAAGCACATGGTGGTCGCCCTATTAACACGTTCCGGCGTATGCTCGGCCCGCAAGGGCAAGGCGACGTCCGACGTCTCCTACAACCCGGACGACCCGCCCTCGGTGTACTGCAATCCGGGCGTGCACAAGCGCCTCACCGATTACTCAGCGATGGCAAGAGAGATCCACGGGCGAGTTCGATCCGAGCGCCCATGATCTTGATGGTGAAATCGTCATGAGGGTGGGAGGGCAGCAAGCACGGACGGTTATGGATGGGCGACAAGTGTGATCGACACGGCTAGTACTCCTACTCTTGCCGAGATTCGAGCGAGGAGCACGGGGTCAAGCCGGGCATACGGTCACGCCCGACCCCTACACGTCGCGCAGATGGCGGCACTACAAGTTATTTCTGTTTCACTCGTCGTCCATTGATTCTTACAAATGTTTGATTTGCGTATCATTTGGATGCAATTAATAATGTAGGCCCAGCTAGATGAAGAAAGGAGGCTACGGGAGGAGATGCTACAGCGCATCGGGCCCGGCTAATGGAGGTACGCGGCAAGAAGCAGGAGGTACGGCAAGCAATAGGTCCAGATGCAGCAGTTCTATCAATACATGCGACACTGTCTCGAACATGGGTTAGCCTCCGCCTCCACCTACGATGTTCTTTCCGCCTCTACCAATTGTTATGGCCACTCCGCCGCCAGCTCTTATGGGCACTCATGTGAGTCACCCGAGAACGTTGCGTTTTGAACACTAGACATAACATTGTAGTTTTATGTCACGTTCATTCTTCTTTCGTTATGCGACACCTCGTCGGCATCTAATGTTGGGTCTCGGGATGTGGATTTGTCGCCGAGCATCGTAGGCCACCAACTATGTAAGCACCCTAACTCAATTTGTGGTTCGGATGTTGTGAACTTGTCACGGATGGAGTTAAATTAGTGTTCGGATGCTTGTTGTGATATAATTGTCTGTGATGGTTCTTGTGGTATTGAGATGACATATTGTGGTCATGTGAAGCTTCCAAGTGATATATATGTTGTGTCTCGTGAAGAATATTGTGTTATGTCCGTGATGACGATTGTCGAATGCCCGTGATAATGTTTGTGAAATGTCTATGATGATGATTATGGACTACCTGTGATGATTTGTGAAATGTCCGTGATATCTCGTGTATTTGTGATAATTGACGAAAAGAATTAATAAAAAGGGTTCTGGATGCATGTTTGCCTAGTGTAGCACTAGGCAAAGAGAAGTTTGCCTAGTGCAACACTAGGCAAAGAAGGGGTTTGCCTAGTGCTACCACTTTTTGCCTAGTGCTGTCATTTGTTTGCCGAGTGTATGCACTAGGCAAAGAGGAAAAGTTTGCCGAGTGCACCGCACTAGGCAAAAAGAGTAAACCTGTTTGCCGAGTGCCTCGGCACTCGGCAAAGATAAAACTTTGCCGAGTGCCGTGCACTAGGCAAACAGTTTACTCTTTGCCTAGTGCCTGGCACTCGGCAAAGTTTTATCTTTGCCTAGTGCGCAGCACTCGGCAAACGTTTTACTCTTTGCCTAGTGCTCGGCACTAGGCAAAGCCTTTGCCGAGTGCCCGCAATTTGGCACTCGGCAAACACGACTTTGCCGAGAGACGCTTTGCCGACGGTTCTTTGCCGAGTGCTACCCTCGACAAATCTTTTGCCGAGTGTTTTGGAGGGTTTGCCTAGTGTCCTGGACACTAGGCAAACTTCAAGTTTCCGGTAGTGAGATGCAGGTTGGCTTAGGCTGGACTTAGGGCAGGTAATATTTTTCTCAGGGTAGCAAAACCTACGTCTTTCGTGTAATTAAAAAGATACTTGGGGTTTTCCAGGCATTCATTGTTGTTCCTGCCATCCTAGAGTTTCAGCTGCAAGCTTGACATCATCCCATCAAACAAGAACTTCCCTAGCTAGTGGCAAATTATCTGTGCAACTTGCTGCGGTTGCTGTGAAGTTTAAGTTTACATCCCTTACAATTGCACCCCTTGTGATTGTATATTTGTATTTTCTAAAAAAAAGGAACCATAGCAAGTTTACCTTAAACAGATCTCCCCTAATGGCTACTTCCGTTATTCCTATCGCTGAACCTTTGAATTGTATTGCACCTACGTTCCTACAATGTTACCGACTTATGTCGATATGGCTATAGCTCCAGTTAACTGTACCGGAGATTCATTCAAGTCCTCGTTCAGGTTGGAGAGTAAGATGACATTGGGATCACTGTCGGATCAGATTAATATGCTTCATGAGGATTGCCACATATGGATAGGGTCCTAAAAAGGCAATTGTATATATTAATTAGGTTGTTTTAAGTAGTTTCCTTATAGATTGTGTCACCTAAGGGACTTGTTCGTATTTTGAGTTGTAATAGAGATAAGAGTCGTGTCCGACAAGGACAAATTTTGTATTTGGGTATAAATATAACCCAAGACCATGTAATCAACAACAATCAGTTCAATAACACTTTCGACGCATCTCCACCCTTTCTACTTTCGTTTGTTTCGACGAGTTCTTGCTTTTGAGTTGGGATGCATCGGGTTTTATATCCGACAAGAGGTAAAGCTTGTTATGGCGGCTTGTGCTCTCGAGATTAGTGCATACATCTTTACGACACTAATCTCATTTACGTAAATCGTTGAGTTATCATATATGCTATATAATCTAGATCAATATTGCTATCTAACCCTAATCGGCTAGCATCTGTTACTAGACAACATCTGATAGGGTTAGCTACAGACATTGACCTAGGTTATATAGTATATCCACCATCTCGAAAGGCTTTCATCGACTTGTTTAGACCTTATGCTTCTCTTTGTACTTAATGTTGCATCGGTTAAGTCCGACCTATTAAGTATTTTATAGAATCATAAGATCTATCTTGCTCTATGATTGCTCTTAGAGATAGTATCGGGGTTTCAGCCGATCTTACCTGGTTTAGCTATCTTTCTTCCTACATGTTTACTTGATATGCTAAATCTGCCCTTTATATTAAGATCTCACTGTGGTAAAATATATTAAGCTCATTATCGATCTGTTAGGTCATCTTAACACTTGATTGATTCTTGTTTAATCTATTTAATCTATATTGACATCTTAGTATAAAGTGGTATCGGAGTACTAGTCAGTAGGTGTTAGATTTATTACATCGGCTATGCTATAAATACGTATAATCTATGTCCTAAAGTACTTTTAGACATAAGTGATTTATACTGTCTCGGCACGCTGCCGATCTATCCCAGTCACTTGGTTTAAGCATATTTTGAGACCTAGATTATATACTATTGATATTTACAGCCGATCAAGTAAATCTAATTTTCCCTCTATCGATCCCATGTAAATCGCATCGTCTACATGTTGAACGATACATCATCGGCCATTATCTGATTGGCTATCATTTATGGAGCCGATTGGCTATCGTTTATGGATTTAACTGTGTTTTCTTTCTTTAGTTTCTTGTTGGTTGCAGGATCAAACCAACTGGCACGCCCTTTAACACCTAAGCAAGATTAAGGTCCTGCACTAGAGTTAAGCGGATCTCTCAGGCTAGTGTGTGTTTTTCACGTCGACACGATTTTGGCACACCTGGTGGGACACTGATTAGAAGTCAAGACATCATGGTGGATCTCAAGTCAACCGATATTGACCCAGATAACACTATTCCCATTACAATGGACAAACTGACGCCATAACAGAAGGTAGAGTTTGAAGAGATGATGAATAAACTGCAGAGTCAATTTTTGCATTCATTTGTTCAGACTCGCTCAGGCACGGTGGTTTAGAGGTAGAAGGTAGCTTTACCAAGCAATGATGAGCCCAAAACGAGTTCTGACAAGGAGGGTAAAACTCAGGATGTCAAGCAAGATGAAGGTCCTACAGAGTTCAACAATCTACAAGATCGGATTAATTACGTTGTGCATCATGTTTTGATCAACCAATCAGGAATTCTTGTTAATACTCTAAACAATATGATCAATTCTATGGTTGATAGTAGGATTGCTGAGCATCAAGCCAAGGGGCTAGTGTTTCTTCCTGAGGGCAATTTTCCACAATACAGGACTTTGGTTACCGACAAACAGCAGCCTGTTTCAAGTGTGGTCCCAGAACAACCGATGACATCAGCATCGGCACATGGAAAGCAGATTGCATCATCATCCACACAGAAGGAACCAAGGTTCAATCCTCTGCTTTTGATCAAACAGCAACCTCAACACATAGGACATAACATCCCTCAGGTTACTCAAGATCAAGTTGCGGCTATGTTCAGAACAAACCAGCAGGTCTTTGAGCCGATTTTGCAGATACCGATGAAGCAGTAGACACCGATTCCATAGCAACATCAGCCTATCGGTTCTCATTTTTTTCATTCGATGCTTTTTGAAGTATTTCGTTCCGGTGAAAAACATCGCATCCACGTGAGCCAATATGGGCACCAAATGTCAAAAGTTCGCATCGCGAGTCACGGACAGATTTTTTGAAACAAACGCACCCAATCCACTCCGGTATGTCCAAAACTCATGTTTGTGTTTTTTGAACAATTTCATTCTGGTGGAAAACATCGCATCCACGTGAGCCAATATCAGCACTAAGTGTCAAAAGTTCGCCACGCGAGTCACTGAGAGATTTTTTGAAATGAACGCACCCAATCCACTCCAATAACACCAAAACAAGAGTTTTCGACATATTGGACTGGATTGGGTGCGTTCGTTTTGAAAAATCTCTCCGTGTGTCAAGCTGCGAACATTTGACACTTAGTGTCGATATCGGCTCACGTGGATGTGATGCTTTCCACAGGAACGAAATAGTTAAAAAAGAACCAAAACATGAGTTTTGGACATATTGGAGTGGATTGTGTGCGTTTGTTTCGAAAAATATCTCCGTGACTCACGCTGCGAACTTTGACATTTAGTGCCGATATTGGTAAACGTGGATGTGATGCTTTCCACAGAACGAAATAGTTCAAAAATACCAAAACATGAGTTTTGGACATATTTGAGTGCATTGGGTGCGTTCGTTTGAAGAATCTCTCCGTGACTCGCGCTGCGATCTTTTCACACTTAGTGTCGATATTGGCTCACGTGGATCCGATGTTTTTCACCGGAAAGAAATAGTTCAAAAGCACCAAAACATGAGTTTTGGACATATTGCAGTGGATTGGGTGCGTACGTCTGGAAAAATCTCTCAGTGACTCGCACTACGAACTTTTGACACTTAGTGCCGATATTGGCTCACGTGGATGCGATGTTTTCCGCCGGAACGAAATAGTTCAAAAAGCGCCAAAACATGAGTTTTGGACATATTGGAGTGGATTGGGTGAGTTCGTTTCGAAAAGTCTCCCCGCGACTCACGCTCGAACTTTTGACACATAGTGTCGATATTGGCACAAGTGGATGCGATGTTTTCCACGGAACAAAATAGTTCAAGAAGCACCAAAACATGAGTTTTGGACATATTAGAGTCGATTGGGTGCGTTCATTTCGAAAAGTCTCTCCGTGCCTCGCACTGCGAACTTTTGACACATAGTGCCGATATTGGCTCACGTTGATGTGATGTTTTCTGCCCGAACGAAATTGTTCAAAAAGCACCAAAACATGAGTTTTGGAGATATTGGAGTGGATTGGGTGCGTTCGTTTCGAAAAATCTCTCAGTGACTCGCGCTGCGAACATTTGACAATTAGTGCCGATATTGGCTCACGTGGATGCGTTGTTTTCCACCGGAACGAAATAGTTCAAACGGCACCAAAACATGAGTTTGAGTGGATTGGGTACGTTCGTTTCAAAAAATCTCTCCATGCCTCGTGCAGCGAACTTTTGACACTTAGTGCTGATATTGGCTCATGTGGATGCGATGTTTTTCGCCGGAACGAAATAGTTTAAAAAGCACCAAAACATGAGTTTTGGACATATTGGAGTCGATTGGGTGCGTTCGTTTCGGAATGTCCCCCCGGGACTCACACTCGATCTTTTGACACTTAGTGCCAATATTGGCTCACGTGGATGCTATATATTCCGCGAAACGAAATAGTTCAAAAGCACCAAAACATGAGTTTTGGACATATTGGAGTGGATTGGGTGAGTTCGTTTCGAAAAATCTCCCGCGACTCACGCTCGAACTTTTGACACTTAGTGCCAATATTGGCTCACGTGGATGCGATATTTTCTACAGGAACGAAACAGTGCAAAATGCACCAAAACATGAGTTTTGGACATATTGGAGTCGATTGGGTGCGTTCGTTTCGAAAAATCTCTCCGAGTCTCGCGCTGCGAACTTTTGGCATCGACAGTGCCCGATCACACGCCGCCTCTTCGTAGAAAATTCCATAAGAGATTTTTTTAACTATACAACTTCTATAAGAGAATTTAATTAAAGTTTAATGTCCCCTAATTGAGAATTTTTACAAAGACATTACCAAATAAACTATACCCGAATTTTGTCGGTCAATATTTCATGATATTATATAATTTTCAGAATTCAAAATCTACCTGAATAATCAATCCAAAAATATATTTTGGACATGTTTCTAGTCCATCGTATGGTGTCAGATGGTTTAGATTTTGTCGGATAGTTTGGTCTATTATATTTGTATAAATCCGATCCTGGAACATGTGCTTATGGTGTCAGATGGTTTGATTTTTCCCCTTAATCAAAATGTGCGCAAAATAAAATAGGTTGTTCCAAGAACCTACAAACATGACCGACTTTATTACTTTTTAATCCTTTTTTCAAAAGATTATCACAAATAGATCCTTCGTAGTTTTAATTCGGAAAATGGACCCCGAGCTTGGCGTCGTTGTTATTGGCGCCAAGCTCGGTGCCGTTGATACTGGCGCTGAGCTCGGCGCCATAGATCTTGGCGCCGAGGTCGGCGCCACACCTCATGTACTTCTTTAGATATATTTTGGCACAATTGTTTATTAGCTCAGTTGGTTGTTGCGTAGTGCTAATGTTTTGAGGTCACAGGTTTGAATTTGTTTGTTAGCTCAGTTGGTTGTTGCGCAGTGCTAATGTTTTGATGTCATAGGTTCGAATTTGTTTTGCAAAAAAATTTTACGTTAAGTTTTCTTCTGCAGATTCGAATTTGTACCGGAGGCTTAGCCTTGATGACGTGAAGAACGTCAAAGAACGCCATGCACTGCATAAGTTATTTGTTTTAGTATAGGTTGGCGCCAAGATCTATGGCGCCGAGTTCGGCGACAATAACAATGGCGCCGAGCTTGGTGTCTATTTTTCGAATTAAAACTGACAAGGGTCTATTTGTGATAATATTTTTAAAAAAGAGCCAAAAAATAAAAAATTTGACAAACATGACATGATACCATATGAACCTACAAACATAGGAGCGATCACAAGAAGAGTCACTAGAAGTGTCATCGCTAGAAGTGTCATTCCTTGGTGGACCATCGAGAATTTCTAAAGAGGTGTCCTCGCTGTCGTACGGGGTTGGCCGTGCAACCTGGGAGCGCGTTTAGGGGCCCCTCAATTCGTGTTCGGACTTCTCATGCGCGTGTAGGGGTTGCGCGATTTTTCGTGAGCTTTCTAACGGTTTATAGTATGTCATAATTAGAGCTCGTATGCAAAAGTCATCGTGGTTTTTGAGACACACTGCTCGCCAACGGAGGGTTTATCGCATTTACGATTTTTCGTGAGCTTTCCAACGGTGTATAGTTTGCCCAAATCAAAGTTCGTATGTAAAACTTACCGTAGTTTTATGACACACTGCTCGCGAACGGAGGGTTTACTGCATTTACGATTTTTCGTGAGCTTTTCAACGGTGTATAGTATGTCCAAATCGGAGTTCATATGTAAAACTTACCATGGTTTTAAGACACACTGCTCGCCAACGGAGGGTTTATCGCATTTATGATTTTTCGTGGGCTTTCCAACGGTGTGTAGTACGTCCAAATCGGAGTTCGTATGCAAAACTTACCTTAGTTTTAAGATAGGTGTGCCAGTGTACAGTCACATAAACATCTATCATTCCATAAAAATATATCCAAACATTTCCAACGAAGTATTTACAGCCTAACTCAATGTTGTGTTTCTCAGAGACAACACCATTAGAAAATGGTGAATACATCTTTTTTTCTTTTATACATTTTTCTTATTATTTGCTTCCAAAGACCTCTGACAGTGGGGTCCTTGAAACGAAAGCACCACTTAGCAATCAATGCCTGTTCATTTCTAAGAGATTCTGTATACCCAAAACACCATCAAACTTTTTTGTACTTACAGAGGAACATGAATATCTCTTTTTGAACCATTCCAGAGAAATGTCCTCGCGAGTTTCAATCTTCAATTTGGAGTTCTTTGGACAGCCGGCTATAAAATAAGTTTATGAAGATGAGGTCTATTTCAAGTAACCTGTAAGGGAAAATATTTACACTTAAAGTTCTAAAACTGCATTGAAGGCAAATGGCTTCCAAGCTAGTGACTCGTATGGATCATTTAGCTCGGCTGTCTCCTTTTGAGGGCCAAGAAGATTACTTGGTGAGGAAGGAATTTTCTACAAACTCAGATAAAATAAAAGGCTCCGTCCCTCAAGTTTGAGCCTAGCGCAAAAGCCGATTCTAAATTTATATTTCCTGGCAAGTCTACGAGAGTCCTATTACGGATCCTCTGATCTTTAGCTTGAATGGTCGTGTTTTTACATAATTAGGTCTTTCTTCTGAGCTCTTCTATTACGGTACGGAAAAATCAAACCTATCACTCTCTAAGAATGGGTAAAAAGAATTCAAGCTAGGGGAGCCAACACTCTCTAACTACCTATGCTACGCCCCCATTGATTGGAAACCCTCGGGGAAAATGATCCCATAAACAATGGAATTATACAGTACGAAATAGCAAAAAAACAGACTAATTCGATTCTAAAAAATAGATAATAGATATGGGCTTTCTGCTCAAATTGTCCCGACAAGGAGAGATATGAAATATTTGAATCAGATTGGAATTCGTAGTTTACCAATGAGCCAAACTATTACTATTTCATCTAACTTGAATAACCAAGGACTGAATTTGACAATGGATTCTGATAACTCGAGAAGTTTTGATTTGGTTATGATCCAAAGGGAAAAAAGAAAGGTTTAACAAGCCATGAGAAAATAGAGTAAAGTAACCATACGTTCTGTTTGCAGAACGTGTATACGCCACGCCATACAATCGAAATAGAAACATGGGACGATTCTAGAATTTGGAATAGATCCGTGGGGATGAGAGAAGTTGTTGTTGAGAAATATAAAATTGGAAAGGAAGTCAAACTCCCTATGGAACTTGTGATCGGTTGTACCTGTACTTGCAGGGGTACGAAAACTCGCTATTCACTCAATTTCTGGTCAATAATAAGATTATGTAGGAGAGACGGCCGAGTTGTTCAAGGAGTAGCATTCGAACTGCTATGTAGGCTTTTGTTTACCGAGGGTTCGAATCCCTCTCTTTCCGTCTCTGTTAATTCACCAACGTTACCGACCACAATGTATCAAATCAAATATATTTCCGCAATAATACCTACAACTTTCCCCAATTCAACCAGATCCCCATGAGTGGGACTCCGCCCATAACATAATTGACAGATCCAAGATGTGCTCCGGCAAGTAAAGGGGGTTCTAATATATATTGGTTGTGCTCGAAACGGTTGTGCTCGAAAGGCAGTTATGAATCGATTGACTAATCCAATTCCAATATCTTGATTTCAAGAAGCAATGCATCAATCGTCTGCTAATACACAACCAATTAGTGTTTGGACAAAAGTTTTTTCCGTCATCCCATTTTGAGGACTCACAGAAATACCTTGGATAGTACCACAATCTCTTCTACGCACAATAAAATGTTGAACTACTTCAACAAGTCTACGTGTAAGATAGCCAGCATCCGCTGTTCGTACAGCAGTATCTACAACCCCTTTTCGGGCTCCGTAGCAGGAAATTATATATTCTGTCAAAGAAAGTCCCTCGCGTAAATTGCTTTGAATAGGTACATGAATCATTTGTCCTTGAGGATTCGCCATTAACCCTCTCATACCTACTAATTGGTGTACCTGAGATGCATTTCCTCTGGCTCCTGAAAAACACATTAGATAGACTGGATTAGAAGGATCCGTTATACGAAAATTCGAATTCATTTCTTGTTTCAAATATTCACTTGTAGCATACCATATCTCAATGGATTGGCATAATTTTTCTACCCCGTGTACAGCTCCATAATAATAGTGTTTCTCCAAAACAAAACTCTGTTGTTCCGCGTCTTGGACTAACCATCCTTTAGAGGGTATTGTTAAAAGATCCTCGATTCCTAAAGAAATCGATGTAGTAGTGGCTTGATGGAAGCCCAGAGTCTTTATTTGATCCAGTATATGGGATGTATATCCCATTCCGAAATGATCTATTAATCTGCTAATAAGTTGTTTCATAGCAGTTCCATCTATCTCTTTATTATGGAAGACCAGGTTTGCCCGTTCTGCCATACATAAGTACCCCCTTTTTTGGATGAGTAGGATTCGACAATTGCTGAGTAGGATTCGACAATGGGCCTAACTCAGTTATTCGAAAACTTAATTTACTCCCTTTCCTCAATCTCAATCTGGATTTGCGTGGCAAAAAAGATGGTACTAGCGAAATCAAAATGCCCCTCGAAAGGGGCATCGCCGAATCTAACTTCCTTCTTTAGATAGTGTATGAATAGGCCCGACTAAATCCTTGTATGGCTTCCTCTATTTCATCTTATGAAAGCGTGCCTTCAATTCCTTAAGTTGCTCATACTTAGATGTCAATTCGGCATCTCTTTTGGCAAACCTAGCAGTTTGGTCCTCGTCAAGCTTGGCAAGTCGGTCCTCCCTCTTCTCCACCGCCTCCTCCCTCTTCTTCAATTCCTCCTCCTTCTTCACCAGGTCCTGCTCACGGACGATGATGGCATGCTCACGTTTCACCGCCTCTTGGTCACATTGCTGCGCACGAGCCTCCAATCTATGGAAGCTTAACCCTATCTCGTTGAACCGCTGTCTCATCTCTTTCATCTCACAGTCAAAGAATTGGAAGGACGCAAAGCTCGACCTTGGGCCGCTGGTCGAGCCAAATGCCGTCCATGCTGGCTCTGCCTCTCCACCAAAGCCGGCGCCGTGCCTGGCTCCCGGTCACGTGGAGGTAAAGAGGTCAGACGCCCTCTGTGCTGCCTCCGCCTTTCCGTCAAAGCCGAGGAGGGGCGGTGTATCCTGCGCAGGGAATTCAATGTTGGCGGGATAACAGAACCGGCCCAACTCGTCGCGAATTTGGTTGGCGGTGTGGTGTACATTTATACGTCCGCGCTTGTTGTACATGGTGCAGTTCTAACTTGTGTGAGATACTTTTCTGATCACCAACCTGCATCAAACAATAATCAACCTAGAATTAGCATCTGAAGATCAATAATTCTATAGAATGGCAAGATTGATGAACTTTAAATTTGGTAAATTTTAGAGTTTAGGAACCAATTTAAATAAATACAAATGTTGTCTTAAAACTACTAAAAATTCACTTGTACAACAAGTCTAACTTCTCACGGCGGCACCGAAATCGACGGGTACCTCCAACTATTCAGCTCTTCCTACCCCTGGATGAATCAAACAGATCATCCACTACGATAGGAACAGAGAACCACCCCAATCCAAACCGAAGATAAAAGAGAAATTTTTCGCCTAGCCTCGATTCGCCAACTAAACACCCCCTAAATCGAATTACCTTGCCACAGACAGGGCATGCCTCACTTCTTTCCATCCACTCGGTGTGAGCACTGCATTACTATCCTAGGATTCTCTGAACTGTAATCTGCAATTCAGTTACAACTGAGTAGATCTAATCATTAGAAGTCTATAGGAATTTATTATGGATTTTTTGAGCGAGAATACTATTTATTATGTATTTTACAACTTCACAAGCTTTTCTAGAATTAATAAATCACATTTTATTTCGGCCAGGGACCTGTTTGAAAGAAATCTAAAGTACCATGGGCTTTAGTGCTAAATTCTCAAGACATAGTAATTGTTACTTAAAATCTATGAACTATAAGGACTAAACTGTAAAATGACAATTTCCAGCCACTCGCAGGGAAGCAACACAAGGGGTTACAAAGATGGTGCACGAGATCTTACGTAGTCACATGGGATCCGGCTGGTGTGGGCTTCCGTGTGGTGGACCGGGCGTTCGGAGGGTGGACCAAGGCGGCGTCCTTCGCGGGTCCACGCTACGTCGGGTGCACGCGAGGGCGGAGCGGATCGGAGCGGTGAGATCCGTTCGATCTGAAATGAACGGAGCAAATCAAAGCGATGAGATGAGCTCGCCGGGGAAGAAAACGGGAAAACCGGCGTGCGGCGACGCCATCGCCGGAGCGGCGGCGAGCTCGAGATCTCGCAATGTAGGCCACCATTTGCGACGAGACCGGGATCGTTGGATGCGGAATGGCGCGAGGAACTCACCTAGGGTATTGGAAGAGTCAGTCTCGGGTTTGATGAAGAACGCGACGAGGTAGACCTCCTCGGCTAGGGTTTCGGGCTTGGCAGAGAGGAGCGAAGCTAAGAGGAGAAGCTCATCTGGGCGCTGTTTTGAGCAGAGGAGCACTGGAACGAGGTGGATGCAAGATAGACAAGCTCGGGCTGGTTTTGCGCCTGGGAGAGCTCGTTGGTTCTGGTGAGGGTTCGGGGAAGAAGAAGGAAGCGTGGGGGCGTAGAGCGCGGGAGTGTAAGGACGTGCGTCGTTGTGCGCGAGTGAGGACGTAGGAACGTGAACGTGACCCGGCCTCTCCTTTTACAGCCGCGGTAAGGCCGGTCACAGAGGCAAGGACGGACGGGTGATTAATGCTGCCGCTGCGTCCCTTTCCTAGGCCTGCCGCGACGATGGAGGCGATGGGCGGCGACGTGACGGATGGGTGGATGAATGGATGAGAGTCCTTTGAAATGACATACAATGCAGAGACATCATCATTCTGAAAAAAATATATACTCAAGTAAAAACTTAGGTGGTGTTTAGGTAAAAAGATCTTATAGCACAAGTAAATCCAAGATTATGAGTATTAAATGTGGATAAATGATAAAACCCATTACATAACCCTGGGTAGTTTTGTGAGACAAATCTTTTAAGCCTAATATTGGTCATGATTAGACAATGTCGTGCTACAGTAAACGATTTCTAATGATGGATTAATTAGGCTTAATAGATTTGTCTCGTGATTAGACATCCATCCGTGTAATTATTTTTATAATTAGATCATGTTTAGTCCTCCTAATCTTCGCTTGAAAATTTGCTATAGGAAAAAAAGATCTTTTTAGGTGGATGTAAACACCACCTTAGTTACTACTAGGTTGATAACCAGAAAAAGAAGTGCAAATGCTTGAAAAGATATCATAAGCAACTGTTTATTCACTCCAAGTACCATGTCTACTATTGTTTGCCCATCTGCAAAACATACTTTAACATGTGACTCAGCAAGTTGACTTAATTGAAGCACTGTAAATCTTGTAAACAGCTCTACTGATCGGAGCAATTTCAATGATAGAGTTTAAAAATTTTGACATCAGAATTCCCCGAAAATCCTCCCTCTTTAGAGCCCACAATGTTCCACTGAGTCACAGCACGAATAGAAGCTTGAAGTGGCCTATTATGCCTTTTTATGATAAGAATAAATGATGACTAGATGAATCAAATGGCGAGTACAGCTTGCATATATTGCTTACAAGAGAGCATGGTAGGTTTTAGAATTCAAATTAAATTCAGAAAGATTTATGCTCTCTTAATCAATTTATTCTTGTTAGATTACAAGTGAGCCCTGACAAAGATTCATGCTCTCTTGAAAAGAGTTTGAGTGGTTAGTTTTTGAATATCTATTTCTGGATTTTAGTATGGCGAATGCAGAAAATGGGACTCATCCCCTCAAGTAAGAGTACAAGAGGAAAAAGAAACTGCATGACTGATAGGTACAATGATATGGATAGCTACTTACTAATATTCATACAGTGGTGTTACTGGTGTAATAACCTACACTTCATAGGGATATCCACTGATGTCTGACTACTTCGACCTTAAGTCATTTGATCTACACAGACGGGGTGTAAACAGGTAACATGACCTAGCCCGGAATCCTTATCATTCCAGTATATCCTTACGAAATACAACTCCTAAAGCTCGCAAGTGACAGGAAATCACTCGACTTTTACCGAGTCCTTAAAGCGAAGCATCTAACGACTTACAACTAGTATTCAATCAAGGGTACCTAAGTTCATGCAACTATGGTTTCAATTCAACTCCTAGAACATAAATGCACAAGCAATAGAACAAACATAGTTGCGGAATTTTAAGAATAGTAGGACATGCTCTGGGGCTTGCCTTCTTGCGGGAGGTGAGAGTCAAGGTCTTCGGAAACTTGCTCGGCTTCGACGAGGTTCACAACCCCGCCTTCCTGCTCCTCGTGCAGCTCCGGCTCCGGGACGAGCGGTCTTCCTTCTTCGGCAAGAACGTGTTCTACACGAGATGCAAGGTGATGAAGGTTTAATTTGGATTCTTTATTCACTTGAGAGTCCTAGGAGAATATGTGGCCATATTCACCTAGACAAACTTAATAAGCTAAATTTTCTTCATTAACAAGTTTATTAAAAATAAAAAGGGTTTATTTTCTTTTTAAGGGTGATTGTGTACATATATAATACTTGTTACTTAAATTGCTCACAAAGCAACTTAGGGTTTCTGATTGCATATATTTATCCTCTAATTTTTTTGTTCACTTAATTGGGTAAATCATACAAAATAAGGACTTTCCTTTTTATTTTTCCCTTTTATAGTCATTTCTTCTCTAATTTATATCTCGAATTCGGTAATACCTTTCTAAGTGAAACTTTTTCCGTGAGTTGGTTTTAGTGTAACCAAGGCTCAGCACAAAGTTGAGCTACAATAATGCTATAATTAATTTATTAAAAATACAGCATTTAACAATAGGTGCAAGTAAGACAAATGCATATAAAAATAATTACTGCACTTTCTCATCCCATCTATTTACTATGGCTAGTAATGACCTAAATAAGTTTCTCTACCAAGTGGTGACCCTTAAAGATAAGTAGAATGACCTAAATAAAATCTACATTAAAATCCTACCTTAAGTCATATATACTAGTGAAAAGTACCAAAAATAGGTTCTAGTATTTTTCTTTCGAACTATAAGGTTCTAAGTCCTCTCTGCAGAAGATGGAGCTATTTTTGCTAAACAAAAATATTTCTACATCTTCTAATCCAAAAAGTGAGGTTTTAACAAAATAAACCCTAACTATATGTAGGGTAGGAATTTTTATGTCCCTTCTCTGCATAAGACTAGTCCTAACCAATACTTCATCATATCCTAAAAGTAGGGACAGCACATGTGTATACCTGAAGAAAGAACCACTTTGACCTAAATAGAGTTCTGTTTTTAATTTAAAAACTAAAGCTCTAACATAGGGTCAAGCTGAACAAAAGTTGTAGACCTAGTCACAAGGATTCCAAAACATCATCATTTGTTATTTTAAGATTTTTCTGCGATCTTTAACGAATTTCCAAAGTTCACTGCAAAATGAACTAGGGTTTTTACTTCGGTTTTTCATTCAGGTCCCTAGGGTTTTCATTCCGGCCCTCGGGTTTAAAAACTTCCTCGCAATGTAGTCCCTCGCCGGCCAGTGAGCACGGCGGTTTGGCTGGGGAAGGAGAGGGGAAATGATGGGGCACTCACCACGACTCGATTGGGAGCGTCGGGTGGCCGGAGGAAGGTCGAGGCGGGCGGTCGGCGTTGAGGTGGTGGCGGCGGGCTTCGGGCTCGGCTCCGGCGGTCGTCGGTGGCGGAGCTCGGGGTATGAAGAGCGTGAGAGCTTCACCAAGCTGAGAGGAAGCTAGTCTAGGGGATGGTGGGGTTGGAGGGGTGCTCAGGGGCTCCGGTGACGTACGGGGGCGCTTGCGGCGGCGCTCGGTCATCGGTGAGCGGGTTTCCGTGCGCGAGAGTGACGGGGAAAGCCCGTTTTATTATAGCCAGGGGAGGTAGAGGGGTGATGGTGATGGCTCAGGCGAGCAGAGGGGCACCGAGGGGGTCTGGCGCAGCACTGGGACGCGTGAGGCGTCGGGGCGCCTTCAAGGCGACATTAGTGCCCTGTTCGAGCTCGGTCAAGCGAGCGCTAGGGGTTGGCGAGTTAGGATCTTGGCGGGGAGCAGAGGAGATTGTCTGAGCGTGGACGGGCGCGAAGACGGGTTGCGAATCGCGCGTCAACCGGAGCAGGAGCAGACGATCGCCGTCGGCCAATGAAGGTGCCCTGCGCGGCGCTCTGTCCCGGGTGGTGGTTGCGCGCGAAATGAGGTCGGCTCGGGCGTCGTTGGGTCAAGGTGACAGCTCAGACGCGTGCGCGAGGACCGGGGATACGCCTGCAGGGGAATCGCCTCGCACAACGAACTTTTGACACTTAGTGTCGATATTAGCTCATGTGGATGCGATGTTTTCCGCAGGAACGAAATAGTTCAAAAAGCACCAAAACATGAGTTTTGGACATATTGGAGTGGAATGGGTGAGTTCGTTTCGAAAAATCTCCCCGCGACTCACGCTCGAACTTTTGACAAATAGTATCGATATTGGCACATGTGGATGTGATGTTTCCACGGAACAAAATAGTTCAAGAAGCACCAAAACATGAGTTTTGGACATATTGGAGTCGATTGGGTGCATTCGTTTCGAAAAATCTCTCCGTGCCTCGCACTGCGAACTTTTGACACATAGTGCCGATATTGGCTCACGTGGATGTGATGTTTTCCACCCGAACGAAATTGTTCAAAAAGCACCAAAACATGAGTTTTGGAGATATTGGAGTGGATTGGATGCGTTCGTTTTGAAAAATCTCTCAGTGACTCGTGCTGCGAACATTTGACAATTAGTGCCGATATTAGCTCATGCGGATGCGTTGTTTTCCACCGGAACAAAATAGTTCAAACGGCACCAAAACAAGAGTTTTGTACATATTGGAGTGGATTGGGTACGTTCGTTTCAAAAAATCTCTCCATGCCTCGTGCAACGAACTTTTGACACTTAGTGCCGATATTGGCTCATGTGGATGCGATGTTTTCCGCCGGAACGAAATAGTTCAAAAAGAACCAAAATAGGAGTTTTGGACATATTGGAGTGGAATGGGTGAGTTCGTTTCGAAAAATCTCCCCGTGACTCACGCTCGATCTTTTGACACTTAGTGCCAATATTGGCTCACGTGGATGCGATATATTCCGCCAAAACGGAACAATGCAAAAAGCACCAAAACATGAGTTTTGGACATATTGGAGTGAAATGGGTGAGTTCATTTCGAAAAATCTCCCCGGGACTCACGCTCGATCATTTGACACTTAGTGCCAATATTGGCTCACGTGGATGCAATATATTTCGCCGAAACGAAATAGTTCAAAAAGCACCAAAACATGAGTTTTGGACATATTGGAGTGGATTGGGTGAGTTCGTTTGAAAAATCTCCCGCGACTCACGCTCAAACTTTTGACACTTAGTGCCGATATTGGCTCACGTGGATGCGACATTTTCCGTCGGAACGAAACAGTGCAAAAAGCACCAAAACATGAGTTATGGACATATTGGAGTTGATTGGGTGCGTTCATTTCGAAAAATCTCTCCGTGTCTTGCGCTGCGAACTTTTTACACATAGTGCCGATATTGGCACAAGTGGATCCGATGTTTTCCACCGGAATAAAATAGTTCAAGAAGCACCAAAACATGAGTTTTGGACATATTGGAGTCGATTGGGTGCGTTCGTTTCGAAAAATCTCTCCGTGCCTCGCGCAACGAACTTTTGACACTTAGTGTCGATATTGGCTCATGTGGATGCGATGTTTTCCGCAGGAACGAAATAGTTCAAAAAGCACCAAAACATGAGTTTTGGACATATTGGAGTGGAATGGATGAGTTCGTTTCGAAAAATCTCCCCGTGACTCACGCTCGAACTTTTGACACTTAGTGCCAATATGGGCTCATGTGGATGTGATATTTTCCACCGAAAAGAAATAGTACAAAAAGCACCAAAACATGAGTTTTGGACATATTGGAGTCGATTGGGTGCGTTTGTTTCGAAAAATCTCGCCGTGTCTCGCGCTGCAAACTTTTGACACATAGTGTCGATATTGGCACAAGTGGATGCGATGTGTTCCACCGGAACAAAGAAGTTCAAGAAGCACAAAACATGAGTTTTGGACATATTGGAGTCGATTGGGTGCGTTCGTTTCGAAAAATCTCTCCGTGCCTCGCACTGCGAACTTTTGACACATAGTGCCGATATTGGCTCACGTGGATGTGATGTTTTCCACCCGAACGAAATTGTTCAAAAAGCACCAAAACATGAGTTTTGGAGATATTGGAGTGGATTGGATGCGTTCGTTTTGAAAAATCTCTCAGTGACTCGTGCTGCGAACATTTGACAATTAGTGCCGATATTAGCTCATGCGGATGCGTTGTTTTCCACCGGAACAAAATAGTTCAAACGGCACCAAAACAAGAGTTTTGTACATATTGGAGTGGATTGGGTACGTTCGTTTCAAAAAATCTCTCCATGCCTCGTGCAACGAACTTTTGACACTTAGTGTCGATATTGGCTCATGTGGATGCGATGTTTTCCGCCGGAACGAAATAGTTCAAAAAGAACCAAAATAGGAGTTTTGGACATATTGGAGTGGAATGGGTGAGTTCGTTTCGAAAAATCTCCCCGTGACTCACGCTCGATCTTTTGACACTTAGTGCCAATATTGGCTCACGTGGATGCGATATATTCCGCCAAAACGGAACAATGCAAAAAGCACCAAAACATGAGTTTTGGACATATTGGAGTGAAATGGGTGAGTTCATTTCGAAAAATCTCCCCGGGACTCACGCTCGATCATTTGACACTTAGTGCCAATATTGGCTCACGTGGATGCAATATATTTCGCCGAAACGAAATAGTTCAAAAAGCACCAAAACATGAGTTTTGGACATATTGGAGTGGATTGGGTGAGTTCGTTTCGAAAAATCTCCCCGCGACTCACGCTCAAACTTTTGACACTTAGTGCCGATATTGGCTCACGTGGATGCGACATTTTCCGTCGGAACGAAACAGTGCAAAAAGCACCAAAACATGAGTTATGGACATATTGGAGTCGATTGGGTGCGTTCATTTCGAAAAATCTCTCCGTGTCTTGCGCTGCGAACTTTTTACACATAGTGCCGATATTGGCACAAGTGGATCCGATGTTTTCCACCGGAATAAAATAGTTCAAGAAGCACCAAAACATGAGTTTTGGACATATTGGAGTCGATTGGGTGCGTTCGTTTCGAAAAATCTCTCCGTGCCTCGCGCAACGAACTTTTGACACTTCGTGTCGATATTGGCTCATGTGGATGCGATGTTTTCCGCAGGAACGAAATAGTTCAAAAAGCACCAAAACATGAGTTTTGGACATATTGGAGTGGAATGGGTGAGTTCGTTTCGAAAAATCTCCCCGTGACTCACGCTCGAACTTTTGACACTTAGTGCCAATATGGGCTCATGTGGATGTGATATTTTCCGCCGAAAAGAAATAGTACAAAAAGCACCAAAACATGAGTTTTGGACATATTGGAGTCGATTGGGTGCGTTTGTTTCGAAAAATCTCGCCGTGTCTCGCGCTTCAAACTTTTGACACATAGTGTCGATATTGGCACAAGTGGATGCGATGTTTTCCACCGGAACAAAGAAGTTCAAGAAGCACAAAACATGAGTTTTGGACATATTGGAGTCGATTGGGTGCGTTCGTTTCGAAAAATCTCTCCGTGCCTCGTGCTGCGAACTTTTGACACTTAGTGCCGATATTGGCTCACGTGATGCGATGTTTTCCGCCCGAACGAAATTGTTCAAAAAGCACCAAAACATGAGTTTTGGAGATATTGGAGTGGATTGGGTGCGTTCGTTTCGAAAAATCTCTCCGTGACTCGCACTGCGAACATTTGACAATTAGTGCCGATATTAGCTCAAGTGGATGCGTTGTTTTCCACCGGAACAAAATAGTTCAAAAAGAACCAAAACATGAGTTTTGGATATGTTGGAGTGGATTGGGTACGTTCGTTTCAAAAAATCTCTCTGTTCCTCGTGCAGCGAACTTTTGACACTTAGTGCCGATATTGGCTCATCTGGATGCGAAGTTTTCCGCCGAAACGAAATAGTTCAAAAAGAACCAAAACATGAGTTTTGGACATATTGGAGTGGAATGGGTGTGTTCGTTTCGAAAAATCTCCCCGTGACTCACGCTCGATCTTATGACACTTAGTGCCAATATTGGCTCACGTGGATGCGATATTTTGCGCCGAAACGAAACAGTACAAAAAAGCACCAAAACATGAGTTTTGGACATATTGGAGTCGATTGGGTGCGTTCGTTTCGAAAAATCTCTCCGTGTCTCGCGCTGCGAACTTTTGACACATAGTGTCGATATTGGCACAAGTGGATGCGATGTTTCCCACCGGAACAAAATAGTTCAAGAAGCACCAAAACATGAGTTTTGGACATATTGGAGTCGATTCGGTGCGTTCGTTTCAAAAAATCTCTCCGTGTGTCGTGCTGCGAACTTTTGACACTTAGTGCCCATATTGGATCAAGTGGATGCGATGTTTTCCAACGGAATGAAATAGTTCAAAAAGCACCAAAACTTGAGTTTTGGACATATTGGAGTGGATTGTGTGCGTTCGTTAAGAAAAATATCTCCGTGACTCACGCTGCGAACTTTGACACTTAGTGCCGATATTGGCTCACGTGGATGTGATGCTTTCCACAGGAACGAAATAGTTCAAAAAGCACCAAAACAAGAGTTTTGCACATATGGGAGTGCATTGGGTGCGTTCGTTTCGAAGAATCTCTCCGTGACTCGCGCTGCGATCTTTTCACACTTAGTGTCGATATTGGCTCACGTGGATGCGATGTTTTCCACCAGAACGAAATAGTTCAAAAGCACCAGAACATGAGTTTTGGACATATTGCAGTGGATTGGGTGCGTTCGTATGGAAAAATCTCTCAGTGACTTGCGCTGCGAACTTTTGACACTTGGTGCCGATATTGGCTCACGTGGATGCGATGTTTTCCGCCGGAACAAGACATGAGTTTTGGACATATTGGAGTGGATTGGATGAGTTCGTTTCGAAAAATCTCCCCGCGACTCACGCTCGAACTATTGACACATAGTGTCGATATTGGCACAAGTGGATGCGTACCGGAACAAAATAGTTCAAGAAGCACCAAAACAAGAGTTTTGGAGATATTAGAGTGGATTGGGTGCATTCGTTTCGAAAAATCTCTTCGTGCCTCGCACTGCGAACTTTTGACACATAGTGTTGATATTGGCTCACGTGGATGTGATGTTTTCCGCCTGAACGAAATTTTTCAAAAAGCACCAAAAGATGAGTTTAGGAGATATTGGAGTGGATTGGGTGCGTTCGTTTCGAAAACTCTCTCCGTGTCTCACGCTCGAACTTTTGACATTAAGTGCCAATATTGGCTCACGTGGATGCGATATTTTCTGCCGGAACGGAATAGTTGAAAAAGCACCAAAACATTAGTTTTGGACATATTGGAGGCGATTGGGTGCGTTCGTTTCGAAAAATCTCCCCATGACTCATGCTCGATCTTTTGACACTTAGTGCCAATATTGGCTCACGTGGATGCTATATATTCCACCGAAACGAAATAGTTCAAAAAGCACCAAAACATGCGTTTTGGACATATTAGAGTAGATTGGGTGAGTTCGTTTTGAAAAATCTCCCAGCGACTCACGCTCGAACTTTTGTCACTTAGTGCCGATATTGGCTCACGTGGATACGATATTTTCCGCCGAAACGAAACAGTGCAAAAAGCACCAAAACATGAGTTTTGGACATATTGGAGTCGATTGGGTGCGTTCGTTTCGTAAAATCTCGCCATGTCTCGCGCTGCGAACTTTTGACACATAGTGCCGATATTGGCACAAGTGGATGCGATGTTTTCCAAAGGAACAAAACAGTTCAAGAAGCACCAAAACACGAGTTTTGGACATTTTGGAGTTGATTGGGTGCGTTCGTTTCAAAAAATCTCTCCGTGCCTCGCGCTGCGAACTTTTGACACTTAGTGCCGATATTGGCTCACGTGATGCGATGTTTTCCGCCCAAACGAAATTGTTCAAAAGCACCAAAACATGAGTTTTGGAGATATTGGAGTGGATTGGGTGCGTTCGTTTCAAAAATCTCTCGGTGACTCGCGCTGCGAACATTTGACAATTAGTGCCGATATTAGCTCACGTGGATGCGTTGTTTTCCACCGGAACAAAATAGTTCAAACGGCACCAAAACATGAGTTTTGGACATATTGGAGTGGATTGGGTGCGTTCGTTTCAAAAAATCTCTCCGCGCCTCGCGCAGCGAACTTTTGACAATTAGTGCCGATATTGGTTCATGTGGATACGATGTTTTCCACCGGAACAAAAAAGTTCAAGAAGCACAAAACTTGAGTTTTGGACATATTGGAGTCGATTGGGTGCGTTCGTTTCGAAAAATCTCTCCGTATCTCGCGCTGCGAACTATTTACACTTCGTGCCGATATTGGCTCATGTGATGCGATGCTTTCTGCCCGGACAAAATTGTTCAAAAAGCACCAAAACATGAGTTTTGGAGATATTGGAGTGGATTGGGTGCGTTCGTTTTGAAAAATCTCTCAGTGACTCGCGCTGCGAACATTTGACAATTAGTGCCGATATTAGCTCACGTGGATACGTTGTTTTCCAACGGAACAAAATAGTTCAAACTGCACCAAAACATGAGTTTTGGACATATTGGAGTGGATTGGGTACGTTCGTTTCAAAAAATCTCTCCGTGCCTCGCGCAGCGAACTTTTGACAATTAGTGCCGATATTGGCTCATGTGGACGCGATGTTTTCCACAGGAACGAAGTAGTTCAAAAAGCACCAAAACATTAGTTTTCGACATATTGGAGTGGAATGGGTGAGTTCGTTTCGAATAATCTCCCCAAGACTCACGCTCGAACTTTTCACACTTAGTGCCAATATGGGCTCACGTCGATGTGATATTTTCCGCCGGAATGAAATAGTTCAAACGGCACAAAAACATGAGTTTTGGACATATTGCAGTGGATTGGGTGCGTTTGTTTGGAAAAATCTCTCAGTGACTCGCGCTGCGAACTTTTGACACTTAGTGCCGATATTGGCTCACGTGGATGCGATGTTTTCGAATGAAATAGTTCAAAAAGGACCAAAACATGAGTTTTGGACATATTGGATTTGATTGGGTGAGTTCGTTTCGAAAAATCTCCCTGCGACTCACGCTCGAACTTTTGACACTTAGTGCCGATATTGGCTCATGTGGATGCGATATTTTCCGCCGGAACTAAATAGTGCAAAAAGCACCAAAACATGAGTTTTGGACATATTGGAGTGGATTGGGTGCGTTTATTTCGAAAAATCTCTCCGTGTCTCGCGCTGCGAACTTTTAACACATAGTGCCGATATTGGCACAAGTGGATGCGATGTTTTCCACCGGAACAAAATAGTTCAAGAAGCACAAAAACATGAGTTTTGGACATATTGGAGACGATGGGGTGCGTTCGTTTCGAAAAATCTCTCCGTGCCTCGCGCTGTGAACTTTTGACACTTAGTGCCGATATTGGCTCATGTGGATGCGATGTTTTCCGCCCGAACGAAATTGTTCAAAAAGCACCAAAACATGAGTTTTGGAGATATTGGAGTGGATTGGGTCCGTTCGTTTCGAAAAATCTCTTAGGGACTCGCGTTGCGAACATTTGACAATTAGTGCCAATATTAGCTCACGTGGATGCGTTGTTTTCCACCGGAACAAAATAGTTCAAACGGCACAAAAACATGAGTTTTGGACATGTTGGACTGGATTGGGTACGTTCGTTTGAAAAAATCTCTCCATGCCACGTGCAGCGAACTTTTGACACTTAGTGCCAATATTGGCTCATGTGGATGCGATGTTTTCCGCCGGTACGAACCAAAACATAAGTTTTGGATATATTGAAGTGGAATGGGTGAGTTCGTTTTGAAAAATCTCCCCGTGACTCACGCTCGATCTTTTGACACGTAGTGCTAATATTGGCTCACGTGGATGCGATATATTTCGCCGAAACGAAACAGTGCAAAAAGCACCAAAACATGAGTTTTGGACTTTTTGGAGTCGAGTTGGTGCGTTCGTTTCGAAAAATCTCTCTGTGTCTCGCGCTCGAACTTTTGACATTTAGTGCCAATATTGGCTCATGTGGATGCGATATTTTCCGCTGGAACGAAATAGTTCAAAAAGCACCAAAACATGAGTTTTGGACATATTGGAGTCGATTGGGTGCGTTAGTTTTGAAAAATCTCCCCGAGACTCACGCTCGATCTTTTGACACTTAGTGCCAATATTGGCTCACGTGGATGCTATATGTTCCACCGAAACGAAATAGTTCAAAAAGCACCAAAACATGAGTTTTGGACCTATTGGAGTGGATTGAGTGAGTTCGTTTCGGAAAATCTCCCCGCGACTCACGCTCGAACTTTTGACACTTAGTGCCGATATTGGCTCACGTGGATGCGATATTTTCCGCTGAAACGAAAGAGTGCAAAAAGCACCAAAACATGAGTTTTGGACATATTGGAGTCGATTGGGTGTGTTCCTTTCGAAAAATCTCTCCGTGTCTTGCGCTGCGAACTTTTGACTCATAGTGCCGATATTGGCACAACTGGATGCGATGTTTTCCACCGGAACAAAACAGTTCAAGAAGCACCAAAACATGAGTTTTGGCCATATTGGAGTCGATTGGGTGCGTTCGTTTCGAAAAATCTCTCCGTGCCTCGCGCTGCGAAATTTTGACACCTAGTGCCAATATTGGCTCACGTGGATGCGATGTTTTCCACCCGAACGAAATTGTTCAAAAGCACCAAAACATGAGTTTTGGAGATATTGGAGTGAATTGGGTGCATTCGTTTCGAAAAAACTCTCTGTGACTCGCGCTGCGAACATTTGACAATTTGTGTCGATATTAGCGCACGTGGATGCGTTGTTTTCCACCGGAACAAAATAGTTCAATTGGCACCAAAATAGGAGTTTTGGACATATTGGAGTGGATTGGGTACGTTCATTTCAAAAAATCTCTCCGTGCCTCGCGCAGCGAACTTTCGACACTTGGTGTCGATATTGGCTCATGTGGATGCGATGTTTTCCGCAGGAACGAAGTAGTTCAAAAAGCACCAAAACATGAGTCTAGGACATATTGGAGTGGAATGGGTGAGTTCGTTTCGAAAAATCTCCCCGTGACTCACGCTCGAACTTTTGACACATAGTGTCGATATTGGCACAAGTGGATGCGATGTTTTCCACGGAACAAAAGAGTTCAAGAAGCACCAAAACATGAGTTTTGGACATATTAGAGTCGATTGGGTTCGTTCGTTTCGAAAAATCTCTCAGTGTCTCGCGCTCGAACTTTTGACACAAAGTGTCTATATTAGCACAAGTGGATGCGAAGTTTTTCACCAGAACGAAATAGTTCAAAAAGCACCAAAACATGAGTTTTGGACATATTGGAGTCGATTGGGTGCGTTCGTTTCGAAAAATCTCCCCGGGACTGACGCTCGATCTTTTCACACTTAGTGCCAATATTGGCTCACGTGGATGCGATGTTTTTCACCGGAACGAAATAGTTCAAGAAGCACCAAAACATGAGTTTTGGACATATTGAAGTGGATTGGGTGCGTTCTTTTGGAAAAATCTCCTAGAGACTTGCGCTGCGAACTTTGACACTTAGTGCCAATATTGGCTCACGTGGATGCGATGTTTTCCGCCAGAACGAAATAGTTCAAAAAGCACCAAAACATGAGTTTTGGACATATTGGAGTGGATTGGCTAAGTTCGTTTCGAAAAATCTCCCCGTGACTCACGCTCGAACTTTTGACACATAGTGTGATATTGGCACAAGTGGATGCGATGTTTTCCACGGAACAAACTAGTTCAATAAGCACCAAAACAAAAGTTTTGGACATATTGGAGTCGATTCGGTGCGTTCGTTTCGAAAAATCTCTCCGTGCCTCGCGCTGCGAACTTTTGACACATAGTGCCGATATTGGCTCACGTGGATGCGTTGTTTTCCACGGGAACAAAGTAGTTCAAACGGCACCAAAACATGAGTTTTGCACATACTGGAGTGGATTGGGTACGTTCGTTTCAAAAAATCTCCCGTGCCTCGTGCAGCGAACTTTTGACACTTAGTGCCGATATTGGCTCATGTGGATTCGATGTTTTCCACCAGAACGAAATTGTTCAAAAAGAACCAAAACATGAGTTTTGGACATATTGGAGTGGAATGGTTGAGTTCGTTTCGAAAAATCTCCCCGTGACTCACGCTCGATCTTTTGACACTTAGTGCCAATATTGGCACAAGTGGATGCGATATATTACGTCGAAACGAAATAGTTCAAGAAGCACCAAAACATGCGTTTTTGACATATTGGAGTGGATTGGGTGCATTAGTTTCGAAAAATCTCTTCGTGACTCGCGCTGCGTACTTTTGACACTTAGTGCCGACATTGGCTCACGTGGATGCGATATTTTCCGCCGGAACGAAAGAGTGCAAAAAGCACCAAAACATGAGTTTTGGACATATTGGAGTCGATTCGGTGCGTTCATTTCGAAAAATATCTCTGTGCCTCGCGCTGCGAACTTTTGACACTTAGTGCCGATATTGGATCAATTGGATGCGATGTTTTCTAATGGAACGAAATAGTTCAAAAAGCACCGGAACATGAGTTTTGGACTTATTGGAGTCGATTGGGTGCGTTCGTTTTGAAAAATCTCTCCGTGCCTCGCGCTGCGAAATTTTGACACCTAGTGCCGATATTGGCTCACGTGGATGCGATGTTTTCCGCCGGAACAAAATAGTTCAAAAGGCACCAAAACAAGAGTTTTGGACATATTGGACTGGATTGGGTGCGTTCGTTTTGAAAAATCTCTCCCTGTGTCGTGCTGTGAACATTTGACACTTAGTGCCGATATCGTCTCACGTGGATGTGATGTTTTCCGCAGGAACGAAATAGTTCAAAAAGCACCAAAACATGAGTCTTGGACATATTGGCGTGGATTGTGTGCGCTCCTTTCGAAAAATATCTCCGTGACTCACGCTCTGAACTTTGACACTTAGTGCCAACGCTCACGTGGATGTGAAGCTTTCCACAGGAACGAAAGAGTTCAAGAAGCACCAAAACATGAGTTTTGGACATATTGGAGTGCATTGGGTGCGTTCGTTTCGATGAATCTCTCCGTGACTTGCGATGCGATCTTTTCACACTTTGTGTCGATATTGGCTCACGTGGATGTGATGTTTTCAGCAGGAACGAAATAGTTCAAAAAGCACCAAAACATGAGTCTGGGACATATTGGAGTGGATTGTGTGCGTTCGTTTCGAAAAATATCTCCGTGACTCACGCTCCGAACTTTGACACTTAGTGCCAATATTGGCTCACGTGGATGTGATGCTTTCCACAGGAACGAAAGAGTTCAAGAAGCACCAAAACATGAGTTTTGGACATATAGAAGTGCATTGGGTGCGTTCGTTTCGATGAATCTCTCCATGACTCGCGATGCGATCTTTTCACACTTTGTGTCGATATTGGCTCACGTGGATGCGATGCTTTCCACAGGAACGAAAGAGTTCAAGAAGCACCAAAACATGAGTTTTGGACATATTGGAGTGCATTGGGTGCGTTCGTTTCGATGAATCTCTCCGTGACTCGCGATGCGATCTTTTCACACTTTGTGTCGATATTGGCTCACGTGGATGCGATGTTTTGCACCGGAACGAAATGGTTCAAAAGCACCAAAACATGAGTTTTGGACATATTGCAGTGGATTGGGTGCGTTCGTTTGGAAAAATCTCCTAGAGACTTGCGCTGCGAACTTTTGACACTTAGTGCCAATATTGGCTCACGTGGATGCGATGTTTTCCGCCGGAACGAAATAGTTCAAAAAGCTCCAAAACATGAGTTTTGGACATATTGGAGTGGGTTGGCTGAGTTCGTTTCGAAAAATCTCCCCGCGACTCACGCTCGAACTTTTGACACATAGTGTCGATATTGGCACAAGTGGATGTGATGTTTCCCATGGAACAAAATAGTTCAAGAAGCACCAAAACATGAGTTTTGGACATATTGGAGCGGATTGGCTGAGTTCGTTTCGAAAAATCTCTCGGTGACTCACGCTCGAACTTTTGACACATAGTGTCGATATTGGCACAAGTGGATGCGATGTTTTCCACGGAACAAAATAGTTCAAGAAACACCAAAACAACAGTTTTGGACATATTGGAGTCGATTGGGTGCGTTCGTTTCGAAAAATCTCTCCGTGCCTCGCACTGCGAACTTTTGACACAGTGCCGATATTGGCTCACGTGGATGTGATGTTTTCGGCCCAAACGAAATTGTTCAAAAAGCACCAAAACATGAGTTTTGGAGATATTGGAGTGGATTGGGTGCGTTCGTTTCGAAAAATCTCTCAGTGACTCGCGCTGCGAACATTTGACAATTTGTGCCGATATTAGCTCACGTGGATGCGTTGTTTTCCACGGGAACAAAGTAGTTCAAACGGCACCAAAACAAGAGTTTTGGACATACGGAGTGGATTGGTTACGTTCATTTCAAAAATCTCTCCGTGCCTCGTGGCGAACTTTTGACACTTAGTGCCGATATTGGCTCATGTGGATTCGATGTTTTCCATTGGAAAGAAATTGTTCAAAAAGAACCAAAATATGAGTTTTGGACATATTGGAGTGGAATGGTTTGAGTTCGTTTCGAAAAATCTCCCCGTGACTCACGCTCGATCTTTTGACACTTAGTGCTAATATTGGCACAAGTGGATGCGATATATTTCGTCGAAACGAAATAGTTCAAGAAGCACCAAAACATGCGTTTTTGACATATTGGAGTGGATTGGGTGCCTTAGTTTCGAAAAATCTCTTCGTGACTCGCGTTGCGTACTTCTGACACTTAGTGCCGACATTGGTTCACGTGGATGCGATATTTTCCGCCGGAACGAAAGAGTGCAAAAAGCACCAAAACATGAGTTTTGGACATATTGGAGTCGATTCGGTGCGTTCGTTTCGAAAAATATCTCTGTGCCTCGCGCTGCGAACTTTTGACACTTAGTGCCGATATTGGCTCACGTGGATGCGATGTTCTCCGCTAGAACGAAATTGTTCAAAAACCACCAAAACATGCGTTTTGGAAATATTGGAGAGGATTGGGTGCGTTCGTTTCGAGAAATCTCTCCGTGACTCGCGTTGCAAAATTTTGACACTTAGTGCTGATATTGGCTCGCGTGGATGCGATGTTTTCCACCAGAACAAAATAGTTCAAAAGGCACCAAAACATGAGTTTTAGACATATTGGAGTCGATTGGGTGCGTTTGTTTCGAAAAATCTCTCAGTGACTCACGCTGCGAACATTTGACAATTAGTGCCGATATTAGCTCACGTGGATGTGATGTTTTCCGCAGGAACAAAATAGTTCAAAAAGCACCAAAACATGAGTTTTGGACATATTGGAGTCGATTGGGTGCGTTCGTCTCGAAAAATATCTCAGTGACTCGCGCTCCGAACTTTGACACTTAGTGCCAATATTGGCTCACGTGGATGCGATGCTTTCCACAGGAACGAAAGAGTTCAAGAAGCACCAAAACATGAGTTTTGGACATATTGGATTGCATTGGGTGCGTTCATTTCGATGAATCTTTCCGTGACTCGCGATACGATCTTTTCACACGGCACCAAAACATGAGTTTTGGACATATTGGAGTGGATTGGGTACATTCGTTTCAAAAAATCTCTCCGTGCCTCGCGCAGCGAACTTTTGACACTTAGTGTCGATATTTGCTCATGTGGATGCGATGTTTTCAGCAAGAATGAAATAGTTCAAAAAGCACCAAAACATGAGTTTTGGACATATTGGAGTGGAATGGGTGAGTTCGTTTCGAAAAATCTCCCTGTGACTCACGCTCGAACTTTTGACACTTAGTGCCAATATGGGCTCACGTGGATGTTGTATTTTCCGCCGAAACGAAACAGTACAAAAAGCACCAAAACATGAGTTTTGGACATATTGGAGTCGATTCGCTGCGTTCGTTTAGAAAATATCTCTGTGCCTCGCGCGGCGAACTTTTGACACTTAGTGCCGATATTGGATCAAGTGGATGCGATGTTTTCCAACGGAACGAAATAGTTCAAAAAGCACCAAAACTTGAGTTTTGGACATATTGGAGTGGATTTGGTGCGTTCGTTTCGAAAAATCTCTTCGTGCCTCGCGTAGCGAACTTTTGACACTTACTGCCGATATTGGCACACGTGGATGCGTTGTTTTCTGCCCGAACGAAATTGGTTAAAAAGCACCAAAACTTGAGTTTTGGAGATATTAGAGTGCGATTGGGTGCGTTCGTTTCGAAAAATCTCTCAATGACTCACGCTGCGAACATTTGACAATTAGTGCCGATATTAGCTCACGTGGATGCGTTGTTTTCCACCGAAAAAAATAGTTCAAACGGCACCGAAACATGAGTTTTGGACATACTGGAGTCTATTGGGTGCGTTCGTTTCAAAAAATCTCTCCGTGCCTCGTGCAGCGAACTTTTGACACATAGTGCCGATACTGGCACAAGTGGATGCGATGTTTTCCTCCCGAATGAAATTGTTCAAAAAGCACCAAAACATGGTTTTGGACATATTGGAGTGGATTGGGTGCATTCGTTTCGACAAATCTCTTCCTCACTCGCGCGGGGAACTTTTGACACTTAGTGCCGATATTGGCTCACGTGGATGCGATGTTTTTCACTGGAACGAAATTGTTCAAAAAGCACAAAAACATGAGTTTTGGACATATTGGAGTGGATTGGGTGCGTTCGTTTCGACAAATCTCTTCCTAACTCGCGCGGGGAACTGTTGAAACATAGTGCTGATATTGGCTCACGTGGATGCGATGTTTTTCACCGAAACGAAATTGTTCAAAAAGCACCAAAACATGAGTTTTGGACATATTTGAGTGGATTGGGTGCGTTCCTTTCGACAAATCTCTCAGTGACTCGCGCGGCGAACTTTTGTCACTTAGTGTCGATATTGGCTCACGTGGATGCGATGTTTTTCATCGAAACGAAATTATTCAAAAGCACCAAAACATGAGTTTTGGACATATTGGAGTGGATTTGGTGCGTTCGTTTCGACAAATATCTCCGTGACTCGCGTGGCGAACTTTTGACACTTAGTGCCGATATTGGCTCACGTGGATGCGATGTTTTTCACCGGAACGAAATTGTTCAAAAAGCACCAAAACATGAGTTTTGGACATATTGGAGTGGATTGGGTGCGTTTGTTTCGAAAAATCTTTCCGTGACTCACGCGGCAAACTTTTGACACTTAGAGTCGACATTGGCTCACGTGGATGCGATGTTTTTCACTGGAATCTATTGTTCAAAAAGCACCAAAACATGAGTTTTGGACATATTGGAGTGGATTTGGTGCGTTCCTTTCGACAAATCTCTCCGTGACTCACGCGGCGAACTTGGTACACTTAGTGCCGATATTGGCTCACGTGGATGCGATGTTTTTCACCGGAACGAAATTGTTCAAAAAGCACCAAAACATGAGTTTTGGACATATTAGAGTGGATTGGGTCCGTTCGTTTCGAGAAATCTCTCCGTGACTCGCGCGGCGAACTTTTGACACTTAGTGCCGATAATGGCTTACGTGGATGCGATGTTTTTCACCGGAATGAAATTGTTCAAAAAACACCAAAACATGAGTTTTGGACATACCGGAGTGGATTGGGTGCGTTCGTTTCGACAAATCTCTTCCGACTCGCGCGGAACTTTTTACATATAGTACCGATAATGGCTCACATGGATGCGATGTTTTTCACCGGAACAAAATTGTTCAAAAAGCACCAAAACATGGTTTTGGACATATTGGAGTGGATTGGGTGCGTTCGTTTCGACAAATCTCTTCCGACTCGCACGGGGAACTTTTGACACTTAGTGCCGATAATGGCTCACGTGGATGCGATGTTTTTCACTGGAACGAAATTGTTCAAAAGCACCAAAACATGAGTATTGGACATATTGGAGTGGATTGGGTGCATTCGTTTCGACAAATCTCTTCCTGACTCGCGCGGGGAACTGTTGTCACATAGTGCTGATATTGGCTCACGTGGATGCGATGTTTTTCACCGGAACGAAATTGTTCAAAAGCACCAAAACATGAGTTTTGCACATATTTGAGTGGATTGGGTGCGTTCGTTTCGACAAATCTCTCCGTGACTCGCGCGGCGAACTTTTGTCACTTAGTGTCGATATTGGCTCACGTGGATGCGATGTTTTTCATCGAAACGAAATTGTTCAAAAAGCACCAAAACATGAGTTTTGGACATATTGGAGTGGATTTTGTGCGTTCGTTTCGACAAATCTCTCCGTGACTCGCGTGACGAACTTTTGACACTTAGTGCCGATATTGGCTCACGTGGATGCGATGTTTTTCACCGGAACGAGATTGTTCAAAAAGCACCAAAGCATGAGTTTTGGACATATTGGAGTGGATTGGGTGCGTTCGTTTCTAAAAATCTTTCCGTGACTCACGCGGCAAACTTTTGACACTTAGAGTCGACATTGGCTCACGTGGATGCGATGTTTTTCACCGGAACGAAATTGTTCAAAAAGCACCAAAACATGAGTTTTGGACATATTGGAGTGGATTGGGTGCGTTCGTTTCGACAAATCTCTCCGTGACTCGCGCGGCGAACTTGGTACACTTAGTGCCGATATTGGCTCACGTGGATGCGATGTTTTTCACCGGAATGAAATTGTTCAAAAAGCACCAAAACATGTGTTTTGGACATATTGGAGTGAATTGGGTGTGTTCGTTTCGACAAATCTCTTCCTGACTCGCGCGGGAACTTTTGACATATAGTGCCGATAATTGCTCACATGGATGCGATGTTTTTCACCGGAACAAAATTGTTCAAAAAGCACCAAAACAAGGTTTTGGACATATTGGAGTGGATTGGGTGCGTTTGTTTCGAAAAATCTCTTCCTGACTCGCGCGGGGAACTGTTGACACATAGTGCCGATATTGGCTCACGTGGATGCGATGTTTTTCACCGGAACGAAATTGTTACAAAAGCACCAAAACATGAGTTTTGGACATATTTGAGTGGAGTGGGTGCGTTCGTTTCGACAAATCTCTCCGTGACTCGCGCGGCGAACTTTTGTCACTTAGTGGATATTGGCTCACGTGGATGCGATGTTTTTCATCGAAACGAAATTGTTCAAAAAGCACCAAAACATGAGTTTCGGACATATTTGAGATTGGGTGAGTTCGTTTCGACAAATCTCTCCGTGACTCGCACGGCGAACTTTGCCACTTAGTGCAGATATTGGCTCACGTGGATGCGATGTTTTTCATTGGAACGAAATTGTTCAAAAAGCACCAAAACATGAGTTTTGGACATATTGGAGTGGATTGGGTGAGTTCGTTTCGACAAATCTCTCCGTGACTCGCGCGGCGAACTTTGTACACTTAGTGCCGTTATTGGCTCACGTGGATGCGATGTTTTTCACCGGAACAAAATTGTTCAAAAAGCACCAAAACATGAGTTTTGGACATATTGGAGTGGATTGGGTGCGTTCGTTTTGACAAATCTCTTCCTGACTCGCGCGGGAACTTTTGACACTTAGTGCCGATATTGGCTCACGTGAATGCGATCTTTTTCACCGGAACGAAATTGTTCAAAAGGCACCAAAACATGAGTTTTGGACATATTGGAGTGGATTGGGTGCGTTCGTTTCGACAAATCTCTTCCTGACTCGCGCGGGGAACTTTTGACACATAGTGTGATGCGATCTCGCTAGGGTTTAGTCCCGATCTTTCGATGAGAGGTGGAGGATAACTCGATTGGGGAATAGAGGCAACGTTCACGGCCCGACTACAACCGTCCAAGGACGATGCGCCTTAGCAACCGATACACCGTCTCCGATGGTTGACGCGATCTTGCGGTGCGCGACAACTCGGCCACTAGGGCACTCGTCCTGCAAGCAATCGAAGAACAAGCAAGAACAAGTAAAACAAGCACTGAAATTGCTATATATTAAGATGAAAGATTCAATCTGAATACACGATATGGTGGAGTTCCGAAGACAAACAGACGGACGGTCTAGCCGACACGCGCGTTGTGTGCAAGTAGCAAAAGGCTAACTCTAATCAACAAAACCCGCCCTTCTCGGTGGCGGCTGAAGGTTTAAGAAGAGGGGAGAGACGACCACAGGGGTGCCGGAGTCGTGCTAAACCCTAGGACGCGCCCCTAATGGGCCCAACTTGATACACGGCCCATTGGCCCAAAAGAGGTGACGCAGCACCAAAGACAGAAAAACACTCGGTAGAAAAAGAACAATTGCGGCCGCTCCAGGACAGATATTGATATGGGGCTGGATCCATTTGAAAGTAGACTTGATAACCTTTCCATCAAGTACTTGCACGCCCAAATCGGAGTTTGCATGAAGTCGTGGCGGCCGTTAGAACTTGGCACTGTGCTGCAGTCCGAATCCACCCCGTGCGAATCCTCTTCCCGTTGGATCCTCTCCATCGTTCCGAGTAAAACAAAAGTGCACGCGCCTCCAGGGTATAAAGAAGAGGAACATAAACTTAAGAATAAACTCACCCGATGATTGAGTTGACGTGCACGAGCGCGGGTTATTGGGCCATGAAGTTGTACGTGTGGAGGCGTGGATGTATCGGTAGTATTGATGTCCTCATCATCCTCCCCTTCTTGCATTGGAGTCGTCCTCGACTCAAGCTCATCTTCGTCTCCCAAATATGGCTTTAAATCTGCAACGTTAAAAGTGGGACTAACCCCAAAATCTGCGGGAGATCAAGCTTGTATGCATTTTCATTAATTTTTCAAGCACTTTAAAAGGTCCATCAGCTCTAGGCATCAACTTAGACTTTCGCAAATCAGGAAACCGTTCCTTTCGCAAATGTAACCAAACCAAATCACCAGGTTCAAAATTCAATTGACGTCTACCTTTGTCACCAGCAAGCTTATAGTTAGCATTCATGCGCTCTATGTTTTCTTTAGTTGTTTCATGGAGTTTTAACATCAACTCAGCACGTTGTTTAGCATCAAAATTCAGTTTTTCAGAAGATGGCAAAGGCATTAAATCAATAGGAGCACGAGGCAAAAATCCATAAACAATCTCAAAAGGGCACATCTTTGTAGTGGAATGCAACGAACGATTGTATGCAAATTCAATATGAGGCAAACATTCTTCTCACATCCTAATATTTGTCTTTAAAACAGCCCTTCACAACTTCAGTTTGCCCATTAGTTTGGGGATGACAAGTAGTAGAAAACAAAAGCTTAGTCCCCAATTTAGCCCACAAAGTTCTCCAAAAATGGTGAGAAATTTAGTGTCACGTTCGAAACAATGGTGTTTGGCACACCATGCAAGCGAACAACCTCCCAGAAAGAACAAGTCAGCAATATGAGTAGCATCATCGCTTTATGACATGGTATGAAATGTGCCATTTTAGAAAACCTATCCACAACCACAAAAATGCTATCTCGCCCCCTCTTGGTCCTAGGTAAGTGTAACATCCTGAAAATCGAAGGAATGGAATTCGGAACGTAAAAATCGGAACTCACAAAAACTTTTTGGGAATCATTGCTTCTTATCGTGTTTTTCGATCTGGATTGCCAGTTCAGCAAAATAAGAATTTTCTTCTAGAATTACTTTGAGGAAAAATGGAACAAAACCCTAAGCTTTGAAATCACAGCCGGTGAAAATGATTTCAAAATATAAATGTGTGTACCTTGAAAAGAGCATATACATATATAATTTGGTGAATTACAAAAAGGATATATTTTGGTTTAAACCCTAATTGATAGGGGAAAGATAATGAATAATTGGGATTGGATGATAAAAATATTTTTGAAAAAGGAAAAATGAAGTTAGAAATTTATCTCTAATCAAAACCCTATTTTCTTGAATTCAAAAGAAGAAACAAAATAAATATGAAAAATATATTTTGAAAAGTAGGGAGAAGTGGAAAATATAATTTTAGAAATTGTTCGAGAATACCAAAATTTATTTGGGATTTTTAGGAAGAAAGGAAATGGAAATGGGAAAATAGGATTGTAATTCGGGAAAATGGAAAATCGCACTATTCATTGATCAGCAGGTGTTCGACCGGTTCCATCATCCCGTTCGCAGCCGCCACGCGTCATCCGCCGTACCAGAGACCTCGCGCGTGCACGTTCCCAACGTCATCGGCTCCGGTCACACACAGGGATCACCGGTACAGTCGCGCCATGGCTTTGCTCCCGAAGTCGACACCGTACCCGCGCGCCATGCCGCCCGCGTTAGCAACGCGCCTGCACAGTCCGCGCGCACCGCCCTCGCCGCGCTCACCGTACGCGCGCGCGTCGGCTGCAGTTGCCGCACGTCGCGCACGACCTCCCCGCGACCGCGCCATGCTGCTGACGCCGCGCCATTGTTGCCGTCGCGTCGCTCTTCTTTTCCCTCCGTCAACCGCCTATAAGAGGCCACCCCGAGCCGAGCCCCCAACACCGAAAATCCTCGCCACAACTCCTCGTGCTTTTTCCCGTTTTTCCCCAAAAGTTAGCCGTTGCATTGCTTGAATTTTGGGAAGAATCGAGCTCACGGAAGAACCCTAACTCGGCGCCCGGGCAAAACTCCGAAATTTGTCACCCTCGGTTGATTTCTTCCCGAATTGAAGGTACTACCGTTATCCCCGTGCTCTAAGCATTGTTTCCCTAAGTTCCCCAAGCCAAATGGCCGCCGAAATCGTCGGCGACGAGCCCCGAATTCCCTGTCTCGCCGCCGCCACCCCGCCGTCGCCAGCACACCTCGCGCCTCCCCGGCCGAACCAACACTCCCTCTAGCATCCCTAGGACTCACGGATGCTCGTAGATCCATTGCCTTGGCCAAAACATCACCGGAGTCCGCTGCCGACGAGCGCCACCGCCGCCCGAACCACCTCGCCGCCGCGCCATCTCCGCCGCTCCCGGTCCCGACCGAGTGGAGAAACGGGACCCCGTGGTCTCAAGATGGTGCAAAGCCGCTCCATTCCCGAGCTCCACCCTCCCTCGCCGTCGGCGAGCTCGTCTCCTCCCTACCGGTCGGCCGGGGGAAGAAAGAGAGCAAGAGGGAAGAAAAAGAAAGAGAGGGAGAGGTAGATGAGAAGTGGGCGGCCCAGTGGAGAGTGTGAGTGGGTGAGGGTTAGGTCGCGGGTTCGAACCCCACCGCGCCAAATTTTGCTGAATTTATTTTTCTTTCTCCTCCCACCGGCCCACATGTCGAAGAGTACACAGTCTTGGCTAGGGAAGAAAAAGGAAAAGAAGGAGAGGAAGAAAAAGAAGAAAATTTAGAAAAAAATGGGAAAAATTTTAGAAAGATTTGGGGAAGATTTTGGAGACATTTTTGGAAATATTTACGCTAAAATTTCATAGTTTTCACGGGCATTTTCTTTAAAATGAAATGAGCCACTATATACAATTTTCGGTAAATCTTGCGAAAACTCTTCTCAAAGACTTATTTGTACCTTTTACTTTTCAAACTATACTTAACCATTGAACTCGACAAAGATGTATCAACGAACCTCTTGAACAACATTCGCAAGACTTCCGCTCGTCGTTTTATCGATCCTTTTACAAAAACCCTAAAAAGTCGAAACTCGTCGCTACGGTCGATTTTGCCATAAAAATCCTCCGTAACCCGAGTAGGATCGTAGGGGAAATATTTTGGAGAGTTCTTTATGATTTTTCATGCTTTTTCGTTCGTTCTTATCGGATTTTAATTGGATTCCATTTTTTTCTTTTTCCTTTTCGCTCGTATGATTAGCGACCAAGGAGGCGAACACCGACCCTGCAGAAGACCCCACTCAAGAAGCGTGTGAACAAGGCAAGTCATCACACTCTTTGAACATATTGATCCTACTTTGTGAAATGATGTTGGTTTCAAATTACAAATTGCATGCTTTACACAAACAATACCTATGCTTGATATACCCTGCTTTGATATTGATCACCATTAGTATTTATTCTTTGTAACCCTCGATGTGATATGACCGGAGGATAACTTCTAGTACAAATGCTTAGCTCGCTTACACTAGATCCCCTGCATACTCATGATTTTTTTTTCAAAATGGCTTTGTGCTCGGGCAACTACCTTAGGGAAGGTAGTAGAAATACGGCCTGTGGAGACATGAGCGCCACATGGCCTTGAGAATGTTGAACTAGGCTTGTTGAAGATTGAAAATGTTATACAAATATTTTAGACTAGGGCGGCTGGATGATTTGGGTGGATTCCGGAAAAGGCAAGTGCCGACCCTGGTCAATTAAGGACCGAGCCATGAGATAGCCGGGGAACGAGCCAGTACAACCGTACTTCTCGAATGGGTATAGACCTAGCTGACTAGATAGCCGTGCGGAGGCAGTATCCTTGCATAGATGGTTCTCTATGATGTGGTTACGGGATGAGAATGAGGCTGCGGCCTTTGTTATGAATGGTGGAATTAAACTGATGTTAATTGAACTTAAAGATTGGGAAAGTTTCCCTTGCCCGGGTGCGCTAACTCCTCTCACTGCTAGAAAAGGACGGCTAGAGTGCATGAGGGCTTAAGTTCATGGAGCGGGTACGCCAAAGCAAGGTTATCGAAAGGCTTTGCCGTGACCGTCTCATGTGTTGAGGCGTAGGCTCATTTGTTGGGCTGTCGCGAAGTACGGGTAAAGTGTACATCCACTGCAGTGTGAGTGAATCAATCTATTCGAATAGCCGTGCTCGCGGATATTGAGCATCGTGACAAGACTTTCGCTTGGCTAAACTTTAAACTTAAAATTTTGCTGGGATGGGTATGCATGATGATTTCATTCATTGGTGGGTCAACTTCTCGAGAATCGAGAAGGGGTAGATTCCCCGAAAATCATGACGAACCGGAGGCGGGAAGCCATCCTTGGAATCACGATGGATGGTAGACAGAACCGTCACCGACTAATGAACCGTGAAATTAAAACTTGATTGGCTAGTCGATAGGTTTGTGAAAAGAATTGTGCGGCTTTATGCAAAAGAACCCCACCATGTCTCTCGAATAACCCTATCATATGCATCAATTCTGTGTTGGCTTGCTGAGTACGGTTGGTACTCACCCTTGCTATACGCACACACCTCTAGCTGATGGAAATGAAGAGCCAGAAGACTCATACGCGTATTACCGGGAGGGCGAAGGAACCGACGGCGCATACTAGATCTTAGCTCGGTCGTTGCTCGTGGCAAATGACAAGCCGCGCCTCTTTCATCCGCCGTATCTAAATTCTGTTTTTATGTTGTATTCGGACCATAAGGTCCCGTGGGTTGAACATTGCCTTCGGGCCTATTGATGTAATAATGGTAATGTAAGACTATTCGTGCATGTGCACCTGATTATCCAGTACTGTATTCGTGGGTACCAACTACTCGATCCAGGGAAATGGTACTATAAACACGAAAGATTCCCGTCTCAAAAACGGGGGTCCACAGTAAGCCCAACACAAAATCCATTGAAATATCTTCCCAAGGAACACTAGGAACAGGTAGAGGCATATATAAACCATGGGGGTTTAAGCGTGACTTAGCCTTTTGACATGTCGTGCAGCGAGCCACAAATCGCTCCACGTCTCTTCTCATCCTCGGCCAAAAGAAATGGCTAGCAAGGATGTCCTCCATCTTCTTGGCACCAAAATGCCCCATCAACCCACCGCCATGCGCTTCCTGCAAAGAACAACAAACGAACGAGCTAGCTGGAATGCATAGCTTGTTAGATCTAAAAATAAACCCATCATTGAAGACAAATCTGTTCCATGTCCTTCCATCCTTACAGTGCAACAACACGTCTTTAAAATCATCATCATTCACATATTGGGCTTTGATTGTTTCGAGGCCAAAGATTTTGTAGTCAAGTTGTGTCAACAAAGTATATCTCCTAGACAAAGCATCAGCAATGATATTCTTCTTTCCCTTCTTGTGTTTAATGACATAAGGAAAAGATTCAATAAATTCAACCCATTTAGCATGCCTACGATTCAGTTTGCCTTGACTACGAATATGTTTTAAATATTCATGATCGAATGTATGACAAATTCCTTGGGCCATAAATAATGTTGCCATGTTTCCGAGTTCTCACAAGAGCATACAATTCTTTATCATAAGTAGAATAATTGAACAGGCCCACTCAATTTTTCACTGAAATATGCAACGGGTTTTCCCTCTTGTAGCAAAACACCACCCAATCCAATCCCACTAGCATCACATTCGAGTTCAAAAGTCTTATTAAAATTTGGAAGTTGGAGGAGAGGTGCATGTGTCAACTTATCTTTTAACATGTTGAAGGCGTTCACTTGTGCGGTGCCCCACGTGAAAGGCGCTCCCTTCTTTGTAAGCTCATTCACGGTGCGGCAATGGTGCTGAAATCCCGCACGAAGCGCCGATAGAATCCCGCAAGTCCTAAAAGCTTCGAACTCCGTGTGACCGTTTTAGGAAGCGGCCAACTCGAATTGCCTCGACCTTGGCTTGATCAACCTCAATTCCCTGCGGAGTAACAACATAGCCAAGAAACGATACACGATCGGTGCAAAACGCACTTCGCAAGGTTACCAAACAAACGTGCATCGCGCAAAGCATTAAAAACAGCACATAAATGATCAAGGTGTTCCTCTAAAGATTTGCTATAAATCAGAATATCATCAAAGTATACCACCACAAATTTGCCAATGAAAGCACGCAAAACCTCATTCATCAACCTCATGAAAGTGCTAGGTGCATTAGTTAAACCAAAAGGCATCACTAACCACTCATATAATCCAAACTTAGTTTTGAAAGCTGTTTTCCACTCATCTCCCAACTTCATACGAATCTGGTGGTATCCACTACGCAAATCAACTTTAGAGAAGACAGTAGAGCCACTCAATTCATCAACCATATCGTCTAACCTAGGAATTGGATGACGATATCTAATGGTAATGTTATTAATAGCTCTACAATCAACACACATACGCCAAGATCCATCTTTCTTAGGCACCAAAATCACCAGCACAAGACATGGACTAAGAGACTCTCGTACGTACCCTTTATCAAGCAACTCCCGAACTTGACGCTGAATTTCCTTGGTCTCGTCGGGGTTGGTTCTGTATGGCGCGCGGTTGGGTAGTGAAGCCCCCGGAATCAGATCGATTTGATGCTCAATTCCACGCACCGGTGGCAGCCCCGGTGGTACATCCTGGGGAAAAACATCCTCATACTCCTGCAAAAGATTAGTGACCGCAGGTGGAAAAGAAGCAGGTACATCCTCAAAGGAAAACAAAGCATCCTTGCATACCAAAGCATAGCAAAAGCAGTTTCGCTTGTATCCAAATTGGCAACATCAGATTTAACAAGCAAGCATGCAAGAACCTTTCAATTGAATAACATTTTTATTGTCACATTTAGATTCTCTCTTGTTATGTTGCACATGTTCTTTGGCTACAATCTGATTTTCACTTATAGCATGGACCCGATTCTTCTCTTTCTTAGCTCTAGCAACATCATCCTCAAAAACAGCTTCTCAGGGTCATGGGATGCAACACAATTTTCTTATCATGGTACATAAAAGAATATTGATTTGATCTACCATGATGCATAGAATCCATATCAAATTGCCATGGCCTACCTAACAGAATATGACAAGCTTGCATAGGTACAACATCACACTCAACAACATCACGATATGCCCCAATTGCAAAATTAATACGCACCAGCTTGGTTACCTTTGCCTTACCACTGTTGTTTAGCCATTGAATGTGATATGGGTGGGGATGTGGTTTGGTGCCGAGTGCAAGCTTCTCCACCATTTCGCTGCTAGCCAAGTTGTTGCAGCTTCCTCCATCGATGATCAAGCGGCAAGAGCGCTCTTTAATGACGCACTTTGTTTGGAACAAGGTGTGCCGCTGATTTTGCTCGGCCTTCTCCATTTGTGTGCCGAGCACACGCCGCACAATGAGGTGTCATAGCGTTCCGGCAAAGACGCACCAATATGTTCTTGTTCCCTCATCTTTATCTGCATGGTCAGCAAGCAAAGCAAGTGTATCTTCATCGAAATCACTAGCCGAGGAATACTCACCATCATCTTTTACTACCAAAACACGCTTCGGGCAATCACGCCTGGACATGCCCATAGCCCTTGCAACGGTGACATTGGACATCTCTTGTTCTTCCAAGTGGATGCAATGAAGAAGCACTCGCGGCGGTCGCTGGGCTGTCTTAGTCGGTGCACTAACAAGGGACACGTGGCTTGTCGCTGGATGGAGAAGGTGCCGACCGCCGGGGTGTGGAAGATGGTGAAGGAGTAGAAGGCGTGCGTGGCAGCCATGATGTCGATTTTCCTGCAGAAACATTAGTCTTGGCACTAGCGTTCGTTTCGACAAAACTCTCCGTGACTCGCGCGGCGAACTTTGGTCACTTAGTGTCGATATTGGCTCACGTGGATGTGATGTTTTTCATCGAAACGAAATTGTTCAAAAAGCACCAAAACATGAGTTTTGGACATATTGGAGTGGATTTTGTGCGTTCGTTTCGACAAATCTCTCCGTGACTCGCGTGGCGAACTTTTGACACTTAGTGCCGATATTGGCTCACGTGGATACGATGTTTTTCACCGGAACGAAATAGTTCAAAAAGGACCAAAACATGAGTTTTGGACATATTGGAGTGGATTGGGTGTGTTCGTTTCGAAAAATCTTTCCGTGACTCACGCGGCAAACTTTTGACACTTAGAGTCGACATTGGCTCACGTGGATGCGATGTTTTTCACCGGAACGAAATTGTTCAAAAAGCACCAAAACATGAGTTTTGGACATATTGGAGTGGATTGGGTGCGTTCGTTTCGACAAAACTCTTCGTGACTCACGCGGCGAACTTGGTACACTTAATGCCGATATTGGCTCGACGTGGATGCGATGTTTTTCACCGGAACGAAATTGTTCAAAAGCACCAAAACATGAGTTTTGGACATATTAGAGTGGATTGGGTCCGTTCGTTTCGAGGAATCTCTCCGTGACTCGCGCGCGAACTTTTGACACTTAGTGCCGATAATGGCTCACGTGAATGCGATGTTTTTCACCGGAATGAAATTGTTCAAAAAGCACCAAAACATGAGTTTTGGACATATTGGAGTGGATTGGGTGCGCTCGTTTCGACAAATCTCTTCCTGACTCGCTCGGGAACTTTTGACATATAGTGCCGATAATGGCTCACGTGGATGCGATGTTTTTCACCGGAACAAAATTGTTCAAAAAGCACCAAAACATGGTTTTGGACATATTGGAGTGGATTGGGTGCGTTCGTTTCGACAAATCTCTTCCTAACTCGCGCGGGGAACTTTTGACACTTAGTGCCGATATTGGCTCACGTGGATGCGATGTTTTTCACTGGAACGAAATTGTTCAAAAAGCACAAAAACATGAGTATTGGACATATTGGAGTGGATTGGGTGCGTTCGTTTCGACAAATCTCTTCCTGACTCGCGCGGGGAACTGTTGACACATAGTGCTGATATTGGCTCACGTGGATGCGATGTTTTTCACCGGAACGAAATTGTTCAAAAAGCACCAAAACACGAGTTTTGGACATATTTGAGTGGATTGGGTGCGTTCGTTTCGAAAAATCTTTCCGTGACTCACGCGGCAAACTTTTGACACTTAGAGTCGACATTGGCTCACGTGGATGCGATGTTTTTCACTGGAAGGAAATTGTTCAGAAAGCACCAAAACATGAGTTTTGGACATATTGGAGTGGATTGGGTGCGTTCGTTTTGACAAATCTCTCCTTGACTCACTCGGCGAACTTGGTACACTTAGTGCCGATATTGGCTCGGGGAACTTATGACACTTAGTGCCGATATTGGCTCACGTGGATGCGATGTTTTTCACCGGAACAAAATTGTTCAAAAAGCACCACAACATGAGTTTTGGACATATTGGAGTGGATTGGGTGCGTTCGTTTCGACAAATCTCTTCCTGACTCGCGCGGGGAACTTATGACACTTAGTGCCGATATTGGCTCATGTGATGCGATGTTTTTCACCGGAACGAAATTGTTCAAAAAGCACCAAAACATGGGCTTTCGACATATTTGAGTGGATTGGGTGGGTTCGTTTCGACAAATCTCTCCGTGACTCGCGCGGCGAACTTTTGTCACTTAGTGCCGATATTGGCTCACGTGGATACGATGTTTCTCACCGGAACAAAATTGTTCAAAAAGCACCACAACATGAGTTTTGGACATATTTGAGTGGATTGGGTGCGTTCGTTTCGACAAATCTCTCCGTGACTCGCGCGGCGAACTTTTGTCACTTAGTGCCGATATTGGCTCACGTGGATGCGATGTTTTTCACCGGAACGAAATTGTTCAAAAAGCACCAAAACATGAGTTTTGGACATATTGGAGTGGATTGGGTGCGTTCGTTTCGACAAATCTCTTCCTAACTCGCGCGGGGAACTATTGACACTTAGTGCCGATATTGGCTCACGTGGATGCGATGTTTTTCACCGGAACGAAATTGTTCAAAAAGCACAAAAACATGAGTATTGGACATATTGGAGTGGATTGGGTGCGTTCGTTTCGAGAAATCTCTCCGTGACTCGCGCGGCGAACTTTTGACACTTAGTGCCGATAATGGCTCACGTGAATGCGATGTTTTTCACCGGAATTAAATTGTTCAAAAAGCACCAAAACATGAGTTTTGGACATATTGGAGTGGACTGGGTGCGTTCGTTTCGACAAATATCTTCCTGACTCGCGCGCGGGAACTTTTGACATATAGTGCCGATAATGGCTCACGTGGATGCGATGTTTTTCACCGGAACGAAATTGTTCAAAAAGCACAAAAATATTGTTTTGGACATATTGGAGTGGACTGGGTGCGTTCGTTTCGACAAATCTCTTCCTGACTCGCGCGGGGAACTTTTGACACTTAGTGCCGATATTGGCTCACGTGGATGCGATGTTTTTCACCGGAACGAAATTGTTCAAAAAGCACAAAAACATGAGTATTGGACATATTGGAGTGGATTGGGTGCGTTCGTTTCGACAAATCTCTTCCGACTCGCGCGGGAAGCGTTGACACATAGTGCGATAATGGCTCACGTGGATGCGATGTTTTTCACCGGAACGAAATTGTTCAAAAAGCACCAAAACATGAGTTTTGGACATATTTGAGTGGATTGGGTGCGTTCGTTTCGACAAAACTCTCCGTGACTCGCGCGGCGAACTTTGGTTACTTAGTGTCGATATTGGCTCACGTGGATGTGATGTTTTTCATCGAAACGAAATTGTTCAAAAAGCACCAAAACATGAGTTTTGGACATATTGGAGTGGATTTTGTGCGTTCGTTTCGACAAATCTCTCCGTGACTCGCGTGGCGAACTTTTGACACTTAGTGCCGATATTGGCTCACGTGGATACGATGTTTTTCACCGGAACGAAATAGTTCAAAAAGCACCAAAACATGAGTTTTGGACATATTGGAGTGGATTGGGTGCGTTCGTTTCGAAAAATCTTTCCGTGACTCACGCGGCAAACTTTTGACACTTAGAGTCGACATTGGCTCACGTGGATGCGATGTTTTTCACCGGAAGGAAATTGTTCAAAAAGCACCAAAACATGAGTTTTGGACATATTGGAGTGGATTTGGTGCGTTCGTTTCGACAAAACTCTCCGTGACTCACGCGGCGAACTTGGTACACTTAATGCCGATATTGGCTGACGTGGATGCGATGTTTTTCACCGGAACGAAATTGTTTAAAAAGCACCAAAACATGAGTTTTGGACATATTAGAGTGGATTGGGTCCGTTCGTTTCGAGGAATCTCTCCGTGACTCGCGCGGCGAACTTTTGACACTTAGTGCCGATTTTGGCTCACGTGAATGCGATGTTTTTCACCGGAATGAAATTGTTCAAAAAGCACCAAAACATGAGTTTTGGACATATTGGAGTGGACTGGGTGCGTTCGTTTCGACAAATCTCTTCCTGACTCGCGCGGGAACTTTTGACATATAGTGCCGATAATGGCTCACGTGGATGCGATGTTTTTCACCGGAACGAAATTGTTCAAAAAGCACCAAAACATGGTTTTGGACATATTGGAGTGGATTGGGTGCATTCGTTTCGACAAATCTCTTGCTGACTCGCGCGGGGAACTTTTGACACTTAGTGCCGATATTGGCTCACGTGGATGCGATGTTTTTCACCGGAACGAAATTGTTCAAAAAGCACCAAAACATGAGTTTTGGACATATTGGAGTGGATTGGGTGCGTTCGTTTCGACAAATCTCTTCCTGACTCGTGCGGGGAACTGTTGACACATAGTGCCGATATTGGCTCACGTGGATGCGATGTTTTTCACCGGAACGAAATTGTTCAAAAAGCACCAAAACATGAGTTTTGGACATATTAGAGTGGATTGGGTCCGTTCGTTTGAGGAATCTCTCCGTGACTCGCGCGGCGAACTTTTGACACTTAGTGCCGATAATGGCTCACGTGAATGCGATGTTTTTCACCGGAATGAAATTGTTCAAAAAGCACCAAAACATGAGTTTTGGACATATTGGAGTGGATTGGGTGCGTTCGTTTCGACAAATCTCTTCCGACTCGCTCGGAACTTTTGACATATAGAGCCGATAATGGCTCACGTGGATGCGATGTTTTTCACCGGAACAAAATTGTTCAAAAAGCACCAAAACATGGTTTTGGACATATTGGAGTGGATTGGGTGCGTTCGTTTCGACAAATCTCTTCCTAACTCGCGCGGGAACTTTTGACACTTAGTGCCGATATTGGCTCACGTGGATGCGATGTTTTTCACGGAACGAAATTGTTCAAAAAGCACAAAAACATGAGTATTGGACATATTGGAGTGGATTGGGTGCGTTCGTTTCGACAAATCTCTTCCCCGACTAGCGCGGGGAACCGTTGACACATAGTGCCGATATTGGCTCACGTGGATGCGATGTTTTTCACCGGAACGAAATTGTTCAAAAAGCACCAAAACATGAGTTTTGGACATATTGGAGTGGATTGGGTGCGTTCGTTTCGAAAAATCTTTCCGTGACTCACGCGGCAAACTTTTGACACTTAGAGTCGACATTGGCTCACGTGGATGCGATGTTTTTCACCGGAACAAAATTGTTCAAAAAGCACCAAAACATGAGTTTTGGACATATTGGAGTGGATTGGGTGCGTTCGTTTCGACAAATCTCTTCCGACTCGCGCGGGAACTTATGACACTTAGTGCCGATATTGGCTCATGTGATGCGATGTTTTTCACCGAACGAAATTGTTCAAAAAGCACCAAAACATGGGCTTTCGACATATTTGAGTGGATTGGGTGCGTTCGTTTCGACAAATCTCTCCGTGACTCGCGCGGCGAACTTTTGTCACTTAGTGCCGATATTGGCTCACGTGGATGCGATGTTTTTCACCGGAACAAAATTGTTCAAAAAGCACCAAAACATGAGTTTTGGACATATTTGAGTGGATTGGGTGCGTTCGTTTCGACAAATCTCTCCGTGACTCGCGCGGCGAACTTTTGTCACTTAGTGCCGATATTGGCTCACGTGGATGCGATGTTTTTCACCGGAACGAAATTGTTCAAAAGCACCAAAACATGAGTTTTGGACATATTTGAGTGGATTGGGTGCGTTCGTTTCGATAAATCTTTCCGTGACTCACGCGGCAAACTTTGACACTCAGAGTCGATATTGGCTCAAGTGGATGCGATGTTTTTCACCGGAACGAAATTGTTCAAAAGCACCAAAACATGAGTTTTGGACATATTGGAGTGGATTGGGTGCGTTCGTTTCGACAAATCTCTCCGTGACTCACGCGGCGAACTTTGTACACTTAGTGCCGATATTGGCTCACGTGGATGCGATGTTTTTCACCGGAACGAAATTGTTCAAAAAGCACCAAAACATGAGTTTTGGACATATTAGAGTGGATTGGGTCCGTTCGTTTCGAGAAATCTCTCCGTGACTCGCGCGCGAACTTTTGACACTTAGTGCCGATAATGGCTCACGCGAATGCGATGTTTTTCACCAGAATTAAATTGTTCAAAAAGCACCAAAACATGTGTTTTGGACATATTGGAGTGGGTTGGGTGCGTTCGTTTCGACAAATCTCTTCCGACTAGCGGGAACTTTTGACATATAGTGCCGATAATGGCTCACGTGGATGCGATGTTTTTCACCGGAACAAAATTGTTCAAAAAGCACCAAAACATGGTTTTGGACATATTGGAGTGGATTGGGTGCATTCGTTTCGACAAATCTCTTCCCGACTCGCGGGAACTTTTGACACTTAGTGCCGATATTGGCTCACGTGGATGCGATGTTTTTCACCGGAACGAAATTGTTCAAAAAGCACAAAACATGAGTATTGGACATATTGGAGTGGATTGGGTGCGTTCGTTTGAAAAATCTCTTCTCGACTCGCGTCGGAACCGTTGACACATAGTGCCGTTATTGGCTCACGTGGATGCGAGGTTTTTCACCGGAACGAAATTGTTCAAAAGCACCAAAACATGAGTTTTGGACATATTTGAGTGGATTGGGTGCGTTCGTTTCGATAAATCTCTCCGTGACTCGCGCGGCGAACTTTTGTCACTTAGTGCCGATATTGGCTCACGTGGATGCGATGTTTTTCATCGGAACGAAATTGTTCAAAAAGCACCAAAACATGAGTTTTGGACATATTGGAGTGGATTTGGTGCGTTCGTTTCGACAAATCTCTCCGTGACTCGCGTGGCGAACTTTTGACACTTAGTGCCGATATTGGCTCACGTGGATGCGATGTTTTTCACCGGAACGAAATTGTTCAAAAAGCACCAAAACATGAGTTTTGGACATATTGGAGTGGATTGGGTGCGTTCGTTTCGAAAAATCTTTCCGTGACTCACGCGGCAAACTTTTGACACTTAGAGTCGACATTGGCTCACGTGGATGCGATGTTTTTCACCGGAAGGAAATTGTTCAAAAGCACCAAAACATGAGTTTTGGACATATTGGAGTGGATTTGGTGCGTTCGTTTCGACAAATCTCTCCGTGACTCGCGCGGCGAACTTTTGACACTTAGTGCCGATATTGGCTCACGTGGATGCGATGTTTTTCACCGGAACGAAATTGTTCAAAAAGCACCAAAACATGAGTTTTGGACATATTAGAGTGGATTGGGTCCGTTCGTTTCGAGAAATCACTCCGTGACTCGCGCGGCGAACTTTTGACACTTAGTGCCGATATTGGCTCACGTGGATGCGATGTTTTTCACCGGAATGAAATTGTTCAAAAAGCACCAAAACATGAGTTTTGGACATATTGGAGTGGATTGGGTGCGTTCGTTTCGACAAATCTCTTCCTGACTCGCGCGGGGAACTTTTGACATATAGTGCCGATATTGGCTCACGTGGATGCGATGTTTTTCACCGGAACGAAATTGTTCAAAAAGCACCAAAACATGAGTTTTGGACATATTGGAGTGGATTGGGTGCGTTCGTTTCGACAAATCTCTTCCTGACTCGCGCGGGGAACTTTTGACACATAGTGCCGATATTGGCTCACGTGGATGCGATGTTTTTCACCGGAACGAAATTGTTCAAAAAGCACCAAAACATGAGTTTTGGACATATTGGAGTGGATTGGGTGCGTTCGTTTCGACAAATCTCTTCCTGACTCGCGCGGGGAACTGTTGACACATAGTGCCGATATTGGCTCACGTGGATGCGATGTTTTTCACCGGAACGAAATTGTTCAAAAAGCACCAAAACATGAGTTTTGGACATATTGGAGTGGATTGGGTGCGTTCGTTTCGAAAAATCTTTCCGTGACTCACGCGGCAAACTTTTGACACTTAGAGTCGACATTGGCTCACGTGGATGCGATGTTTTTCACTGGAAGGAAATTGTTCAAAAAGCACCAAAACATGAGTTTTGGACATATTGGAGTGGATTGGGTGCGTTCGTTTTGACAAATCTCTCCTTGACTCACTCGGCGAACTTGGTACACTTAGTGCCGATATTGGCTCGGGAACTTATGACACTTAGTGCCGATATTGGCTCACGTGGATGCGATGTTTTTCACCGGAACAAAATTGTTCAAAAGCACCACAACATGAGTTTTGGACATATTGGAGTGGATTGGGTGCGTTCGTTTCGACAAATCTCTTCCCGACTCGCGGGGAACTTATGACACTTAGTGCCGATATTGGCTCATGTGATGCGATGTTTTTCACCGGAACGAAATTGTTCAAAAAGCACCAAAACATGGGCTTTCGACATATTTGAGTGGATTGGGTGGGTTCGTTTCGACAAATCTCTCCGTGACTCGCGCGGCGAACTTTTGTCACTTAGTGCCGATATTGGCTCACGTGGATACGATGTTTCTCACCGGAACAAAATTGTTCAAAAAGCACCACAACATGAGTTTTGGACATATTTGAGTGGATTGGGTGCGTTCGTTTCGACAAATCTCTCCGTGACTCGCGCGGCGAACTTTTGTCACTTAGTGCCGATATTGGCTCACGTGGATGCGATGTTTTTCACCGGAACGAAATTGTTCAAAAAGCACCAAAACATGAGTTTTGGACATATTGGAGTGGATTGGGTGCGTTCGTTTCGATAAATCTTTCCGTGACTCACGCGGCAAACTTTTGACACTTAGAGTCGACATTGGCTCACGTGGATGCGATGTTTTTCACTGGAAGGAAATTGTTCAAAAAGCACCAAAACATGAGTTTTGGACATATTGGAGTGGATTGGGTGCGTTCGTTTCGACAAATCTCTCCGTGACTCACGCGGCGAACTTGGTACACTTAGTGCCGATATTGGCTCACGTGGATGCGATGTTTTTCACCGGAACGAAATTGTTCAAAAAGCACCAAAACATGAGTTTTGGACATATTAGAGTGGATTGGGTGCGTTCGTTTCGAGAAATCTCTCCGTGACTCGCGCGGCGAACTTTTGACACTTAGTGCCGATATTGGCTCACGTGGATGCGATGTTTTTCACCAGACCGAAATTGTTCAAAAAGCACCAAAACATGAGTTTTGGACATATTGGAGTGGATTGGGTGCGTTCGTTTCGACAAATCTCTTCCTGACTCGCGCGGGAACTTTTGACATATAGTGCCGATAATGGCTCACGTGGATGCGATGTTTTTCACCGGAACAAAATTGTTCAAAAAGCACCAAAACATGAGTTTTGGACATATTGGAGTGGATTGGGTGCATTCGTTTCGACAAATCTCTTCCTGACTCGCGCGACGAACTTTTGACACTTAGTGCCGATATTGGCTCACGTGGATGCGATGTTTTTCACCGGAACGAAATTGTTCAAAAAGCACAAAAACATGAGTTTTGGACATATTGGAGTGGATTGGATGCGTTCGTTTCGACAAATCTCTCCGTGACTCGCGCGGCGAACTTTTGTCACTTAGTGCCGATATTGGCTCACGTGGATGCGATGTTTTTCATCGGAACGAAATTGTTCAAAAAGCACCAAAACATGAGTTTTGGACATATTGGAGTGGATTTGGTGCGTTCGTTTCGACAAATCTCTCCGTGACTCGCGTGGCGAACTTTTGACACTTAGTGCCGATATTGGCTCACGTGGATGCGATGTTTTTCACCGGAACGAAATTGTTCAAAAAGCACAAAACATGAGTTTTGGACATACTGGAGTGGATTGGGTGCGTTCGTATCGACAAATCTCTTCCTGACTCGCGCGGCAACTTTTGACATATAGTGCCGATAATGGCTCACGTGGATGTGATGTTTTCACCGGAACAAAATTGTTCAAAAAGCACCAAAACATGAGTTTTGGACATATTGGAGTGGATTGGGTGCGTTCGTTTCGACATATCTCTTCCTGACTCGCGCGGGGAACTGTTGACACATAGTGCTCATATTGGCTCACGTGGACGCGATGTTTTTCATCGAGACGAAATTGTTCAAAAAGCACCAAAACATGAGTTTTGGACATATTGGAGTGGATTGGGTGAGTTCGTTTCGACAAATCTCTCCGTGACTCGCACGGCGAACTTTGCCACTTAGTGCAGATATTGGCTCACGTGGATGCGATGTTTTTCACCGGAACGAAATTGTTCAAAAAGCACCAAAACATGAGTTTTGGACATATTGGAGTGGATTGGGTGCGTTCGTTTCGACAAATCTCTCCGTGACTCGCGCGGCGAACTTTTGTCACTTAGTGCCGATATTGGCTCACGTGAATGCGATGTTTTTCACCAGAATTAAATTGTTCAAAAAGCACCAAAACATGTGTTTTGGACATATTGGAGTGGATTGGGTGCGTTCGTTTCGACAAATCTCTTCTGACTCGCGCGGGAACTTTTGACATATAGTGCAGATAATGGCTCACGTGGATGCGATGTTTTTCACCGGAACAAAATTGTTCAAAAAGCACCAAAACATGGTTTTGGACATATTGGAGTGGATTGGGTGCGTTTGTTTCGACAAATCTCTTCCTGACTCGCGCGGGAACTTTTGACATATAGTGCGCGATATTGGCTCGGGTGGATGCGATGTTTTTCACCTAACGAAATTGTTCAAAAAGCACCAAAACATGAGTTTTGGACATATTGGAGTGGATTGGGTGCGTTCGTTTCGAAAAATCTTTCCGTGACTCACGCGGCAAACTTTTGACACTTAGAGTCGACATTGGCTCACGTGGATGCGATGTTTTTCACTAGAAGGAAATTGTTCAAAAAGCACCAAAACATGAGTTTTGGACATATTGGAGTGGATTGGGTGCGTTCGTTTCGACAAATCTCTCCGTGACTCACGCGGCGAACTTGGTACACTTAGTGCCGATATTGGCTCACGTGGATGCGATGTTTTTCACCGAAACGAAATTGTTCAAAAAGCACCAAAACATGAGTTTTGGACATATTAGAGTGGATTGGGTCCGTTCGTTTCGAGAAATCTCTCCGTGACTCGCGCGGCGAACTTTTGACACTTAGTGCCGATATTGGCTCACGTGAATGCGATGTTTTTCACCGGAATGAAATTGTTCAAAAAGCACCAAAACATGAGTTTTGGACATATTGGAGTGGATTGGGTGCGTTCGTTTCGACAAATCTCTTCCGACTCGCGCGGAACTTTTGACATATAGTGCCGATAATGGCTCACGTGGATGCGATGTTTTTCACCGGAACAAAATTGTTCAAAAAGCACCAAAACATGAGTTTTGGACATATTGGAGTGGATTGGGTGCGTTCGTTTCGACAAATCTCTTCCCGACTCGCGCGGAGGCTTGACACATAGTGCTCATATTGGCTCACGTGGATGCGATGTTTTTCATCGAGACGAAATTGTTCAAAAAGCACCAAAACATGAGTTTTGGACATATTGGAGTGGATTGGGTGAGTTCGTTTCGACAAATCTCTCCGTGACTCGCACGGCGAACTTTGCCACTTAGTGCGATATTGGCTCACGTGGATGCGATGTTTTTCACCGGAACGAAATTGTTCAAAAGCACCAAAACATGAGTTTTGGACATATTGGAGTGGATTGGGTGCGTTCGTTTCGACAAATCTCTCCGTGACTCGCGCGGCGAACTTTTGTCACTTAGTGCCGATATTGGCTCACGTGGATGCGATGTTTTTCACCGGAACGAAATTGTTCAAAAAGCACCAAAACATGAGTATCGGACATACGGAGTGGATTGGGTGCGTTCGTTTGAAAAATCTCTTCTCGACTCGCGCAGGAACGTTGACACATAGTGCCGATATTGGCTCACGTGGATGCGATGTTTTTCACCGGAACGAAATTGTTCAAAAGCACCAAAACATGAGTTTTGGACATATTTGAGTGGATTGGGTGCGTTCGTTTCGACAAATCTCTCCGTGACTCGCGCGGCGAACTTTTGTCACTTAGTGCCGATATTGGCTCACGTGGATGCGATGTTTTTCACCGGAACGAAATTGTTTAAAAAGCACCAAAACATGAGTTTTGGACATATTGGAGTGGATTTGGTGCGTTCGTTTCGACAAATCTCTCCGTGACTCGCGTGGCGAACTTTTGTCACTTAGTGCCGATATTGGCTCACGTGGATGCGATGTTTTTCACCGGAACGAAATTGTTCAAAAAGCACCAAAACATGAGTTTTGCACATATTGGAGTGGATTGGGTGCGTTCGTTTCGACTAATCTCTCCGTGACTCCCACGGCGAACTTTGCCACTTAGTGCTGATATTGGCTCACGTGGATGCGATGTTTTTCACCGAAACGAAATTGTTCAAAAAGCACCAAAACATGAGTTTTGGACATATTGGAGTGGATTGGGTGCGTTTGTTTCGAAAAATTTTTCCGTGACTCCCGCGGCGAACTTTTGTCACTTAGTGCCGATATTGGCTCACGTGGATGCGATGTTTTTCACCGGAACGAAATTGTTCAAAAAGCACCAAAACATGAGTTTTGGACATATTAGAGTGGATTGGGTCCGTTCGTTTCGAGAAATCTCTCCGTGACTCGCGCGGCGAACTTTTGACACTTAGTGCCGATATTGGCTCACGTGGATGCGATGTTTTTCACCGGAACGAAATTGTTCAAAAAGCACCAAAACATGAGTTTTGGACATATTGGAGTGCATTGGGTGCGTTCGTTTCGACAAATCTCTTCCGACTCGTGCGGGAACTTATGACACTTAGTGCCGATATTGGCTCATGTGGATGCGATGTTTTTCACCGGAACAAAGTTGTTCAAAAAGCACCACAACATGAGTTTTGGACATATTGGAGTGGATTGGGTGCGTTCGTTTCGACAAATCTCTTCCGACTCGCGGGGAACTTATGACACTTAGTGCCGATATTGGCTCACGTGATGCGATGTTTTTCACCGGAACGAAATTGTTCAAAAAGCACCAAAAATGGGTTTCGACATATTTGAGTGGATTGGGTGGGTTCGTTTCGACAAATCTCTCCGTGACTCGCGCGGCGAACTTTTGTCACTTAGTGCCGATATTGGCTCACGTGGATACGATGTTTTTCACGGAACAAAATTGTTCAAAAGCACCACAACATGAGTTTTGGATATATTTGAGTGGATTGGGTGCGTTCGTTTCGACAAATCTCTCCGTGACTCGCGCGGCGAACTTTTGTCACTTAGTGCCGATATTGGCTCACGTGGATGCGATGTTTTTCACCGGAACGAAATTGTTCAAAAAGCACCAAAACATGAGTTTTGGACATATTGGAGTGGATTGGGTGCGTTCGTTTCGAAAAATCTTTCCGTGACTCACGCGGCAAACTTTTCACACTTAGAGTCGACATTGGCTAAAGTGGATGCGATGTTTTTCACTGGAGTCGACATTGGCTCACGTGGATGCGATGTTTTTCACCGGAACGAAATTGTTCAAAAAGCACCAAAACTTGAGTTTTGGACATATTGGAGTGGGTTGGGTGCGTTCGTTTCGACAAATCTCTCCATGACTCGCGCGGCGAACTTTTGTCACTTAGTGCCGACATTGGCTCACGTGGATGCAATGTTTTTCACTGGAGTCGACATTGGCTCACGTGGATGCGATGTTTTTCATTGGAAGGAAATTGTTCAAAAGCACCAAAACATGAGTTTTGGACATATTGGAGTGGATTGGGTGCGTTCGTTTCGACACATCTCTCCAGTGACTCACGCGGCGAACTTGGTACACTTAGTGCCGATATTGGCTCACGTGGATGCGATGTTTTTCACCGGAACGAAAATTGTTCAAAAAGCACCAAAACATGAGTATTGGACATATTGGAGTGGATTGGGTGCGTTCGTTTCGACAAATCTCTTCCGACTCGCGCGGGAACTTTTGGCACTTAGTGCCGACATTGGCTCACGTGGATGCTATGTTTTTCACCGGAACGAAATTGTTCAAAAAGCAACAAAACATGAGTTTTAGACATATTTTAGCGGATTGGGTCCGTTCATTTTGATAAATCTTGCCTTGACTCACGCGGGAACTTTTGACACTTAGTGCCGATATTGGCTCACGTGGATGCGATATTCTTTACGAATGAAATTGTTAAAAAGCACCAAAACATGAGTTTTGGACATATTGGAGTCGATTGGGTGCGTTCGTTTCGACAAATCTCTCCGTGACTAGCGCGGCAAACTTTTGACACTTAGTGCCGACATTGGCTCACGTGGATGCAATGTTTTTCACCGAGAATGAAATTGTTCAAAAAGCACCAAAACATGAGTTTTGGGCATATTGGAGTGGATTGGGTGCATTCGTTTCGACAAATCACTCGTGACTCGTGCGACGAACTTTTACACCAAAACATTAGTTTTGGACATATGGGAGTGGATTGGGTCCGTTCCTTTCGACAAATCTCTCCGTGACTAGCGCGGCAAACTTTAAACACTAAGTGCCGACATTGGCTCACGTGGATGCGATGTTTTCACGGAACGAAATTGTTCAAAAAGCACCAAAACATGAGTTTTGGACATATTGGAGTGGATTGGGTGCGTTCGTTTCGACAAATCTCTTTCTGACTCGCGCGGGGAACTTTTGACACTTAGTGCCGATATTGGCTCACGTGGATGCGATGTTTTTCACCGGAACGAAATTGTTCAAAAAGCACCAAAACATGAGTTTTGGACATATTGGAGTGGATTGGGTGCGTTCGTTTGAGAAATCTCTCCGTGACTCACGCGGCGAACTTGGTACACTTAGTGCCGATATTGGCTCACGTGGATGCGATGTTTTTCACCGGAACGAAATTGTTCAAAAGCACCAAAACATGAGTTTTGCACATATTGGAGTGGATTGGGTGCGTTCGTTTCGACTAATCTCTCCGTGACTCCACGGCGAACTTTGCCACTTAGTGCCGATATTGGCTCACGTGGATGCGATGTTTTTCACCGAAATGAAATTGTTCAAAAAGCACCAAAACATGAGTTTTGGACATATTGGAGTGGATTGGGTGCGTTTGTTTCGAAAAAATTTTCCGTGACTCCCACGGCGAACTTTTGACACTTAGAGCCGACATTGGCTCACGTGGATGCGATGTTTTTCACCGGAACGAAATTGTTCAAAAAGCACCAAAACATGAGATTTGGACATATTAGAGTGGATTGGGTCCGTTCGTTTGAGAAATCTCTCCGTGACTCGCGCGGCGAACTTTTGACACTTAGTACCGATATAGGCTCACGTGAATGCGATGTTTTTCACCGGAATGAAAATGTTCAAAAGCACCAAAACATGGTTTTGGACATATTGGAGTGGATTGGGTGCGTTCGTTTCGACAAATCTCTTCCGACTCGTGCGGGAACTTATCACACTTAGTGCCGATATTGGCTCACGTGGATGCGATGTTTTTCACCGGAACAAAATTGTTCAAAAGCACCACAACATGAGTTTTGGACATATTGGAGTGGATTGGGTGCGTTCGTTTGACAAATCTCTTCCTGACTCGCGGGGAACTTATGACACTTAGTGCCGATATTGGCTCACGTGGATGCGATGTTTTTCACCGGAACGAAATTGTTCAAAAGCACCAAAAATGGGTTTTCGACATATTTGAGTGGATTGGGTGCGTTCGTTTCGACAAATCTCTCCGTGACTCGCGCGGCGAACTTTTGACACTTAGTGCCGATATTGGCTCACGTGGATGCGATGTTTTTCACCGGAACGAAATTGTTCAAAAAGCACCAAAACATGAGTTTTGGACATATTTGAGTGGATTGGGTGCGTTCGTTTCGACAAATCTCTCCGTGACTCGCGCGGCGAACTTTTGTCACTTAGTGCCGATATTGGCTCACGTGGATGCGATGTTTTTCACCGGAACGAAATTGTTCAAAAAGCACCAAAACATGAGTTTTGGACATATTGGAGTGGATTGGGTGCGTTCGTTTCGAAAAATCTTTCCGTGACTCACGCGGCGAACTTTTGACACTTAGAGCCGATATTGGCTCACGTGGATGCGATGTTTTTCACCGGAGTCGACATTGGCTCACGTGGATGCGATGTTTTTCACCGGAACGAAATTGTTCAAAAAGCACCAAAACATGAGTTTTGGACATATTGGAGTGGATTGGGTGCGTTCGTTTCGACAAATCTCTCCGTGACTCGCGCGGCGAACTTTTGACACTTAGTGCCGACATTGGCTCACGTGGATGCAATGTTTTTCACTGGAGTCGACATTGGCTCACGTGGATGCGATGTTTTTCACGGAAGGAAATTGTTCAAAAGCACCAAAACATGAGTTTTGGACATATTGGAGTGGATTGGGTGCGTTCGTTTCGACACATCTCTCCGTGACTCACGCGGCGAACTTGGTACACTTAGTGCCGATATTGGCTCACGTGGATGCGATGTTTTTCACCGGAACGAAAATTGTTCAAAAAGCACCAAAACATGAGTATTGGACATATTGGAGTGGATTGGGTGCGTTCGTTTCGACAAATCTCTTCCGACTCGCGGGAACTTTTGGCACTTAGTGCCGACATTGGCTCACGTGGATGCTATGTTTTTCACCGGAACGAAATTGTTCAAAAGCAACAAAACATGAGTTTTAGACATATTTTAGCGGATTGGGTCCGTTCATTTTGACAAATCTTGCCTTGACTCACGCGGGGAACTTTTGACACTTAGTGCCGATATTGGCTCACGTGGATGCGATATTCTTTACCGAATGAAATTGTTAAAAAGCACCACAACATGAGTTTTGGACATATTTGAGTGGATTGGGTGCGTTCGTTTCGACAAATCTCTCCGTGACTCGCGCAGCGAACTTTTGTCACTTAGTGCCGATATTGGCTCACGTGGATGCGATGTTTTTCACCGGAACGAAATTGTTCAAAAGCACCAAAACATGAGTTTTGGACATATTGGAGTGGATTGGGTGCGTTCGTTTGAAAAATCTTTCCGTGACTCACGCGGCAAACTTTTCACACTTAGAGTCGACATTGGCTAAAGTGGATGCGATGTTTTTCACTGGAAGGAAATTGTTCAAAAGCACCAAAACATTAGTTTTGGACATATTGGAGTGGATTGGGTGCGTTCGTTTCGACAAATCTCTCCGTGACTCACGCGGCGAACTTGGTACACTTAGTGCCGATATTGGCTCACGTGGATGCGATGTTTTTCACCGGAACGAAATTGTTCAAAAAGCACCAAAACATGAGTTTTGGACATATTAGAGTGGATTGGGTCCGTTCGTTTCGAGAAATCTCTCCGTGACTCGCGCGGCGAACTTTTGACACTTAGTGCCGATAATGGCTCACGTGAATGCGATGTTTTTCACCAGAATTAAATTGTTCAAAAAGCACCAAAACATTTGTTTTGGACATATTGGAGTGGGTTGGGTGCGTTCGTTTCGACAAATCTCTTCGACTCGACGCGGGAACTTTTGACATATAGTGCCGATAATGGCTCACGTGGATGCGATGTTTTTCACCGGAACAAAATTGTTCAAAAGCACCAAAACATGGTTTTGGACATATTGGAGTGGATTGGGTGCATTCGTTTCGACAAATCTCTCTTCGACTCGCGCGGCGAACTTTTGACACTTAGTGCCGATATTGGCTCACGTGGATGCGATGTTTTTCACCGGAACGAAATTGTTCAAAAAGCACCAAAACATGAGTTTTGGACATATTTGAGTGGATTGGGTGCGTTCGTTTCGACAAATCTCTCCGTGACTCGCGCGGCGAACTTTTGTCACTTAGTGCCGATATTGGCTCACGTGGATGCGAAGTTTTTCATCGGAACGAAATTGTTCAAAAGCACCAAAACATGAGTTTTGGGCATATTGGAGTGGATTTGGTGCGTTCGTTTCGACAAATCTCTCCGTGACTCGCGTGGCGAACTTTTGACACTTTCGATATTGGCTCACGTGGATGCGATGTTTTTCACCGGAACGAAATTGTTCAAAAAGCACCAAAACATGAGTTTTGGACATACTGGAGTGGATTGGGTGCGTTCGTATCGACAAATCTCTTCCCGACTCGCGCGGCAACTTTTGACATATAGTGCCGATAATGGCTCACGTGGATGTGATGTTTTCAGAACAAAATTGTTCAAAAGCACCAAAACATGAGTTTTGGACATATTGGAGTGGATTGGGTGCGTTCGTTTCGACATATCTCTTCCGACTCGCGCGGGAGCCGTGACACATAGTGCTCATATTGGCTCACGTGGACGCGATGTTTTTCATCGAGACGAAATTGTTCAAAAGCACCAAAACATGAGTTTTGGACATATTGGAGTGGATTGGGTGAGTTCGTTTCGACAAATCTCTCCGTGACTCGCACGGCGAACTTTGCCACTTAGTGCGATATTGGCTCACGTGGATGCGATGTTTTTCACCGGAACGAAATTGTTCAAAAGCACCAAAACATGAGTTTTGGACATATTGGAGTGGATTGGGTGCGTTCGTTCGACAAATCTCTCCGTGACTCGCGCGGCGAACTTTTGTCACTTAGTGCCGATATTGGCTCACGTGAATGCGATGTTTTTCACCAGAATTAAATTGTTCAAAAGCACCAAAACATGTGTTTTGGACATATTGGAGTGGGTTGGGTGCGTTCGTTTCGACAAATCTCTTCCCGACTCGCGGGAACTTTTGACATATAATGCCGATAATGGCTCACGTGGATGCGATGTTTTTCACCGGAACAAAATTGTTCAAAAGCACCAAAACATGGTTTTGGACATATTGGAGCGGATTGGGTGCATTCGTTTCGACAAATCTCTTCGACTCGCGCGGGGAACTTTTGACACTTAGTGCCGATATTGGCTCGGGTGGATGCGATGTTTTTCACCGGAACGAAATTGTTCAAAAAGCACCAAAACATGAGTTTTGGACATATTGGAGTGGATTGGGTGCGTTCGTTTGAAAAATCTTTCCGTGACTCACGCGGCAAACTTTTGACACTTAGAGTCGACATTGGCTCACGTGGATGCGATGTTTTTCACTGGAAGGAAATTGTTCAAAAAGCACCAAAACATGAGTTTTGGACATATTGGAGTGGATTGGGTGCGTTCGTTTCGACACATCTCTCCGTGACTCACGCGGCGAACTTGGTACCCTTAGTGCCGATATTGGCTCACGTGGATGCGATGTTTTTCACCGAAACGAAATTGTTCAAAAGCAATAAAAAACATGAGTTTTGACATATTAGAGTGGATAGGGTCCGTTCGTTTCGAGAAATCTCTCCGTGACTCGCGCGGCGAACTTTTGACACTTAGTGCCGATAATGGCTCACGTGAATGCGATGTTTTTCACCGGAATGAAATTGTTCAAAAGCACAAAACATGAGTTTTGGACATCTTGGAGTGGATTGGGTGCGTTCGTTTCGACAAATCTCTTTCGACTCGCGCGGAACTTTTGACATATAGTGCCGATAATGGCTCACGTGGATGTGATGTTTTTCACCGGAACAAAATTGTTCGAAAAGCGCCAAAACATGGTTTTGGACATATTGGAGTGGATTGGGTGCGTTCGTTTCGACAAATCTCTTCCGACTCGCGCGGAACCGTTGACACATAGTGCTCATATTGGCTCACGTGGATGCGATGTTTTTCATCGAGACGAAATTGTTCAAAAAGCACCAAAACATGAGTTTTGGACATATTGGAGTGGATTGGGTGAGTTCGTTTCGACAAATCTCTCCGTGACTCGCACGGCGAACTTTGCCACTTAGTGCCGATATTGGCTCACGTGGATGCGATGTTTTTCACCGGAACGAAATTGTTCAAAAAGCACCAAAACATGAGTTTTGGACATATTGGAGTGGATTGGGTGCGTTCGTTTCGACAAATCTCTCCGTGACTCGCGCGGCGAACTTTTGTCACTTAGTGCCGATATTGGCTCACGTGGATGCGATGTTTTTCACCGGAACGAAATTGTTCAAAAAGCACCAAAACATGAGTATGGGACATACTGGAGTGGATTGGGTGCGTTCGTTTCGAAAAATCTCTTCCCGACTCGCGCCGGAAGCTGTTGACACATAGTGCCGATATTGGCTCACGTGGATGCGATGTTTTTCACCGGAACGAAATTGTTCAAAAGCACCAAAACATGAGTTTTGGACATATTTGAGTGGATTGGGTGCGTTCGTTTCGACAAATCTCTCGGTGACTCGCGCGGCGAACTTTTGTCACTTAGTGCCGATATTGGCTCACGTGGATGCGATGTTTTTCATCGGAACGAAATTGTTCAAAAAGCACCAAAACATGAGTTTTGGGCATATTGGAGTGGATTTGGTGCGTTCGTTTCGACAAATCTCTCCGTGACTCGCGTGGCGAACTTTTGTCACTTAGTGCCGATATTGGCTCACGTGGATGCGATGTTTTTCACTGGAACGAAATTGTTCAAAAAGCACCAAAACTTGAGTTTTGGACATATTGGAGTGGATTGGGTGCGTTCGTTTCGACTAATCTCTCCGTGACTCCCACGGCGAACTTTGCCACTTAGTGCGATATTGGCTCACGTGGATGCGATGTTTTTCACCGAAACGAAATTGTTCAAAAAGCACCAAAACATGAGTTTTGGACATATTGGAGTGGATTGGGTGCGTTTGTTTCGAAAAATTTTTCCGTGACTCCCGCGGCGAACTTTTGACACTTAGAGCCGATATTGGCTCACGTGGATGCGATGTTTTTCACCGGAACGAAATTGTTCAAAAAGCACCAAAACATGAGTTTTGGACATATTAGAGTGGATTGGGTCCGTTCGTTTCGAGAAATCTCTCCGTGACTCGCGCGGCGAACTTTTGACACTTAGTGCCGATATAGGCTCACGTGAATGCGATGTTTTTCACCGGAATGAAATTGTTCAAAAAGCACCAAAACATGAGTTTTGGACATATTGGAGTGGATTGGGTGCGTTCGTTTCGACAAATCTCTTCCTGACTCGCGCGGGGAACTTATGACACTTAGTGCCGATATTGGCTCACGTGGATGCGATGTTTTTCACCGGAACGAAATTGTTCAAAAAGCACCAAAACATGAGTTTTGGACATATTGGAGTGGATTGGGTGCGTTCGTTTCGACAAATCTCTTCCCGACTCGCGCGGGAACTTATGACACTTAGTGCCGATATTGGCTCACGTGGATGCGATGTTTTTCACCGGAACGAAATTGTTCAAAAAGCACCAAAACATGAGTTTTGGACATATTTGAGTGGATTGGGTGCGTTCGTTTCGACAAATCTCTCCGTGACTCGCGCGGCGAACTTTTGTCACTTAGTGCCGATATTGGCTCACGTGGATACGATGTTTTTCACCGGAACAAAATTGTTCAAAAGCACCACAACATGAGTTTTGGACATATTGGAGTGGATTGGGTGCGTTCGTTTCGACAAATCTCTCCGTGACTCGCGCGGCGAACTTTTGTCACTTAGTGCCGATATTGGCTCACGTGGATGCGATGTTTTTCACCGGAACGAAATTGTTCAAAAAGCACCAAAACATGAGTTTTGGACATATTGGAGTGGATTGGGTGCGTTCGTTTCGAAAAATCTTTCCGTGACTCGCGCCGGGAACTGTTGACACATAGTGCTGATATTGGCTTTTCACACTTAGAGTCGACATTGGCTAAAGTGGATGCGATGTTTTTCACTGGAGTCGACATTGGCTCACGTGGATGCGATGTTTTTCACCGGAACGAAATTGTTCAAAAAGCACCAAAACATGAGTTTTGGACATATTGGAGTGGATTGGGTGCGTTCGTTTCGACAAATCTCTCCGTGACTCGCGCGGCGAACTTTTGTCACTTAGTGCCGACATTGGCTCACGTGGATGCAATGTTTTTCACTGGAGTCGACATTGGCTCACGTGGATGCGATGTTTTTCACTGGAAGGAAATTGTTCAAAAGCACCAAAACATGAGTTTTGGACATATTGGAGTGGATTGGGTGCGTTCGTTTCGACACATCTCTCCGTGACTCACGCGGCGAACTTGGTACACTTAGTGCCGATATTGGCTCACGTGGATGCGATGTTTTTCACCGGAACGAAAATTGTTCAAAAGCACCAAAACATGAGTATTGGACATATTGGAGTGGATTGGGTGCGTTCGTTTCGACAAATCTCTTCCCGACTCGCGCGGGAACTTTTGGCACTTAGTGCCGACATTGGCTCACGTGGATGCTATGTTTTTCACCGGACGAAATTGTTCAAAAAGCAACAAAACATGAGTTTTAGACATATTTTAGCGGATTGGGTCCGTTCATTTTGACAAATCTTGCCTTGACTCACGCGGGAACTTTTGACACTTAGTGCCGATATTGGCTCACGTGGATGCGATATTCTTTACCGAGAATGAAATTGTTAAAAAGCACCAAAACATGAGTTTTGGACATATTGGAGTCGATTGGGTGCGTTCGTTTCGACAAATCTCTCCGTGACTAGCGCGGCAAACTTTTGACACTTAGTGCCGACATTGGCTCACGTGGATGCAATGTTTTTCACGAATGAAATTGTTCAAAAGCACCAAAACATGAGTTTTGGGCATATTGGAGTGGATTGGGTGCATTCGTTTCGACAAATCACTCGTGACTCGTGCGACGAACTTTTACACCAAAACATTAGTTTTGGACATATGGGAGCGGATTGGGTCCGTTCCTTTCGATCAATCTCTCCGTGACTAGCGCGGCAAACTTTAAACACTAAGTGCCGACATTGGCTCACGTGGATGCGATGTTTTCACCGGAACGAAATTGTTCAAAAAGCACCAAAACATGAGTTTTGGACATATTGGAGTGGATTGGGTGCGTTCGTTTCGACAAATCTCTCCGTGACTCGCGTGGGGAACTTTTGCCACTTAGTGCGATGTTGGCTCACGTGGATGCGATGTTTTTCACCGGAACGAAATTGTTCAAAAAGCACCAAAACATGAGTTTTGGACATATTGGAGTGGATTTGGTGCGTTCGTTTCGACAAATCTCTCCGTGACTCGCGTGGCGAACTTTTGTCACTTAGTGCCGATATTGGCTCACGTGGATGCGATGTTTTTCACCGGAACGAAATTGTTCAAAAAGCACCAAAACATGAGTTTTGGACATATTGGAGTGGATTGGGTGCGTTCGTTTCGACTAATCTCTCCGTGACTCCCACGGCGAACTTTGCCACTTAGTGCTGATATTGGCTCACGTGGATGCGATGTTTTTCACCGAAACGAAATTGTTCAAAAAGCACCAAAACATGAGTTTTGGACATATTGGAGTGGATTGGGTGCGTTTGTTTCGAAAAATTTTTCCGTGACTCCCGCGGCGAACTTTTGACACTTAGAGCCGACATTGGCTCACGTGGATGCGATGTTTTTCACCGGAACGAAATTGTTCAAAAAGCACCAAAACATGAGTTTTGGACATATTAGAGTGGATTGGGTCCGTTCGTTTCGAGAAATCTCTCCGTGACTCGCGCGGCGAACTTTTGACACTTAGTGCCGATAATGGCTCACGTGAATGCGATGTTTTTCACCGGAATGAAATTGTTCAAAAAGCACCAAAACATGAGTTTTGGACATATTGGAGTGGATTGGGTGCGTTCGTTTCGACAAATCTCTTCCTGACTCGTGCGGGGAACTTATCACACTTAGTGCCGATATTGGCTCACGTGGATGCGATGTTTTTCACCGGAACAAAATTGTTCAAAAAGCACCACAACATGAGTTTTGGACATATTGGAGTGGATTGGGTGCGTTCGTTTCGACAAATCTCTTCCTGACTCGCGCGGGGAACTTTTGACACTTAGTGCCGATATTGGCTCACGTGGATGCGATGTTTTTCACCGGAACGAAATTGTTCAAAAAGCACCAAAACATGAGTTTTCGACATATTTGAGTGGATTGGGTGCGTTCGTTTCGACAAATCTCTCCGTGACTCGCGCGGCGAACTTTTGTCACTTAGTGCCGATATTGGCTCACGTGGATGCGATGTTTTGTTTTCACCGGAACAAAATTGTTCAAAAGCACCACAACATGAGTTTTGGATATATTTGAGTGGATTGGGTGCGTTCGTTTCGACAAATCTCTCCGTGACTCGCGCGGCGAACTTTTGTCACTTAGTGCCGATATTGGCTCACGTGGATGCGATGTTTTTCACCGGAACGAAATTGTTCAAAAGCACCAAAACATGAGTTTTGGACATATTGGAGTGGATTGGGTGCGTTCGTTTCGAAAAATCTTTCCGTGACTCACGCGGCGAACTTTTGACACTTAGAGCCGATATTGGCTCACGTGGATGCGATGTTTTTCACCGGAGTCGACATTGGCTCACGTGGATGCGATGTTTTTCACCGGAACGAAATTGTTCAAAAGCACCAAAACATGAGTTTTGGACATATTGGAGTGGGTTGGGTGCGTTCGTTTCGACAAATCTCTCCATGACTCGCGCGCGAACTTTTGTCACTTAGTGCCGACATTGGCTCACGTGGATGCAATGTTTTTCACCGGAGTCGACATTGGCTCACGTGGATGCGATGTTTTTCACTGGAAGGAAATTGTTCAAAAGCACCAAAACATGAGTTTTGGACATATTGGAGTGGATTGGGTGCGTTCGTTTCGACACATCTCTCTCCGTGACTCACGCGGCGAACTTGGTACACTTAGTGCCGATATTGGCTCACGTGGATGCGATGTTTTTCACCGGAACGAAAATTGTTCAAAAAGCACCAAAACATGAGTATTGGACATATTGGAGTGGATTGGGTGCGTTCGTTTCGACAAATCTCTTCCCGACTCGCGCTGGGAACTTTTGGCACTTAGTGCCGACATTGGCTCACGTGGATGCTATGTTTTTCACGGAACGAAATTGTTCAAAAAGCAACAAAACATGAGTTTTAGACATATTTTAGCGGATTGGGTCCGTTCATTTTGACAAATCTTGCCTTGACTCACGCGGGAACTTTTGACACTTAGTGCCGATATTGGCTCACGTGGATGCGATATTCTTTACCGAATGAAATTGTTAAAAAGCACCAAAACATGAGTTTTGGACATATTGGAGTCGATTGGGTGCGTTCGTTTCGACAAATCTCTCCGTGACTAGCGCGGCAAACTTTTGACACTTAGTGCCGACATTGGCTCACGTGGATGCAATGTTTTTCACCGAATGAAATTGTTCAAAAAGCACCAAAACATGAGTTTTGGGCATATTGGAGTGGATTGGGTGCATTCGTTTCGACAAATCACTCTGTGACTCGTGCGACGAACTTTTTACACCAAAACATTAGTTTTGGACATATGGGAGCGGATTGGGTCCGTTCCTTTCGACAAATCTCTCCGTGACTAGCGCGGCAAACTTTAAACACTAAGTGCCGACATTGGCTCACGTGGATGCGATGTTTTCACCGGAACGAAATTGTTCAAAAAGCACCAAAACATGAGTTTTGGACATATTGGAGTGGATTGGGTGCGTTCGTTTCGACAAATCTCTCCGTGACTCGCGTGGGGAACTTTTGCCACTTAGTGCTGATGTTGGCTCATGTGGATGCGATGTTTTTCACCGGAACGAAATTGTTCAAAAAGCACCAAAACATGAGTTTTGGACATATTGGAGTGGATTGGGTGCGTTCGTTTCGACAAATCTCTCCGTGACTCACGCGGCGAACTTGGTACACTTAGTGCCGATATTGGCTCACGTGGATGCGATGTTTTTCACCGGAACGAAATTGTTCAAAAAGCACCAAAACATGAGTTTTGGACATATTGGAGTGGATTGGGTGCGTTCGTTTCGACAAATCTCTCCGTGACTCCACGGCGAACTTTGCCACTTAGTGCTGATATTGGCTCACGTGGATGCGATGTTTTTCACCGAAACGAAATTGTTCAAAAAGCACCAAAACATGAGTTTTGGACATATTGGAGTGGATTGGGTGCGTTTGTTTCGAAAAAATTTTCCGTGACTCCCGCGGCGAACTTTTGACACTTAGAGCCGACATTGGCTCACGTGGATGCGATGTTTTTCACCGGAACGAAATTGTTCAAAAAGCACCAAAACATGAGTTTTGGACATATTAGAGTGGATTGGGTCCGTTCGTTTCGAGAAATCTCTCCGTGACTCGCGCGGCGAACTTTTGACACTTAGTGCCGATATAGGCTCACGTGAATGCGATGTTTTTCACCGGAATGAAATTGTTCAAAAAGCACCAAAACATGAGTTTTGGACATATTGGAGTGGATTGGGTGCGTTCGTTTCGACAAATCTCTTCCTGACTCGCGCGGGGAACTTTTGACACTTAGTGCCGATATTGGCTCACGTGGATGCGATGTTTTTCACCGGAACAAAATTGTTCAAAAAGCACCACAACATGAGTTTTGGACATATTGGAGTGGATTGGGTGCGTTCGTTTCGACAAATCTCTTCCGACTCGCGGGGAACTTATGACACTTAGTGCCGATATTGGCTCACGTGGATGCGATGTTTTTCACCGGAACGAAATTGTTCAAAAGCACCAAAACAACGGTTTTCGACATATTTGAGTGGATTGGGTGCGTTCGTTTCGACAAATCTCTCCGTGACTCGCGCGGCGAACTTTTGTCACTTAGTGCCGATATTGGCTCACGTGGATGCGATGTTTTTCACCGGAACAAAATTGTTCAAAAAGCACCAAAACATGAGTTTTGGACATATTTGAGTGGATTGGGTGCGTTCGTTTCGACAAATCTCTCCGTGACTCGCGCAACTTTTGTCACTTAGTGCCGATATTGGCTCACGTGGATGCGATGTTTTTCACCGGAACGAAATTGTGCAAAAAGCACCAAAACATGAGTTTTGGACATATTAAAGTGGATTGGGTGCGTTCGTTTCGAAAAATCTCTCCGTGACTCACGCGGCGAACTTTTGACACTTAGTGCCGATATTGGCTCACGTGGATGCGATCTTTTTCACCGGAACGAAATTGTTCAAAAAGCACCAAAACATGAGTTTTGGACATATTGGAGTGGATTGGGTGCGTTCGTTTGAAAAATCTTTCCGTGACTCACGCGGCGAACTTGGTACACTTAGTGCCGATATTGGCTCACGTGGATGCGATGTTTTTCACCGGAACGAAATTGTTAAAAAGCACCAAAACATGAGTTTTGGACATATTGGAGTGGATTGGGTGCGTTCGTTTCGACAAATCTATTCACGACTCGCGGGGAACTTTTGACACATAGTGCTCATATTGGCTCACGTGGATGCGATGTTTTTCACCGAAACGAAATTGTTCAAAAAGCACCAAAACATGAGTTTTGGACATATTGGAGTGGATTGGGTGCGTTCGTTTCGACAAATCTCTTCCTGACTCGCGCGGGGAACTTTTGACACATAGTGCTCATATTGGCTCACGTGGATGCGATGTTTTTCACCGGAACGAAATTGTTCAAAAAGCACCAAAACATGAGTTTTCGACATATTTGAGTGGATTGGGTGGGTTCGTTTCGACAAATCTCTCCATGACTCGCGCGGCGAACTTTTGTCACTTAGTGCCGATATTCGCTCACGTGGATGCGATGTTTTTCACCGGAACAAAATTGTTCAAAAAGCACCACAACATGAGTTTTGGACATATTTGAGTGGATTGGGTGCGTTCGTTTCGACAAATCTCTCAGTGACTCGCGCGGCGAACTTTTGTCACTTATAGCCGATATTGGCTCACGTGGATGCGATGTTTTTCACCGGAACAAAATTGTTCAAAAGCACCAAAACATGAGTTTTGGACATATTGAAGTGGATTGGGTGCGTTCGTTTGAAAAATCTCTCAGTGACTCACGCGGCGAACTTTTGACACTTAGAGCCGAAATTGGCTCACGTGGATGCGATGTTTTTCAAGGGAACGAAATTGTTCAAAAAGCACCAAAACATGAGTTTTGGACATATTAGAGTGGAGTGGGTCCGTTCGTTTCGAGAAATCACTCGGTGACTCGTGCGACGAACTTTTGACACTTAGTGCCGATATTGGCTCACGTGAATGCGATGTTTTTCACCGGAACGAAATTGTTCAAAAAGCACCAAAACATGAGTTTTGGACATATTGGAGTGGATTGGGTGCGTTCGTTTCGACAAATCTCTCCGTGACTCGCGGCGAACTTTTGTCACTTAGTGCCGATATTGGCTCACGTGGATGCGATGTTTTTCACCGAACAAAATTGTTCAAAAGCACCAAAACATGAGTTTTGGACATATTGAAGTGGATTGGGTGCGTTCGTTTCGAAAAATCTCTCCGTGACTCACGCGGCGAACTTTTGACACTTAGAGCCGATATTGGCTCACGTGGATGCGATGTTTTTCACCGAACGAAATTGTTCAAAAAGCACCAAAACATGAGTTTTGGACATATTAGAGTGGAGTGGGTCCGTTCGTTTGAGAAATCACTCGGTGACTCGTGCGACGAACTTTTGACACTTAGTGCCGATATTGGCTCACGTGAATGCTATTTTTTTCACCGGAACGAAATTGTTCAAAAGCACCAAAACATGAGTTTTGGACATATTGGAGTGGATTGGGTGCGTTCGTTTCGAGAAATCTCTCCGTGACATGCGCGGCGAACTTTTGACACTTAGTGCCGACATTGGCTCACGTGAATGCGATCTTTTTCACCGGAACGAAATTGTTGAAAAAGCACCAAAACATGAGTTTTGGACATATTGGAGTGGATTGGGTGCGTTCGTTTCGAGAAATCTCTCCGTGACATGCGCGGCGAACTTTTGACACTTAGTGCCGATATTGGCTCACGTGAATGCGATCTTTTTCACCGGAACGAAATTGTTGAGAAAGCACCAAAACATGAGTTTTGGACATATTGGAGTGGATTTGGTGCGTTCGTTTCGACAAATCTCTTCACGACACGCGCGGGAACTTTTGACACGAGTGCTCATATTGGCTCACGTGGATGCGATGTTTTTCACCGAAACGAAATTGTTCAAAAGCACCAAAACATGAGTTTTGGACATATTGGAGTGGATTGGGTGCGTTCGTTTCGACAAATCTCTTCGACTCGCGCGGGAACTTATGACACTTAGTGCCGATATTGGCTCACGTGGATGCGATGTTTTTCACCGGAACGAAATTGTTCAAAAAGCACCAAAACATGAGTTTTGGACATATTTGAGTGGATTGGGTGCGTTCGTTTCGACAAATCTCTTCCTGACTCGCGCGGGGAACTTTTGACACATAGTGCTCATATTGGCTCACGTGGATGCGATGTTTTTCACCGGAACGAAATTGTTCAAAAAGCACCAAAACATGAGTTTTGGACATATTGGAGTGGATTGGGTGCGTTCGTTTCGACAAATCTCTCCTAACTCGCGCGCGGGAACTTTTGACATATAGTGCCGATATTGGCTCACGTGGATGCGATGTTTTTCACCGGAACGAAATTGTTCAAAAAGCACCAAAACATGAGTTTTGGACATATTGGAGTGGATTGGGTGCGTTCGTTTCGACAAATCTCTTCCTGACTCGCGCGGGGAACTTTTGACACATAGTGCTGATATTGGCTCACGTGGATGCGATGTTTTTCACCGAAACGAAATTGTTCAAAAAGCACCAAAACATGAGTTTTGGACATATTGGAGTGGATTGGGTGCGTTCGTTTCGACAAATCTCTTCCTGACTCGCGCGGGGAACTTTTGACACATAGTGCCGATATTGGCTCACGTGGATGCGATGTTTTTCACCGGAACGAAATTGTTCAAAAAGCACCAAAACATGAGTTTTGGACATATTTGAGTGGATTGGGTGCGTTCGTTTCGACAAATCTCTCCGTGACTCGCGCGGCGAACTTTTGTCACTTAGTGCCGATATTGGCTCACGTGGATGCGATGTTTTTCACCGGAACGAAATTGTTCAAAAAGCACCAAAACATGAGTTTTGGACATATTGGAGTGGATTGGGTGCGTTCGTTTCGAGAAATCTCTCCGTGACATGCGCGGCGAACTTTTGACACTTAGTGCCGATATTGGCTCACGTGGATGCGATGTTTTTCACCGGAACGAAATTGTTCAAAAAGCACCAAAACATGAGTTTTGGACATATTGGAGTGTATTGGGTGCGTTCGTTTCGACAAATCTCTTCCCGACACGCGCGGGGAACTTTTGACACGAGTGCTCATATTGGCTCACGTGGATGCGATGTTTTTCACCGAAACGAAATTGTTCAAAAAGCACCAAAACATGAGTTTTGGACATATTGGAGTGGATTGGGTGCGTTCGTTTCGACAAATCTCTTCCGACTCGCGCGGGGAACTTATGACACTTAGTGCCGATATTGGCTCACGTGGATGCGATGTTTTTCACCGGAACGAAATTGTTCAAAAAGCACCAAAACATGAGTTTTGGACATATTGGAGTGGATTGGGTGCGTTCGTTTCGACAAATCTCTCCGTGACTCGCGCGGCGAACTTTTGACACTTTGTGCCGATATTGGCTCACGTGGATGCGATGTTTTTCACCGGAACGAAATTGTTCAAAAAGCACCAAAACATGAGTTTTGGACATATTTGAGTGGATTGGGTGCGTTCGTTTCGACAAATCTCTCCGTGACTCGCGCGGCGAACTTTTGTCACTTAGTGCCGATATTGGCTCACGTGGATGCGATGTTTTTCACCGGAACGAAATTGTTCAAAAGCACCAAAACATGAGTTTTGGACATATTGAAGTGGATTGGGTGCGTTCGTTTGAAAAATCTCTCCGTGACTCACGCGGCGAACTTTTGACACTTAGAGCCGATATTGGCTCACGTGGATGCGATGTTTTTCACCGGAACGAAATTGTTCAAAAGCACCAAAACATGAGTTTTGGACATATTAGAGTGGAGTGGGTCCGTTCGTTTGAGAAATCACTCGGTGACTCGCGCGACGAACTTTTGACACTTAGTGCCGATATTGGCTCACGTGAATGCGATGTTTTTCACCGGAACGAAATTGTTCAAAAAGCACCAAAACATGAGTTTTGGACATATTGGAGTGGATTGGGTGCGTTCGTTTCGAGAAATCTCTCCGTGACATGCGCGGCGAACTTTTGACACTTAGTGCCGATATTGGCTCACGTGAATGCGATCTTTTTCACCGGAACGAAATTGTTCAAAAAGCACCAAAACATGAGTTTTGGACATATTGGAGTGGATTTGGTGCGTTCGTTTCGACAAATCTCTTCCTGACACGCGCGGGGAACTTTTGACACAGAGTGCTCATATTGGCTCACGTGGATGCGATGTTTTTCACCGAAACGAAATTGTTCAAAAAGCACCAAAACATGAGTTTTGGACATATTGGAGTGGATTGGGTGCGTTCGTTTCGACAAATCTCTTCCTGACTCGCGCGGGGAACTTATGACACTTAGTGCCGATATTGGCTGAACAAACCAGCAGGTCTTTGAGCCGATTTTGCAGATACCGATGAAGCAGTAGACACCGATTCCATAGCAACATCAGCCTATCGGTTCTCATTTTTTTCATTCGATGCTTTTTGAAGTATTTCGTTTCGGTGAAAAACATCGCATCCACGTGAGCCAATATGGGCACCAAATGTCAAAAGTTCGCATCGCGAGTCACGGACAGATTTTTTGAAACAAACGCACCCAATCCACTCCGGTATGTCCAAAACTCATGTTTGTGTTTTTTGAACAATTTCATTCTGGTGGAAAACATCGCATCCACATGAGCCAATATCAGCACTAAGTGTCAAAAGTTCGCCACGCGAGTCACTGAGAGATTTTTTGAAATGAACGCACCCAATCCACTCCAATAACACCAAAACAAGAGTTTTCGACATATTGGACTGGATTGGGTGCGTTCGTTTTGAAAAATCTCTCCGTGTGTCAAGCTGCGAACATTTGACACTTAGTGTCGATATCGGCTCACGTGGATGTGATGCTTTCCACAGGAACGAAATAGTTAAAAAAGTACCAAAACAAGAGTTTTGGACATATTGGAGTGGATTGTGTGCGTTCGTTTTGAAAAATATCTCCGTGACTCACGCTGCGAACTTTGACATTTAGTGCTGATATTGGTAAACGTGGATGTGATGCTTTCCACAGGAATGAAATAGTTTAAAAAATACCAAAACATGAGTTTTGGACATATTTGAGTGCATTGGGTGCGTTCGTTTCGAAGAATCTCTCCGTGACTCGCGCTGCGATCTTTTCACACTTAGTGTCGATATTGGCTCACGTGGATGCGATGTTTTTCACCGGAACAAAATAGTTCAAAAGCACCAAAACATGAGTTTTGGACATATTGCAGTGGATTGGGTGCGTACGTCTGGAAAAATCTCTCAGTGACTCGCACTACGAACTTTTGACACTTAGTGCCGATATTGGCTCACATGGATGCGATGTTTCCGCCGGAACGAAATAGTTCAAAAAGCGCCAAAACATGAGTTTTGGACATATTGGAGTGGATTGGGTGAGTTCGTTTCGAAAAGTCTCCCCACGCTCGAACTTTTGACACATAGTGTCGATATTGGCACAAGTGGATGCGATGTTTTCCACGGAACAAAATAGTTCAAGAAGCACCAAAACATGAGTTTTGGACATATTAGAGTCGATTGGGTGCGTTCATTTCGAAAAATCTCTCCGTGCCTCGCACTGCGAACTTTTGACACATAGTGCCGATATTGGCTCACGTTGATGTGATGTTTTCTGCCTGAACGAAATTGTTCAAAAAGCACCAAAACATGAGTTTTGGAGATATTGGAGTGGATTGGGTGCGTTCGTTTCGAAAAATCTCTCAGTGACTCGCGCTGCGAACATTTGACAATTAGTGCCGATATTGGCTCACGTGGATGCGTTGTTTTCCACCGGAACGAAATAGTTCAAACGGCACCAAAACATGAGTTTGAGTGGATTGGGTACGTTCGTTTCAAAAATCTCTCCATGCCTCGTGCACGAACTTTTGACACTTAGTGCCGATATTGGCTCATGTGGATGCGATGTTTTTCGCCGGACGAAATAGTTCAAAAGCACCAAAACATGAGTTTTGGACATATTGGAGTCGATTGGGTGCGTTCGTTTCGAATGTCCCCAGGACACACACGATCTTTTGACACTTAGTGCCAATATTGGCTCACGTGGATGCTATATATTCCGCCGAAACGAAATAGTTCAAAAAGCACCAAAACATGAGTTTTGGACATATTGGAGTGGATTGGGTGAGTTCGATTCGAAAAATCTCCCCGCGACTCACGCTCGAACTTTTGACACTTAGTGCCGATATTGGCTCACGTGGGTGCGATATTTTCTACAGAACGAAACGGTGCAAAAAGCACCAAAACATAAGTTTTGGACATATTGGAGTCGATTGGGTGCGTTCGTTTGAAAAATCTCTCCGTGTCTCGCAGCTGCGAACTTTTGGCATCGACGGCTGCACGATCACACGCCGCCTTTTCGTAGAAAATTCCATAAGAGATTTTTTTAACTATACAACTTCTATAAGAGAATTTAATTAAAGTTTAATATCCCCTAATTGAGAATTTTTACAAAGACATTACCAAATATTTGTCGGTCAATATTTAATGATATTATATAATTTTCAATTCAAAATCTACTGAATAATCAATCCAAAAAATATATTTTGGACATGTTTCTAGTCCATCGTATGGTGTCAGATGGTTTAGATTTTGTCGGATAGTTTTGTTTATTATATTTGTATAAATCCGATCCTGGAACATGTGCTTATGGTGTCGGATGGTTTGATTTTGTCCCCTTAATCAAAATGTGCGCAAAATAAAATAGGTGGTTCCAAGAACCTACAAACATGACCGACTTTATTACTTTTTAATCCTTTTTCAAAAGATTATCACAAATAGATCCTTCGTAGTTTTAATTCGGAAAATGGACCCCGAGCTTGGCGTCATTGTTATGGCGCCAAGCTCGGTGCCGTTGATCGGCGCCGAGCTCGGCGCCATAGATCTTGGCGCGAGGTCGGCGCCACACCTCATGTACTTCTTTAGATATATTTTGGCACAATTGTTTATTAGCTCGGTTGGTTGTTGCGTAGTGCTAATGTTTTGAGGTCACGGAGTTTGAATTTGTTTGTTAGCTCGGTTGGTTGTTGCGATGCTAATGTTTTGATGTCATAGGTTCGAATTTGTTTTGCAAAAAAATTTTACATTAAGTTTTCTTCTGCAGATTCGAATTTGTACCGGAGGCTTAGCCTTGATGACGTGAAGAACGTCAAAGAACGCCATGCACTGCATAAGTTATTTGTTTTAGTATAGGTTGGCGCCAAGATCTATGGCGCCGAGTTCGGCGACAATAACAATGGCGCCGAGCTTGGTGTCTATTTTTCGAATTAAAGCGACAAGGGTCTATTTGTGATAATATTTTTAAAAAGAGCCAAAAAATAAAAAATTTGACAAACATGACATGATACCATATGAACCTACAAACATAGGAGCGATCACAAGAAGAGTCACTAGAAGTGTCATCGCTAGAAGTGTCATTCCTTGGTGGACCATCGAGAATTTCTAAAGAGGTGTCCTCGCGTCGTACGGGGTTGGCCGTGCAACCTGGAGCGCGTTTAGGGGCCCCTCAATTCGTGTTCGGACTTCTCATGCGCGTGTAGGGGTTGCGTGATTTTTGTGAGCTTTCTAACGGTTTATAGTATGCCATAATTGGAGCTCGTATGCAAAAGTCACCGTGGTTTTTGAGACACACTTGCTCGCCAACGGAGGGTTTATCGCATTTACGATTTTTCGTGAGCTTTCCAACGGTGTATAGTTCGCCCAAATCAAAGTTCGTATGTAAAACTTACCGTAGTTTTATGACACACCGCTCGCGAACGGAGGGTTTACTGCATTTACGATTTTTCGTGAGCTTTCCAACGGTGTATAGTATGTCCAAATCGGAGTTTATATGTAAAACTTACCCATGGTTTTAAGACACACTGCTCGCCAACGGAGGGTTTATCGCATTTATGATTTTTCGTGGGCTTTCCAACGGTGTGTAGTACGCCCAAATCGGAGTTCGTATGCAAAACTTACCTCAGTTTTAAGATAGGTGTGCCAGTTGTGAGTGATCAAGATGGAATTTGCCCCTCCTTTGGAGAGATATCTCTGGGCCCCTCGAGGTAATGGATTATGGAAATGCATGGCCATGCTAAGTTGATTGAGGAGTCAATCAACGAATAGATAATCCAATACGGTTCGAGTGAATGGTTAAGCTATTGAAGGGATGGCACACATCTTGCCTATAGCTTAAGCGGTATCGTGAGGCAAAGGGATTTGTGTACACATTACAGGTTCGAGCCGATATTATTCTTGTATACTATGGTGTCAATATGTGCTTTGCTAGGCGCCGGCTGGTGACGGTGGTGAGTTGGACTCGAGCCGACGATCGGCTAAGTTAGACTATAGCCGAAACCGAGTATACCCGAACCTACGGGGTCGCACGCTTAAGGGGATAAGAACAGGCATTCGAGTTGGACTCGGATACGGCTCGATCGGATAGGGATCCGATCGGATAGAGTCCTATGGGCTTACGACGTATGGGCGGCCAACTCGTGAGATTCGGATAGGATCCGATACAAAATAGAGTCCTGATCGGCCACTAGTCCTAGTCGGCCAACTCTATATAAAGGAGGGAGGGGTGGAGAGCTGCGACACGTCAATTGCATCACGTGCAACGAAGTCGTCGAGATCAATCTCCACGGAAACCCTCCCCACTTTCGAGCCAAACCCTAGCCTTGCATCGCGTGCTAGCACACGGGTGTACGGCATTACGTCCCCGGACGTGTGGATACGGTAGGGCTGCTACGTTGCGCGGCGTTGATCGGCTTCGGATCGGTGCAATCGGAGCTATCGGCTGTGGTGGAATCGGTGCGGTCGGGCGCGCGGAGCGAGCGTGAGAACGCGGCCGAACGACTCGAATCGGCTGATTGGCGAATCAGTGTCTCCGGAATCGGCTACACTGTTCGAATCGGATTGCCACGATTGGCTATTCCGCTGCACTCTACTCCAATCGGTAACAATCTATCGGCCCTTACTTGCAAGTGTTCCTGGTTTGCGCGGTAAAAAGTTTTTGTTTTCGGCTAGCGTAGCCTCCACGTAACCCTTCACCAGTGTACAGTCACATAAACATCTATCATTCCATAAAAATATATCCAAACATTTCCAACGAAGTATTTACCTAACTCAATGTTGTGTTTCAGAGACAACACCATTAGAAAATGGTGAATACATCTTTTTTTCTTTTATACATTTTTCTTATTATTTGCTTCCAAAGACTGTGACAGTGGGGTCCTTGAAACGAAAGCACCACTTAGCAATCAATGCCTGTTCATTTCTAAGAGATTCTGTATATCCAAAACACCATCAAACTTTTTTCTACTTACAGAGGAACATGAATATCTCTTTTTATATATGAACCATTCCAGAGAAATGTTCTAGCGAGTTTCAATCTTCAATTGGAGTTCTTTGGACAGCCGGCTGTAAAATAAGTTTATGAAGATGAGGTCTATTTCAAGTAACCTGTAAGGGAAAATATTTACACTTAAAGTTCTAAAACTGCATTGAAGGCAAATGGCTTCCAAGCTAGTGACTCGTATGGATCATTTAGCTCGGCTGTCTCCTTTTGAGGGCCAAGAAGATTACTTGGTGAGGAAGGAATTTTCTAGAAACTCAGACTTTGAATGGATCGCGTGGACTATAACTCAGACACTGACTTTCTGGAGGTAGCTAAACTCACCATGGAATAAGGTTATTCGTCTTATAGCGACATTCCTACATCAAAGATGAGGGGAGGGGCTAAAACGTTCTTAATCCACTCCCGAACAAAATAAAAGGCTCCGTCCCTCAAGTTTGAGCCTAGCGCAAAAGCCGATTCTAAATTTATATTTCCTGGCAAGTCTACGAGAGTCCTATTACGGATCCTCTGATCTTTAGCTTGAATGGTTGTGTTTTTACATAATTAGGTCTTTCTTCTGAGCTCTTCTATTACGGTACGGAAAAATCAAACCTATCACTCTCTAAGAATGGGTAAAAAGAATTCAAGCTAGGGGAGCCAACACTCTCTAACTACCTATGCTACGCCCCCATTGATTGGAAACCCTCAGGGAAAATGATCCCATAAACAATGGAATTATACAGTACGAAATAGCAAAAAAACAGACTAATTCGATTCTAAAAAATAGATAATAGATATGGGCTTTCTGCTCAAATTGTCCCGACAAGGAGAGATATGAAATATTTGAATTAGATTGGATTTCGTAGTTTACCAATGAGCCAAACTATTACTATTTCATCTAACTTGAATAACCAAGGACTGAATTTGACAATGGATTCGATAACTCGAGAAGTTTTGATTTGGTTATGATCCAAAGAGAAAAAAGAAAGGTTTAACAAGCCATGAGAAAATAGAGTAAAGTAACCATACGTTCTGTTTGCAGAACGTGTATACGCCACGCCATACAATCGAAATAGAAACATGGGACGATTCTAGAATTTGGAATAGATCCATGGGGATGAGAGAAGTTGTTGTTGAGAAATATAAAATTGGAAAGGAAGTCAAACTCCCTATGGAACCTGTGATCGGTTGTACCTGTACTTGCAGGGGTACGAAAACTCGCTATTCACTCGGTTTCTGGTCAATAATAAGATTATGTAGGAGAGATGGCCGATTTGTTCAAGGAGTAGCATTCGAACTGCTATGTAGGCTTTTGTTTACCGAGGGTTCGAATCCCTCTCTTTCCGTTTCTGTTAATTCACCAACGTTACCGACCACAATGTATCAAATCAAATATATTTCCGCAATAATACCTACAGCTTTCCCCAATTCAACCAGATCCCCATGAGTGGGACTCCGCCCATAACATAATTGACAGATCCAAGATGTGCTCCGGCAAGTAAAGGGGGTTCTAATATATATTGGTTGTGCTCGAAACGGTTGTGCTCGAAAGGCAGTTATGAATCGATTGACTAATCCAATTCCAATATCTTGATTTCGAGAAGCAATGCATCGTGAACCAATATATATATCGTCTGCTAATACACAACCAATTAGTGTTTGGACAAAAAGTTTTTCCGTCATCCCATTTTGAGGACTCACAGAAATACCTTGGATAGTACCACAATCTCTTCTACGCACAATAATATGTTGAACTACTTCAACAAGTCTACGTGTAAGATAGCCAGCATCCGCTGTTCGTACAGCAGTATCTACAACCCCTTTTCGGGCTCCGTAGCAGGAAATTATATATTCTGTCAAAGAAAGTCCCTCGCGTAAATTGCTTTGAATAGGTACATCAATCATTTGTCCTTGAGGATCCGCCATTAACCCTCTCATACCTACTAATTGGTGTACCTAAGATGCATTTCCTCTGGCTCCTGAAAAACACATTAGATAGACTGGATTAGAAGGATCCGTTATTCGAAAATTCGAATTCATTTCTTGTTTCAAATATTCACTTGTAGCATACCATATCTCAATGGATTGGCATAATTTTTCTACCCCGTGTACAGCTCCATAATAATAGTGTTTCTCCAAAAGAAAACTCTGTTGTTCCGCGTCTTGGACTAACCATCCTTTAGAGGGTATTGTTAAAAGATCCTCGATTCCTAAAGAAATCGATGTAGTAGTGGCTTGATGGAAGCCCAGAGTCTTTATTTGATCCAGTATATGGGATGTATATCCCATTCCGAAATGATCTATTAATCTGCTAATAAGCTGTTTCATAGCAGTTCCATCTATCTCTTTATTATGAAAGACCAGGTTTGCCGTTCGCCATACATAAGTACCCCTTTTTGGATGAGTAGGATTCGACAATTGCTGAGTAGGATTCGACAATGGGCCCGAGTCGATTATTCGAAAACTTAATTTACTCCCTTTCCTCAATCTCAATCTGGATTTGCGTGGCAAAAAAGATGGTACTAGCGAAATCAAAATGCCCCTCGAAAGGGGCATCGCCGAATCTAACTTCCTTCTTTAAGATAGTGTATGAATAGGCCCGACTAAATCCTTGTATGGCTTCCTCTATTTCATCTTATGAAAGCGTGCCTTCAATTCCTTAAGTTTCTCATACTTAGATGTCAATTCGGCATCTCTTTTGGCAAACCTAGCAGTTTGGTCCTCGTCAAGCTTGGCAAGTCGGTCCTCCCTCTTCTCCACCGCCTCCTCCCTCTTCTTCAATTCCTCCTCCTTCTTCACCAGGTCCTGCTCACGGACGATGATGGCATGCTCACGTTTCACCGCCTCCTGGTCACATTGCTGCGCACGAGCCTCCAATCTATGGAAGCTTAACCCTATCTCGTTGAACCGTTGTCTCATCTCTTTCATCGCACAGTCAAAGAATTGGAAGGACGCAAAGCTCGACCTTGGGCCGCTGGTCGAGCCAAACGCCGTCCATGCTGGCTCCGCCTCTCCACCAAAGCCGGCGCGTGCACGCTCCCGGTCGCGTGGAGGTAAAGAGGTCGGAACGCCCTCGTGCTGCCTCGCCTTTCGTCAAAGCCGAGGAGGGCGGTGTATCCTGCGCGAGGTCGATGTTGGCGGGATAACAAAACGGCCCAACTCGTCGCGAATTTGGTTGGCGGTGTGGTGTACATTTATACGTCCGCGCTTGTTGTACATGGTGCAGTTCTAACTTGTGTGAGATACTTTTCTGATCACCAACCTGCATCAAACAATAATCAACCTAGAATTAGCATCGAAGATCAATAATTCTATAGAATGGCAAGATTGATGAACTTTAAATTTGGTAAATTTTAGAGTTTAGGAACCAATTTAAATAAATACAAATGTTGTCTTAAAACTACTAAAAATTCACTTGTACAACAAGTCTAACTTCTCACGGCGGCACGAAATCGACGGGTACCTCCAACTATTCAGCTCTTCCTACCCCTGGATGAATCAAACAGATCATCCACTACGATAGGAACAGAGAACCACCCCAATCCAAACCGAAGATAAAAGAGAAATTTTTCGCCTAGCCTCGATTCGCCAACTAAACACCCCTAAATCGAATTACCTTGCCACAGACGGGGCATGCCTCACTTCTTTCCATCCACTCGGTGTGAGCACCTGCATTACTATCCTAGGATTCTCGAGCGTAATCTGCAATTCAGTTACAACGAGTAGATCTAATCATTAGAAGTCTATAGGAATTTATTATGGATTTTTTGAGCGAGAATACTATTTATTATGTATTTTACAACTTCACAAGCTTTTCTGGAATTAATAAATCACATTTTATTTCGGCCAGGGACCTGTTTGAAAGAAATCTAAAGTACCATGGGCTTTAGTGCTAAATTCTCAAGACATAGTAATTGTTACTTAAAATCTATGAACTATAAGGACTAAAGCGTAAAATGACAATTTCCACCACTCGCGAGGGAAGCAACACAAGTGGTTACGAGAGATGGTGCATGAGATCTTACGTAGTCACACGGGATCCGGCTAGTGTGGGCTTCCGTGTGGTGGACCGGCGCGTCGGAGCGGTGGACCAAGGCGGCGTCCTTCGGGTCCACGCTACGCCGGGTGCACGCGAGGGCGGAGCGGATCGGAGCGGTGAGATCCGTTCGATCTGAAATGAACGGAGCAAATCAAAGCGATGAGATGAGCTCGCCGGGGAAGAAAACGGGAAAACCGGCGTGCGGCGATGCCATCGCCGGAGCGGCGCGAGCTCGAGATCTCGCAATGTAGGCCACCATTTGCGACGAGACCGGGATCGCTGGATGCGGAATGGCGCGAGGAACTCACCTAGGGTATTGGAAGAGTCGAGTCTCGGGTTTGATGAAGAACGCGACGAGGTAGACCTCCTCGGCTAGGGTTTCGGGCTTGGCAGGAGGAGCGAAGCTACGAGGAGAAGCTTGTCCGGGCGCTGTTTTGAGCAGAGGAGCACCGGAACGAGGTGGATGCAAGATAGACGAGCTCGGGCTGGTTTTGCGCCCGGAGAGCTCGTTGGTTGGTGAGGGTTCGGGGAAGAAGAAGGAAGCGTGGGGGCGTAGAGCGCGGGAGTGTAAGGACGTGCGTCGTTGTGCGCGAGTGAGGACGTAGGAACGTGAACGTGACCCGGCCTCTCCTTTTACGCAGCGGTAAGGCCGATCCACAGAGGCAAGGACGGACGGGTGATTAATGCTGCCGCTGCGTCCCTTTCCTAGGCCTCGCCGCGACGGATGGAGGCGATGGGCGGCGACGTGACGGATGGGTGGATGAATGGATGAGAGTCCTTTAAAATGACATACAATGCAGAGACATCATCATTCTGAAAAAAATATACTCGAGTAAAAACTTAGGTGGTGTTTAGGTAAAAAGATCTTATAGCACAAGTAAATCCAAGATTATGAGTATTAAATGTGGATAAATGATAAAACCCATTACATAACCCAGGTAGTTTTGTGAGACAAATCTTTTAAGCCTAATATTGGTCATGATTAGACAATGTTGTGCTACAGTAAACGATTTCTAATGATGGATTAATTAGGCTTAATAGATTTGTCTCGTGATTAGACATTCATCCGTGTAATTATTTTTATAATTAGATCATGTTTAGTCCTCCTAATCTTCGCTTGAAAATTTGCTATAGGAAAAAAAGATCTTTTTAGGTGGATGTAAACACCACCTTAGTTACTACTAGGTTGATAACCAGAAAAAGAAGTGCAAATGCTTGAAAAGATATCATAAGCAACTGTTTATTCACTCCAAGTACCATGTCTACTATTGTTTGCCGATCTGCAAAAGATACTTTAACATGTGACTCAGCAAGTTGACTTAATTGAAGCACTGTAAAATCTTGTAAACAGCTCTACTGATCGGAGCAATTTCAATGATAGAGTTTAAAAATTCTGACATCATAATTCCCCGAAAATCCTCCCTCTTTAGAGCCTACAATGTTCCACTAGTCACAGCACGAATAGAAGCTTGAAGTGGCTTATTATGCCTGTTTATGATAAGAATAAATGATGACTAGATGAATCAAATGGCGAGTACAGCCTGCATATATTGCTTACAAGAGAGCATGGTAGGTTTTAGAATTCAAATTAAATTCAGAAAGATTTATGCTCTCTTAATCAATTTATTCTTGTTAGATTACAAGGAGCCCTGACAAAGATTCATGCTCTCTTGAAAAGAGTTTGAGTGGTTAGTTTTTGAATATCTATTTCTGGATTTTAGTATGGCGAATGCAGAAAATGGGACTCATCCTCTCAAGTAAGAGTACAAGAGGAAAAAGAAACTGCATGACCTGATAGGTACAATGATATGGATAGCTACTTACTAATATTCATATACGGGGTGTTACTGGTGTAATAACCTACACTTCATAGGGATATCCACTGATGTCTGACTACTTCGACCTTAAGTCATTTGATCTACACAGACGGGGTGTAAACAGGTAACATGACCTAGCCTGGAATCCTTATCATTCCAGTATATCCTTACAAAATACAGCTCCTAAAGCTCGCAAGTGACAGGAAATCACTCGACTTTTACCGAGTCCTTAAAGCGAAGCATCTAACGACTTAACAACTAGTATTCAATCAAGGGTACCTAAGTTCATGCAACTATGGTTTCAATTCAACTCCTAGAACATAAATGCACAAGCAATAGAACAAACATAGTTGCGGAATTTTAAGAATAGTAGGACATGATCTGGGGCTTGCCTTCTTGCGGGAGGTGAGAGTCAAGGTCTTCGGAAACTTGCTCGGCTTCGACGAGGTTCACAACCCCGCCTTGCTGCTCCTCATGCAGCTCCGGCTCCGGGACGAGCGGTCTTCCTTCTTCGGCAAGAACGTGTTCTACACGAGATGCAAGGTGATGAAGGTTTAATTTGGATTCTTTATTCACTTGAGAGTCCTAGGAGAATATGTGGCCATATTCACCTAGACAAACTTAATAAGCTAAATTTTCTTCATTAACAAGTTTATTAAAAATAAAAAGGGTTTATTTTCTTTTTAAGGGTGATTGTGTACATATACAATACTTGTTACTTAAATTGCTCACAAAGCAACTTAGGGTTTCTGATTGCATATATTTATCCTCTAATTTTTTTGTTCACTTAATTGGGTAAATCATACAAAAAGGACTTTCCTTTTTATTTTTCCCTTTTATAGTTATTTCTTCTCTAATTTATATCTCGAATTCGGTAATACCTTTCTAAGTGAAACTTTTTCCGTGAGTTGGTTTTAGTGTAACCAAGGCTCAACACAAAGTTGAGCTACAATAATGCTATAATTAATTTATTAAAAATACAGCATTTAACAATAGGTGCAAGTAAGACAAATGCATATAAAAATAATTACTGCACTTTCTCATCCCATCTATTTACTATGGCTAGTACTGACCTAAATAAGTTTCTCTACCAAGTGGTGACCCTTAAAGATAAGTAGAATGACCTAAATAAAATCTACATTAAAATCCTACCTTAAGTCATATATACTAGTGAAAAGTACCAAAAATAGGTTCTAGTATTTTTCTTTCGAACTATAAGGTTCTAAGTCCTCTGCAGAAGATGGAGCTATTTTTGCTAAACAAAAATATTTCTACATTTTCTAATCCAAAAAGTGAGGTTTTAACAAAATAAACCCTAACTATATGTAGGGTAGGAATTTTTATGTCCCTTCTCTGCATAAGACTAGTCCTAACCAATACTTCATCATATCCTAAAAGTAGGGACAGCACATGTGTATACCTGAAGAAAGAACCACTTTGACCTAAATAGAGTTCTGTTTTTAATTTAAAAACTAAAGCTCTAACATAGGGTCAAGCTGAACAAAAGTTGTAGACCTAGTCACAAGGATTCCAAAACATCATCATTTGTTATTTTACGATTTTTCTGTGATCTTTAACGAATTTCCAAAGTTCACTCCAAAATGAACTAGGGTTTTTACTTCGGTTTTTCATTCAGGTCCCTAGGGTTTTCATTTCGGCCCTCGAGTTTAAAAACTTCCTCGCAATGTAGTCCCTCGTCGGCCAGTGCGCACGGCGGTTTGGCTGGGGAAGGAGAGGGGAAATGATGGGGCACTCACCACGACTCGATTGGGAGCATCGGGTGGCCGAAGGAAGGTCAAGGCGGGCGGTCGGCGATGAGGTGGTGGCGGCGGGCTTCGGGCTCGGCTCCGGTGGTCGTCGGTGGCGGAGCTCGGGGTATGAAGAGCGTGAGAGCTTCACCAAGCGAGAGGAAGCTAGTCTAGGGGATGGTGGGGTTGGAGGGGTGCTCGGGGGCTCCGCGACGTACGGGGACGCTTGCGGCGGCGCTCTGTCGTCGGTGAGCGGAGTTTCCGTGCGCGAGAGTGACGGGGAAAGCCCATTTTATTATAGCCGGGGAGGTAGAGGGGTGATGGTGATGGCTCGGGCGAGCGAGAGGGGCACCGAGGGGCGCGCGCAAGATCGGGACGTGTGAGGCGTCGGGCGCCTTCAAGGCGACATTAGTGCCCTGTTCGAGCTCGGTCAAGCGAGCGCTAGGGGTTGGCGAGTTAGGATCTTGGCGGGAGCGAGAGGAGATTGTCGAGCGTGGACGGGCGCGAAGACGGGTTGCGAATCGCGCGCCAACCGGAGCGGGAGCAGCGATCGCCGTCGGCCAATGAAGGTGCCGCGCGCGCTCTGTCCGAGTGGTGGTTGCGCGCGAAATGAGGTCGGCTCGGGCGTCGTTGGGTCAGGCGACAGCTCGAGACGCGTGCGCGAGGACCGGCGATACGCCCGTAGGGGAATCGCCTCGCGCAGCGACCTTTTGACACTTAGTGTCGATATTAGCTCATGTGGATGCGATGTTTTCCGCAGGAACGAAATAGTTCAAAAAGCACCAAAACATGAGTTTTGGACATATTGGAGTGGAATGGGTGAGTTCGTTTGAAAAATCTCCCGCGACTCACGCTCGAACTTTTGACAAATAGTATCGATATTGGCACATGTGGATGTGATGTTTTCCACGGAACAAAATAGTTCAAGAAGCACCAAAACATGAGTTTTGGACATATTGGAGTCGATTGGGTGCATTCGTTTCGAAAAATCTCTCCGTGCCTCGCACTGCGAACTTTTGACACATAGTGCCGATATTGGCTCACATGGATGTGATGTTTTCCACCCGAACGAAATTGTTCAAAAAGCACCAAAACATGAGTTTTGGAGATATTGGAGTGGATTGGATGCGTTCGTTTTGAAAAATCTCTCGTGACTCGTGCTTTGCGAACATTTGACAATTAGTGCCGATATTAGCTCATGCGGATGCGTTGTTTTCCACCGGAACAAAATAGTTCAAACGGCACAAAAACAAGAGTTATGGACATATTGGAGTGGATTGGGTACGTTCGTTTCAAAAAAACTCTCCATGCCTCATGCAACGAACTTTTGACACATAGTGCCAATATTGGCACACGTGGATGCGATATATTCCGCCAAAACGGAACAATGCAAAAAGCACCAAAACATGAGTTTTGGACATATTGGAGTGAAATGGGTGAGTTCATTTCGAAAAATCTCCCGGGACTCACGCTCGATCATTTGACACTTAGTGCCAATATTGGCTCACGTGGATGCAATATATTTCGCCGAAACGAAATAGTTCAAAAAGCACCAAAACATGAGTTTTGGACATATTTGAGTGGATTGGGTGAGTTCGTTTCGAAAAATCTCCCCACGACTCACGCTCAAACTTTTGACACTTAGTGCCGATATTGGCTCACGTGGATGCGACATTTTCCGCCGGAACGAAACAGTGCAAAAAGCACCAAAACATGAGTTATGGACATATTGGAGTCGATTGGGTGTGTTCATTTCGAAAAATCTCTCCGTGTCTTGTGCTTCGAACTTTTGACACATAGTGCTGATATTGGCACAAGTGTATGCGATGTTTTCCACCGGAATAAAATAGTTCTAGAAGCACCAAAACATGAGTTTTGGACATATTGGAGTCGATTGGGTGCGTTCGTTTCAAAAATCTCTCGTGCCTCGCGCAACGAACTTTTGACACTTAGTGTCGATATTGGCTCATGTGGATGCGATGTTTTCCGAGAACGAAATAGTTCAAAAAGCACCAAAACATGAGTTTTGGACATATTGGAGTGGAATGGGTGAGTTCGTTTCGAAGAATCTCCCCGTGACTCACGCTCGAACTTTTGACACTTAGTGCCAATATGGGCTCATGTGGATGTGATATTTTCCGCCGAAAAGAAATAGTACAAAAAGCACCAAAACATGAGTTTTGGACATATTGGAGTCGATTGGGTGCGTTTGTTTCGAAAAATCTCGCCGTGTCTCGCGCTGCAAACATTTGACACTTAGTGCCGATATTGGCTCATGTGATGCGATGTTTTTCGCCCGAACGAAATTGTTCAAAAAGCACCAAAACATGAGTTTTGGAGATATTGGAGTGGATTGGGTGCGTTCGTTTGAAAAATCTCTCCGTGACTCGCCTGCGAACATTTGACAATTAGTGCCGATATTAGCTCAAGTGGATGCGTTGTTTTCCACGGAACAAAATAGTTCAAAAGAACCAAAACATGAGTTTTGGACGTATTGGAGTGGATTGGGTACGTTCGTTTCAAAAATCTCTCGTTCCTTGTGCGCGAACTTTTGACACTTAGTGCCGATATTGGCTCATCCGGATGCGATGTTTTCCGCCGAAACGAAATAGTTCAAAAGAACCAAAACATGAGTTTTGGACATATTGGAGTGGAATGGGTGTGTTCGTTTGAAAAATCTCCCGTGACTCACGCTCGATCTTATGACACTTAGTGCCAATATTGGCTCACGTGGATGCGATATTTTGCGCCGAAACGAAACAAGATACAAAAGCACCAAAACATGAGTTTTGGACATATTGGAGTCGATTGGGTGCGTTCGTTTGAAAAATCTCTCCGTGTCTCGCGCTGCGAACTTTTGACACATAGTGTCGATATTGGCACAAGTGGATGCGATGTTTCCCACCGGAACAAAATAGTTCAAGAAGCACCAAAACATGAGTTTTGGACATATTGGAGTCGATTCGGTGCGTTCGTTTCAAAAATCTCTCCGTGTGTCGTGCTGCGAACTTTTGACACTTAGTGCCCATATTGGATCAAGTGGATGCGATGTTTTCCAACGGAATGAAATAGTTCAAAAAGCACCAAAACTTGAGTTTTGGACATATTGGAGTGGATTGTGTGCGTTCGTTAAGAAAAATATCTCCGTGACTCACGCTGCGAACTTTGACACTTAGTGCCGATATTGGCTCACGTGGATGTGATGCTTTCCACAGGAACGAAATAGTTCAAAAAGCACCAAAACATGAGTTTTGCACATATGGGAGTGCATTGGGTGCGTTCGTTTCGAAGAATCTCTCCGTGACTCGCGCTGCGATCTTTTCACACTTAGTGTCGATATTGGCTCACGTGGATGCGATGTTTTCCACCGAACGAAATAGTTCAAAAGCACCGTAACATGAGTTTTGGACATATTGCAGTGGATTGGGTGCGTTCGTATGGAAAAATCTCTCGTGACTTGCGCTGCGAACTTTTGACACTTGGTGCCGATATTGGCTCACGTGGATGCGATGTTTTCCCAGGAACAAGACATGAGTTTTGGACATATTGGAGTGGATTGGATGAGTTCGTTTGAAAAATCTCCCGCGACTCACGCTCGAACTATTGACACATAGTGTCGATATTGGCACAAGTGGATGCGTACGGAACAAAATAGTTCAAGAAGCACCAAAATAAGAGTTTTGGAGATATTGGAGTGGATTGGGTGCATTCGTTTGAAAAATCTCTTCGTGCCTCGCACTTGCGAACTTTTGACACATAGTGTTGATAATGGCTCACGTGGATGTGATGTTTTCCGCCGAATGAAATTGTTCAAAAACACCAAAAGATGAGTTTAGGAGATATTGGAGTGGATTGGGTGCGTTCGTTTCGAAAACTCTCTCCGTGTCTCACGCTCGAACTTTTGACATTAAGTGCCAATATTGGCTCACGTGGATGCGATATTTTCGCCGGAACGGAATAGTTGAAAAAGCACCAAAACATTAGTTTTGGACATATTGGAGGCGATTGGGTGCGTTCGTTTCGAAAAATCTCCCGTGACTCATGCTCGATCTTTTGACACTTAGTGCCAATATTGGCGCACGTGGATGCTATATATTCCGCCGAAACAAAATAGTTCAAAAGCACCAAAACATGCGTTTTGGACATATTGGAGTAGATTGGGTGAGTTCGTTTTGAAAAATCTCCCAGCGACTCACGCTTGAACTTTTGTCACTTAGTGCCGATATTGGCTCACGTGGATACGATATTTTCCGCGAAACGAAAAGTGCAAAAAGCACCAAAACATGAGTTTTGGACATATTGGAGTCGATTGGGTGCGTTCGTTTCGTAAAATCTCGCCATGTCTCGCGCTGCGAACTTTTGACACATAGTGCCGATATTGGCACAAGTGGATGCGATGTTTTCCAAAGGAACAAAACAGTTCAAGAAGCACCAAAACACGAGTTTTGGACATTTTGGAGTTGATTGGGTGCGTTCATTTCAAAAAATCTCTCCGTGCCTCGCGCTGCGAACATTTGACAATTAGTGCCGATATTGGCTCACGTGGATGCGTTGTTTTCCACCGGAACAAAATAGTTCAAACGGCACCAAAACATGAGTTTTGGACATATTGGAGTGGATTGGGTACATTCATTTCAAAAAATCTCTCCGCGCCTCGCGCAGCGAACTTTTGACAATTAGTGCCGATATTGGTTCATGTGGATGCCATGTTTTCCACCGGAACAAAAAAGTTCAAGAAGCACAAAACATGAGTTTTGGACATATTGGGGTCGATTGGGTGCGTTCGTTTCGAAAAATCTCTCCGTCTCTCGCGCTGCGAACTTTTGACACTTAGTGCCGATATTGGCTCATGTGATGCGATGCTTTCGCCGAACAAAATTGTTCAAAAAGCACCAAAACATGAGTTTTGGATATATTGCGTGGATTGGGTGCGTTTGTTTGGAAAAATCTCTCGGTGACTCGTGCTTGCGAACTTTTGACACTTAGTGTCGATATTGGCTCACGTGGATGCGATGTTTTCGAATGAAATAGTTCAAAAAGGACCAAAACATGAGTTTTGGACATATTGGATTTGATTGGGTGAGTTCGTTTCGAAAAATCTCGCCGCGACTCACGCTCGAACTTTTGACACTTAGTGCCGATATTGGCTCATGTGGATGCGATATTTTCCGCCGGAACGAAATAGTGCAAAAAGCACCAAAACATGAGTTTTGGACATATTGGAGTGGATTGGGTGCGTTTATTTCGAATAATCTCTCCGTGTCTCGCGCTGCGAACTTTTAACACATAGTGCCGATATTGGCACAAGTGGATGCGATGTTTTTCACCGGAACAAAATAGTTCAAGAAGCACAAAAACATGAGTTTTGGACATATTGGAGTCGATGGGGTGCGTTCGTTTCGAAAAATCTCTCCGTGCCTCGCGCTGCGAACTTTTGACACTTAGTGCCGATATTGGCTCACGTGGATGCGATGTTTTCCGCCTGAACGAAATTGTTCAAAAGCACCAAAACATGAGTTTTGGAGATATTGGAGTGGATTGGGTGCGTTCGTTTCAAAAAATCTCTTAGGGACTCGCGCTACGAACATTTGACAATTAGTGCCAATATGATGCGATCCCGATGTATCGGTAGTATTGATGTCCTCATCACAATTTCCACTGGAACAAAATATTTCAAACGACACCAAAACATGAGTTTTGGACATATTGGAGTGGATTGGGTACGTTCATTTCAAACAATCTCTCCGTGCCTCACGTAGCGAACTTTTGACACTTAGTGCCGATATTGGCTCATGTGGATGCGATGTTTTCCGCAGGAACGAAATAGTTCAAAAAGCACCAAAACATGAGTTTTGGACATATTGGAGTGGAATGGGTGAGTTCATTTCGAAAAATCTCCCCGTGACTCACGCTCGATCTTTTGACACTTAGTGCCAATATGGGCTCACGTGGATGTGATATTTTCCGCCGAAATGAAACAGTTCAAAAAGCACCAAAACATGTATTTTGGACATATTGGAGTCGATTGGGTGCGTTCGTTTCGAAAAATCTCGCCATGTCTCGCGCTGCGAACTTTTGACACATAGTGCCGATATTGGCACAAGTGGATGCGATGTTTTCGACCGGAACAAAATAGTTCAAGAAGCACAAAACATGAGTTTTGGACATATTGGAGTCGATTGGGTGCGCTCGTTTCGAAAAATCTCTCTGTGCCTCGCGCTGCGAACTTTTGACACTTAGTGCCGATATTGGCTCACGTGATGCGATTTTTTTCGCCCGAACGAAATTGTTCAAAAAGCACCAAAACATCAGTTTTGGAGATAGTGGAGTGGATTGGGTGCGTTCATTTCGAAAAATCTCTCAGTGACTCACGCTGCGAACATTTGACAATTAGTGCCGATATTAGCTCACATGGATGTGTTGTTTTCCACCGGAACAAAATAGTTCAAACGGCACCAAAACATGAGTTTTGGACATTTGGAGTGGATTGGGTATGTTCGTTTCAAAAAATCTCTCCGTGCCTCGCGCAGCAAACTTTTGACACTTAGTGCCAATATTGGCTCATGTGGATGCGATGTTTTTCGCCGGAACGAAATAGTTCAAAAAGAAACAAAAACATGAGTTTTGGACATATTGGAGTGGAATGGATGAGTTCGTTTCGAAAAATCTCCTCGTGACTCACGCTCGATCTTTTGACACTTAGTGCCAATATTGGTTCACGTGGATGTGATATATTCCGCAGAAACGAAACAGTGCAAAAAGCACCAGAACATGAGTTTTGGACATATTGGAGTCGATTGGGTGGGTTCGTTTTGAAAAATCTCTCCGTGTCTCGCGCTCGAACTTTTGACATTTAGTGCCAATATTGGCTCACGTGGATGCGATATTTTCCGCCGGAACGAAATAGTTCAAGAAGCACCAAAACATGAGTTTTGGACATATTGGAGTCCATTGGGTGCGTTCGTTTCGAAAAATCTCTCCGTGCCTCGCGCCGAACTTTGACACTTAGTGCCAATATAGGCTCACGTGGATGAGATATTTTCCGCCAAACCGAAAGAGTTCAAAAAGCACCAAAACATGAGTTTTGTCTTAATGATATGCCCTACAGGCAACATGGAGATGTTGGATATCATTGTCAATGTTTATGTATAAATGAATAAGGTGTTATTCAGTTCCATGAAATAGACATCTTGTATTGATCAATAAGTACGTGACTTATTTATGAGACTCTTTATGTATGAATCTATTTCTAAACGATCCCTGATCATATATCATATTATAGGAACTAATATGATTCTAAGATCGACATGTTTATTGATTGATGATCATGTCTCATGGATCATGGGTATGGAGATACCAAATCAACAAACATGGACACATGTGTTAGAGAACACATTGTTGGATAGACCCACCATGAGAAACTACAGGAATTAATGTGCCATTAGTTGGTCTCAGGTAGTGTTGGTACAAAGTCCTTAGACCTGAGATCACCATGGATTCCAACATATGTAGTAGCCTATTTTGGACTACCAAACGCTATTCAGTAACTGGGTAGTTATAAAGGAAGTTTTCGGGTTTGCTATGAAACATGGAGTGGGATGTGAGTGATCGAGATGGAATTTGCCCCTCCTTTGGAGAGATATCTCTGGGCCCCTCGAGGTAATGGAATACGGAAATGCATGGCCATGCTAAGTTGATTGAGGAGTCAATCAATAGACGGATAATCCAATACGGTTCGAGTGAATGGTTAAGCTATTGAATGGATGGCACACATCTTGCCTATAGCTTAATTGGTATCGTGAGGCAAAGGGATTTGTGTACACATTACGGGTTCGAGCCGATATTATATTCTTGTATACTATGGTGTCAATATGTGCTTGCTAGGCGCCGCTTTGTGGTCGGTGAGTTGGACTCGAGCCGACGATTGGCTAAGTTAGACCGTAGCCAAAACCAAGTATAACTGAACCTACAGGGGTCGCACGCTTAAGGAGATAAGAACGAGGCATTCGAGTTGGACTCGGATACCGCTCGATCGGATAGGGATCCGATCGGATAGAGTCCTATGGGCTTACGAAGTCCGCGGCAACCTCTATGAGATTCGATATGATCCGATTGAAAATAGAGTCCCGATGGGCCTCTAGGCCCAACCGACAACTCTATATAAAGGAGGGAGGAGTGGAGAGAGCTGCGCATGTCAATGTATCGAATTGAACCGAATCAATCGAATTGGCGCAATGAAGTCGGCGAGATCAATCTCCACGGAAACCCTCCCCACTTTCGAGCCAAACCCTAGCCTTGCATCGCGTGGTAGCACACGGCTGTTCGGCGTTCTGTTCCGGACGTGTGGATACCGATAGAGGCGCTCACGTTGCGTTGCGCGCTGTTGATCGGCTACGAATCGACTGCAATCGAAGCGAGGCGACTCCGCGAGATCAACGACTCGGATCGGCTGCGGCATCTACGAATCGGCGATTGGTGAATCGGCTGTCCCCGGGAATCGGTGTTATCGGCCAAGCCACGTTCCAGATCGGATAGCCACGATTGGCTATTTCCGCTGCATACTCCAATCGGTAACGATCTATCGGCCCTTATTTGCAAGTGTTCCTGGTTTGCACGGTAGAAAAGTTTTGTTTTCGGCTAGCGTAGCCTCCGCGTAACCCTTCGGTGGTATCGAGCTAATCTTGCTTAGTTCGGGTTTTAAATTGGATCGGAACAAGTTTTGCGCACGGGTTGATTAGATCAATCGGTTTTACGGGATCTGTTGAGGAGAGTAGATGGTAATTGCGTTCCTTGATAGTGTATCGGAATGGCGTAATGTGATTACGTCGAAGCAATATCCATAGAACTCGGTTTGAGATAGCTTCGAGATAGCGTTCCTTGATAGTGTATTGGAACGGTATAATGTGATTATGCCGAAGCTATCTCGTAGTCCAACCTTGTTTGCTGCCTCGCGCCTACGCAAACCATCTCCCTTGATAGTGTATCGGGACAGCATAATGTGATTATGCCGATATGGTTTCCGTAAGCGATTTCATAGATTGGATCTATGAATTCCGCCGTCCCCCTCGACCCCCCGCCCGTTAACCGGCTAGAGGGACCGCCGTGTGCGTACCCCTTATAGGTCGTCTCGATGCCGTTTCTCTGCAATAGTAGTAAACGTTCTACGCCTAACTTGTTTTGCGAGAGAATGCTTTGAGATGGTATGGCCCTATTGTATGTATGAGATGCATGTGATGCCTGTAATATTCTTTCATATGTGCAATCCCTGTAATATTCTTTCTTACGTGCAATGCTTGTAATATTCTTTTACGATCTACGAGTCGATGTAATCTTCAATTAGAGCTTCTATAGTGGTAGCTTAGTTTGAAGAAATCAAGCATTCGGCACTCGGAAGAACGGTGATGAAGATGGAGATCCTCTACACCGGCATAGAGATGGAGATCACCATGTGAAAGGGGCCATACTATTTCATTATATGCTATTCTACTGCTTTCATATATGTGATATGTTTGTTTGATAGGATAGCATCCCTCAAATTAAGTAGTAATGATGCCCTTTCAAATGATGCACCCATCACCGTTATGCTCGTCAATGGTGGGTCGCCAAAGCGAGTGCCATTCTCTATCATAACACGAGGGGTATATGTCGGACATATACGACGGGAGCATTTGGTTTACTTAACAAGGCTATCAAAACTGTTTTGGGCCTTGGGGCATAGGTTGGCGCCGGGGCATGGAGATGCCACACCAACAACAAGAGTCACATAGAGATGTGATTAGCAAGATATTACTTACCGATGTTATTAATTTTCTAGCAGTGATGCCAAAGCTCACTAGAAAATAACTAACATATGGATCTTGACCCAATACGTAACCTAGAGGAAAGGTGTAAAATACGTAATGGGAGTCTAATGTTAAATTGTTTAACAATAGACATAGCATAAACATTGTGCTAAACTTTGCTTTTTACTGTTGTAGAATAAATGGCGGCTAATACTACACCCAGTGCTTTTAATTTGCGATATATTCTCAAAAAGAAAAATTTAAATGGAACAAACTTTATGGATTGGTATCGCAACTTGAGAATTGTTAAGCAAGAGCGTAAGGAGTACGTTCTTGAAGTACCTTATCCGGATGATTTGCCTAACAATGCTACTACAACGCACGGAGGGCTTACGAGAAGCACACTAATGATGCCCTAGATATAAGTTGTCTCATGCTTGCTACAATGTCCCTTGAGCTTGAATAATATGAGAGCGGTGATGCTCACACTATTATTCGGGGACTACGTGGCATGTTTGAGAACCAAGCTCGGGCGAGAGGTTCAACACCTCGAAGTCCTTGTTTGCGTGCGAGCTTGTTGAGGGAATCCCGTCGGTCCGCATGTGATAAAGATGATTGGCTACATCGAGAGTCTTGAGAAACTAGGTTTCCCTCTTAGCCAAGAGTTGGCTACGACGTGATTCTCCGGTCGCTCCCTCGAGATTCGAGCCATTCATATTGAATTATCACATGAACAATATGGATAAGACCTTGGCTGAATTGCATGGGATGCTAAAGAAAGGCGTGAGGAGAGTATCCGAAAAACGGTCATCATGTGATGATGATGCAAAGGCTAAGCGCAAACCACTGTCAAGAAACTTTGCACCAAGAGGAAGTTAACTCCCGATGAGATCGCGAGTGCCTCCAATGCAAAGAAGGACAAGAAGGGTCGGCGGCATCGGATGCCGTTTGCTTCTATTGCAAGGAGACAGGCCACTAGAAAAGAAAGCGCCATGGAGGATCTCAAAAGAAGCAAAGTACGACTTACGCCTAGTATTAATGTTATAGACATTAATCTTGCTACTTCACCTAGTGACTCTTGGTTATTTGATACCGGATCGGTAGCTCATATTTGGAAATCGTTGCGGGAAATGAGAAGTAGAGGCTTAAGAAGGGGCGAGGTGAACTGCTCGTCGGCAATGGAGCAAGCGTTGCTACGGTTGCTTATCGGCACAGTACCACTTCATCTACCTTCAAGATTAGTTTTGGAATTAAATAATTGTTATTGTGTTCCAACACTATGTCAAAACGCTATTTCGCTTCATGTTTGCAAGCGGAAGGATATGATTTTAGATTAATGGACAATGGTTGTTCAATATATCGAGAGATATGTTCTATTTTCATGTTCCATTGGTGAATAGATTATACATTTTGAATCTTGAAGCGTCTCCCATCTATAACATTAATACGGAAAGGCAACTCTCTAATGATACAAACCCCACGTTTATCGGCATTGTCGCTTAGGCCATATAAATAAGAAACGCATGGAGAAGCTCCATAAGGATGGATTGCTTCACTCTTTTGATTTTGAATCATTTGAGACATGTGAGTCTTGTTTACTTGGTAAGATGACAAAGACACCTTTCACGGGACATAGTGAAAGAGTAAGTGACTTGTTGGCACTCATACATGCGTGTATGTGGACCAATGAGCTCAACGGCCGAGGTGATTATCGTACTTCATTACCTTTACGATGACTTTAGTAGATATGGTTATATCTACTTAATGAGGCATAAGTCCGAATCCTTTGAAAAGTTCAAAGAATTCCAGAATGAAGTACAGAATCATTTAGAGAAAACAATCAAGTTTCTACGATCGGATCGTGGAGGGGAATACTTGAGCCAAGAGTTTGGTAATCATATGAAAGATTGTGGAATTGTTCCATAGTTGACTCCGCCGGAAACTCCACAATGGAACGGAGTGTCCGAACGGAGAAATCGCACCTTGTTGGACATGGTGCGGTCGATGATGAGCCAAAGTGATCTTTCGTTATCCTTCTGGGAATATGCTCTTGAAACAGTTGTGCTCACGCTAAATAGAGTTCCATCTAAGTCAGTTGAAAAGACACCATATGAGATATGGACGGGGCAACCCCCTACTTTGTCTTTTCTCAAAATTTGGGAATGCGAAGCTTATGTAAAACGTTTGATCGACAAGCTCACACCCAAATCGACAAGTGCTTTTTGTGGGATATCCTAAGGAAACTAAGGGATATTACTTTTATAATCGGGAACAAGGCAAAGTGTTTGTCGCCCGACACGGTGTTTTCTTGGAGAAAGAGTTTCTTTCAAGAAGGGTTAGTGGGAGCGGGGTGCATCTTGAAGAAGTTCAAGAAACACCGGAAAATGTTTCGGCGACCACGAACCACAACGGGAGGAGCAAAGTGTTGCGCCACCGGTTGTAGATACACCATCCCCACGGAGGTCTAAAAGATCACGTCATGCGCCCGCAGTACACAGTGCGGAACAACGTGATATATTGTTGTTGGACAACGATGAGCCTAAGACCTATGAGGAAGCGATGGTGGGACCCGATTCCAACAAGTGGCTTGGAGGCCATGACATCGAAATAGAATCCATGTACGACAATCAAGTTTGGAACTTGGTTGATCCACGATGGTGTCAAAACCATTGAGTGTAAATGGGTTTTTAAGAAAAGGCCGATATGGATGGAAATGTTCACATCTATAAGGCGCGATTGGTGGCGAAAGGTTTTAAACAGATTCAAGGAGTTGATTATGATGAAACCTTCTCGCCGTCGCAATGCTTAAGTCTTTCGGATTATTCTAGCGATTGCTGCATATTTCGATTATGAGATATGACAGATGGATGTCAAAACGGCTTTCCTAAATGGAAACCTAAGCGAGGATGTATACATGATACAACCTCGGGTTTTGTCGATCCGGAATCGCTGGAAAGATATGCAAGCTACAAAATCCATTTATGGATTGAAGCAAGCATCTCGGAGTTGGAATATTTGTTTTGATGAAGTAATCAAAGGGTTTGGTTTCATCAAAAACGAAGAGGAGTCTGTGTTTACAAAATGGTCGAGTGGGAGCGCAATTGTATTTCTAATCTTATATGTGGATGACATATTGTTGATTGGAAATGATATCCCTATGCTAGAATCCGTCAAGTCTTCATTGAAAAATAGTTTTTCCATGAAAGACTTAGGGGAGGCAGCATACATATTGGCATTCGGATCTATAGAGATAGATCCAAGAGGCTAATTGGATTAAGCCAAAGTACATACATTGACAAGGTGTTGAAAAGGTTCAACATGCATGATTCCATGAAAGGTTTCTTGCCCATGTCACATGGCATTAATCTTAGCAAGAATCGGTGTCCTCGGACACATGATGAGCGGAATAAGATGGGTATGGTTCCATATGCTTCGGCAATTGGATCCATCATGTATGCCATGCTTTGTACACGTCCAGATGTCTCGTACGCTTCGAGTGCTACGAGCAGATACCAGTCAGATCCAGGTGAAGGTCACTGGACTGCCGTAAAGAGTATCCTTAAGTACTTGAGAAGAACTAAGGATATGTTCCTAGTCTATGGAGGTGAAGAAGAGCTCGTTGTAAGTGGTTACACCGATGCTAGCTTCCAAATGGACAAGGATGATTATAGATCGCAATATGGGTTCGTGTTACTGCCGAACGGAGGTGCGCGTTATGGAAGAGTTCCAAGCGGGATCGTTGCGATTCTATAACGAGGCCGAGTACATTCTTTGCTTCGAAAGCTACAAAGGAGGCTGTTTGGATAAAGAAATTTGTTTCGAGCTTGGTGTGATGACAGTGCAGCTGGTCCAATGTCTCTTTGTGATAATAGTGGAGCCATTGCGCAAGCCAAGGAGCCGAGGTCACATCGAAGTCCAAACACATACTTCGGCGATATCATCTCATCCGCGAGATAGTGGACAGAGGTGATGTCAAGATATGCAAAGTGCACACGGATCTCAACATAGCCGATCCGTGACAAAACCTCTCCCTCGCGAAACATGAGGCGCACACAAGAGCAATGGATATTAGATACTTACATGATTGACTCTAGTGCAAGTGAGAGACTCTTAATGATATGCCCTAGAGGCAACATGGAGATGTTGGATATTTATCAATGTTTATGTATAAATGAATAAAGTGTTATTCGGTTCCATGAAATAGACATCTTATATTGATCAATAAGTACGTGACTTATTTATGAGACTCTATATGTATGAATCTATTTCTAAATGATCCCTAATCATATATCATATTATAGGAACTAATATGATTCTAAGATCGGCATGTTTATTGATTAATGATCATGTCTAATAGATCATGGGTATGGAGATACCAAATCAATAAACATGGACACATGTGTTAGAGAACACATTGTTGGATAGACCCACCATGAGACACTACGGGAATTAATGTGCCATTAGTTGGTCTCGGGTAGTGTTGGTACAAAGTTCTTAGACCTGAGATCACCATGGATTCCAACATGTGTAGTAGCCTACTTTGGGACTACCAAACGCTATTCCGTAAGCTGGGTAGTTATAAAGGTAGTTTTCGTGTTTGCTATGAAACATGGAGTGGGATGTGAGTGATCAAGATGGAATTTGCCCCTCCTTTGGAGAGATATCTTTGGGCCCCTCGAGGTAATGGATTATGGAAATGCATGGCCATGCTAAGTTGATTGAGGAGTCAATCAACGGACGGATAATCCAATACGGTTCGAGTGAATGGTTAAGCTATTGAAGGGATGGCACACATCTTGCCTATAGCTTAATTGGTATCGTGAGGCAAAGGGATTTGTGTACACATTACGGGTTCAGAGCCGATATTATATTCTTGTATACTATGGTGTCAATATGTCTGCTAAGCGCGCATTGATAGGTCGGCTGAGTTGGACTCTAGCCGACGATCGGCTAAGTTAGACTATAGCCGAAATCAAGTATACCGAACCTACGGGGTCGCACGCTTAAGGGGATAAGAACAGGCATTCGAGTTGGACTCGGATATGGCTCGATCGGATAGAGATCCGATCGGATAGAGTCCTATGGGCTTACGAAGTGCGGCCAACTCTATGAGATTTGGATAGGATCCGATTCAAAATAAAGTCCCGATGGGCCTCTAGGCCCAACCGGCAACTCTATATAAAGGAGGGAGGGGTGGAGAGTGCATGTCAATGCATCGAGTTGAACCGAATCAATCGATTTGGCGCAACGAAGTCGGCGAGATCAATCTCTAAGGAAACCCTCCCCACTTTCGAGCCAAACCCTAGCCTTGCATCACATGCTAGCACACGGGTGTTCGACGTTCTGTTCCCGGACGTGTGGATACCGGTAGAGGTGCTGCTACGTTGCGCGCTATCGATCGGCTACTGAATCGGCTGCACCAATCGGGCGAGGCGACCGTAGCGGTCGACGACTTGGACGGCTGCGCCATCTACGAGCCGGCTGATTGGTGAATCGGCTGTCCCAGGGAATCGGCATGTTATCGGCTAACACAGGTTCCGGATCGGATAGCCCTGATTGGCTATTTCGCCGCATACGCAATCGGTAATGATCTATCGGCCCTTACTTGCAAGTGTTCCTGGTTTGCGCGGTAGAAAAGTTTTTGTTTTCGGCTAGCGTAGCCTCCGCGTAACCCTTCATTTTGGACATATTGGAGTTGATTGGGTGCGTTCGTATCGAAAATCTCGCCGTGTCTCGCGCTGCGAACATTTGACACATAGTGTCGATATTGGCACAAGTGGATGCGATGTTTTCCACCCGAAAAAAATAGTTCAAGAAGAACCAAAACAAGAGTTTTGGACATATTGGAGTCGATTCGGTGCGTTCCTTTCGAAAAATCTCTCCGCGACTCGTGCTGCGAACTTTTGACACTTAGTGCCGACATTGGCTCACATAGTTGCGATGATTTCCACCGGAACAAAATACTTCAAAAAGCACCAATATATGAGTTTTGGACATATTGGAGTGGATTGGGTGCGTTCGTTTCAGAAATCTCTCCGTGACTCGCGTTGCAAAATTTTGACACTTAGTGCCGATATTGGCTCACGTGGATGCGATGTTTTCCACCGGAACAAAATAGTTCAAAAGGCACCAATACAAGAGTTTTGGACATATCGGACTTGCTTGGGTGCGTTCATTTTGAAAAATCTCTCCGTGTGTCATGCTGCAAACATTTGACACTTAGTGCCGATATCGGCTCACGTGGATGTGATGCTTTCCACAGGAATGAAATAGTTCAAAAGCACCAAAACATGAGTTTTGGACATATTGGAGTGGGTTGTGTGCGTTCGTTTGAAAAATATCTCCGCGACTCACGCGTGAACTTTGACACTTAGTGCCGATATTGGCTCACGTGGATGTGATGCTTTCCACGGAACGAAATAGTTCAAAAACACCAAAACATGAGTTTTGGACATATTGGAGTGCATTGGGTGCGTTCGTTTGAAGAATCTCTTCGTGACTCGCGCTGCGATCTTTTCACACTCGGTGTCGATATTGGCTCACGTGGATGCGATGTTTTCCGTCGGAACAAAATAGTTCAAAAGCACCAAAACATGAGTTTTGGACATATTGGAGTGGATTCGGTGAGTTCGTTTGAAAAATCTCCCCGCGACTCACGCTCGAACTTTTGACACATAGTGTCGATATTGGCACAAGTGGATGCGATGTTTTCCACGGAACAAAATAGTTCAAGAAGCACCAAAACATGAGTTTTGGACATATTGGAGTCGATTGGGTGCGTTCGTTTCGAAAAATCTCTCCGTGCCTCGCACTACGAACTTTTGACACATAGTGCCGATTTTGGCTCATGTGGTTGTGATGTTTTCCGCAGGAACGAAACAGTGCAAAAAGAACCAAAACATGAGTTTTGGACATATTGGAGTCGATTGGGTGCGTTCATTTCAAAAAATCTCTTCGTGCCTCGCGCTGCGAACTTTTGACACATAGTGCGAGATATTGGCACAAGTAGATGCGATGTTTTCCACCAGAACAAAATAGTTCAAGAAGCACCAAAACATGAGTTTTGGACATATTGGAGTCGATTGGGTGCGTTCGTTTCAAAAAATCTCTCCGTGCCTCGCGCTGCGAACTTTTGACACTTAGTGCCGATATTGGCACAAGTGGATGCGATGTTTTCCATGGAACAAAAACAGTGCAAAAGCACCAAAACATGAGTTTTGGACATATTGGAGTCGATTGGGTGCGTTCGTTTGAAAAATCTCTCCATGCCTCGCACTACGAACTTTTGACACATAGTGCCGATTTTGGCTCATGTGGTTGCGATGTTTTCCACCGGAACAAAATAGTTCAAAAGGCACCAATACAAGAGTTTTGGACATATCGGACTTGCTTGGGTGCGTTCATTTTGAAAAATCTCTCCGTGTGTCATGCTGCGAACATTTGACACTTAGTGCCGATATCGGCTCACGTGGATGTGATGCTTTCCACAGGAATGAAATAGTTCAAAAAGCACCAAAACATGAGTTTTGGACATATTGGAGTGGGTTGTGTGCGTTCGTTTCGAAAAATATCTCCGCGACTCACGCTGTGAACTTTGACACTTAGTGCCGATATTGGCTCACGTGGATGTGATGCTTTCCACAGGAACGAAATAGTTCAAAAACACCAAACATGAGTTTTGGACATATTGGAGTGCATTGGGTGCGTTCGTTTCGAAGAATCTCTTCGTGACTCGCGCTGCGATCTTTTCACACTTAGTGTCGATATTGGCTCACGTGGATGCGATGTTTTCCGTCGGAACAAAATAGTTCAAAAAGCACCAAAACATGAGTTTTGGACATATTGGAGTGGATTGGGTGAGTTCGTTTCGAAAAATCTCCCCGCGACTCACGCTCGAACTTTTGACACATAGTGTCGATATTGGCACAAGTGGATGCGATGTTTTCCACGGAACAAAATAGTTCAAGAAGCACCAAAACATGAGTTTTGGACATATTGGAGTCGATTGGGTGCGTTTGTTTGAAAAATCTCTCCGTGCCTCGCACTGCGAACTTTTGACACATAGTGCCGATTTTGGCTCATGTGGTTGCGATGTTTTCCGCCGGAACGAAACAGTGCAAAAAGCACCAAAACAGGAGTTTTGGACATATTGGAGTCGATTGGGTGCGTTCATTTTGAAAAATATCTTCGTGCCTCGCGCTACGAACTTTTGACACATAGTGCAGATATTGGCACAAGTAGATGCGATGTTTTCCACCAGAACAAAATAGTTCAAGAAGCACCAAAACATGAGTTTTGGACATATTGGAGTCGATTGGGTGCGTTCGTTTCAAAAATCTCTTCGTGCCTCGGCTGCGAACTTTTGACACTTAGTGCCGATATTGGCACAAGTGGATGCGATGTTTTTCATGGAACAAAACAGTAAAAAGCACCAAAACATGAGTTTTGGACATATTGGAGTCGATTGGGTGCGTTCGTTTCGAAAAATCTCTCCGTGCCTCGCACTACGAACTTTTGACACATAGTGCCGATTTTGGCTCATGTGGTTGTGATGTTTTCCGCAGGAACGAAACAGTGCAAAAAGAACCAAAACATGAGTTTTGGACATATTGGAGTCGATTGGGTGCTTTCATTTCGAAAAATCTCTTCGTGTCTCGTGCTGCAAACTTTTGACACATAGCGCCGATATTGGCACAAGTGGATGCGATGTTTTCCACCGGAACAAAATAGTTCAAGAGGCACCGAAACATGAATTTTGGAGATATTGGAGTCGATTGGGTGCGTTCGTTTCGAAAAATCTCCGTGCCTCGCGATGCGAACTTTTGACACTTAATGCCGATATTAGCTCACTTGGATGCGTGGTTTTCCACCGGAACAAAATAGTTCAAACGGCACCAAAACATCAGTTTTGGACATATTCGAGTGGATTGGGTGAGTTCGTTTCAAAAATCTCTCCGTGCCTTGCGCAGCGAACTTTTGACACTTAGAGTCGATATTGGCTCATGTGGATGCGATGTTTTCCGAGGAACGAAATAGTTCTAAAAGAACCAATACATGAGTTTTGGACATATTGGAGTGGAATTGGTGAGTTCGTTTCAAAAAATCTCCCGTGACTCACGCTCGATCTTTTGACACCTAGTGCCAATATTGGCTCACGTGGATGCGATCTATTCCGCCGAAACGAAACAGTGGAAAAAGCACCAAAACATGAGTTTTGGACATATTGGAGTCGATTGGGTGCATTCATTTCGAAAAATCTCTCCGTGTCTCGCGCTCGAACTTTTGACATTTAGTGCCAATATTGGCTCACGTGGATGCGATATTTTCCGCCGAACGAAATAGTTCAAAAGCACCAAAACATGAGTTTTGGACATATTGGAGTCGATTGGGTGCGTTCGTTTGAAAAATCTCCCGTGACTCACGCTCGATCTTTTGACACTTAGTGCCAATATTGGCTCACGTGGATGCTATATATTCCGCCGAAACGAAATAGTTAAAAAAGCACCAAAACATGAGTTTTGGACATATTGGAGTGGATTGGGTGAGTTTGTTTCGAAAAATCTCCCCGCGACTCACGCTCGAACTTTTGACACTTAGTGCCGATATTGGCTCATGTGGATGCGATATTTTCTGCCGGAACGAAACAGTGCAACAAGCACCAAAACATGAGTTTTGGACATACCGGAGTTGATTGGGTGCGTTCGTTTCGAAAAATCTCTCCGTGTCTCGCTCTAAGAGCGTTTGACACATAGTGGCGGTATTGGCACAAGTGGATGCGATGTTTTCCACCGGAACAAAATAGTTCAAGAAGCACCAAAACATGAGTTTTGGACATATTGAAGTTGATTGGGTGCGTTCATTTCGAAAAATCTCTTCGTGCCTTTCGCGCTGCGAACATTTGACAATTAGTGCCGATATTAGCTCATGTGGATGCGTTGTTTTCCACCGGAACAAAATAGTTCAAAAAATCTCTCCGTGCCTCGCGCAGCGAACTTTTGACACTTAGTGTCGATATTGGCTCATGTGGATGCGATGTTTTCCGCAGGAACGAAATAGTTCAAAAAGCAGCAAAACATGAGTTTTGGACCTATTGGAGTGGATTGGGTACGTTCGTTTCAAAAAATCTCTCCGTGCCTCGCGCAACGAACTTTTGACACTTAGTGTCGATATTGGCTCATGTGGATGCGATGTTTTCCGCAGGAACGAAATAGTTAAACAAGCACCAAAACATGAGTTTTGGACATATTGGAGTGGAATGGGTGAGTTCGTTTCGAAAAATCTCCCCGTGACTCACGCTCGAACTTTTGACACATAGTGTCGATATTGGCACAAGTGGATGAGATGTTTTTCACGGAACAAAATAGTTTACGCCGAAACGAAACAGTACAAAAAGGACCAAAACATGAGTTTTGGACATATTGGAGTCGATTGGGTGCGTTCGTTTCGAAAAATCTCGCCGTGTCTCGCGCTGCGAACTTTTGACACATAGTGTCGATATTGGCACAAGTAGATGTGATGTTTTCAACCGGAACAAAATAGGTCAAGAAGCACCAAAACATGGTTTTTGGACATATTGGAGTAGATTCGGTGCGTTCGTTTCGAAAAATTTCTTCGTGCCTTGGCGCGAACTTTGACACTTAGTGTCGATATTGGATCAAGTGGATGCGATGTTTTCCAACGCAACGAAATAGTTCAAAAAGCACCAAAACTTGAGTTTTTGACATATTGGAGTGGATTGGGTGCGTTCGTTTCGAAAAACCTCTTCGTGCCTCGCGTAGTGAACTTTTGACACTTAGTGCCGATATTGGCACACGTGGATGCAATGTTTTCCGCCATAACGAAATTGTTCAAAAGCAACAAAACATGCGTTTTGGACATATGGAGTCGATTGGGTGCGTTCATTTCGAAAAATCTCTCGTGACTCGCGCTGCGAACTTTAGACACTTAGTGCCGACATTGGCTCACATAGTTGTGATGATTTCCATCGGACAAAATATTTCAAAAAACACCAAAATATGAGTTTTGGACATATTCGAGAGGATTGGGTACGTTCGTTTCGAGAAATCTCTCCGTGACTTGCGTTGCAAAATTTTGACACTTAGTGCCGATATTGGCTCACGTGGATGCGATGTTTTCCACCGGAACAAAATAGTTCAAAGGCACCAAAACAAGAGTTTTGGACATATTGGACTGGATTGGGTGCGTTCGTTTTTAAAAATCTCTCCGTGTGTCGTGCTGCAAACATTTGACACTTAGTGCCGATATCGGCTCACGTGGATGTGATGCTTTCCACAGGAACGAAATAGTTCAAAAGCACAAAAACATGAGTTTTGGACATATTGGAGTGCATTGGGTGCGTTCGTTTCGAAAAATATCTATGTGACTCTTGCCGCGATCTTTTCACACTTAGTGTCGATATTGGCTCACGTGGATGCGATGTTTTTCGCCGGAACGAAATAATTCAAAAAGCGCCAAAACTTGAGTTTTGGACATATTGGAGTGGATTGGGTGAGTTCATTCCGAAAAATATCCCCGCGACTTACGCTCGAACTTTTGACACATAGTACGATATTGGCACAAGTGGATGCGATGTTTTCCACGGAACAAAATAGTTCAAGAAGCACCAAAACATGAGTTTTGGACATATTGGAGTCGATTGGGTACGTTCGTTTGAAAAATCTCTCCGTGCCTCGCACTTTGCGAACTTTTGACACATAGTGCCGATATTGGCTCACGTGGATGTGATGTTTTCCGCCCGAACGAAATTGTTCAAAAGCACCAAAACATGAGTTTTGGAGATATTTGAGTGGATTGGGTGCGTTCGTTTCGAAAAATCTCTCGTGACTCGCGTTGCGAACATTTGACAATTAGTGCCAATATTAGCGCACGTGGATGCGTTGTTTTCCACCGGAACAAAATAGTTCAAACGGCACAAAAACATGAGTTTTGGACATGTTGGACTGGATTGGGTACGTTCGTTTGAAAAAATCTCTCCATGCCTCGTGTAGCGAACTTTTGACACTTAGTGCCGATATTGGCTCATGTGGATGCGATGTTTTCCGCCGGTACGAAATTGTTCAAAAAGAACCAAAACATAAGTTTTGGATATATTGGAGTGGAATGGGTGAGTTCGTTTTGAAAAATCTCCCGTGACTCACGCTCGATCTTTTGACACGTAGTGGCAATATTGGCTCACGTGGATGCGATATATTCCGCGAAAAGAAACAGTGCAAAAAGCACCAAAACATGAGTTTTGGACGTATTGGAGTCGAGTTGGTGCGTTCGTTTCGAAAAATCTCTGTGTGTCTCGCGCTTGAACTTTTGACATTTAGTGCCAATATTGGCTCATGTGGATGTGATATTTTCCGCCGGAACGAAATAGTTCAAAAAGCACCAAAACATGAGTTTTAGACATATTGGAGTCGATTGGGTACGTTCGTTTTGAAAAATCTCCCCGGGACTCACGCTCGATCTTTTGACACTTAGTGCCAATATTGGCTCACGTGGATGCTATATGTTCCACCGAAACGAAATAGTTCAAAAAGCACCAAAACATAAGTTTTGGACATATTGGAGTGGATTGGGTGAGTTCGTTTGGAAAATCTCCCGCGACTCACGCTCGAACTTTTGACACTTAGTGCCGATATTGGCTCATGTTGATGCGATATTTTCCGCTGAAACAAAGGAGTGCTGAATTTTGGACATATTGGAGTCGATTGGGTGTGTTCCTTTCGAAAAATCTCTCCGTGTCTTGCGCTGCGAACTTTTGACACATAGTGCCGATATTGGCACAATCGGATGCAATGTTTTCCACGGAACAAAACAGTTCAAGAAGCACCAAAACATGAGTTTTGGACATATTGGAGTCGATTGGGTGCGTTCGTTTCGAAAAATCTCTCCGTGCCTCGCGCTGCGAAATTTTGACACCTAGTGCCAATATTGGCTCACGTGGATGCGATGTTTTCCACCCGAACGAAATTGTTCAAAAGCACCAAAACATGAGTTTTGGAGATATTGGAGTGAATTGGGTGCATTCGTTTGAAAAACTCTCGTGACTCACGCTGCGAACATTTGACAATTAGTGTCGATATTAGCGCACGTGGATGCGTTGTTTTCCACCGGAACAAAATAGTTCAATTGGCACCAAAATAGGAGTTTTGGACATATTGGAGTGGATTGGGTACGTTCGTTTACAAAAATCTCTCCGTGCCTCGCGCAGCAACTTTCGACACTTGGTGTAGATATTGGCTCATGTGGATGCGATGTTTTCCGCACGAACGAAGTAGTTCAAAAAGCACCAAAACATGAGTCTAGGACATATTGGAGTGGAATGGGTGAGTTCGTTTCGAACTTTCGACACATAGTGTCGATATTGGCACAAGTGGATGCGATGTTTTCCACGGAACAAAAGAGTTCAAGAAGAACCAAAACATGAGTTGTGGACATATTAGACTCGATTGGGTTCGTTCGTTTCGAAAAATCTCTCAGTGTCTCGCGCTCGAACTTTTGACACAAAGTGTCTATATTGGCACAAGTGGATGCGAAGTTTTTCACCGGAACGAAATAGTTCAAAAAGCACCAAAACATGAGTTTTGGACATATTGGAGTCGATTGGGTACGTTCCTTTCGAAAAATCTCCCCGGGACTCACGCTCGATCTTTTGACACTTAGTGCCAATATTGGCTCACGTGGATGCTATATATTCCGCCGAAACGAAATAGTTCAAGAAACACCAAAAGATGAGTTTTGGACATATTGGAGTGGATTGCGTGAGTTCGTTTCGAAAAATCTCCCCGTGACTCACGCTCGAACTTTTGACACTTAGTGCCGATATTGGCTTACGTGGATGCGATATTTTCCGCCGGAACGAAACAGTACAAAAAGCACCAAAACATGAGTTTTGGACATATTGGAGTCGATTCGGTGCGTTCGTTTCGAAAAATATCTCTGTGTCTCGCGTTGCGAACTTTCGACACTTAGTGCCGATATTGGATCAAGTGGATGCGATGTTTTCCAATGGAACGAAATAGTTCAAAAAGCATCAAAACTTGAGTTTTGGACATATTGGAGTGGATTGGGTGCGTTCGTTTTGAAAAATCTCTTCGTGCCTCGTGTAGCGAACTTTTGACACTTGGTGCCGATATTAATTAGCACACGTGGATGCAATGTTTTCCGCCAGAACGAAATTGTTCAAAAAGCACCAAAACATGCGTTTTGGACATATTGGAGTCGATTGGGTGCGTTCATTTCGAAAAATCTCTTCGTGACTCGCGCTGCGTACTTTGACACTTAGTGCCGACATTGGCTCACGTGGATGCGATATTTTCCGCCGGAACGAAAGAGTGCAAAAAGCACCAAAACATGAGTTTTGGACATATTGGAGTCGATACGGTGCGTTCGTTTCGAAAAATATCTCTGTGCCTCGCGCTGCGAACTTTTGACACGTAGTGCCGATATTGGATCACGTGGATGCGATGTTTTCCAATGGAACGAAATAGTTCATTTGGCACCAAAACATGAGTTTTGGACATATTGGAGTCGATTGGGTGCCTTCATTTCGAAAAATCTCTCCGTGTCTCGCGCAGGCAACTTTTGACACATAGTGCCGATATTGGCTCGCATGGATGCGATGTTTTCCACTGGAACGAAATTGTTCAAAAGCACCAAAACATGCGTTTTGGAAATATTGGAAGGATTGGGTGCGTTCGTTTCGAGAAATCTCTCCGTGACTCGCGTTGCAAAATTTTGACACTTAGTGCCGATATTGGCTCGCGTGGATGTGATGTTTTCCACCGGGACAAAATAGTTCAAAAGGCACCAAAACAAGAGTTTTGGACATATTGGACTGGATCGGGTGCGTTCGTTTTGAAAAATCTCTCCCTCGTGCCGTCTTGCGAACATTTGACACTTAGTGCCGATATCGTCTCATGTGGATGTGATGTTTTCCGCAGGAACAAAATAGTTCAAAAAGCACCAAAACAAGAGTTTTGGACAAATTGGACTAGATTGGGTGCGTTCGTTTCGAAAAATCTCTCCGTGTCTCGCGCAGCGAACTTTTGACACATAGTGCCGATACTGGCACAAGTGGATGCGATGTTTTCCTCCCGAACGAAATAGTTTAAAACCACCAAAACATGAGTTTTGGACATATTGCAGTGGATTGGGTGCGTTCGTTTGGAAAAATCTCTCAGTGACTCGCGCTGCGTACTTTTGACACTTAGTACCGACATTGGCTCACATAGTTGCGATGATTTCCACCGGAACAAAATATTTCAAAAAGCACCGAAACATGAGTTTTGGACATATTGGAGTGGATTGGGTGAGTTCGTTTCGAAATTTCTCCCCGCGACTCACGCTCGAACTTTTGACACATAGTGTTGATATTGGCACAAGTGGCAATGTTTTCCACCGGAACAAAATAGTTCAAGAAGCACCAAAACATGAGTTTTGGACATATTGGAGTCGATTGGGTGCGTTCGTTTCGAAAAATCTCTCCGTGCCTCGCACTATGAATATTTGACAATTAGTGCCAATATTAGCTCCCGTGGTTTGATATTGGCACAAGTGGCAATGTTTTCCACCGGAACAAAATAGTTCAAGAAGCACCAAAACATGAGTTTTGGACATATTGGAGTCGATTAGGTGCGTTCGTTTCGAAAAATCTCTCCGTGCCTCGCACTATGAATATTTGATAATTAGTGCCAATATTAGCTCCCGTGGATGCGTTGTTTTCCAACGGAACAAAATATTTCAAACGGCACCAAAACATGAGTTTTGGACATATTGGAGTGGATTGGGTGCGTTTGTTTCGAAAAATCTCTCAGTGACTCGCGCTGCGAACATTGGACAATTAGTGTCGATATTAGCTCACGTGGATGCGATGTTTTCCGCCGGAATGAAATAGTTCAAACAGCACCAAAACATGAGTTTTGGACATACTGCAATGGATTGGGTGCGTTAGTTTGGAAAAATCTCTCAGTGACTCGCGCTGCGAACTTTTGACACTTAGTGCCGGTATTGGCTCACGTGGATGCGATGTTTTCCGCCGGAATGAAATAGTTCAAACAGCACCAAACATGAGTTTTGGACATACTGTAGTGGATTTGGTGCGTTAGTTTGGAAAAATCTCTGAGTGACTCGCGCTGCGAACTTTTGACACGTAGTGCCGATATTGGCTCACGTGGATGTGATGCTTTTCGCCCGAACGAAATTGTTCAAAAAGCACCAAAACATGAGTTTTGGACATATTGGAGTGGATTGGGTGCGTTCGTTTCGAAAAATCTCTCAGTGACTCGTGCTGCGAACATTTGACACTTAGTGTCGATATTAGCTCATGTGGATGCGATGTTTTCCGCAGGAACGAAATAGTTGAAAAAGCACCAAAACATGAGTTTTGGACATATTGGAGTCGATTGGATGCGTTCATTTTGAAAAATCTCTCCGTGATTCGCGCTGCGAACTTTTGAATCTGATGTGAACCCGCTAGGGTTGGTGCCCGATCTTTCGATGAGAGGCGGGGGTAACTTGATTTGGGGAAGGGGATGACGTTGGCGGTCCGACTACAGCTCTCTCAAGTGCTGCGCCTTAGCAACCGGTACACCACCTCCAAGGATGCCGCACCTTGTGGAGCACGACACCACCACTAGGGCTCTCAATCCGCAAGCAAATCGAAGAAACTTGCAAGAACAAGATAACAGGTATTGAAATTACCAAATAGGAATGAGGGATTCGAATCCAAGATACAATATGTGGGGTTGAAGGCGGGAAGTAGGGCAGCTTATCCAAGATGCGCTATTCCCGAAGCAGCGACTAGCAACAATGGCTAGGAATGCAACTCAACAAAACCCAACCCTAGAGTGGCGGCTGCTGGGGTATTTGTGAGGTTGGAGACGACCAGGATGTCTCCCCCAAACCCTAGGACGCACCCCTAATGGGCCCAACTTGATACAAGGCCCATCAGCCCAAGTTCTGGTAACACAGTACCAGTCACGACCATTTTGACGATTCCCGTTGACTCAGGGCGAATTTGAAGGTGATTCCAAATCCATTTGAAAATAGACTTGATAGGCTTTCCAGGAAGTCCAAGATCACCCCAATCGGAGTCCGTATGAAGTCGCAGCACCCGTTAGAAGTTGGTGTTGTTCTGCTGCCCGAACACGGAGCTTGTGAATCCTTTCCCCTTTGGCTCCTGTTCTTCATTCCCGAGCAAAACAACAGTGCAAGTGTCTCCGTTGTCTAAACAAGATGGACAAGTGCTTAAGAAGGAGCTTATCTCGATGGTTAAGTTGTCGAGCACGAGCACGAGTAAGGGGACCAAGTGGAGGGGTGGACGTATCGGTGGCGGTGATGTCCTCATCATCCTCCCCTTCTTGCATTTGAGTCGTCCTCGACTCAAGCTCATCTTCTTCTCCCAAGTATGGTTTCAAATCTGCAATGTTAAATGTGGGGTTGACCCCAAAATCTGCAGGAAGATCAAGCTTATATGCATTTTCATTAACACGTTGCAGCACTTTAAAAGGGCCATCAGCTCTAGACATTAGTTTGGATTTTCTCGTTCAGGAAACCTTTCCTTCCTCAAATGTAACCAAACCAGATCACCCGGTTCAAAATGCATATGCTTCCTACCTTTATCACTAGCATACTTATACTTAGCATTCATGCGCTCTATGTTCTCTTTAGTTGTTTCATGCGCTTAAGCATCAATTCAGCACGTTGCTTAGCATCAAAGTTTAGTTTTTCAGAAGTTGGCAAGGGCATCAAATCAATAGGAGCTCGTGGTATGAAGCCATAGACAATCTCAAAAGGACACATTTTTGTAGTAGAATGCAGCGAACGATTATACGCAAATTCAATATGAGGCAAACATTCTTCCCACATTTTAATGTTCTTTTTTAGGACAGCCCTAAGCATGGTTGATAAAGTTCTATTTACAACCTCGGTTTGACCATCAGTTTGAGGGTGGCAAGTAGTGGAGAATAACAGCTTGGTTCCCAACTTAGCCCACAAGGTTCGCCAAAAATGACTAAGGAATTTTGCATCACGATCGAAACAATTGTATTTGGCACACCATGCAAACGAACAATCTCACGAAAGAATAAATCAGCAATGTTGGTAGCGTCATCGGTTTTGTGACACGGTATGAAATGTGCCATTTTAGAAAATCTATCTACCACCACAAACACGCTGTCCCTCCCCTTCTTGGTTCTAGGCAGTCCTAAAACAAAGTCCATAGAGATATCCTCCCAAGGTACACTAGGGACAGGTAGAGGCATGTACAAACCATGAGGGTTAAGACGTGACTTAGCTTTTTGGCATGTTGTGCAGCGGGCTATGAATCTCTCCACGTCTCTCCTCATCCCTGGGCCAAAAGAAATGAGCAGCAAGGATGTCCTCTGTTTTCTTCACACCAAAGTGTCCCATCAGCCCTCCTCCATGTGCTTCCCGCAACAATAACAAACGCACGGAGCTAGCTGGAATGCATAGCTTGTTAGCTCTAAACACAAACCCATCATTGAGGATGAATTTGTTCCAAGTCCTTCCTCCTTTACAATTCAGCAATACATCTTTGAAGTCAGCATCATGTGCATATTGTTCTTTTATTGTTTCCAAGCCAAAGATTTTGAAATCAAGCTGTGATGACATGGCATAACGTCTAGACAAAGCATCAGCAATCACATTTTCCTTTCCTTTTTTGTGTTTGTTGACATAAGGGAAGGTCTCAATGAATTCTACCCATTTAGCATGTCTACGATTCAGTTTGGCTTGGCTACGAATGTGTTTCAAAGATTCATGATCGAATGTATGACAAACTCCTTGGGCCACAAATAATGCTGCCATGTTTGTAGAGTTCGAACTAAAGCAAACAATTCCTTGTCATAAGTAGAATAGTTCAAACTAGGCCCACTCAATTTCTCACTGAAATATGCTACAGGTTTGCCATCTTGTAAAAGGACACCTCCCAAACCAATTCCACTAGCATCACATTCAAGCTCAAAGGTTTTATTGAAATCGGAAGCCGGAGCAAAGGTGCATGTGTTAACTTATCTTTAAGCATGTCGAAGGCGTCCCGATGTGCATCTGTCCATTTGAAGATCACTCCCTTCTTGGTAAGCTCATGCAGCGGGGCAGCAAGGGCGCTAAAGTCCTTCACGAAGCGACGATAGAAACCAGCAAGTCCCAGTAAAACTTCGCACTTGGGTCAGGTTGTAGGTACCGGCCAGCTATGTATCGCTTCAACCTTGGCTTGATCAACTTCAATTCCTGTGGTGTCACAACATAGCCAAGAAAAGACACCCGATCGTGCAAAATGTGCACTTCTCAAGGTTACCAAATAAACGTGCATCACGCAATGCATCAAAAACAGCACGCAAGTGTTCAAGATGTTCCTCATGTGATTTGCTATAAATCAGGATGTCATCAAAGTATACAACTACAAATCTGCCAATAAAAGCGCGCAGAACTTCATTCATCAATCTCATGAATGTGCTAGGTGCATTAGTGAGACCAAAAGGCATGACCAGCCACTCATACAACCCAAACTTTGTTTTAAAAGCAGTTTTCCATTCATCTCCCAATTTCATACGAATCTGGTGGTACCCACTACGTAAATCAACCTTAGAAAACACAACGGCACCACTCAACTCATCAAGCATATCATCTAGGCGTGGAATAGGATGACGGTAACGAATGGTGATATTATTGATAGCCCTACAATCCACACACATGCGCCATGTTCCATCTTTCTTTGGCACAAGTAATACCGAACAGCACAAGGACTAAGAGACTCACGCACATAACCTTTGTCGAGTAGCTCCTGCACTTGGCGTTGAATCTCCTTTGTCTCCTCGGATTGGTCCTGTATGGCGCACGGTTGGGCAATGAAGCTCCAGGAATGAGATCAATTTGATGCTCAATCCCTCGAATAGGTGGCAGTCCGGTGGAATCTCACTTGGAAACACATCAGAATACTCCTGCAAAAGGTTAGCAATGGCGGGAGGCAAAGTAGGCTGCAATTCATGGAGTGAAATCAATGCTTCTTCTGAGACCAAAGCATAAGCAAGGGAGGTAGAAGCAATCAGCTCATTTATTTCAGATTTTGTAGCAATCAAGCAAGCTCCCTTTAACTTAATTTTCTTCTTGTTATCATGAGCAGATTTGCTATTCTTGTGTTTATGCTTCTCAAGATCATTTACTACAATCTGATTTTCACTCTTAGCATGCTCCAATTTTTTCAATTTGTTAGCTCTAGCAAGTTCATCCTTTAAAATCATTTCAGGGGACATAGGATGTAACACAATCTTCTTCTCATGGTATGAAAAGGAGTACTGATTTGATTTACCATGATGCATGGAGTCTCTATCAAATTGCCATGGTCTACCTAGCAGGATACTACATGCTTGCATAGGCACAACATCACATTCAATAACATCTTTGTAGGATCCAATGGCAAAGTTGATTCTCACAAGTTTAGTTACCTTCGCCTTACCTTGTTGTTGAGCCACCGAATGTAGTATGGATGAGGATGTGGCTGTGTAGGGAGTGCCAATTTCTCCACCATCTCGCCCTAGCTAAGTTGTTGCAGCTCCCTCCATCAATGATCATGCGGCAAGATCTCTCTTTAACCACACACTTTGTTTGAAACAAGGTGTGCCGCTGATTTTGCTCCGCTTGTTCCATTTGTGCACTAAGCACACGCTGCACAACAAGGCTCTCATAGTGTGCTTTGCATCGTCCGCACCAATGTGCTCCTCCTCTTCTTCACCTACATGGTCAGCCGCAAGCAAAGCAAGTGTATCTTCATCAAAATCACTAGCAGAGGAGTACTCACCATCATCTCTAACAATCATCACGCGCTTGCTTGGACAATCACGCATCATATGTCCATAGCCCTTGCAGCGGTGGCACTGAATGTCTCTTGTTCTACCCGTGGAGGCAACAGATGAAGAGCTCTCTACGGGTTTTGGACGGTCTTTGCTGCTGAATTTGATGGAGCAGCACGGGACTTGTCACTTGGATGGAGGAGGTGTTGCCCTACTCAATGAAGAGGATGGTGCAGCAGCACGTGTGGCGAAGTAGAAGTTGTGCGTGGCTGCCACGAGCTAGTCTTTCCTGCAGAAATGTTAGTCTTGGTACGGCACGTCGTCCCCGCACTTCTCTTTCAGCTTTGCAAGCAAGGTGAAATAAACGGGTGACATTGTTATAATCCTTATAGGCAAGAATGTCCTGAATCTCCCTATTTAATCCACCCGAAATCTAGCCATAGCAGGTTCCTCATCCTCCTCTAGATTACAACGCAGCATGCCCATTTGCAATTCTGAAAGTACTCTTCTACACTTTTAGTTCCTTGTCTCAATTGCTGCAACCTATTCAACATGTCTCGGGCATAGTAAGAAGGAACAAATCTAGCCCGCATGACCCTTTTCAAAGCATCCCAAGTAGGTGGTATGTTATCGGATTTTTCTTGCAATGTTCAATCCACCAAACGAAGCAAAATCAGAAATTCACTAGTAGCAGCCCTAACACGAGTGTTTTCGGAAATTCATGACATGTAAATTTTTGATCAACAGCAATTTCCTAAGTAAGGTAAGCATCGGGTCATATTTGCCATCAAAGGGTGGTACCTTGAATTTAATCTTGTGGAAAGCTTCGTTGTTGTTGTTGTTATGGTGCACTTCACGGCGGCGGTGTCCTCCGCCCACACCACGACGGTGCTGTTCGGGCGTCGATGGCGTCTTTCTTCATCTTCGTGTCGCGGGGTAGTTGTTCTCATCCCCTTCATCTTCAAGATGGTGCTGATCATGGTGGTGATCCGGGTGACGTTGTGATTGCCTCGAGCCGCAAAGTCATCGAATCGCCTCAAGAGAGCAGCAAGGCTGGCGTCCACTCGTTGAATGGATGCCTCCAAGGTACCAAGCCGATTGTTGGTAGTAATCTGTGCATCCTCCAATTGCCCAAGCTTCTCATTTGTGGTCCGCAAATCTGCATCAAGGCCTTCAGTGTGCAGCCTCACTCGACGCAAGACATCATGAATAAGAGCACCGGTGCGGGGAGAATGTCGACGATCGTCTTCTTCCTCGGTTCCGCCATAGTAAGAAAGACAAGAGCAAACAAGCAAGTGAAAGGAAACAGGCCCTACACCTATTGGGTTTGTGTTCAAGTGGAGTCGCTCACTCTCAACCTATTAAGCAAGCTCTTACAAGTTCTTACCTTGCCAATCAGGATGTGAAGGCAACCAGCAAGGGAGGCACCTAGGAAGCAATGTATCGGTGCAGCAGCAATACAAGCACTTGGAGAAGCTGTAGTTGTGTGTGTGGAGCTGTAGTAAGGATGAAAAATTGCACAAGGAAAATACTAGCACCACATTAGTCTCAAGCAAGCTGAATAATTGTTCAAATGATGGTAAGTGCTGGTCCTAGGCTAAACCAAGCTAGAGACGCGAGCCTAGCCACAAATGACAGCACCTAATATGACCAATTGACACAAGCTATCAAGTACCTATGACACTGAACTGCTGCAAACAACACAACCTTTCTTGGTCTGAATTCAGCTCAATGTTGTTGTGGTTTCTTTTTCTTTTGGTGCGGCTTTTTCTTTCATTCTTTCTTTGCACCTTTCTGCCTTTTTCCTCTTTGTTTCTCCCCTTTCAGACTAGCAAATATGCAGAGGGAGGTCCTCAAAGCACACAAGACAACTAGTGCAGCGTTGGACAGCACAAGTAACAAATACAGCACTAAACTTGACGGGCGAGTTACAGCAGGAATGAGGCCGAATTAGAACTTGTGGCCAAAAGCAGTCTTGTAAAGCTACTCGTAGCCTTTCCAGCCTGTATCTAAACACCAAGATCCGAGCTCGTATGTGGAAGATATGTAACTCAAGAAACCAGATACAGATCTGATTCCGAATCAACTCGAACTCAACATTCAGATCTGAGTTCTAAACGCAACAGATTGGTAACTTGGTGCTAAGGGGTGACAAGAACTCGAAACTCTAGTGGATTAGACCAAAGGAACCAGCAACTTGACACAACCAAAGCAACCAAAAACTCAGCAAGCCCTAACCAAGTAGTACTAGCAAAGGCTCAAAGGGCTGAAACGAAATCTCTCACCGATAAACCTTGAGCTCGATACCAAATGATGTGAACCCGCTAGGGTTGGTGCCCGATCTTTCGATGAGAGGCAGGGGGTAACTCGATTTGGGGAAGGGGATGACGTTGGCGGTCCAACTACAGCTCTCTCAAGTGCTGCGCCTTAGCAACCGGTACACCACCTCCAAGGATGCCGCACCTTGTGGAGCACGACACCAGCCACTAGGGCTCTCAATCCTGCAAGCAAATCGAAGAAACTTGCAAGAACAAGATAACAGGTATTGAAATTACCAAATAGGAATGAGGGATTCGAATCCAAGATACAATATGTGGGGTTGAAGGCAGGAAGTAGGGCAGCTTATCCAAGCATGCGCTATTCCAGAAGAGCTAGCAACAATGGCTAGGAATGCAACTCAACAAAACCCAACCCTAGAGTGGCGGCTGCTGGGGTATTTGTGAGGTTGGAGACGACCAGGATGTCTCCCCCAAACCCTAGGACGCACCCCTAATGGGCCCAACTTGATACAAGGCCCATCAGCCCAAGTTCTGGTAACACAGTATCAGTCACGACCATTTTGACGATTCCCGTTGACTCAGGGCGAATTTGAAGGTGATTCCAAATCCATTTGAAAATAGACTTGATAGGCTTTCCAGGAAGTCCAAGATCACCCCAATCGGAGTCCGTATGAAGTCGCAGCACCCGTTAGAAGTTGGTGTTGTTCTGCTGCCCGAACCTGGAGCTTGTGAATCCTTTCCCCTTTGGCTCCTGTTCTTCATTCCCGAGCAAAACAACAGTGCAAGTGTCTCCGTTGTCTAAACAAGATGGACAAGTGCTTAAGAAGGAGCTTATCTGATGGTTAAGTTGTCGAGCACGAGCACGAGTAAGGGGACCAAGTGGAGGGGTGGACGTATTGGTGGCGGTGATGTCCTCATCAGAATCTTAGTGCCGACATTGGCTTAAATAGTTGCGATGATTTTCACCGAAACAAAATATTTCAAAAAGCACCAAAATATAAGTTTTGGACATATCGGACAAGATTGGGTGCGTTCGTTTCGAGAAATCTCTCCGTGACTCGCGTTGCAAAATTTTGACACTTAGTGCCGATATTGGCTCACGTGGATGCGTTGTTTTCCACCGGAACAAAATAGTTCAAAAGGCACCAAAACAAGAGTTTTGGACATATTGGACCGGATTGGGTGCGTTCGTTTTGAAAAATCTCTCCGTGTGTCGTGCTGCGAACATTTGACACTTAGTGCCGATATCGGCTCACGTGGATGTGATGCTTTCCACAGGAACGAAATAGTTCAAAAAAGCACCAAAACATGAGTTTTGGACATATTGGAGTGGGTTGGGTGCGTTCGTTTCGAAAAATCTCTCAGTGACTCGCGCTGCGAACATTTGACAATTAGTGCCGATATTAGCTCATGTGGATGCGTTGTTTTCCACCGGAACAAAATAGTTCAAACGGCTCCAAAACATGAGTTTTGGACATATTGGAGTGGATTAGGTGCGTTCGTTTCAAAAAATCTCTCCGTGCCTCGCGCAGCGAACTTTTGACACTTAGTGTCGATATTGGCTCATGTGGATGCGATGTTTTCCGTAGGAACGAAATAGTTCAAAAAGCACCAAAACATGAGTTTTGGACATATTGGAGTGGAATGGGTGAGTTCATTTCAAAATATCTCCCCGTGACTCACGGTCGAACTTTTGACAGTGCCAATATTGGTTCACGTGGATGCGATACTTTCCTCCGAAACGAAACAGTACAAAAAGCACCAAAACATGAGTTTTGGACATATTGGAGTCGATTGGGTGCATTCGTTTCGAAATATCTCTCCATGTCTCGCGCTGCGAACTTTTGACAAATAGTGTCGATATTGGCACAAGTGGATGCGATGTTTTCCACCGGAACAAAATAGTTCAAGAAGCACCAAAACCTGAGTTTTGGACATATTGGAGTCGATTCGGAGCGTTCGTTTCGAAAAATATCTCTGTGCATCGCGCATCGAACTTTTGACACTTAGTGCCGATATTGGATCAAGTGGATGCGATGTTTTCCAACGGAACGAAATAGTTCAAAAAGCACCAAAACTTGAGTTTTGGACAAATTAGAGTGGATTGGGTGCGTTCGTTTTGAAAAATCTCTTCGTGCCTCGCGTAGCGAACTTTTGACACTTAGTCCGATATTGTCACATGTGGATGCGATGTTTTCAGCAGGAATGAAATAGTTCAAAAAGCACCAAAACATGATTTTTGTACATATTGGAGTGGATTGTGTGCATTCGTTTCGAAAAATATCTCCATGACTCACGCTGCGAACTTTGACACTTAGTGCCGATATCGGCTCACGTGGATGTGATGCTTTCCACAGGAACGAAATAGTCCAGAAAAAACCAAAACATGAGTTTTGGACATATTGGAGTGCATTGGGTACGTTCGTTTCGAACAATCTCTCTGTGACTCGCGCTGCGATCTTTTCACACTTAGCGTTGATATTGGCTCACGTGGAAGCGATGTTTTCCACCGGAACGAAATAGTTCAAAACTACCAAAACATAAGTTTTGGACATATTGCAGTGGATTGGGTGCGTTCGTTTGGAAAAATCTCTCAGTGACTCGCGCTGCGAACTTTCGACACTTAGTGCCGATATTGGCTCACGTGGATGCGATGTTTTCCGCTGAAACGAAATAGTTCAAAAAGCGCCAAAACGGACATATTGGAGTGGATTGGGTGAGTTCGTTTTGAAAAATCTCCCCGCGACTCACGCTCGAACTTTTGACACATAGTGTCCATATTGGCACAAGTGGATGCGATGTTTGACACATAGTGTCCATATTGACACTTAGTGCCGATATTGTCCAGAAAACACCAAAACATGAGTTTTGGACATATTGGAGTGCATTGGGTGCGTTCGTTTCGAAGAATCTCTCTGTGACGATATTGGCTCACGTGGAAGCGATGGTTTCCTACGGAACGAAATAGTTCAACACAACCAAAACATGAGTTTTGGACATATGTCAGTGGATTGGGTGCGTTCGTTTGGAAAAATCTCTCAGTGACTCGCGCTGCGAACTTTTGACACTTAGTGCCAATATTGGCTCACGTGGATGCGATGTTTTCCGCCGGAACGAAATAGTTCAAAAAGCTCCAAAACATGAGTTTTGGACATATTGGAGTGGATTGGGTGAGTTCGTTTCGAAAAATCTCCCCGCGACTCACGCTCGAACTGTTGACACATAGTGTCGATATTGGCACAAGTGGATGCGATGTTTTCCACCGGAACAAAATAGTTCAAGAAGCACCAAAACTTGAGTTTTGGACATATTGGAGTCGATTGGGTGCGTTCGTTTCGAATAATCTCTCCGTGCCTCGCACAGCGAACTTTTGACACATAGTGCCGATATTGGCTCACGTGGATGTGATGTTTTCCGCCCGAACGAAATTGTTCAAAAAACACCAAAACATGAGTTTTGGAGATATTGGAATGGATTGGGTGCGTTTGTTTCGAAAAATCTCTCAGTGACCCGCGCTGCGAACATTTGACAATTAGTGCCGATATTAGCTCACGTGGATGCGTTGTTTTCCACCAGAACAAAATAGTTCAAACGGCACCAAAACATGAGTTTTGGACATATTGGACTCGATTGGGTGTGTTCGTTTTGAAAAATCTCACCGTGCCACACGCTACGAACTTTTGACACTTAGTGCCGATATTGGCTCACTTGGATGTGATGTTTTTCGCCCGAACAAAATTATTCAAAAAGCACCAAAACATGAGTTTTGGAGATTTTGGAGTGGATTGGGTGCGTTCGTTTCGAAAAATCTCTCAATGGATGTCGATATTAGCTCACGTGGATGCGTTGTTTTCCACCGGAACGAAATAGTTCAAACGGCACCAAAACATGAGTTTTGGACATATTGGAGTGGATTGGGTACATTCCTTTCAAAAAATCTCTCCGTGCCTCGTGCTGCGAACATTGGACAATTGGTGCCGATATTAGCTCACGTGGATGCGATGTTTTCCACCGGAACAAAATAGTTCAAGAAGCACCAAAACATGAGTTTTGGACATATTGGAGTCGATTGGGTGCGTTCGTTTCGAATAATCTCTCCGTGCCTCGCACAGCGAACTTTTGACACATAGTGCCGATATTGGCTCACTTGGATGTGATGTTTTTCGCCCGAACAAAATTATTCAAAAAGCACCAAAACATGAGTTTTGGAGATTTTGGAGTGGATTGGGTGCGTTCGTTTCGAAAAATCTCTCAGTGACTCACGCTGCGAACATTTGACAATTAATGCCGATATTAGCTCACGTGGATGCGTTGTTTTCCACCGGAACAAAATAGTTCAAACGACACCAAAACATGAGTTTTGGACATATTGGAGTGGATTGGGTGCGTTTGTTTCGAAAAATCTCTCAGTGACTCGCGCTGCGAACATTGGACAATTGGTGCCGATATTAGCTGATGCGATCCCGCTAGGATTTAGTCCCGATCTTTCGATGAGAGGTGGAGGATAACTCGATTGGGGAATAGAGGCGACGTTCACGGCCCGACTACAACCGTCCAAGGACGATGCGCCTTAGCAACCGATACACCGTCTCCGATGGTTGACGCGATCTTGCGGTGCGCGACAACCCGGCCACTAGGGCACTCGTCCTGCAAGCAATCGAAGAACAAGCAAGAACAAGTAAAACAAGCACTGAAATTGCTATATATTAAGATGAAAGATTCAATCTGAATACACGATATGGTGGAGTTCCGAAGACAAACAGACGGACGGTCTAGCCGACACGCGCGCGTGTGCAAGTAGCAAAAGGCTAACTCTAATCAACAAAACCCGCCCTTCTTGGTGACGGCTGAAGGATTAAGTAGAGGGGAGACGACCACAGGGGTGCCGGAGTCGTGCTAAACCCTAGGACGCGCCCTAATGGGCCCAACTTGATACACGGCCCATTGGGCCAAAAGAGGTGACGCAGCACCAAAGACAGAAAACACTCGGTAGAAAAAGAACAATTGCGGCCGCTCCAGGACAGATATTGACATGGGGCTGGATCCATTTGAAAGTAGACTTGATAACCTTTCCATCAAGTACTTGCACGCCCAAATCGGAGTTTGCATGAAGTCGTGGCGGCCGTTAGAACTTGACACTGTGCTGCAGTCCGAATCCACCCCACGCGAATCCTCTTCCCGTTGAATCCTCTCCATCGTTCCTGAGTAAAACAAAAGTGCACGCGCCTCCAGGGTATAAAGAAGAGGAACATAAACTTAAGAATGAACTCACCGATGGTTGAGTTGACGTGCACGAGCGGGTTATTGGTCCATGAAGTTGTACGTGTGGAGGCGTGGATGTATCGGTAGTATTGATGTCCTCATCATCCTCCCCTTCTTGCATTGGAGTCGTCCTCGACTCAAGCTCATCTTCGTCTCCCAAATATGGCTTTAAATCTGCAACGTTAAAAGTGGGACTAACCCCAAAATCTGGGAGATCAAGCTTGTATGCATTTTCATTAATTTTTTCAAGCACTTTAAAAGGTCCATCAGCTCTAGGCATCAACTTAGACTTTCGCAAATCAGAAACCGTTCCTTTCGCAAATGTAACCAAACCAAATCACCACGTTCAAAATTCAATTGACGTCTACCTTTGTCACCAGCAAGCTTATAGTTAGCATTCATGCGCTCTATGTTTTCTTTAGTTGTTTCATGGAGTTTTAACATCAACTCAGCACGTTGTTTAGCATCAAAATTCAGTTTTTCGAAGATGGCAAAGGCATTAAATCAATAGGAGCACGAGGCAAAAATCCATAAACAATCTCAAAAGGGCACATCTTTGTAGTGGAATGCAAGGAACGATTGTATGCAAATTCAATATGAGGCAAACATTCTTCCCACATCTTAATATTTGTCTTTAAAACAGCCCTTAACATAGTAGACAAAGTCCTATTCACAACTTCGTTTGCCCATCAGTTTGGGGATGACAAGTAGTAGAAAACAAAAGCTTAGTCCCCAATTTAGCCCACAAAGTTCTCCAAAAATGGTGAGAAATTTAGTGTCACGGCTCAAACAATGGTGTTTGGCACACCATGCAAGCGAACAACCTCCCGAAAGAACAAGTCACAATATGAGTAGCATCATCGGCTTTATGACATGGTATGAAATGTGCCATTTTAGAAAACCTATCCACAACCACAAAAATGCTATCTCGCCCCTCTTGGTCCTAGGTAAGCCCAACACAAAATCCATTGAAATATCTTCCCAAGGAACACTAGGAACAGGTAGAGGCATATATAAACCATGGGGGTTTAAGCGTGACTTAGCCTTTTGACATGTCGTGCAGCGAGCCACAAATCGCTCCACGTCTCTTCTCATCCTCGGCCAAAAGAAATGGCTAGCAAGGATGTCCTCCGTCTTCTTGGCACCAAAATGCCCCATCAACCCACCGCCATGCGCTTCCAGCAACAACAAACGAACAGAGCTAGCTGGAATGCATAGCTTGTTAGATCTAAAAATAAACCCATCATTGAAGACAAATCTGTTCCATGTCCTTCCATCCTTACAAGTGCAACAACACGTCTTTAAAATCATCATCATTCACATATTGGGCTTTGATTGTTTCGAGGCCAAAGATTTTGTAGTCAAGTTGTGTCAACAAAGTATATCTCCTAGACAAAGCATCGCAATGATATTCTCCTTTCCCTTCTTGTGTTTAATGACATAAGGAAAAGATTCAATAAATTCAACCCATTTAGCATGCCTACGATTCAGTTTGCCTTGACTACGAATATGTTTTAAAGATTCATGATCGAATGTATGACAAATTCCTTGGGCCATAAATAATGTTGCCATGTTTCCAGAGTTCTCACAAGAGCATACAATTCTTTATCATAAGTAGAATAATTCAGAACAGGCCCACTCAATTTTTCACTGAAATATGCAACGGGTTTTCCCTCTTGTAGCAAAACACCACCCAATCCAATCCCACTAGCATCACATTCAAGTTCAAAAGTCTTATTAAAATTTGGAAGTTGGAGGAGAGGTGCATGTGTCAACTTATCTTTTAACATGTTGAAGGCGTTCACTTGTGCGGTGCCCCACGTGAAAGGCGCTCCCTTCTTTGTAAGCTCATTCAGCGGTGCGGCAATGGTGCTGAAATCCCGCACGAAGCGCCGATAGAATCCCGCAAGTCCTAAAAGCTTCGAACCTGTGTGATCGTTTTAGGAGGCGGCCAACTCTGAATTGCCTCGACCTTGGCTTGATCAACCTCAATTCCCTGCGGAGTAACAACATAGCCAAGAAACGATACACGATCGGTGCAAAAACTGCACTTCGCAAGGTTACCAAACAAACGTGCATCGCGCAAAGCATTAAAAACAGCACGTAAATGATCAAGGTGTTCCTCTAAAGATTTGCTATAAATCAGAATATCATCAAAGTATACCACCACAAATTTGCCAATGAAAGCACGCAAAACCTCATTCATCAACCTCATGAAAGTGCTAGGTGCATTAGTTAAACCAAAAGGCATCACTAACCACTCATATAATCCAAACTTAGTTTTGAAAGCTGTTTTCCACTCATCTCCCAACTTCATACGAATCTGGTGGTATCCACTACGCAAATCAACTTTAGAGAAGACAGTAGAGCCACTCAATTCATCAAGCATATCGTCTAACCTAGGAATTGGATGACGATATCTAATGGTAATGTTATTAATAGCTCTACAATCAACACACATACGCCAAGATCCATCTTTCTTAGGCACCAAAATCACCGACAAAGACATGGACTAAGAGACTCTCGTACGTACCCTTTATCAAGCAACTCCCGAACTTGACGCTGAATTTCCTTGGTCTCGTCGTGGTTGGTTCGTATGGTGCGCGGTTGGGTAGTGAAGCCCGGAATCGATCGATTTGATGCTCAATTCCACGCACCGGTGGCAGCCCCGCGGTACATCCTGGGAAAAACATCCTCATACTCCTGCAAAAGATTAGTGACCGCAGTGGAAAAGAAACAGTATATCCTCAAAGGAAAACAAAGCATCCTTGCATACAAAAGCATAGCATACAGTCAGCTTGTATCCAAATTGGCAACATCAGATTTAACAAAGCAAGCATGCAAGAACCTTTCAATTGAATCACATTTTTATTGTCGATTTAGATTCTCTCTTGTTATGTTGCACATGTTCTTTGGCTACAATCTGATTTTCACTTATAGCATGGACCCGATTCTTCTCTTTCTTAGCTCTAGCAATATCATCCTCAAAAACAACTTGTGGGTCATGGGATGCAACACAATTTTCTTATCATGGTACATAAAAGAATATTGATTTGATCTACCATGATGCATAGAATCCATATCAAATTGCCACGGCCTACCTAATGAATATGACAAGCTTGCATAGGTACAACATCACACTCAACAACATCACGATATGCCCCAATTGCAAAATTAATACGCACCAGCTTGGTTACCTTTGCCTTACCACCGTTGTTTAGCCATTGAATGTGATATGGGTGGGGATGTGGTTTGGTGCCGAGTGCAAGCTTCTCCACCATTTCGCCGCTAGCCAAGTTGTTGCAGCTTCCTCCATCGATGATCAAGCGGCAAGAACGCTCTTTAATGACACACTTTGTTTGGAACAAGGTGTGCCGCTGATTTTGCTCGGCCTTCTCCATTTGTGTGCTGAGCACACGCCGCACAATGAGGTGTCATAGCGTGCCGCAAAGCATCGCACCAATATGTTCTTCTCGTTCCCTCATCTTTATCTCGCATGGTCAGCCACAAGCAAAGCAAGTGTATCTTCATCGAAATCACTAGCCGAGGAATACTCACCATCATCTTTTACTACCAAAACACGCTTGCTGGGGCATCACGCTGGACATGCCCATAGCCCTTGCAACGGTGACATTGGACATCTCTTGTTCTTCCAAAGTGGATGCAATGGAAGAAGCACTCGCGGGGCCGGGCTGTCTTAGTCGGTGCACTAACAGCGGGACACGTGGCTTGTCGCCTGGATGGAGAAGGTGCCGACCGCCGGGGTGTGGATGATGGTGAAGGAGTAGAAGGCGTGCGTGGCAGCCATGATGTCGATTTTCCCGCGAAACATTAGTCTTGGCACTAGCACGTCGTCCCCGCACTTCCCTTTCAGCTTTGCAAGCAAGATGAAACAATCGAGTCATATTAGTGTAATCTTTGTAGTCCACAATGTCATAGATCTCACGGTTTAGACCACCCAAAAATCTAGCCATAGCAGCATCCTCGACTCGCCTAAATTACAGCGAAGCATGCCCATTTGTAATTCCTGATAATATTCCTCTACACTTTTAGCACCTTGCCTCAATTGTTGCAATTTATTTAACAAATCACGTGCATAGTAAGAAGGAACAAATCTAGCCCGCATGACCCGTTTCAAAGCATCCCAAGTCTGTGGCATGTTGTTAGGATTTTTCTTGCCATGTTCTATCCACCACACAGAGGCGAAAGCTGATGAGGACATCACCACCTCGGATACAACCACATTGGGAGCTTTTGATTTAAAGGTGCACGAATTCTTTATCAAGATTGTATTTGATGCTTTTGATGAATTGATGCTGCACCATGATATGTGTTTATTTACATTTTCAGAAATACATACCTGGATCAAAAAGAGTGTTAAACACACATGGAAGACATGGAGGACAAAGGAAATTGATTGGGGTGCAAATCCAAGTACTTCTCACGTCACTTTTGGCCCAAGGAAAGAAAGAGATCTAATCCAACACGTTTTGGTGCTAAATTCGGACTGCAGGACAGAGCTGAATTCAAACGGCCGTCAAATATGCATACGTGCACCGATTTGGGTCCATAAGTACTTGATGGAAAGCTCTTGGAATCCTCTTTCCAACGGATCTGGCCTCATCTCAAAATTCGATCCCAATCAACCGCAATCACAGAAACAAGGTGTTGCATCACCTATAATGGGCCTATGGGCTTGTAACTTCATCGGGACCCTGGCCCAAGTGGGGCCCAAGTGGGGTGCGCCCCAACCAGGTGGAGCACGACCCTAGGGAACCCTAGGTCGTCCTCCCACCTATATATACCCCTAGCTGCCATAGAACAACTCGGGTTTTGTTTATGTAAGTTTAGCTATCGCTACTTCCGATAGACGCGTGTGTCGGCTAGACCATCCGTTCTATTTGATTCGGAACCCCATCTTATCATTTGTATTCAATTCCTATTTGCAATTCAGATTGCTTTTATCTTGTTCTTGCTTGTTTCTTCGATTTGCTTGCGGGAATAAGGTTGATCTCGCACCAGCAAGATCAACAACCCACGGAGAGGTGTATCGATCGCTAAGGCGCAACACAACGTCTCGTACGGTTGTAGTCGGATCGTCAACGTTTCTTCCAAATCGTAGTTATCATCAACTCACCGAAAGATCGGGACACCCTAGTTCACATCGGTTGGTATCGTAGCGCCAAGTTGATCGGTGAGTTTTATCCACCTATAACCGTAAAAGCCAAAAAAATTGCATCCATTACCTAGCCATATTTGTGCCATTGCATTGTTCTTTTTAGTTTTTGCTTTGTTGAGTTTTACGTTGCATCGTCACGTCGTGTTGCTGGTCTTAGTGTCTAGTTCGTTTAGAGTTTCGAGTTCTTGTCACGTCTAGTACCACACTCTTCGCCGCCACCATCGTGTTGCACGTGAGAAATAGCAGATTAGATGTTAGATTAGATTAGATTGGTTTTATTTTAGGAAAGAAATAGTAGATTAGATTGGTTAAAAATTAGGTTTTGTTTTTATCTCCCGCTCCAACCGAACTCCTAGGTGTCCACCCCCACAAGTCCGACTCCCACTACCCCCCTAATCACGTACATCTAATTTTTGAGTCGTGTCAAACACCTTGGTAAAAATTTGTTTTGTGTCGGATTCGAGATCTGTTTGGAAAACGGAACCGGCATAACGTCGCATTCCATTTTTATATAGTTCTAATTTTAGGGTTTGGACTTTTACATTTGAGTCCCTGTAATTTTTATTTATGTTTAAGTCCTTGTAATTTTACATCGAGGTCCATAAGTTGGTTTTTGCTAGAAAAAAATCAAAAAAGGCAGAAAGGTGCTTTAAAAAGAGAGGAAAAAAAGCCGCACCAAAAAAAAAAGAAGAAAAAAAAAGCGAAAAGAAAAAAAAAAAGAAAAAAAAAAAGAGAAAAAAATTCATTTGTTGTTTCATTTATCAAAGCTATGCATAGTTGTTTCTAGTGCTATCTTGTAGTACCGTTTGTGCCTAGGCTCGCGTCTCTAGTACGTTCGTCCTAGGACCAGCACGGTACTTGACTTTGAACGGTTATTCAACTTTGCATTTTCCGATTTGAGCATTTGGTATTCCTTTGCTACATATTTAAGCCTACCCGAGCTCCACAGATTTGATTGCAGCCGTACACAGGTGTTCGTCGAGGCATCGATATATCCAACCTCCATTGGGGTGTTTGGTTAAGTCGGTGTATGTCACCATTCCGCTTGCTATGGTAAGAACTTGTAAGAGCTTGGCTAAAAGCTTGAGAGTGTGTGATATTTGAGCCTCCACTACCTAGTAGTTGATAGGAGCGTACATATATTTCGTGTATGTTTCTTGTTTTCTACTAACAATGATAGGAACACGCAAAAGAAATGGGAATAACTATGCTCAACATCGACATCTTTGTCGAGACATGAGGAGTGATCAACATGATGCATATGAGGCAAGTGACATTATTATTGCTAAGATCAAATCTGCACTACCTTATTTTGAAGGAAATTATGATCCTCATGCTTATATTAAGTGGGAGCTAGCGGTTGATAAAGAATTTAAAAAGCATGATTTGTCCGAAAAACAAAAGGTTATGTGTGCCTCTAATGTATTAATTAAACATGCTTCTAATGAATGGAAACATCTTTGTAGGCATAACAAAATACCTCAATCTTGGAAAGACCTAAAACGATATTTGAGAGATGCTTATGTTCCCATGTATTATGCGATATTCTATTCAACAAACCGCAATGTCTAAAACAAGATACGAGAACAGTTACTTCGTACTATCATGATATGCATGATTGTTTATTACGTTGTGGTTTAGATGAATGTGAAGAAGCTACGAGTTGAGATTTTTATGTGGGCTTAACAAAGAAATTCAGGATATGCTTGCTTACCAAAATTATAGATCTCTCTCTCATTTGTTAGAACTTGCTTGTAATGCTGAATGTAAAATAGAGGACATGAAAAAGCAACAAGTTGTGCTTGTACCTCCTATTTTTCCATGTAATGATGACGTACAAACTTGGAAGGAGAAATCTTTTGTGTCTCCTATTACTAACGCTTTGCGGGAAGTTCAACATATTCACCAAGAGGAGGAGGACAATGTTCTTGAGAAGAAAGGTGAGAAGCATGAAGCACCTAAAATATTGTAGAAAGTTTACAAGGTAAAAAAAATGGTGCTGAGGTAAATGAAGGTGAGTATTCTCAAGCGAGCTATACATGTCCACTTTACATGCTATAGTAGAGCAACCATTAGTGGAACCAACTCTGAGATTCCTTTGTCACAAGTTGATTTAGTTGATGTTCTTTATGATAAAGAAGAGTTGTGTGATAATGTTTCACTTATATCAATGCCACAACTAGTTAATTTAGTTGATGTTCCTTGTGATAAAGAAGAGTTGTGTGATAATGCTTCACTTACATCAATGCCACAACTAGTGAATGAACATGCTATTTCTAGTGTTAGTTTTTTAGACATTGATTTTAAACATGTTGTTCACGTTTGTAATGAAGTTGAGGATCGTGAATTGTTATTTTCTTTAAATACTTTGGGTTATGTTCTGTTTGATGACCGTTGTGAGCTCAATATTTTGAAGGAAAAATTATTTGCTAAGCCTGATTTACTATGTCCAGCTAATGTTATTTTTCATATCTTTGGCGAATATAATGACAGAGAAACATATTTGGTGCATAAAGCTTATATTTGTTCTAATCTAAAATATTCTTTCGCGCAACAATACTATGATCAAACAGGGGCAATATTAACACTAACAATGTCATGCAAAGCTTTCCTAGTTTTTCCCCTATGCAACAAGCATAAGCCCAAAGAAGGGGAGCATTCTTGGTCTTGGCCGTGCAAGCATAGCCATCGCTCCATGTTGCAATGTCAAACCAACCACCTCTCGAATGCCATTGGAGCAAGTCGGGACGACTTGCAACCAAGAAGGGGAGAATGATGAGGACATCACCACCTCGGATACAACCACATTGGGAGCTTTTGATTTAAAGGTGCACGAATTCTTTATCAAGATTGTATTTGATGCTTTTGATGAATTGATGCTGCACCATGATATGTGTTTATTTACATTTTCAGAAATACATACCTGGATCAAAAAGAGTGTTAAACACACATGGAAGACATGGAGGACAAAGGAAATTGATTGGGGTGCAAATCCAAGTACTTCTCACGTCACTTTTGGCCCAAGGAAAGAAAGAGATCTAATCCAACACGTTTTGGTGCTAAATTCGGACTGAGGACAGAGCTGAATTCAAACGGCTGTCAAATATGCATACGCTGCACCGATTTGGGTCCATAAGTACTTGATGGAAAGCTCTTGGAATCCTCTTTCCAACGGATCTGGCCTCATCTCAAAATTCGATCCCAATCAACCGCAATCACAGAAACAAGTTGTTGCATCACCTATAATGGGCCTATGGGCTTGTAACTTCATCTGGAACCCTGGCCCAAGTGGGGCCCAAGTGGGGTGCGCCCCAACCAGGTGGAGCACGACCCTAGGGAACCCTAGGTCGTCCTCCCACCTATATATACCCCCTAGCTGCCATAGAACAACTCGGGTTTTGTTTATGTAAGTTTAGCTATCGCTACTTCCTGATAGACGCGTGTGTCGGCTAGACCATCCGTTCTATTTGATTCGGAACCCCATCTTATCATTTGTATTCAATTCCTATTTGCAATTCAGATTGCTTTTATCTTGTTCTTGCTTGTTTCTTCGATTTGCTTGCAGGAATAAGGTTGATCTGCACCGGCAAGATCAACAACCCACGGAGAGGTGTATCGATCGCTAAGGCGCAACACAACGTCTCGTACGGTTGTAGTCGGATCGTCAACGTTTCTTCCAAATCGTAGTTATCATCAACTCACCGAAAGATCGGGACACCCTAGTTCACATCAAAAGCAGTGAACTCACTAGTAGCAGCTCTAACTCTAGAGTTCTCAGGGAATTCATGGCATGCAAATTTTTGATCAACAGCAATCTCCCATGTAATGTATGCATCGGGATCATATTTTCCATCAAAAGGAGGTATCTTAAATTTGACTTTAGAAAAAGCATCTTCATTGCGTACCTCTCGTCGGCGGTGTTCTCCCATGCCTCTACGGTTGTTACGTAGCCGACGGCGATCACGAGCGTTGCGGTCATCATGTTCGTGTCGGCGGTATAGTCACCATCGAAGTTGTCCTCACCGTACTCACCATCAACGTCGTCTTCATCACGCCGATCATGGCCCCGAGCATTGAGGTTATCAAAATGCCTCACAAGTGTAGCAAGGCTGGTGTCAATACGCGCGACCGATGCCTCCAACCCGGCGAGCCTGGTTGTGGCATCGATTTGTGTGGCCTCCAATTGCCCGATCTTGTCATTCGTCACCCGCAGATCGCATCAAGTCCTTACGTGTGCCGCTTCACTTCCCTTGCAAAATGTTGTATGATGCGTCAGTGCGTGGAGAATGGGATGCACCTTCTTCTTCCTCCAAGCCTGCCATGGTTAATATAACAAAACAAAACGAAAACAGTTGACAAGAATTAATCCCTACAACTATTGGGGTGTGGCTACAAGGCGCTCGCTCTCGGCTTATCTCACAAGTTCTTACCAGTTCTTACCATGCTCACGGGAGGGGTGACGACAACCTACAAGTCTCGCAACCGTGGAACGAGGTGTATCGGCACCGTAGCAACAAGGCTGTTGTCAAGTGTAGTCGTATGTGTGGAGCTATAGGAGGGCTGAAAGTAATGCACAAGGAAGTACTAGCAACCACGTTAGTCAAAGCAAATTGAGTAAACGCTCAAGGTCGGTGCCGTCTTGGTCCTAGGCTAGACGAAAAGAGACGCGAGCCTAACCACAAAGGACGCCACAAAGATACAAACCCAAACGAGACACGATCACGGGAAGGTGGAGACAAAGGGGACTAAGGGGAAGGAGACAAAGGAGACAAAGGAAAGGTTCTCACGAGTCGGCCCCTTTCTTTCTTTTTTTTTTGCTCGCTTTTTTTTTTTCTTTTTTTCTCTTTTTTTTTTTTGTTCTCTCTCTAGTGCCGAGGAGAGAGATGCGACTTTTTTTTTTATTTTATTTTTTTTCACAACCAGGGGCACACTAGAACCAACCACAAAAATTCTTAGCTTAAACGGACAAAAAATGAGGCACGTGGAATTTTTCAAAGTTTTACCGAAAGGGGTTAGAAGCTTCTCGCCACGAAAACAGAATTTTGCAAGCGGAATTTGGCGATTTTAAGATTGCCGAACCCGGCGAAGCGGGAACAGACGGATGTAACTTTTTCTCGTAGATGTTCGTAGATATCTTATTTGCCTAATTTCGAGCCCGTATGAGAAAGATATCACTGTTTTAAGGCGGCAACTCGAATCGGGTTCTATTTCCTTTCTTGCGATGGCTGGATCAAAGGCAAGACAAAGTTACATGACGGAAACAGATCAAACTATGGAAGGAAAGTAATTGGTGGGTGACAGCGATGGTGGTGATGACGGCTAACACAAAGGTAATGGCGGCGATGGTGAAGGTGGCGGTATGTGGTGGCAAGAACTCGAAACTCTAATCGCCTAAACACTAAGACCAGCACATTGACACAACCATGCAATCGAAGACTCAACAAGCCCTAACTAAGCAGTCCTAGTAAAAAAAGCTCAAAGGGTTTTTAGGATTGATCTAATCTACTATTTTTTTTGGCTTTTTCGGACTATAGGAAACAAAATTAAACAACGAAGGGCAAAAAAGTCTCTCACCGATCAACCGCGCTCGATACCAACCGATGCGATCCCGCTAGGATTTAGTCCCGATCTTTCGATGAGAGGTGGAGGATAACTCGATTGGGGAATAGAGGCGACGTTCACGGCCCGACTACAACCGTCCAAGGACGATGCGCCTTAGCAACCGATACACCGTCTCCGATGGTTGACGCGATCTTGCGGTGCGCGACAACCCGGCCACTAGGGCACTCGTCCGCAAGCAATCGAAGAACAAGCAAGAACAAGTAAAACAAGCACTGAAATTGCTATATATTAAGATGAAAGATTCAATCTGAATACACGATATGGTGGAGTTCGAAGACAAACAGACGGACGGTCTAGCCGACACGCGCGTGTGTGCAAGTAGCAAAAGGCTAACTCTAATCAACAAAACCCGCCCTTCTTGGTGACGGCTGAAGGATTAAGTAGAGGGGAGAGACGACCACAGGGGTGCCGGAGTCGTGCTAAACCCTAGGACGCGCCCCTAATGGGCCCAACTTGATACACGGCCCATTGGGCCAAAAGAGGTGACGCAGCACCAAAGACAGAAAACACTCGGTAGAAAAAGAACAATTGCGGCCGCTCCAGGACAGATATTGACATGGGGCTGGATCCATTTGAAAGTAGACTTGATAACCTTTCCATCAAGTACTTGCACGCCCAAATCGGAGTTTGCATGAAGTCGTGGCGGCCGTTAGAACTTGACACTGTGCTGCAGTCCGAATCCACCCCACGCGAATCCTCTTCCCGTTGAATCCTCTCCATCGTTCTGAGTAAAACAAAAGTGCACGCGCCTCCAGGGTATAAAGAAGAGGAACATAAACTTAAGAATGAACTCACCGATGGTTGAGTTGACGTGCACGCGCGGGTTATTGGTCCATGAAGTTGTACGTGTGGAGGCGTGGATGTATCGGTAGTATTGATGTCCTCATCATTAGCTCACGTGGATGCGATGTTTTCCGCCGGAATGAAATAGTTCAAACGGCACCAAAACATGAGTTTTGGACATATTGCAGTGGATTGGGTGAGTTTGTATGGAAATATCTCTCAGTGCTTCGCGCTGCGAACTTTTGACACATAGTGCCGATATTGGCTCACGTGGATGCGATGTTTTCCGCTGGAATGAAATAGTTCAAAAAGCACCAAAACATGAGTTTTGGACGTATTGGAGTAGATTGGGTGAGTTCATTTCGAAAAATCTCCCCGCGACTCACGCTCGAACTTTTGACACTTAGTGCCAATATTGGCTCACGTGGATGCGATATTTTCCGTCGGAACGAAACAGAGCAAAAGCACCAAAACATGAGTTTTGGACATATTGGAGTCGATTGTGTGCATTCGTTTCGATAAATCTCTCCCTCGTCGCGCTGCGAACTTTTGACACATAGTGCCGATATTGGCACAAGTGGATGCGATGTTTTCCACCGGAACAAAATAGTTCAAGAAGCACCAAAACATGAGTTTTGGACATATTGGACTCAATTGGGTGTGTTCGTTTTGAAAAATGTCACCGTGCCACACGCTACGAACTTTTGAAACTTTGTGCCGATATTGGCTCACTTGGATGCGATGTTTTTCGCCCGAACGAAATTATTCAAAAGCACCAAAACATGAGTTTTGGAGATTTTGGAGTGGATTGGGTGCGTTCGTTTCGAAAAATCTCTCAATGGATGTCGATACTAGCTCACGTGGATGTGTTGTTTTCCACCGGAACGAAATAGTTCAAACGGCACCAAAACATGAGTTTTGGACATATTGGAGTGGATTGGGTGCATTCGTTTCAAAAAATCTCTCCGTGCCTCGTGCAGCGAACTTTTGACACTTAGTGCCGATATTGGCTCATGTCGATGCAATGTTTTCCGCCGGAACGAAATAGTTCAAAAAAACCAAAACATGAGTTTTGGACATATTGGAGCGGAATGGGTGAGTTTGTTTCGAAAAATCTCTCCGTGACTCACACTCGATCTTTTGACACTTAGTGTCAACATTGGCTCACGTGGATGCGATATATTCCGCCGAAATGAAACAGTGCAAAAAGCACCAAAGCATGAATTTTGGACATATTGGAGTCGATTGGGTGCGTTTGTTTCGAAAAATCTCTCCGTGTCTCGCGCTCGAACTTTTGACATTTAGTGCCAATATTGGCTCACGTGGATGCGATATTTTCCGCCAGAACGAAATAGTTCAAAAAGCAACAAAACATGAGTTTTGGACATATTGGAGTGCATTGGGTGCGTTCATTTCGAAGAATCTCTCCGTGACTCGCGCCGCGATCTTTTCGCACTTAGTGTCAATATTGGCTCACGTGGATGCTATGTTTTCCACTGGAACGAAATAGTTCAAAAGCACCAAAACATGAGTTTTGGACATATTGCTGTGGATTGGGTGCGTTCGTTTGGAAAAATCTCTTAGTGACTCGCGCTGCGAACTTTTGACACTTAGTGCCGATATTGGCTCACGTGGATGCGATGTTTGCCGCCGGAACGAAATAGTTCAAAAAGCGCCAAAACATGTGTTTTGGACATATTTGAGTGGATTTGGTGAGTTCATTTCAAAAAATCTCCCCGCGACTCACGCTCGAACTTTTGACACATAGTGTCGATATTGGCACAAGTGGATGCGATGTTTTCCACCGGAACAAAATAGTTCAAGAAGCACCAAAACATGAGTTTTGGACATATCGGAGTCGATTGGGTGCGTTCGTTTCGAAAAATATCTCCGTGCCTCGCACTGTGAACTTTGACACATAGTGCCCATATTGGCTCACGTGGATGCGATGTTTTCCGCTGGAACGAAATAGTTCAAAAGCGCCAAAACATGAGTTTTGGACATATTTGAGTGGATTTGGTGAGTTCATTTCAAAAATCTCCCCGCGACTCACGCTCGAACTTTTGACACATAGTGTCGATATTGGCACAAGTGGATGCGATGTTTTCCACCGGAACAAAATAGTTCAAGAAGCACCAAAACATGAGTTTTGGACATATCGGAGTCGATTGGGTGCGTTCGTTTCGAAAAATATCTCCGTGCCTCGCACTGTGAACTTTTGACACATAGTGCCCATATTGGCTCACGTGGATGCGATGTTTTCCGCCGGAACGAAATAGTTCAAAAAGCGCCAAAACATGAGTTTTGGACATATTTGAGTGGATTTGGTGAGTTCATTTCAAAAAATCTCCCCGCGACTCACGCTCGAACTTTTGACACATAGTGTCGATATTGGCACAAGTGGATGCGATGTTTTCCACCGGAACAAAATAGTTCAAGAAGCACCAAAACATGAGTTTTGTACATATCGAGTCGATTGGGTGCGTTCGTTTGAAAAAATCTCTCCGTGCCTCGCCTGCGAACTTTGACACGGTGCGATACCGGCTCACGTGGATGCGATGTTTTCCGCCCGAACGAAATTGTTTAAAAAGCACCAAAACATGAGTTTTGGAGATATTGGAGTGGATTGGGTGCGTTCGTTTTGAAAAATCTCTCACTGACTCGCGTTGCGAACATTTGACAATTAGTGTCGATATTAGCTCACGTGGATGCGTTATTCTCCACCGGAACAAAATAGTTCAAACGGCACCAAAACAGGAGTTTTGGACATATTGGAGTGGATTGGGTATGTTCGTTTCAAAATCCTCCGTGCCGCACGCAAGGAACTTTTGACACTTACCGCCGATATTGGCTCATGTGGATGCGATGTTTTCCCGGAACGGAATAGTTCAAAAGGAACCAAAACATGAGTTTTGGACATATTGGAGTGGATTGGGTGAGTTCATTTCGAAAAATCTCCCCGTGACTCACGCTCCATCTTTTGACACTTAGTGCCAATATTGGCTCACGTGGATCCGAAATATTCCGCCAAAACGAAACAGTGCAAAAAGCACCAAAACATGAGTTTTGGACATATTGGAGTCGATTGGCTGCGTTCGTTTCGAACAATCTCTCCGTGCCTCGCACTGCGAACTTTTGACACATAGTGCCGATATTGGCTCACGTGGATGCGATGTTTTCTGCCCGAACGAAATTGTTTAAAAAGCACCAAAACATGAGTTTTGGACATATTGGAGTCGATTGGGTGCGTTCGTTTCGAAAAATCTCTCCGTGCCTCACGCTGCGAACTTTTGACACTTAGTGCCGATTTTGGCTCACGTGGATGTGATGTTTTTCGCCCGAACGAAATTGTTCAAAAAGCACCAAAACATGAGTTTTGGAGATATTGGAGTAGATTGGGTGCGTTCGTTTTGAAAAATCTCTCACTGACTCGCGCTGCGAACATTTGACAATTAGTGCCGATATTAGCTCACGTGGATGCGTTGTTTTCCACCAGAACAAAATAGTTCATAAGGCATCAAAACATGAGTTTTGGACATATTGGAGTGGATTGGGTGCGTTTGTTTCGAAAAATCTCTTAGAGACTCGCGCTGCGAACATTGGACAATTAGTGTCGATATTAGCTCACGTGGATGTGATGTTTTCCGCCGGAATGAAATAGTTCAAATAGCACCAAAACATGAATTTTGGACATACTGCAGTGGATTGGGTGCGTTAGTTTGGAAAAATCTCTCAGTGACTCGCGCTGCGAACTTTTGACACTTAGTGCCGATATTGGCTCACGTCGATGCGATGTTTTCCGCCAAAGCGCCAAAACATGAGTTTTGGACATATTGGAGTGGATTGGGTGAGTTCGTTTCGAAAAATCTCCCCGCGACTCACGCTCGAACTTTTGACACATAGTGTCGATATTGGCACAAGTGGATGCGATGTTTTCCACCGGAACAAAATAGTTCAAGAAGCACCAAAACATGAGTTTTGGACATATTGGAGTCGATTCGGAGCGTTCGTTTCGAAAAATATCTCTGTGCATCGCGCATCGAACTTTTGACACTTAGTGCCGATATTGGATCAAGTGGATCCGATGTTTTCCAACGGAACGAAATAGTTCAAATAGCACCAAAACTTGAGTTTTGGACATATTGGAGTGGATTGGGTGCGTTCGTTTTGAAAAATCTCTTCGTGCCTCGCGTAGCGAACTTTTGACACTTAGTGCCGATATTGGCACACGTGGATGCGATGTTTTCCGCTGGAATGAAATAGTTCAAAAAGCACCAAAACATGAGTTTTTGACATATTGGAGTGGATTGGGTGAGTTCGTTTCGAAAAATCTCCCCGCGACTCACGCTCGAACTTTTGACACTTAGTGCCAATATTGGCTCACGTGGATGCGATATTTTTCGCTGGAACGAAAAAGTTCAAAAAGCACCAAAACATGAGTTTTGGACACATTGGAGTCGATTGGGTGCGTTCGTTTCGAAAAATCTCTCCGTGTCTCGCGCTACAAACTTTTGACACATAGTGCCGATATTGGCACAAGTGGATGCGATGTTTTCCATGGGAACAAAATAGTTCAAGAAGCACCAAAACATGAGTTTTGGACATATTGAGTCGATTGGGTGCGTTCGTTTCGAAAAATCTCTCTCGTGCCTCACGCTGCGAACTTTTGACACTTAGTGCCGATATTGGCTCACGTGGATGTGATGTTTTTCGCCCGAACGAAATTGTTCAAAAAGCACCAAAACATGAGTTTTGGAGATATTGGAGTGGATTGGGTGCGTTCGTTTCGAAAAATCCCTCAGTGACTCGCGTTGTGAACATTTGACAATTAATGCCGATATTAGCTCATGTTGATGCGTTGTTTTCCACCGGAACAAAATAGTTCAAACGGCACCAAAACATGAGTTTTGGACATATTGGAGTGGATTTGGTGCGTTCGTTTCAAAAAATCTCTCTGTGCCTCGCGCAGCGAACTTTTGACACTTAGTGTCGATATTGGCTCATGTGGATGCGATGTTTTCCGCAGGAACGAAATAGTTCAAAAAGCACCAAAACATGAGTTTTTGGACATATTGGAGTGGAATTGGTGAGTTCATTTCAAAAAATCTCCCCGTGACTCACGGTCGAACTTTTGACACTTAGTGCCAAAAGTTTGGGTGCGTTCGTTTCGAAATATCTCTCCGTGTCTCGCGCGAGCACACGCCGCACAATGAGGCTGTCATAGCGCTCCGCAAAGATCAGCACCAATATGTTCTTCTCGTTCCCTCATCTTTATCCGCATGGTCAGCCACAAGCAAAGCAAGTGTATCTTCATCGAAATCACTAGCCGAGGAATACTCACCATCATCTTTTACTACCAAAACACGCTTGCTTGGGGCAATCACGCCTGGACATGCCCATAGCCCTTGCAACGGTGACATTGGACATCTCTTGTTCTTCCAAGTGGATGCAAGAAGAAGCACTCGCGGCGGCTGCCTGGGCTGTCTTAGTCGGTGCACTAACAGCGGGACACGTGGCTTGTCGCTGGATGGAGAAGGTGCCGACCGCCGGGTGTGGAAGATGGTGAAGGAGTAGAAGGCGTGCGTGGCAGCCATGATGTCGATTTTCTGCGTAAACATTAGTCTTGGCACTAGCACGTCGTCCCCGCACTTCCCTTTCAGCTTTGCAAGCAAGATGAAACAATCGAGTCATATTAGTGTAATCTTTGTAGTCCACAATGTCATAGATCTCACGGTTTAGACCACCCAAAAATCTAGCCATAGCAGCATCCTCGGACTGTCTAAATTACGCAAGCATGCCCATTTGTAATTCCCGATAATATTCCTCTACACTTTTAGCACCTTGCCTCAATTGTTGCAATTTATTTAACAAATCACGTGCATAGTAAGAAGGAACAAATCTAGCCCGCATGACCCGTTTCAAAGCATCCCAAGTCTGTGGCATGTTGTTAGGATTTTTCTTGCCATGTTCTATCCACCACACAGAGGCGAAAGCAAAGAACTCACTAGTAGCAGCTCTAACTCTAGAGTTCTCGGGGAATTCATGGCATGCAAATTTTTGATCAACAAGAATCTCCCATGTAATGTATGCATCGGGATCATATTTTCCATCAAAAGGAGGTATCTTAAATTTGACTTTAGAAAAAGCATCTTCATTGCGTACCTCTCGTCGGCGGTGTTCTCCCATGCCTCTACGGTTGTTACGTAGCCGACGGCGATCACGAGCGTTGCGGTCATCATGTTCAGTGTCGCCGGTATAGTCACCATCGAAGTTGTCCTCACCGTACTCACCATCAACGTCGTCTTCATCACGCCGATCATGGCCCCGAGCATTGAGGTTATCAAAATGCCTCACAAGTGTAGCAAGGCTGGTGTCAATACGCGCGACCGATGCCTCCAACCCGGCGAGCCCGGTTGTGGCATCGATTTGTGTGGCCTCCAATTGCCCGATCTTGTCATTCGTCACCCTGCAGATCCGCATCAAGTCCTTTCGTGTGCCGCTTCACTTCCCTTGCAAAATGTTGTATGATGCGTCGGTGCGTGGAGAATGGGATGCACCTTCTTCTTCCTCCAAGCCTGCCATGGTTAATATAACAAAACAAAAACGAAAACAGCTTGACAAGAATTAATCCCTACAACTATTGGGGTGTGGCTACCGAAAGGCGCTCGCTCTCGGCTTATCTCACAAGTTCTTACCAGTTCTTACCATGCTCACGGGAGGGGTGACGACAACCTACAAGTCTCGCAACCGTGGAACGAGGTGTATCGGCACCGTAGCAACAAGGCTGTTGTCAAGCCGTAGTCGTATGTGTGGAGCTATAGGAGGGCTGAAAGTAATGCACAAGGAAGTACTAGCAACCACGTTAGTCAAAGCAAATTGAGTAAACGCTCAAGGTCGGTACCGTGCTGGTCCTAGGCTAGACGAAAAGAGACGCGAGCCTAACCACAAAGGACGCCACAAAGATACAAACCCAAACAGACACGATCACGGGAAGGTGGAGACAAGGGGACTAAGGGGAAGGAGACAAAGGAGACAAAGGAAAGGTTCTCACGAGTCGGCCCCTTTCTTTCTTTTTTTTGCTCGCTTTTTTTTTTTCTTTTTTTCTCTTTTTTTTTCTGTTCTCTCTCTAGTGCCGAGGAGAGAGATGCGATTTTTTTATTTTATTTTATTTTTTTCACAACCAGGGGCACACTAGAACCAACCACAAAAATTCTTAGCTTAAACGGACAAAAATGAGGCACGTGGAATTTTTCAAAGTTTTACCGAAAGGGGTTCGAAGCTTCTCGCCACGAAAACAGAATTTTGCAAGCGGAATTTGGCGATTTTAAGATTGCCGAACCCGGCGAAGCGGGAACTGACGGATGTAACTTTTTCGTAGATGTTCGTAGATATCTTATTTGCCTAATTTCGAGCCCGTATGAGAAAGATATCACCGTTTTAAGGCAACAACTCGAATCGGGGTTCTATTTCCTTTCTTGCGATGGTGGATCAAAGGCAAGACAAAGTTACGACGGAAACAGATCAAACTATGGAAGGAAAGTAATTGGTGGGTGACAAGCGATGGTGGTGATGACGGCTAACACAAAGGTAATGGCGGCGATGGTGAAGGTGGCGGTATGTGGTGGCAAGAACTCGAAACTCTAATCGCCTAAACACTAAGACCAGCACATTGACACAACCATGCAATCGAAGACTCAACAAGCCCTAACTAAGCGAGTCCTAGTAAAAAAAAGCTCAAAGGGTTTTTAGGATTGATCTAATCTACTATTTTTTTTTGGCTTTTTCTGGACTATAGGAAACAAAATTAAACAACGAAGGGCAAAAAGTCTCTCACCGATCAACCGCGCCCGATACCAACCGATGCGATCCCGCTAGGATTTAGTCCCGATCTTTCGATGAGAGGTGGAGGATAACTCGATTGGGGAATAGAGGCGACGTTCACGGCCCGACTACAACCGTCCAAGGACGATGCGCCTTAGCAACCGATACACCGTCTCCGATGGTTGACGCGATCTTGCGGTGCGCGACAACCCGCCACTAGGGCACTCGTCCGCAAGCAATCGAAGAACAAGCAAGAACAAGTAAAACAAGCACTGAAATTGCTATATATTAAGATGAAAGATTCAATCTGAATACACGATATGGTGGAGTTCCGAAGACAAACAGACGGACGGTCTAGCCGACACGCGCGTGTGTGCAAGTAGCAAAAGGCTAACTCTAATCAACAAAACCCGCCCTTCTTGGTGACGGCTGAAGGATTAAGTAGAGGGAGAGACGACCACAGGGGTGCCGGAGTCGTGCTAAACCCTAGGACGCGCCCCTAATGGGCCCAACTTGATACACGGCCCATTGGGCCAAAAGAGGTGACGCAGCACCAAAGACAGAAAACACTCGGTAGAAAAAGAACAATTGCGGCCGCTCCAGGACAGATATTGACATGGGGCTGGATCCATTTGAAAGTAGACTTGATAACCTTTCCATCAAGTACTTGCACGCCCAAATCGGAGTTTGCATGAAGTCGTGGCGGCCGTTAGAACTTGACACCGTGCTGCAGTCCGAATCCACCCCACGCGAATCCTCTTCCCGTTGAATCCTCTCCATCGTTCTGAGTAAAACAAAAGTGCACGCGCCTCCAGGGTATAAAGAAGAGGAACATAAACTTAAGAATGAACTCACCCGATGGTTGAGTTGACGTGCACGAGCGCGGGTTATTGGTCCATGAAGTTGTACGTGTGGAGGCGTGGATGTATCGGTAGTATTGATGTCCTCATCATTAGCTCACGTGGATGCGATGTTTTCCGCCGGAATGAAATAGTTCAAACGGCACCAAAACATGAGTTTTGGACATATTGCAGTGGATTGGGTGAGTTTGTATGGAAATATCTCTCAGTGCTTCGCGCTGCGAACTTTTGACACATAGTGCCGATATTGGCTCACGTGGATGCGATGTTTTCCGCTGGAATGAAATAGTTCAAAAAGCACCAAAACATGAGTTTTGGACGTATTGGAGTAGATTGGGTGAGTTCATTTCGAAAAATCTCCCCGCGACTCACGCTCGAACTTTTGACACTTAGTGCCAATATTGGCTCACGTGGATGCGATATTTTCCGTCGGAACGAAACAGTGCAAAAGCACCAAAACATGAGTTTTGGACATATTGGAGTCGATTGTGTGCATTCGTTTCGATAAATCTCTCCCTGTCTCGCGCTGCGAACTTTTGACACATAGTGCCGATATTGGCACAAGTGGATGCGATGTTTTCCACCGGAACAAAATAGTTCAAGAAGCACCAAAACATGAGTTTTGGACATATTGGACTCAATTGGGTGTGTTCGTTTTGAAAAATGTCACCGTGCCACACGCTACGAACTTTTGAAACTTTGTGCCGATATTGGCTCACTTGGATGCGATGTTTTTCGCCCGAACGAAATTATTCAAAAAGCACCAAAACATGAGTTTTGGAGATTTTGGAGTGGATTGGGTGCGTTCGTTTCGAAAAATCTCTCAATGGATGTCGATACTAGCTCACGTGGATGTGTTGTTTTCCACCGGAACGAAATAGTTCAAACGGCACCAAAACATGAGTTTTGGACATATTGGAGTGGATTGGGTGCATTCGTTTCAAAAAATCTCTCCGTGCCTCGTGCAGCGAACTTTTGACACTTAGTGCCGATATTGGCTCATGTCGATGCAATGTTTTCCGCCGGAACGAAATAGTTCAAAAAAACCAAAACATGAGTTTTGGACATATTGGAGCGGAATGGGTGAGTTTGTTTCGAAAAATCTCTCCGTGACTCACACTCGATCTTTGACACTTAGTGTCAACATTGGCTCACGTGGATGCGATATATTCCCGAAATGAAACAGTGCAAAAAGCACCAAAGCATGAATTTTGGACATATTGGAGTCGATTGGGTGCGTTTGTTTCGAAAATCTCTCCGTGTCTCGCGCTCGAACTTTTGACATTTAGTGCCAATATTGGCTCACGTGGATGCGATATTTTCCGCCGGAACGAAATAGTTCAAAAAGCAACAAAACATGAGTTTTGGACATATTGGAGTGCATTGGGTGCGTTCATTTCGAAGAATCTCTCCGTGACTCGCGCCGCGATCTTTTCGCACTTAGTGTCAATATTGGCTCACGTGGATGCTATGTTTTCCACTGGAACGAAATAGTTCAAAAGCACCAAAACATGAGTTTTGGACATATTGCCGTGGATTGGGTGCGTTCGTTTGGAAAAATCTCTTAGTGACTCGCGCTGCGAACTTTTGACACTTAGTGCCGATATTGGCTCACGTGGATGCGATGTTTGCGCACGGAACGAAATAGTTCAAAAAGCGCCAAAACATGTGTTTTGGACATATTTGAGTGGATTTGGTGAGTTCATTTCAAAAATCTCCCCGCGACTCACGCTCGAACTTTTGACACATAGTGTCGATATTGGCACAAGTGGATGCGATGTTTTCCACCGGAACAAAATAGTTCAAGAAGCACCAAAACATGAGTTTTGGACATATCGGAGTCGATTGGGTGCGTTCGTTTCGAAAAATATCTCCGTGCCTCGCACCGTGAACTTTTGACACATAGTGCCCATATTGGCTCACGTGGATGCGATGTTTTCCGCCGGAACGAAATAGTTCAAAAAGCGCCAAAACATGAGTTTTGGACATATTTGAGTGGATTTGGTGAGTTCATTTCAAAATCTCCCGCGACTCACGCTCGAACTTTTGACACATAGTGTCGATATTGGCACAAGTGGATGCGATGTTTTCCACCGGAACAAAATAGTTCAAGAAGCACCAAAACATGAGTTTTGGACATATCGGAGTCGATTGGGTGCGTTCGTTTGAAAAATATCTCCGTGCCTCGCACTGCGAACTTTGACACATAGTGCCCATATTGGCTCACGTGGATGCGATGTTTTCCGCCGGAACGAAATAGTTCAAAAAGCGCCAAAACATGAGTTTTGGACATATTTGAGTGGATTTGGTGAGTTCATTTCAAAAATCTCCCGCGACTCACGCTCGAACTTTTGACACATAGTGTCGATATTGGCACAAGTGGATGCGATGTTTTCCACCGGAACAAAATAGTTCAAGAAGCACCAAAACATGAGTTTTGTACATATCGTAGTCGATTGGGTGCGTTCGTTTGAAAAATCTCTCCGTGCCTCGCACTCGCGAACTTTGACACAAAGGCCGATACCGGCTCACGTGGATGCGATGTTTTCCGCCCGAACGAAATTGTTTAAAAGCACCAAAACATGAGTTTTGGAGATATTGGAGTGGATTGGGTGCGTTCGTTTTGAAAAATCTCTCACCGACTCGCGTTGCGAACATTTGACAATTAGTGTCGATATTAGCTCACGTGGATGCGTTATTCTCCACCGGAACAAAATAGTTCAAACGGCACCAAAACAGGAGTTTTGGACATATTGGAGTGGATTGGGTATGTTCGTTTCAAAAATCCCTCCGTGCCGCACGCAGTGAACTTTTGACACTTACCGCCGATATTGGCTCATGTGGATGCGATGTTTTCCACGGAACGGAATAGTTCAAAGGAACCAAAACATGAGTTTTGGACATATTGGAGTGGATTGGGTGAGTTCATTTCGAAAAATCTCCCAGTGACTCACGCTCCATCTTTTGACACTTAGTGCCAATATTGGCTCACGTGGATCCGAAATATTCCGCCAAAACGAAACAAGCAGAAAAAGCACCAAAACATGAGTTTTGGACATATTGGAGTCGATTGGCTGCGTTCGTTTCGAACAATCTCTCCGTGCCTCGCACCGCGAACTTTTGACACATAGTGCCGATATTGGCTCACGTGGATGCGATGTTTTCTCGCCCGAACGAAATTGTTTAAAAAGCACCAAAACATGAGTTTTGGACATATTGGAGTCGATTGGGTGCGTTCGTTTCGAAAAATCTCTCCGTGCCTCACGCTGCGAACTTTTGACACTTAGTGCCGATTTTGGCTCACGTGGATGTGATGTTTTTCGCCCGAACGAAATTGTTCAAAAAGCACCAAAACATGAGTTTTGGAGATATTGGAGTAGATTGGGTGCGTTCGTTTGAAAAATCTCTCACCGATTTCGCGCTGCGAACATTTGACAATTAGTGCCGATATTAGCTCACGTGGATGCGTTGTTTTCCACCGTAACAAAATAGTTCATAAGGCATCAAAACATGAGTTTTGGACATATTGGAGTGGATTGGGTGCGTTTGTTTGAAAAATCTCTTAGAGACTTCGCGCGCGAACATTGGACAATTAGTGTCGATATTAGCTCACGTGGATGTGATGTTTTCCGCCGGAATGAAATAGTTCAAATAGCACCAAAACATGAGTTTTGGACATACCGCAGTGGATTGGGTGCGTTAGTTTGGAAAAATCTCTCAGTGACTCGCGCTGCGAACTTTTGACACTTAGTGCCGATATTGGCTCACGTCGATGCGATGTTTTCCGCCAAAGCGCCAAAACATGAGTTTTGGACATATTGGAGTGGATTGGGTGAGTTCGTTTCGAAAAATCTCCCGCGACTCACGCTCGAACTTTTGACACATAGTGTCGATATTGGCACAAGTGGATGCGATGTTTTCCACCGGAACAAAATAGTTCAAGAAGCACCAAAACATGAGTTTTGGACATATTGGAGTCGATTCGGAGCGTTCGTTTCGAAAAATATCTCGTGCATCGCGCATCGAACTTTTGACACTTAGTGCCGATATTGGATCAAGTGGATCCGATGTTTTCCAACGGAACGAAATAGTTCAAATAGCACCAAAACTTGAGTTTTGGACATATTGGAGTGGATTGGGTGCGTTCGTTTTGAAAAATCTCTTCGTGCCTCGCGTAGCGAACTTTTGACACTTAGTGCCGATATTGGCACACGTGGATGCGATGTTTTCCATTGGAATGAAATAGTTCAAAAAGCACCAAAACATGAGTTTTTGACATATTGGAGTGGATTGGGTGAGTTCGTTTCGAAAATCTCCCCGCGACTCACGCCGAACTTTTGACACTTAGTGCCAATATTGGCTCACGTGGATGCGATATTTTTCGCTGGAACGAAAAGTTCAAAAAGCACCAAAACATGAGTTTTGGACACATTGGAGTCGATTGGGTGCGTTCGTTTAAAAATCTCTCCGTGTCTCGCGCTACAAACTTTTGACACATAGTGCCGATATTGGCACAAGTGGATGCGATGTTTTCCATGGGAACAAAATAGTTCAAGAAGCACCAAAACATGAGTTTTGGACATATTGGAGTCGATTGGGTGCGTTCGTTTGAAAAATCTCTCGTGCCTCACGCTGCGAACTTTTGACACTTAGTGCCGATATTGGCTCACGTGGATGTGATGTTTTTCGCCCGAACGAAATTGTTCAAAAGCACCAAAACATGAGTTTTGGAGATATTGGAGTGGATTGGGTGCGTTCGTTTGAAAAATCCCTCGTGACTCGCGTTGTGAACATTTGACAATTAATGCCGATATTAGCTCATGTTGATGCGTTGTTTTCCACCGGAACAAAATAGTTCAAACGGCACCAAAACATGAGTTTTGGACATATTGAGTGGATTTGGTGCGTTCGTTTCAAAAAATCTCTCCGTGCCTCGCGTGCAATAACTTTGACACTTAGTGTCGATATTGGCTCATGTGGATGCGATGTTTTCCGCAGAACGAAATAGTTCAAAAAGCACCAAAACATGAGTTTTTGGACATATTGGAGTGGAATTGGTGAGTTCATTTCTAAAAATCTCCCCGTGACTCACGGTCGAACTTTTGACACTTAGTGCCAAAAGTTTGGGTGCGTTCGTTTCGAAATATCTCTCCGTGTCTCGCGCTGCGTACTTTTGACACTTAGTGCCAATATTTGCTCACGTGGATGCGATATTTTTCGCCGGAACTAAACAGTGCAAAAAGCACCAAAACATGAGTTTTTGACACATTGGAGTCGATTGGGTGCGTTCGTTTCGAAAAATCTCTCCGTGTCTCGCGCTACGAACTTTTGACACATAGTGCCGATATTGGCACAAGTGGATGCGATGTTTTCCACGGGAACAAAATAGTTCAAGAAGCACCAAAACATGAGTTTTGGACATATTGGAGTCGATTGGGTGTGTTCGTTTCGAAAAATCTCTCCGTGCCTCACGCTGTGAACTTTTGACACTTAGTGCCGATTTTGGCTCACGTGGATGTGATGTTTTTCGCCCGAACGAAATTGTTCAAAAAGCACCAAAACATGAGTTTTGGAGATATTGGAGTGGATTGGGTGCGTTCATTTCAAAAAAATCTCCCGTGTCTCGCGTCATGAACTTTTGACACATAGTGTCGATATTGGCACAAGTGGATGTGATGTTTTCCACCGGAACAAAATAGTTCAAGAAGCACCAACACATGAGTTTTGGACATATTGGAGTCTATTCGAGCGTTCGTTTGAAAAATATCTCGTGCATCGCGCATCGAACTTTGACAATTACCGCCGATATTGGATCAAGTGGATGCGATGTTTCCCACGGAACGAAATAGTTCAAAAGCACCAAAACTTGAGTTTTGGACATATTGGAGTGGATTGGGTGCGTTCGTTTTGAAAAATCTCTTCGTGCCTCGCGTAGCGAACTTTTGACACTTAGTCCGATATTGTCACATGTGGATGCGATGTTTTCAGCAGGAATGAAATAGTTCAAAAAGCACCAAAACATGATTTTTGTACATATTTGAGTGGATTGTGTGCGTTCGTTTCGAAAAATATCTCCGTGACTCACACTGCGAACTTTGACACTTAGTGCCGATTGGCTCACGTGGATGTGATGCTTTCAACAGGAACGAAATAGTCCAGAAAACACCAAAACATGAGTTTTGGACATATTGGAGTGCATTGGGTGCGTTCGTTTCGAAGAATCTCTCTGTGACTCGCGCTGCGATCTTTTCACACCTAGTGTCGATATTGGCTCACGTGGAAGCGATGTTTTCCACCGGAACGAAATAGTTCAAAACCACCAAAACATGAGTTTTGGACATATTGGAGTCGATTGGGTGCGTTCGTTTCGAAATATCTCTCCGTGTCTCACGCTGCGAACTTTTGACACATAGTGTCGATATTGGCAAGAGTGGATGCGATGTTCTCCACTGGAACAAAATAGTTCAAGAAGCACCAAAACATGAGTTTTGGACATATTGGAGTCGATTCGGAGCGTTCGTTTCGAAAATATCTCGTGCATCGCGCATCGAACTTTTGACACTTACTGCCGATAATGGATCAAGTGGATGCGATGTTTTCCAACGGAACGAAATAGTTCAAAAAGCACCAAAACTTGAGTTTTGGACATATTGGAGTGGATTGGGTGCATTCGTTTTGAAAAATCTCTTCGTGCCTCGCGTAGCGAACTTTTGACACTTAGTCCGATATTGTCACATGTGGATGCGATGTTTTCAGCAGAATGAAATAGTTCAAAAAGCACCAAAACATGATTTTTGTACATATTGGAGTGGATTGTGTGCGTTCGTTTGAAAATATCTCCGTGACTCACGCTGCGGACTTTGACACTTAGTGCCGATATTGGCTCACGTGGATGTGATGCTTTCCACAGAACGAAATAGTCCAGAAACACCAAAACATGAGTTTTGGACATATTGAAGTGCATTGGGTGCGTTCGTTTCGAAGAATCTCGTGACTCGCGTTGTGATCTTTTCACACTTAGTGTCGATATTGGCTCACGTGGATGCGATGTTTTCCGCCGAAACGAAATAGTTCAAAAAGCGCCAAAACATGAGTTTTGGACATATTGGAGTGGATTGGGGGAGTTCGTTTCGAAAAATCTCCCCGCGACTCACGCTCGAACTTTTGACACATAGTGTCCATATTGGCACAAGTGGATGCGATGTTTTCCACCGGAACAAAATAGTTCAAGAAGCACCAAAACATGAGTTTTGGACATATTGAGTCGATTCAAGCGTTGCTACGAAAATATCTCTCCGTGCATCGCGCATCGAACTTTTGACACTTAGTGCCGATATTGGATCAAGTGGATGCGATGTTTTCCAACGGAACGAAATAGTTCAAATAGCACCAAAACTTGAGTTTTGGACATATTGGAGTGGATTGGGTGCGTTCGTTTTGAAAAATCTCTTCGTGCCTCGCGTAGTAACTTTTGACACTTAGTGCCGATATTGGCACACGTGGATGCGATGTTTTTCGCGAACGAAATAGTTCAAAAACACCAAAACATGAGTTTTGGACATATTGGAGTCAATTGGGGCGTTCATTTCGAAAAATCTCACCGTGACTCGCGCGCGAACTTTTGACACTTAGTGCCGACATTGGCTCACATAGTTGCGATGATTTCCACCAGAACAAAATATTTCAAAAAGCACCAAAAATATGAGTTTTGGACATATTGGAGAGGATTGGGAGCGTTCGTTTCGAGAAATCTCTCCGTGACTCGCGTTGCAAAATTTTGACACCTAGTGCGCAATATACACCTAGTGCCGATATTGGCTCACGTGGATGCGATGTTTTCCACCGAACAAAATAGTTCAAAAGGCACCAAAACAAGAGTTTTTGACATATTGACTGATTGGAGGGTGCGTTCATTTTGAAAAATCTCTCCGTGTGTCGTGCCGCGAACATTTGACACTTAGTGCCGATGTCGGCTCACGTGGATGTGATGCTTTCCACAGAACGAAATAGTTCAAAAGCACCAAAACATGAGTTTTGTACATATTGGAGTGGATTGTGTGCGTTCGTTTCGAAAAATATCTCCGTGACTCACGCTGCGAACTTTGACACTTAGTGCCGATATTGGCTCACGTGGATGTGATGCTTTCCACAGAACGAAATTGTCCAAAAACACCAAAACATGAGTTTTGGACATATTGAGTGCATTGGGTGCGTGCTCGCTTCAAGAATCCTCTCCGTGACTCGCGCTGCGATCTTTTCACACTTAGTGTCGATATTGGCTCACGTGGAAGCGATGTTTTCCACCGGAACGAAATAGTTCAAAACCACCAAAACATGAGTTTTGGACATATGTCAATGGATTGGGTGCGTTCGTTTGGAAAAATCTCTCGGTGACTCACGCGCGAACTTTTGACACTTAGTGCCGATATTGGCTCACGTGGATGCGATGTTTTCCGTCGAAACGAAATAGTTCAAAAGCGCCAAAACATGAGTTTTGGACATATTGGAGTGGATTGGGGGAGTTCGTTTCGAAAAATCTCCTCGCGACTCACGCATCGAACTTTTGACACATAGTGTCGATATTGGCACAAGTGGATGCGATGTTTTCCACGGAACAAAATAGTTCAAGAAGCACCAAAACATGAGTTTTGGACATATTGGAGCCGATTGGGTGCGTTCGTTGGAATAATCTCCCGTGCCTCGCATCGCGAACTTTTGACACATAGTGCCGATATTGGCTCACGTGGGATGCGATATTTTCCGTCTGAACGAAACAAAGAGTCAAAAAGCACCAAAACATGAGTTTTGGACATATTGGAGTCGATTGTGTGCGTTCTGCTTTTGAAAAATCTCTCCCCGTCTCGCGCCGCGAACTTTGACACATAGTGCCGATATTGGCTCAAGTGGATGCGATGTTTTCCACCGAACAAAATAGTTCAAGAAGCACCAAAACATGAGTTTTGGACATATTGGACTCGATTGGGTGTGTTGCGTTTGAAAATCTCACCGTGCCACACGCCGCGAACTTTTGACACTTAGTGCCGATATTGGCTCACGTGGATGCGATGTTTTTCGCCGAACGAAATAGTTCAAAAGCACCAAAACATGAGTTTTGGACATATTGGAGTGGATTGGGGAGTTCGTTTCGAAAATCTCCTCGTGACTCGCGCTCAGAACTTTTGACACATAGTGCCGATATTGGCTCACGTTGATGCGATGTTTTCCACCGGAACAAAATAGTTCAAAAGCACCAAAACATGAGTTTTGGACATATTGGATGGATTGGTGCGTTCGTTTCGAAAAATCTCTCTCGCACGCGCATCGAACTTTGACACTTAGTGTCGATATTGGCTCAAGTGGATGCGATGTTTTCCACGGCAGAAATAGTTCAAAAGCACCAAAACATGAGTTTTGGACATATTGGAGTGGATTGGGTGCGTTCGTTTCAAAAATCTCCTCGTGCTCGATGACTTTGACACTTAGTGCCGATATTGGACACGTGGATGCGATTTTTAACAACGAAATAGTTCAAAAGCACCAAAACATGAGTTTTGGACATATTGGAGTATTGGGTGTTCGTTTCGAAAAATCTCTCGTGACTCGCGCTGCGAACTCCTTTGACACTTAGTGCAGAGCATTGGCTCACGTGGGATGCGATGTTTTCGCGGAACAAAATATTTCAAAAGCACCAAAACATGAGTTTTTGGACATATTGGAGTGGATTGCGTTCGTTTGAAAATCTCTCTCGTGACTCGCCAAAATTTTGACACTTAGTGCCGATATTGGCTCATGTGGATGCGATGTTTTCCATCCGGAACAAAATAGTTCAAAAGCACCAAAACATGAGTTTTGGACATATTGAGTGGATTGGGTGCGTTCAATGCTTCAAAAATCTCTCAGGTGTTCGTGCTGCGAATGAATTTGACACTTAGTGCCGATATTGGCTCACGTGGATGTGATGTTTTCCACAGGAACGAAATAGTTCAAAAAGCACCAAAACATGAGTTTTGGACATATTGGAGTGGATTGTGTGCGTTCGTTTCAAAAAAATCTCTCGTGACTCACGCTGCGAACTCTTTGACACTTAGTGCCGATATTGGCTCACGTGGATGTGATGTTTTCCACGGGAACAAAATTGTTCAGGAAAAACACCAAAACATGAGTTTTGGACATATTGGAGTGCATTGGGTGCGTTCGTTCAAGAATCTCTCGTGACTCGCGCGAACTTTTGACACTTAGTGCCGATATTGGCTCACGTGGATGCGATGTTTTCACGAACGAAATAGTTCAAAAGCACCAAAACATGAGTTTTGACATATTGAATGGATTGGGTGCGTTCGTTTGAAAAATCTCTTCGTGACTCGCGTAGCGAACTTTTGACACTTAGTGCCGATATTGGCTCACGTGGATGCGATGTTTTCAGTCGAAATGAAATAGTTCAAAAAGCACCAAAACATGAGTTTTGGACATATTGGAGTGGATTAGGTGCGTTCGTTTCGAAAAATCTCCTCGTGACTCACGCTCGAACTTTTGACACATTAGTGTCGATATTGGCACAAGTGGATGCGATGTTTTCCACGGAACAAAATAGTTCAAGAAGCACCAAAACATGAGTTTTGGACATATTGGAGTCGATTGGGTGCGTTCGTTTGGAAAATCTCCGTGCCTCGCGCTCGCGAACTTTGACACATAGTGCCGATATTGGCTCACGGGATGCGATATTTTCCGTCGGAACGAAATAGAAGAAAAAGCACCAAAACATGAGTTTTGGACATATTGAGTCGATTGGGTGCATTCGTTTCGAAAAATCTCTCCCGTGTCTCGCGCTGCGAACTTTTGACACATAGTGCCGATATTGGCACAAGTGGATGCGATGTTTTCCACGGAACAAAAATAGTTCAAGAAGCACCAAAACATGAGTTTTGGACATATTGGACTCGATTGGGTGTGTTCGTTTTGAAAAATCTCACCGTGCCATCGCACGCTGCGAACTTTTGACACTTAGTGCCGATATTGGCTCACGTGGATGCGATGTTTTTCGCACGAACGAAATTATTCAAAAGTACCAAAACATGAGTTTTGAGATTTTGGAGTGGATTGGGTGCGTTCGTTTCAAAAATCTCTCAATGGATGTCCGATATTAGCTCACGTGGATGCGTTGTTTTCCACCTACGGAATGAAATAGTTCAAAAGCACCAAAACATGAGTTTTGGACATATTGGAGTGGATTGGGTGCGTTCGTTTCAAAAATCTCTCCGTGACTCGTGCAGCGGAACTTGTCACACTTAGTGCCGATATTGGCTCATGTGGATGCAATGTTTTCCGCCAGAACGAAATAGTTCAAAAAGCACCAAAACATGAGTTTTGGACATATTGGAGTGGATTGGGTGCGTTCGTTTCGAAAAATCTCCGTGACTCACACTCGATCTTTTGACACTTAGTGTCGATATTGGCTCACGTGGATGCGATATTTCCTTGGCTGAAACGAAATAGTTCAAAAAGCACCAAAACATGAGTTTTGGACATATTGGAGTGGATTGGTATGCGTTCGTTTCGAAAAATCTCTCCATGTCTCGCTCGAACTTTGACCTTTAGTGCCAATATTGGCTCACATGGATGCGATATTTTCCCATAACGAAATATTTCAAAAAGCACCAAAACATGAGTTTTGGACATATTGGAGTGCATTGGGTGCGTTCATTTCGAAGAATCTCTCCGTGACTCGCGCTGCGATCTTTTGACACTTAGTGTCGATATTGGCTCACGTGGATGCGATGTTTTCCACGGAATGAAATAGTTCAAAAGCACCAAAACATGAGTTTTGGACATATTGAGTGGATTGGGTGCGTTCGTTTGGAAAAATCTCTTAGTGACTCGCGCTGCGAACTTTTGACACTTAGTGCCGATGTTGGCTCACGTGGATGCGATGTTTTCACGGGAACGAAATAGTTCAAAAAGCACCAAAACATGAGTTTTGACATATTGAGTGGATTTGGTGCGTTCGTTTCGAAAAAATCTCCCGTGACTCATGCTCGAACTTTTGACACTTAGTGTCGATATTGGCACAAGTGGATGCGATGTTTTCCACCGGAACAAAATAGTTCAAGAAGCACCAAAACATGAGTTTTGGACATATTGGAGTCGATTGGGTGCGTTCGTTTGAAAAATCTCTCCGTGCTTCGCGCTGCGAACTTTTGACACATAGTGCCGATATTGGCTCACGTGGATGCGATGTTTTCCACTGAACGAAATTGTTCAAAAAGCACCAAAACATGAGTTTTGGACATATTGGAGTGGATTGGGTGCGTTCGTTTTAAAAAATCTCTCACATACTCGCGCTGCGAACTTTTGACAATTAGTGCCGATATTGGCTCACGTGGATGCGATGTTTTCCACCGGAACAAAATAGTTCAAAAGCACCAAAACATGAGTTTTGGACATATTGGAGTGGATTGGGTATGTCGTTTCAAAATCTCTCCGTGCCTCGCGCATGAACTTTTGACACTTAGTGCCGATATTGGCTCATGTGGATGCGATGTTTTCCGCCGGAACGAAATAGTGCAAAAGGATCCAAAGATGAGTTTTGGACATATTGGAGTGGAATGGGTGAGTTCATTTCGAAAAATCTCCCGGGACTCACGCTCGATCTTTTGACACTTAGTGTCAATATTGGCTCACGTGGATGCGATAGTTCCGTCGAAACAAAATAGTTCAAAAGCACCAAAACATGAGTTTTGGAGATATGGGAGTGGATTGGGTGAGTTCGTTTCGAAAATCTCCCGCGACTCACGCTCGAACTTTTGACACTTAGTGCCGATATTGGCTCACGTGGATGCGATATTTTTGCCAGGAACAAAAAGTTCAAAAGCACCAAAACATGAGTTTTGGACATATTGGAGTCGATTGGGTGCGTTCATTTGAAAAATCTCTCTGTGTCTCGCGCTGCAGAACTTTTGACACTTAGTGTCGATATTGGCACACGTGGATGCGATGTTTTCCACCGGAACAAAATAGTTCAAGAAGCACCAAAACATGAGTTTTGGACATATTGGAGTGGATTGGGTGCGTTCGTTTCGTAAAATCTCTCGTGCCTCGCGCTGCGAACTTTTGACACTTAGTGCCGATATTGGCTCACGTGGATGCGATGTTTTTCCCGAACGAAATTGTTCAAAAGCACCAAAACATGAGTTTTGGACATATTGGAGTGGATTGGGTGCGTTTGTTTGAAAAATCTCTCGTGACTCGCGCTGCAAACATTTGACACTTAGTGCGATATTGGCTCACGTGGATGCCTTGTTTTCCACCGGAAAAATAGTTCAAAACGGCACCAAAACATGAGTTTTGGACATATTGGAGTGGATTGGGTGCGTTCGTTTCGAAAAATCTCTCCGTGCCTCGCGCGAGACTTTTGACACTTAGTGCCGATATTGGCTCATGTGGATGCGATGTTTTCCGCCGGAACGAATAGTTCAAAAGGCACCAAAACATGAGTTTTGGACATATTGAGTCGATTGGGTGCATTCGTTTCGAAAAATCTCCCGGTGACTCACGGTCGATCTTTTGACACTTAGTGCCAATATTGGCTCACGTGGATGCTATAAATTCCTACGAAACGAAATAGTTCAAAAGCACCAAAACATGAGTTTTGGACATAAGGAGTGGATTGGGTGAGTTCGTTTCAAAAATCTCCCTGCGACTCACGCTCGAACTTTTGACACATAGTGCGATATTGGCTCACGTGGATGCGATGTTTTCCGCCCAACGAAATTGTTCAAAAGCACCAAAACATGAGTTTTGGAGATATTGGAGTGGATTGGGCGTGTTCGTTTGGAAAATCTCTTAGTGACTCGCAGCTCTGAACTTTTGACCATTAGTGCCGATATTGGCTCACGTGGATGCGATGTTTTCCACCGGAACAAAATAGTTCAAAAGGCACCAAAACATGAGTTTTGGACATATTGGAGTGGATTGGGTGCGTTCGTTTGAAAAATTTCTCCGTGTCTCGCGCTCGAACTTTTGACATTTAGTGCAAATATTGGCTCACGTGGATGCGATATTTTCCCGGGAACGAAATAGTTCAAAAAGCACCAAAACATGAGTTTTGGACATATTGGAGTCGATTGGGTGCATTCGTTTGAAAAATCCCGTGGACTCACGCTCGAACTTTTGACACTTAGTGCCGATATTGGCTCACGTGGATGCTATGTTTTCCGCCGAAACAAAATAGTTCAAAAGCACCAAAACATGAGTTTTGGAGATATTGGAGTGGATTGGGTGCGTTCGTTTCGAAAAATCTCCCGTGACTCACGCTCGAACTTTTGAAACTTAGTGCCGATATTGGCTCACGTGGATGCGATGTTTTCCCAGGAACAAAATAGTTCAAAAAGCACCAAAACATGAGTTTTGGACATATTGGAGTGGATTTGGTGCGTTCATTTGAAAAATCTCTCGTGCTCGCGTCACTTGCTTGACACTTAGTGTCGATATTGGCACATGTGGATGCGATGTTTTCCACAGGAACAAAATAGTTCAAAAGCACCAAAACATGAGTTTTGGACATATTGGAGTCGATTGGGTGCGTTCATTTAAAAATCTCTCCGTGACTCACGGTGCGAACTTTTGACACTTAGTGCAAAGTTTGGGTGCGGTATAGTGCCGAAGTATTGGCTCACTTGTGGATCGATGTTTTTGAACAAAATTGTTCAAAAGCACCAAAACATGAGTTTTGGAGATATTGGAGTCGATTGGGTGCGTTTGTTTGAAAAATCTCTCGGTGACTCGCGCTGCGAACTTTTGACACATTAGTGCCGATATTGGCTCACGTGGATGGCGATGTTTTCCACGGAACAAAATAGTTCAGAAGCACCAAAACATGAGTTTTGGACATATTGGAGTGGATGGGTATGTTCGTTTCAAAAATCTCTCGTGCCTCGCGCTGTGAACTTTTGACACTTAGTGCCGATATTGGCTCACGTGGATGCGATGTTTTCGCCGAACGAAATAGTTCAAAAGGCACCAAAACATGAGTTTTGGACATATTGGAGTCGATTGGGTGCATTCGTTTGAAAAATCTCCGGGGACTCACGCTCGATCTTTTGACACTTAGTGCCGATATTGGCTCACGTGGATGCTATGTTTTCCGCCAAACGAAATAGTTCAAAAGCACCAAAACATGAGTTTTGGACATATTGGAGTGGATTCAGGTGAGTTCGTTTCGAAAAATCTCCCCGCGACTCGCGCTCGATCTTTTGACACTTAGTGCCAATATTGGCTCACATGGATGCTATATGTTTTACGAACAAAATAGTTCAAATAGCACCAAAACATGAGTTTTGGACATATTGGAGTGGATTGGGTGAGTTCGTTTGAAAAATCTCCGTGCCTCGCACGTCGAACTTTTGACACTTAGTGCCGATATTGGCTCACGTGGATGCGATGTTTTCCGCGGAACGAAATAGTTCAAAAGCACCAAAACATGAGTTTTGAACATATTGGAGTCGATTGGGTGCGTTCATTTGAAAAATCTCTCGTGTCTCGCGCTGCGAACTTTGACACATAGTGCCGATATTGGCACAAGTGGATGCGATGTTTTCCACCGGAACAAAATAGTTCAAGAAGCACCAAAACATGAGTTTTGACATATTGGAGTCGATTGGGTGCGTTCGTTTCGAAAAATCTCTCGTGCCTCCGCTGCGAACTTTTGACACTTAGTGCCGATATTGGCTCACGTGGATGCGATGTTTTCGCTAGAACAAAATAGTTCAAAAAGCACCAAAACATGAGTTTTGGACATATTGGAGTGGATTGGGTGCGTTTGTTTGAAAATATCTCTCGTGTCTCACGGCGAACTTTTCACAATTAGTGCGATATTAGCTCACGTGGATGCTTGTTTTCCCACCGGAACAAAATAGTTCAAACGGCACCAAAACATGAGTTTTGGACATATTGGAGTGGATTGGGTATGTTCGTTTCAAAAATCTCTCGTGCCTCGCGCATGAACTTTTGACACTTAGTGCGATAATTGGCTCATGTGGATGCGATGTTTTTCAACGGAACGAATAGTTCAAAAGGCACCAAAACATGAGTTTTGGTCATATTGGAGTCGATTGGGTGCATTCGTTTGAAAAATCTCCCGTGACTCACGCTAGCATCTTTTGACACTTAGTGCCAATATTGGCTCACATGGATGCTATAAATTCGCGGAACGAAATAGTTCAAAAAGCACCAAAACATGAGTTTTGGAGATATTGGAGTGGATTGGGTGAGTTCGTTTGAAAAAATCTCCAGTGACTCACGCTCGAACTTTGACACATAGTGCCGATATTGGCTCACGTGGATGCGATGTTTTCCCCGAACGAAATTGTTCAGAAAGCACCAAAACATGAGTTTTGGACATATTGGAGTGGATTGGGTGCGTTCGTTTCGAAAAATCTCTCCGTGACTCGCGTTGTGATCTTTTGAAAATTAGTGTCGATATTGGCTCACGTGGATGCGATGTTTTCCAGGAAACAAAATAGTTCAAAAGCACCAAAACATGAGTTTTGGACATATTGGAGTGGATTGGGTGCGTTCGTTTGAAAAATCTCTCGCAACTCACGCTCGAACTTTTGACATTTAGTGTCCAATATTGGCTCACGTGGATGCGATGTTTTCCACCGGAACAAAATAGTTCAAAAGCACCAAAACATGAGTTTTGGACATATTGGAGTCGATTGGGTGCGTTCGTTACGAAAAAATCTCCGGACTCACGCTCGAACTTTTGACACTTAGTGCCAATATTGGCTCACGTGGATGCGATGTTTTCCAACGAAACAAAATAGTTCAAAAAGCACCAAAAACATGAGTTTTGGACATATGGGAGTGGATTGGGTGAGTTCGTTTTGAAAAATCTCTTCGTGACCACGCTTGAACTTTTGACACTTAGTGCCGATATTGGCTCACGTGGATGCGATATTTTTCGTCGGAACGAAATAGTTCAAAAACACCAAAACATGAGTTTTGGACATATTGTAGTCAATTGGGTGCGTTCATTTCGTAAAATCTCTAAGTGGCTCGCGCGGCGAGCTTTTGACACTTAGCGCCGATATTGGCTCACGTGGATGCGATGTTTTTCACCGGAACGAAATTGTTCAAAAAGCACCAAAACATGAGTTTTGGACATATGGGAGTGGATTGGGTGAGTTCGTTTCGAAAAATCTCTCCGCGACTCACGCTCGAACTTTTGACACATAGTGCCGATATTGGCTCACGTGGATGCGATGTTTTCCACCGGAACAAAATAGTTCAAAAGGCACCAAAACAAGAGTTTTTGACATATTGGACTGGATTGGGTGCGTTCATTTTGAAAAATCTCTCAGTGTGTCGTCTTGCGAACATTTGACACTTAGTGCCGATGTCGGCTCACGTGGATGTGATGCTTTCCACAGGAACGAAATAGTTCAAAAAGCACCAAAACATGATTTTTGTACATATTGGAGTGGATTGTGTGCGTTCGTTTCGAAAAATATCTCCGTGACTCACGCTGCGGACTTTGACACTTAGTGCCGATATTGGCTCACGTGGATGTGATGCTTTCCACAGGAACGAAATTGTCCAGAAAACACCAAAACATGAGTTTTGGACATATTGGAGTGCATTGGGTGCGTTCGTTTCGAAGAATCTCTCTGTGACTCGCGCTGCGATCTTTTCACACTTAGTGTCGATATTGGCTCACGTGGAAGCGATGTTTTCCACCGGAACGAAATAGTTCAAAACCACCAAAACATGAGTTTTGGACATATGTCAATGGATTGGGTGCGTTCGTTTGGAAAAATCTCTCGGTGACTCGCGCTGCGAACTTTGACACTTAGTGCCGATATTGGCTCACGTGGATGCGATGTTTTCCGTCGAAACGAAATAGTTCAAAAGCGCCAAAACATGAGTTTTGGACATATTGGAGTGGATTAGGGGAGTTCGTTTCGAAAAATCTCCTCGCGACTCACGCTCGAACTGTTGACACATAGTGTCGATATTGGCACAAGTGGATGCGATGTTTTCCACCGGAACAAAATAGTTCAAGAAGCACCAAAACATGAGTTTTGGACATATTGGAGTCGATTGGGTGCGTTCGTTTGGAATAATCTCCCCGTGCCTCGCACTACGAACTTTTGACACATAGTGCCGATATTGGCTCACGTGGATGCGATATTTTCCGTCGGAACGAAACAGTGCAAAAAGCACCAAAACATGAGTTTTGGACATATTGGAGTCGATTGTGTGCATTCGTTTGAAAAATCTCTCCCGTCTCGGCCTGCGAACTTTTGACACATAGTGCCGATATTGGCACAAGTGGATGCGATGTTTTCCACCGGAACAAAATAGTTCAAGAAGCACCAAAACATGAGTTTTGGACATATTGGACTCGATTGGGTGTGTTCGTTTTGAAAAATCTCACCGTGCCACACGCTGCGAACTTTTGACACTTAGTGCCGATATTGGCTCACGTGGATGCGATGTTTTTCGCCCGAACGAAATTATTCAAAAGTACCAAAACATGAGTTTTTGAGATTTTGGAGTGGATTGGGTGCGTTCGTTTCGAAAAATCTCTCAATGGATGTCGATATTAGCTCACGTGGATGCGTTGTTTTCCACCGGAACGAAATAGTTCAAACGGCACCAAAACATGAGTTTTGGACATATTGGAGTGGATTGGGTACATTCGTTTCAAAAATCTCTCCGCGCCTCGTGCAGCGAACTTGTCACACTTAGTGCCGATATTGGCTCATGTCGATGCAATGTTTTCCAGGAACGAAATAGTTCAAAAAGAACCAAAACATGAGTTTTGGACATATTGGAGTGGAATGGGTGAGTTCGTTTCGAAAAATCTCCCGTGACTCACACTCGATCTTTTGACACTTAGTGTCAACATTGGCTCACGTGGATGCAATATATTCCGCAAACGAAACGGTGCAAAAAGCACCAAAACATGAGTTTTGGACATATTGGAGTCAATTGGGTGCGTTCGTTTCGAAAAATCTCTCCATGTCTCGCGCTCGAACTTTTGACCTTTAGTGCCAATATTGGCTCACATAGATGCGATATTTTCCGCCGAACGAAATATTTCAAAAAGCAACAAAACATGAGTTTTGGACATATTGGAGTGCATTGGGTGCGTTCATTTCGAAGAATCTCTCCGTGACTCGCGCTGCGATCTTTTCACACTTAGTGTCGATATTGGCTCACGTGGATGCGATGTTTTCCCTTTGGAATGAAATAGTTCAAAAGCACCAAAACATGAGTTTTGGACATATTGCTGTGGATTGGGTGCGTTCGTTTGGAAAAATCTCTTAGTGACTGTCGCTGCGAACTTTTGACACTTAGTGCCGATATTGGCTCACGTGGATGCGATGTTTTCCGCCGGAACGAAATAGTTCAAAAAGCGCCAAAACATGAGTTTTTGACATATTTGAGTGGATTTGGTGAGTTCATTTCAAAAATCTCCCCGCGACTCATGCTCGAACTTTTGACACATAGTGTCGATATTGGCACAAGTGGATGCGATGTTTTCCACCGGAACAAAATAGTTCAAGAAGCACCAAAACATGAGTTTTGGACATATTGGAGTCGATTGGGTGCGTTCGTTTCGAAAAATCTCTCCGTGCTTCGCCTTGCGAACTTTTGACACATAGTGCCGATATTGGCTCACGTGGATGCGATGTTTTCCGCCCGAACGAAATTGTTTAAAAAGCACCAAAACATGAGTTTTGGAGATATTGGAGTGGATTGGGTGCGTTCGTTTTTAAAAATCTCTCACATACTCGCGCTGCGAACATTTGACAATTAGTGCCGATATTAGCTCACGTGGATGCGTTGTTTTCCACGGAACAAAATAGTTCAAAGGGCACCAAAACAGGAGTTTTGGACATATTGGAGTGGATTGGGTATGTCCGTTTCAAAAAATCCCTCCGTGCCTCGCGCAGTGAACTTTTGACACTTAGTGTCGATATTGGCTCATGTGGATGCGATGTTTTCCGCCGGAACGGAATAGTGCAAAAGGATCCAAAGATGAGTTTTGGACATATTGGAGTGGAATGGGTGAGTTCATTTCGAAAAATCTCCCTGGGACTCACGCTCGATCTTTTGACACTTAGTGTCAATATTGGCTCACGTGGATGCTATAAGTTCCGTCGAAACAAAATAGTTCAAAAAGCACCAAAAACATGAGTTTTGGAGATATGGGAGTGGATTGGGTGAGTTCGTTTCGAAAAATCTCCCCGCGACTCACGCTCGAACTTTTGACACTTAGTGCCGATATTGGCTCACGTGGATGCGATATTTTCTGCCGGAACGAAACAGTGCAAAAGCACCAAAGCATGAGTTCTGAACATATTGGAGTCGATTGGGTGCGTTCATTTCGAAAAATCTCTCTGTGTCTCGCGCTGCGAACTTTTGACACAGTGTCGATATTGGCACAAGTGGATGCGTTGTTTTCCACCGGAACAAAATAGTTCAAGAAGCACCAAAACATGAGTTTTGGACATATTGGGGTGGATTGGGTGCGTTCGTTTCGTAAAATCTCTCCGTGCCTCGCGCTGCGAACTTTTGACACTTAGTGCCGATATTGGCTCACGTGGATGCGATGTTTTTCCGAACGAAATTGTTCAAAAAGCACCAAAACATGAGTTTTGGAGATATTGGAGTGGATTGGGTGCGTTTGTTTCGAAAAATCTCTCAGTGACTCGCGCTGCAAACATTTCACAATTAATGCTGATATTAGCTCACGTGGATGCCTTGTTTTCCACCGGAAAAAAATAGTTCAAACGGCACCAAAACAGGAGTTTTGGACATATTGGAGTGGATTGGGTACGTTCGTTTCAAAAAATCTCTCCGTGCCTCGCGCAGTGAACTTTTGACACTTAGTGCCGATATTGGCTCATGTGGATGCGATGTTTTCCGCCAGGAACGGAATAGTTCAAAGGGCACCAAAACATGAGTTTTGGACATATTGGAGTCGATTGGGTGCATTCGTTTCGAAAAATCTCCCAGGGACTCACGGTCGATCTTTTGACACTTAGTGCCAATATTGGCTCACGTGGATGCTATAAATTCCGCCGAAACGAAATAGTTCAAAAAGCACCAAAACATGAGTTTTGGAGATAAGGGAGTGGATTGGGTGAGTTCGTTTCAAAAAATCTCCCCGCGACTCACGCTCGAACTTTTGACACATAGTGCCGATACTGGCTCACGTGGATGCGATGTTTTCCGCCCGAACGAAATTGTTCAAAAAGCACCAAAACATGAGTTTTGGAGATATTAGAGTGGATTGGGCGTGTTCGTTTCGAAAAATCTCTTAGTGACTCGCGCTGCGAACATTTGACCATTAGTGCCGATATTAGCTCACGTGGATGCGTTGTTTTCCACCGGAACAAAATAGTTCATAGGGCACCAAAACATGAGTTTTGGACATATTGGAGTGGATTGGGTGCGTTCGTTTCGAAAAATTTCTCCGTGTCTCGCGCTCGAACTTTTGACATTTAGTGCAAATATTGGCTCACGTGGATGCGATATTTTCCGCCGGAACGAAATAGTTCAAAAAGCACCAAAACATGAGTTTTGGACATATTGGAGTCGATTGGGTGCATTCGTTTGAAAAATCTCCCGGACTCACGCTCGATCTTTTGACACTTAGTGCCAATATTGGCTCACGTGGATGCTATAAATTCCGCCGAAACAAAATAGTTCAAATAGCACCAAAAACATGAGTTTTGGAGATATGGGAGTGGATTTGGTGAGTTCATTTCGAAAAATCTCCCCGCGACTCACGCTCGAACTTTTGAAACTTAGTGCCGATATTGGCTCACGTGGATGCGATATTTTCCGCCGGAACAAAACAGTGCAAAAGCACCAACACATGAGTTCTGAACATATTGGAGTCGACTGGGTGCGTTCATTTCGAAAAATCTCTCTGTGTCTCGCGCTGCGAACTTTTGACACAGTGCCGACATTGGCACATGTGGATGCGATGTTTTCCATCGGAACAAAATAGTTCAAGAAGCACAAAAACATGAGTTTTGGACATATTGGAGTCGATTGGGTGCGTTCGTTTCGAAAAATCTCTCCGTGCCTCGCGCTGCGAACTTTTGACACTTAGTGCCGATATTGGCTCACGTGGATGCGATGTTTTTCGCCCGAACAAAATTGTTCAAAAAGCACCAAAACATGAGTTTTGGAGATATTGGAGTGGATTGGGTCCGTTTGTTTCGAAAAATCTCTCGGTGACTCGCGCTGCGAACATTTCACAATTAGTGCCGATATTAGCTCACGTGGATGGCCTTGTTTTCCATCGGAACAAAATAGTTCAAACGGCACCAAAACAGAAGTTTTGCACGTATTGGATTGGATTGGGTATGTTCGTTTCAAACAATCTCTTCGTGCCTCGCGCGATGAACTTTTGGCACTTAGTGCCGATATTGGCTCATGTGGATGCGATGTTTTCCGCCAGGAACGGAATAGTTCAAAAGGGCACCGAACATGAGTTTTGGACATATTGGAGTCGATTGGGTGCATTCGTTTCGAATAATCTCCCGGGGACTCACGCTCGATCTTTTGACACTTGGTGCCAACATTGGCTCACGTGGATGCTATAAATTCCGCCAAAACGAAATAGTTCAAAAAGCACCAAAACATGAGTTTTGGAGATATGGGAGTGGATTGGGTGAGTTCGTTTCGAAAAATCTCCCGCGACTCACGCTCGATCTTTTGACACTTAGTGCCAATATTGGCTCACATGGATGCTATAAATTCCGCCGAAACAAAATAGTTCAAATAGCACCAAAAACATGAGTTTTGGAGATATGGGAGTGGATTGGGTGAGTTCATTTCGAAAAATCTCCCGCGACTCACGCTCGAACTTTTGACACTTAGTGCCGATATTGGCTCACGTGGATGCGATATTTTCCGCCGGAACGAAACAGTGCAAAAGCACCAACACATGAGTTCGAACATATTGGAGTCGATTGGGTGCGTTCATTTCGAAAAATCTCTCGTGTCTCGCGCTGCGAACTTTTGACACAAGGTCCGATATTGGCACAAGTGGATGCGATGTTTTCCACCGGAACAAAATAGTTCAAGAAGCACCAAAACATGAGTTTTGGACATATTGGAGTCGATTGGGTGCGTTCGTTTCGAAAAACCTCTCCGTGCCTCGCGCTGCGAACTTTTGACACTTAGTGCCGATATTGGCTCACGTGGATGCGATGTTTTTCGCCAGAACAAAATTGTTCAAAAAGCACCAAAACATGAGTTTTGGAGATATTGGAGTGGATTGGGTCCGTTTGTTTCGAAAAATCTCTCGGTGACTCGCGCTGCGAACATTTCACAATTAGTGCCGATATTAGCTCACGTGGATGCCTTGTTTTCCACCGGAACAAAATAGTTCAAACGGCACCAAAACAGAAGTTTTGGACATATTGGAGTGGATTGGGTATGTTCGTTTCAAACAATCTCTCCGTGCCTCGCGATGAACTTTTGGCACTTAGTGCCGATATTGGCTCATGTGGATGCGATGTTTTTCGCCGGAACGGAATAGTTCAAAAGGGCACCAAAACATGAGTTTTGGTCATATTGGAGTCGATTGGGTGCATTCGTTTCGAATAATCTCCCGGGACTCACGCTCTATCTTTTGACACTTGGTGCCAATATTGGCTCACGTGGATGCTATAAATTCCGCCGAAACGAAATAGTTCAAAAAGCACCAAAACAAGAGTTTTGGAGATATGGGAGTGGATTGGGTGAGTTCGTTTCGAAAAATCTCCCGCGACTCACGCTCGAACTTTTGACACATAGTGCCGATATTGGCTCACGTGGATGCGATGTTTTCCGCCCGAACGAAATTGTTCAAAAGCACCAAAACATGAGTTTTGGAGATATTGGAGTGGATTGGGCGTGTTCGTTTGAAAAATCTCTCCGTGACTCGCGCTGCGAATTTTTGAAAATTAGTGCCAATATTAGCTCACGTGGATGTGTTGTTTTCCACCGGAACAAAATAGTTCATAGGGCACCAAAACATGAGTTTTGGACATATTGAGTGGATTGGGTGCGTTCGTTTGAAATATTTCTCCGTGTCTCACGCTCGAACTTTTGACATTTAGTGCCAATATTGGCTCACGTGGATGTGATATTTTCCGCCGGAACGAAATAGTTCAAAAGCACCAAAACATGAGTTTTGGACATATTGGAGTCGATTGGGTGCATTCGTTTGAAAAATCTCCCGGACTCACGCTCGATCTTTTGACAGTTAGTGCCAATATTGGCTCACGTGGATGCTATAAATTCCCAGAAACAAAATAGTTCAAAAAGCACCAAAAACATGAGTTTTGGAGATATGGGAGTGGATTGGGTGAGTTCGTTTCGAAAAATCTCCCGCGACTCACGCTTGAACTTTTGACACTTAGTGCCGATATTGGCTCACGTGGATGCGATATTTTCCGTCGGAACAAAATAGTTCAAGAAGCACCAAAACATGAGTTTTGGACATATTGTAGTCGATTGGGTGCGTTCGTTTCGTAAAATCTCTCCATGCCTCGCGCTGCGAACTTTTGACACTTAGCGTCGATATTGGCTCACGTGGATGCGATGTTTTTCGCCCGAACGAAATTGTTCAAAAGCACCAAAACATGAGTTTTAGAGATATGGGAGTGGATTGGGTGAGTTCGTTTCGAAAAATCTCCCGCGACTCACGCTCGAACTTTTGACACATAGTGCCGATATTGGCTCACGTGGATGCGATGTTTTCCACCGGAACAAAATAGTTCAAAAGGCACCAAAACAAGAGTTTTTGACATATTGGACTGGATTGGGTGCGTTCATTTTGAAAAATCTCTCCGTGTGTCGTGCTGCGAACATTTGACACTTAGTGCCGATGTCGGCTCACGTGGATGTGATGCTTTCCACGGAACGAAATAGTTCAAAAGCACCAAAACATGAGTTTTGTACATATTGGAGTGGATTGTGTGCGTTCGTTTCGAAAAATATCTCCGCGACTCACGCTGTGAACTTTGACACTTAGTGCCGATATTGGCTCACGTGGATGTGATGCTTTCCACAGGAACGAAATAGTTCAAAAACACCAAACATGAGTTTTGGACATATTGGAGTGCATTGGGTGCGTTCGTTTCGAAGAATCTCTTCGTGACTCGCGCTGCGATCTTTTCACACTTAGTGTCGATATTGGCTCACGTGGAAGCGATGTTTTCCACCGGAACGAAATAGTTCAAAACCACCAAAACATGAGTTTTGGACATATGTCAATGGATTGGGTGCGTTCGTTTGGAAAAATCTCTCGGTGACTCGCGCTGCGAACTTTTGACACTTAGTGCCGATATTGGCTCACGTGGATGCGATGTTTTCCGTCGAAACGAAATAGTTCAAAAAGCGCCAAAACATGAGTTTTGGACATATTGGAGTCGATTAGGGAGTTCTTTTCTAAAAATGTCCTCGCGACTCACGCTCGAACTGTTGACACATAGTGTCGATATTGGCACAAGTGGATGCGATGTTTTCCACGGAACAAAATAGTTCAAGAAGCACCAAAACATGAGTTTTGGACATATTGGAGTCGATTGGGTGCGTTCGTTTCGAAAAATCTCCCCGTGCCTCGCACTGCGAACTTTTGACACATAGTGCCGATATTGGCTCACGTGGATGCGATATTTTCCGTCGGAACGAAACAGTGCAAAAAGCACCAAAACATGAGTTTTGGACATATTGGAGTCGATTGTGTGCATTCGTTTCGAAAAATCTCTCCTGTCTCGCGCTGCGAACTTTTGACACATAGTGCCGATATTGGCACAAGTGGATGCGATGTTTTCCACCGGAACAAAATAGTTCAAGAAGCACCAAAACATGAGTTTTGGACATATTGGACTCGATTGGGTGTGTTCGTTTTGAAAAATCTCACCGTGCCACACGCTGCGAACTTTTGACACTTAGTGCCGATATTGGCTCACGTGGATGCGATGTTTTTCGCCCGAACGAAATTATTCAAAAAGTACCAAAACATGAGTTTTTGAGATTTTGGAGTGGATTGGGTGCGTTCGTTTCGAAAAATCTCTCAATGGATGTCGATATTAGCTCACGTGGATGCGTTGTTTTCCACCCGGAACGAAATAGTTCAAACGGCACCAAAACATGAGTTTTGGACATATTGGAGTGGATTGGGTACATTCGTTTCAAAAATCTCTCCGCGCCTCGTGCAGCGAACTTGTCACACTTAGTGCCGATATTGGCTCATGTCGATGCAATGTTTTCCGCCGGAACGAAAGAGTTCAAAAAGAACCAAAACATGAGTTTTGGACATGGAATGGGTGAGTTCGTTTCGAAAAATCTCCCCGTGACTCACACTCGATCTTTTGACACTTAGTGTCAACATTGGCTCACGTGGATGCAATATATTCCGCCGAAACGAAACGGTGCAAAAAGCACCAAAACATGAGTTTTGGACATATTGGAGTCAATTGGGTGCGTTCGTTTCGAAAAATCTCTCCATGTCTCGCGCTCGAACTTTTGACCTTTAGTGCCAATATTGGCTCACATAGATGCGATATTTTCCGCCGAACGAAATATTTCAAAAAGCAACAAAACATGAGTTTTGGACATATTGGAGTGCATTGGGTGCGTTCATTTCGAAGAATCTCTCCGTGACTCGCTGCGATCTTTTCACACTTAGTGTCGATATTGGCTCACGTGGATGCGATGTTTTCCACTTTGGAATGAAATAGTTCAAAAGCACCAAAACATGAGTTTTGGACATATTGTGTGGATTGGGTGCGTTCGTTTGGAAAAATCTCTTAGTGACTCGCGCTGCGAACTTTTGACACTTAGTGCCGATATTGGCTCACGTGGATGCGATGTTTTCCGCCGGAACGAAATAGTTCAAAAAGCGCCAAAACATGAGTTTTTGACATATTTGAGTGGATTTGGTGAGTTCATTTCAAAAATCTCCCCGCGACTCATGCTCGAACTTTTGACACATAGTGTCGATATTGGCACAAGTGGATGCGATGTTTTCCACCGGAACAAAATAGTTCAAGAAGCACCAAAACATGAGTTTTGGACATATTGGAGTCGATTGGGTGCGTTCGTTTGAAAAATCTCTCCGTGCTTCGCCTGCGAACTTTTGACACATAGTGCCGATATTGGCTCACGTGGATGCGATGTTTTCCGCCCGAACGAAATTGTTTAAAAAGCACCAAAACATGAGTTTTGGAGATATTGGAGTGGATTGGGTGCGTTCGTTTTTAAAAATCTCTCACATACTCGCGCTGCGAACATTTGACAATTAGTGCCGATATTAGCTCACGTGGATGCGTTGTTTTCCACCGGAACAAAATAGTTCAAAGGGCACCAAAACAGGAGTTTTGGACATATTGGAGTGGATTGGGTATGTCCGTTTCAAAAATCCTCCGTGCCTCGCGCAGTGAACTTTTGACACTTAGTGTCGATATTGGCTCATGTGGATGCGATGTTTTCCGCCGGAACGGAATAGTGCAAAAGGATCCAAAAGATGAGTTTTGGACATATTGGAGTGGAATGGGTGAGTTCATTTCGAAAAATCTCCCTGGGACTCACGCTCGATCTTTTGACACTTAGTGTCAATATTGGCTCACGTGGATGCTATAAGTTCCGTCGAAACAAAATAGTTCAAAAGCACCAAAAACATGAGTTTTGGAGATATGGGAGTGGATTGGGTGAGTTCGTTTGAAAAATCTCCCCGCGACTCACGCTCGAACTTTTGACACTTAGTGCCGATATTGGCTCACGTGGATGCGATATTTTCTGCCGGAACGAAACAGTGCAAAAGCACCAAAGCATGAGTTCTGAACATATTGGAGTCGATTGGGTGCGTTCATTTCGAAAAATCTCTCTGTGTCTCGCGCTGCGAACTTTTGACACAGTGTCGATATTGGCACAAGTGGATGCGTTGTTTTCCACCGGAACAAAATAGTTCAAGAAGCACCAAAACATGAGTTTTGGACATATTGGAGTGGATTGGGTGCGTTCGTTTCGTAAAATCTCTCCGTGCCTCGCGCTGCGAACTTTTGACACTTAGTGCCGATATTGGCTCACGTGGATGCGATGTTTTTCGCCCGAACGAAATTGTTCAAAAGCACCAAAACATGAGTTTTGGAGATATTGGAGTGGATTGGGTGCGTTTGTTTCGAAAAATCTCTCGGTGACTCGCGCTGCAAACATTTCACAATTAATGCTGATATTAGCTCACGTGGATGCCTTGTTTTCCACCGGAAAAAATAGTTCAAACGGCACCAAAACAGGAGTTTTGGACATATTGGAGTGGATTGGGTACGTTCGTTTCAAAAATCTCTCGTGCCTCGCGCGTGAACTTTTGACACTTAGTGCCGATATTGGCTCATGTGGATGCGATGTTTTCCGCCGGAACGGAATAGTTCAAAAGGGCACCAAAACATGAGTTTTGGACATATTGGAGTCGATTGGGTGCATTCGTTTCGAAAAATCTCCCGGGGACTCACGGTCGATCTTTTGACACTTAGTGCCAATATTGGCTCACGTGGATGCTATAAATTCCGCCGAAACGAAATAGTTCAAAAAGCACCAAAACATGAGTTTTGGAGATAAGGGAGTGGATTGGGTGAGTTCGTTTCAAAAAATCTCCCCGCGACGACGCTCGAACTTTTGACACATAGTGCCGATATCGGCTCACGTGGATGCGATGTTTTCCGCCCGAACGAAATTGTTCAAAAAGCACCAAAACATGAGTTTTGGAGATATTAGAGTGGATTGGGCGTGTTCGTTTCGAAAAATCTCTCAGTGACTCGCGCTGCGAACATTTGACCATTAGTGCCGATATTAGCTCACGTGGATGCGTTGTTTTCCACCGGAACAAAATAGTTCATAGGGCACCAAAACATGAGTTTTGGACATATTGGAGTGGATTGGGTGCGTTCGTTTCGAAAAATTTCTCCGTGTCTCGCGCTCGAACTTTTGACATTTAGTGCAAATATTGGCTCACGTGGATGCGATATTTTCCATAGGAACGAAATAGTTCAAAAAGCACCAAAACATGAGTTTTGGACATATTGGAGTCGATTGGGTGCATTCGTTTGAAAAATCTCCCAGGACTCACGCTCGATCTTTTGACACTTAGTGCCAATATTGGCTCACGTGGATGTTATAAATTCCGCCGAAACAAAATAGTTCAAATAGCACCAAAAACATGAGTTTTGGAGATATGGGAGTGGATTTGGTGAGTTCATTTCGAAAAATCTCCCGCGACTCACGCTCGAACTTTTGAAACTTAGTGCCGATATTGGCTCACGTGGATGCGATATTTTCCGCGGAACAAAACGGTGCAAAAGCACCAACACATGAGTTCTGAACATATTGGAGTCGATCTGGGTGCGTTCATTTCGAAAATCTCTCTCGTGTCTCGCTGCGAACTTTTGACAAGGCGACATTGGCACATGTGGATGCGATGTTTTCCATCGGAACAAAATAGTTCAAGAAGCACAAAAACATGAGTTTTGGACATATTGGAGTCGATTGGGTGCGTTCGTTTCGAAAAATCTCTCCGTGCTCCGGCTGAACTTTTGACACTTAGTGCCGATATTGGCTCACGTGGATGCGATGTTTTTCGCAGAACAAAATTGTTCAAAAAGCACCAAAACATGAGTTTTGGAGATATTGGAGTGGATTGGGTCCGTTTGTTTCGAAAAATCTCTCGTGACTCGCGCTGCGAACATTTCACAATTAGTGCCGATATTAGCTCACGTGGATGGCCTTGTTTTCCATCGGAACAAAATAGTTCAAACGGCACCAAAACAGAAGTTTTGCACGTATTGGATTGGATTGGGTATGTTCGTTTCAAACAATCTCTTCGTGCCTCGCGCAGTGAACTTTTGGCACTTAGTGCCGATATTGGCTCATGTGGATGCGATGTTTTCCGCCGGAACGGAATAGTTCAAAAGGGCACCAGAACATGAGTTTTGGACATATTGGAGTCGATTGGGTGCATTCGTTTCGAATAATCTCCCAGGGACTCACGCTCGATCTTTTGACACTTGGTGCCAACATTGGCTCACGTGGATGCTATAAATTCCGCCAAAACGAAATAGTTCAAAAAGCACCAAAACATGAGTTTTGGAGATATGGGAGTGGATTGGGTGAGTTCGTTTCGAAAAATCTCCCCGCGACTCACGCTCGATCTTTTGACACTTAGTGCCAATATTGGCTCACATGGATGCTATAAATTCCGCCGAAACAAAATAGTTCAAATAGCACCAAAAACATGAGTTTTGGAGATATGGGAGTGGATTGGGTGAGTTCATTTCGAAAAATCTCCCCGCGACTCACGCTCGAACTTTTGACACTTAGTGCCGATATTGGCTCACGTGGATGCGATATTTTCCGCCGGAACGAAACAGTGCAAAAGCACCAACACATGAGTTCTGAACATATTGGAGTCGATTGGGTGCGTTCATTTCGAAAAATCTCTCGTGTCTCGCGCTGCGAACTTTTGACACAAGGCCGATATTGGCACAAGTGGATGCGATGTTTTCCACCGGAACAAAATAGTTCAAGAAGCACCAAAACATGAGTTTTGGACATATTGGAGTCGATTGGGTGCGTTCGTTTCGAAAAACCTCTCCGTGCCTCGCGCTGCGAACTTTTGACACTTAGTGCCGATATTGGCTCACGTGGATGCGATGTTTTCGCCCGAACAAAATTGTTCAAAAAGCACCAAAACATGAGTTTTGGAGATATTGGAGTGGATTGGGTCCGTTTGTTTCGAAAAATCTCTCAGTGACTCGCGCTGCGAACATTTCACAATTAGTGCCGATATTAGCTCACGTGGATGCCTTGTTTTCCACCGGAACAAAATAGTTCAAACGGCACCAAAACAGAAGTTTTGGACATATTGGAGTGGATTGGGTATGTTCGTTTCAAACAATCTCTCGTGCCTCGCGCAAGTGAACTTTTGGCACTTAGTGCCGATATTGGCTCATGTGGATGCGATGTTTTTCGCCGGAACGGAATAGTTCAAAAGGGCACCAAAACATGAGTTTTGGTCATATTGGAGTCGATTGGGTGCATTCGTTTCGAATAATCTCCCAGGGACTCACGCTCTATCTTTTGACACTTGGTGCCAATATTGGCTCACGTGGATGCTATAAATTCCGAAACGAAATAGTTCAAAAAGCACCAAAACAAGAGTTTTGGAGATATGGGAGTGGATTGGGTGAGTTCGTTTGAAAAATCTCCCCGCGACTCACGCTCGAACTTTTGACACATAGTGCCGATATTGGCTCACGTGGATGCGATGTTTTCCGCCCGAACGAAATTGTTCAAAAAGCACCAAAACATGAGTTTTGGAGATATTGGAGTGGATTGGGCGTGTTCGTTTCGAAAAATCTCTCCGTGACTCGCGCTGCGAATTTTTGAAAATTAGTGCCAATATTAGCTCACGTGGATGTGTTGTTTTCCAGGAACAAAATAGTTCAAAGGGCACCAAAACATGAGTTTTGGACATATTGGAGTGGATTGGGTGCGTTCGTTTGAAATATTTCTCCGTGTCTCACGCTCGAACTTTTGACATTTAGTGCCAATATTGGCTCACGTGGATGTGATATTTTCGCCGGAACGAAATAGTTCAAAAAGCACCAAAACATGAGTTTTGGACATATTGGAGTCGATTGGGTGCATTCGTTTCGAAAATCTCCCCGGACTCACGCTCGATCTTTTGACGTTAGTGCCAATATTGGCTCACGTGGATGCTATAAATTCCGCCGAAACAAAATAGTTCAAAAAGCACCAAAAACATGAGTTTTGGAGATATGGGAGTGGATTGGGTGAGTTCGTTTCGAAAAATCTCCCGCGACTCACGCTTGAACTTTTGACACTTAGTGCCGATATTGGCTCACGTGGATGCGATATTTTCCGTCGGAACAAAATAGTTCAAGAAGCACCAAAACATGAGTTTTGGACATATTGTAGTCGATTGGGTGCGTTCGTTTCGTAAAATCTCTCCGTGCCTCGCGCTGCGAACTTTTGACACTTAGCGTCGATATTGGCTCACGTGGATGCGATGTTTTTCGCCCGAACGAAATTGTTCAAAAGCACCAAAACATGAGTTTTAGAGATATGGGAGTGGATTGGGTGAGTTCGTTTCGAAAAATCTCCCGCGACTCACGCTCGAACTTTTGACACATAGTGCCGATATTGGCTCACGTGGATGCGATGTTTTCCACCGGAACAAAATAGTTCAAAAGGCACCAAAACAAGAGTTTTTGACATATTGGACTGGATTGGGTGCGTTCATTTTGAAAAATCTCTCCGTGTGTCGTGCTGCGAACATTTGACACTTAGTGCCGATGTCGGCTCACGTGGATGTGATGCTTTCCACAGAACGAAATAGTTCAAAAAGCACCAAAACATGAGTTTTGTACATATTGGAGTGGATTGTGTGCGTTCGTTTGAAAAATATCTCCGTGACTCACGCTGCGAACTTTGACACTTAGTGCCGATATTGGCTCACGTGGATGTGATGCTTTCCACAGGAACGAAATTGTCCAGAAAACACCAAAACATGAGTTTTGGACATATTGGAGTGCATTGGGTGCGTTCGTTTCGAAGAATCTCTCTGTGACTCGCGCTGCGATCTTTTCACACTTAGTGTCGATATTGGCTCACGTGGAAGCGATGTTTTCCACCGGAACGAAATAGTTCAAAACCACCAAAACATGAGTTTTGGACATATGTCAATGGATTGGGTGCGTTCGTTTGGAAAAATCTCTCAGTGACTCGCGCTGCGAACTTTTGACACTTAGTGCCGATATTGGCTCACGTGGATGCGATGTTTTCCGTCGAAACGAAATAGTTCAAAAAGCGCCAAAACATGAGTTTTGGACATATTGGAGTGGATTAGGGGAGTTCGTTTCGAAAAATCTCCTCGCGACTCACGCTCGAACTGTTGACACATAGTGTCGATATTGGCACAAGTGGATGCGATGTTTTCCACCGGAACAAAATAGTTCAAGAAGCACCAAAACATGAGTTTTGGACATATTGGAGTCGATTGGGTGCGTTCGTTTGGAATAATCTCCCCGTGCCTCGCACTGCGAACTTTTGACACATAGTGCCGATATTGGCTCACGTGGATGCGATATTTTCCGTCGGAACGAAACAGTGCAAAAAGCACCAAAACATGAGTTTTGGACATATTGGAGTCGATTGTGTGCATTCGTTTCGAAAAATCTCTCCCTGTCTCGCGCTGCGAACTTTTGACACATAGTGCCGATATTGGCACAAGTGGATGCGATGTTTTCCACCGGAACAAAATAGTTCAAGAAGCACCAAAACATGAGTTTTGGACATATTGGACTCGATTGGGTGTGTTCGTTTTGAAAAATCTCACCGTGCCACACGCTGCGAACTTTTGACACTTAGTGCCGATATTGGCTCACGTGGATGCGATGTTTTTCGCCCGAACGAAATTATTCAAAAAGTACCAAAACATGAGTTTTTGAGATTTTGGAGTGGATTGGGTGCGTTCGTTTCGAAAAATCTCTCAATGGATGTCGATATTAGCTCACGTGGATGCGTTGTTTTCCACCGGAACGAAATAGTTCAAACGGCACCAAAACATGAGTTTTGGACATATTGGAGTGGATTGGGTACATTCGTTTCAAAAAATCTCTCCGCGCCTCGTGCAGCGAACTTGTCACACTTAGTGCCGATATTGGCTCATGTCGATGCAATGTTTTCCGCCGGAACGAAATAGTTCAAAAAGAACCAAAACATGAGTTTTGGACATATTGGAGTGGAATGGGTGAGTTCGTTTCGAAAAATCTCCCCGTGACTCACACTCGATCTTTTGACACTTAGTGTCAACATTGGCTCACGTGGATGCAATATATTCCGCCGAAACGAAACGGTGCAAAAAGCACCAAAACATGAGTTTTGGACATATTGGAGTCAATTGGGTGCGTTCGTTTCGAAAAATCTCTCCATGTCTCGCGCTCGAACTTTTGACCTTTAGTGCCAATATTGGCTCACATAGATGCGATATTTTCCGCCAGAACGAAATATTTCAAAAAGCAACAAAACATGAGTTTTGGACATATTGGAGTGCATTGGGTGCGTTCATTTCGAAGAATCTCTCCGTGACTCGCGCTGCGATCTTTTCACACTTAGTGTCGATATTGGCTCACGTGGATGCGATGTTTTCCACTGGAATGAAATAGTTCAAAAGCACCAAAACATGAGTTTTGGACATATTGCTGTGGATTGGGTGCGTTCGTTTGGAAAAATCTCTTAGTGACTCGCGCTGCGAACTTTTGACACTTAGTGCCGATATTGGCTCACGTGGATGCGATGTTTTCCGCCGGAACGAAATAGTTCAAAAAGCGCCAAAACATGAGTTTTTGACATATTTGAGTGGATTTGGTGAGTTCATTTCAAAAAATCTCCCCGCGACTCATGCTCGAACTTTTGACACATAGTGTCGATATTGGCACAAGTGGATGCGATGTTTTCCACCGGAACAAAATAGTTCAAGAAGCACCAAAACATGAGTTTTGGACATATTGGAGTCGATTGGGTGCGTTCGTTTGAAAAATCTCTCCGTGCTTCGCACTGCGAACTTTTGACACATAGTGCCGATATTGGCTCACGTGGATGCGATGTTTTCCGCCCGAACGAAATTGTTTAAAAAGCACCAAAACATGAGTTTTGGAGATATTGGAGTGGATTGGGTGCGTTCGTTTTTAAAAATCTCTCACATACTCGCGCTGCGAACATTTGACAATTAGTGCCGATATTAGCTCACGTGGATGCGTTGTTTTCCACCGGAACAAAATAGTTCAAAGGGCACCAAAACAGGAGTTTTGGACATATTGGAGTGGATTGGGTATGTCCGTTTCAAAAAATCCCTCCGTGCCTCGCGCAGTGAACTTTTGACACTTAGTGTCGATATTGGCTCATGTGGATGCGATGTTTTCCGCCGGAACGGAATAGTGCAAAAGGATCCAAAAGATGAGTTTTGGACATATTGGAGTGGAATGGGTGAGTTCATTTCGAAAAATCTCCCTGGGACTCACGCTCGATCTTTTGACACTTAGTGTCAATATTGGCTCACGTGGATGCTATAAGTTCCGTCGAAACAAAATAGTTCAAAAAGCACCAAAAACATGAGTTTTGGAGATATGGGAGTGGATTGGGTGAGTTCGTTTGAAAAATCTCCCCGCGACTCACGCTCGAACTTTTGACACTTAGTGCCGATATTGGCTCACGTGGATGCGATATTTTCTCGCGGAACGAAACAATGCAAAAGCACCAAAGCATGAGTTCGAACATATTGGAGTCGATTGGGTGCGTTCATTTCGAAAAATCTCTCGTGTCTCGCGCTGCGAACTTTTGACACAAGTGTCGATATTGGCACAAGTGGATGCGTTGTTTTCCACCGGAACAAAATAGTTCAAGAAGCACCAAAACATGAGTTTTGGACATATTGGGGTGGATTGGGTGCGTTCGTTTCGTAAAATCTCTCCGTGCCTCGCGCTGCGAACTTTTGACACTTAGTGCCGATATTGGCTCACGTGGATGCGATGTTTTTCGCCCGAACGAAATTGTTCAAAAAGCACCAAAACATGAGTTTTGGAGATATTGGAGTGGATTGGGTGCGTTTGTTTCGAAAAATCTCTCAGTGACTCGCGCTGCAAACATTTCACAATTAATGCTGATATTAGCTCACGTGGATGCCTTGTTTTCCACCGGAAAAAAATAGTTCAAACGGCACCAAAACAGGAGTTTTGGACATATTGGAGTGGATTGGGTACGTTCGTTTCAAAAAATCTCTCCGTGCCTCGCGCAGTGAACTTTTGACACTTAGTGCCGATATTGGCTCATGTGGATGCGATGTTTTCCGCCGGAACGGAATAGTTCAAAAGGGCACCAAAACATGAGTTTTGGACATATTGGAGTCGATTGGGTGCATTCGTTTGAAAAATCTCCCGGGACTCACGGTCGATCTTTTGACACTTAGTGCCAATATTGGCTCACGTGGATGCTATAAATTCGCCGAAACGAAATAGTTCAAAAGCACCAAAACATGAGTTTTGGAGATAAGGGAGTGGATTGGGTGAGTTCGTTTCAAAAAATCTCCCCGCGACTCACGCTCGAACTTTTGACACATAGTGCCGATACTGGCTCACGTGGATGCGATGTTTTCCGCCCGAACGAAATTGTTCAAAAAGCACCAAAACATGAGTTTTGGAGATATTAGAGTGGATTGGGCGTGTTCGTTTCGAAAAATCTCTTAGTGACTCGCGCTGCGAACATTTGACCATTAGTGCCGATATTAGCTCACGTGGATGCGTTGTTTTCCACCGGAACAAAATAGTTCATAGGGCACCAAAACATGAGTTTTGGACATATTGGAGTGGATTGGGTGCGTTCGTTTGAAAAATTTCTCCGTGTCTCGCGCTCGAACTTTTGACATTTAGTGCAAATATTGGCTCACGTGGATGCGATATTTTCCGCCGGAACGAAATAGTTCAAAAAGCACCAAAACATGAGTTTTGGACATATTGGAGTCGATTGGGTGCATTCGTTTCGAAAAATCTCCCCGGGACTCACGCTCGATCTTTTGACACTTAGTGCCAATATTGGCTCACGTGGATGCTATAAATTCGCCGAAACAAAATAGTTCAAATAGCACCAAAAACATGAGTTTTGGAGATATGGGAGTGGATTTGGTGAGTTCATTTCGAAAAATCTCCCGCGACTCACGCTCGAACTTTTGAAACTTAGTGCCGATATTGGCTCACGTGGATGCGATATTTTCCGCCGGAACAAAACAAGTGCAAAAGCACCAACACATGAGTTCGAACATATTGGAGTCGATCGGGTGCGTTCATTTCGAAAAATCTCTCGTGTCTCGCGCTGGAACTTTTGACACAAGGCCGACATTGGCACATGTGGATGCGATGTTTTCCATCGGAACAAAATAGTTCAAGAAGCACAAAAACATGAGTTTTGGACATATTGGAGTCGATTGGGTGCGTTCGTTTGAAAAATCTCTCCGTGCCTCGCGCGCGAACTTTTGACACTTAGTGCCGATATTGGCTCACGTGGATGCGATGTTTTTCGCCCGAACAAAATTGTTCAAAAAGCACCAAAACATGAGTTTTGGAGATATTGGAGTGGATTGGGTCCGTTTGTTTCGAAAAATCTCTCAGTGACTCGCGCTGCGAACATTTCACAATTAGTGCCGATATTAGCTCACGTGGATGGCCTTGTTTTCCATCGGAACAAAATAGTTCAAACGGCACCAAAACAGAAGTTTTGCACGTATTGGATTGGATTGGGTATGTTCGTTTCAAACAATCTCTTCGTGCCTCGCGCAGTGAACTTTTGGCACTTAGTGCCGATATTGGCTCATGTGGATGCGATGTTTTCCGCCGGAACGGAATAGTTCAAAAGGGCACCAGAACATGAGTTTTGGACATATTGGAGTCGATTGGGTGCATTCGTTTCGAATAATCTCCCAGGGACTCACGCTCGATCTTTTGACACTTGGTGCCAACATTGGCTCACGTGGATGCTATAAATTCCGCCAAAACGAAATAGTTCAAAAAGCACCAAAACATGAGTTTTGGAGATATGGGAGTGGATTGGGTGAGTTCGTTTCGAAAAATCTCCCCGCGACTCACGCTCGATCTTTTGACACTTAGTGCCAATATTGGCTCACATGGATGCTATAAATTCCGCCGAAACAAAATAGTTCAAATAGCACCAAAAACATGAGTTTTGGAGATATGGGAGTGGATTGGGTGAGTTCATTTCGAAAAATCTCCCCGCGACTCACGCTCGAACTTTTGACACTTAGTGCCGATATTGGCTCACGTGGATGCGATATTTTCCGCCGGAACGAAACAGTGCAAAAGCACCAACACATGAGTTCTGAACATATTGGAGTCGATTGGGTGCGTTCATTTCGAAAAATCTCTCTGTGTCTCGCGCTGCAAACTTTTGACACAGTGCCGATATTGGCACAAGTGGATGCGATGTTTTCCACCGGAACAAAATAGTTCAAGAAGCACCAAAACATGAGTTTTGGACATATTGGAGTCGATTGGGTGCGTTCGTTTCGAAAAACCTCTCCGTGCCTCGCGCTGCGAACTTTTGACACTTAGTGCCGATATTGGCTCACGTGGATGCGATGTTTTTCGCCCGAACAAAATTGTTCAAAAAGCACCAAAACATGAGTTTTGGAGATATTGGAGTGGATTGGGTCCGTTTGTTTCGAAAAATCTCTCAGTGACTCGCGCTGCGAACATTTCACAATTAGTGCCGATATTAGCTCACGTGGATGCCTTGTTTTCCACCGGAACAAAATAGTTCAAACGGCACCAAAACAGAAGTTTTGGACATATTGGAGTGGATTGGGTATGTTCGTTTCAAACAATCTCTCCGTGCCTCGCGCAGTGAACTTTTGGCACTTAGTGCCGATATTGGCTCATGTGGATGCGATGTTTTTCGCCGGAACGGAATAGTTCAAAAGGGCACCAAAACATGAGTTTTGGTCATATTGGAGTCGATTGGGTGCATTCGTTTCGAATAATCTCCCAGGGACTCACGCTCTATCTTTTGACACTTGGTGCCAATATTGGCTCACGTGGATGCTATAAATTCCGCCGAAACGAAATAGTTCAAAAAGCACCAAAACAAGAGTTTTGGAGATATGGGAGTGGATTGGGTGAGTTCGTTTCGAAAAATCTCCCCGCGACTCACGCTCGAACTTTTGACACATAGTGCCGATATTGGCTCACGTGGATGCGATGTTTTCCGCCCGAACGAAATTGTTCAAAAAGCACCAAAACATGAGTTTTGGAGATATTGGAGTGGATTGGGCGTGTTCGTTTCGAAAAATCTCTCCGTGACTCGCGCTGCGAATTTTTGAAAATTAGTGCCAATATTAGCTCACGTGGATGTGTTGTTTTCCACCGGAACAAAATAGTTCATAGGGCACCAAAACATGAGTTTTGGACATATTGAGTGGATTGGGTGCGTTCGTTTCGAAATATTTCTCCGTGTCTCACGCTCGAACTTTTGACATTTAGTGCCAATATTGGCTCACGTGGATGTGATATTTTCCCCGGAACGAAATAGTTCAAAAAGCACCAAAACATGAGTTTTGGACATATTGGAGTCGATTGGGTGCATTCGTTTCGAAAAATCTCCCGGACTCACGCTCGATCTTTTGACGCTTAGTGCCAATATTGGCTCACGTGGATGCTATAAATTCCGCCGAAACAAAATAGTTCAAAAGCACCAAAAACATGAGTTTTGGAGATATGGGAGTGGATTGGGTGAGTTCGTTTCGAAAAATCTCCCCGCGACTCACGCTTGAACTTTTGACACTTAGTGCCGATATTGGCTCACGTGGATGCGATATTTTCCGTCGGAACAAAATAGTTCAAGAAGCACCAAAACATGAGTTTTGGACATATTGTAGTCGATTGGGTGCGTTCGTTTCGTAAAATCTCTCCATGCCTCGCGCTGCGAACTTTTGACACTTAGCGTCGATATTGGCTCACGTGGATGCGATGTTTTTCGCCCGAACGAAATTGTTCAAAAAGCACCAAAACATGAGTTTTAGAGATATGGGAGTGGATTGGGTGAGTTCGTTTCGAAAAATCTCCCCGCGACTCACGCTCGAACTTTTGACACATAGTGCCGATATTGGCTCACGTGGATGCGATGTTTTCCACCGGAACAAAATAGTTCAAAAGGCACCAAAACAAGAGTTTTTGACATATTGGACTGGATTGGGTGCGTTCATTTTGAAAAATCTCTCCGTGTGTCGTGCTGCGAACATTTGACACTTAGTGCCGATGTCGGCTCACGTGGATGTGATGCTTTCCACAGGAACGAAATAGTTCAAAAAGCACCAAAACATGAGTTTTGTACATATTGGAGTGGATTGTGTGCGTTCGTTTCGAAAAATATCTCCGTGACTCACGCTGCGAACTTTGACACTTAGTGCCGATATTGGCTCACGTGGATGTGATGCTTTCCACAGGAACGAAATTGTCCAGAAAACACCAAAACATGAGTTTTGGACATATTGGAGTGCATTGGGTGCGTTCGTTTCGAAGAATCTCTCTGTGACTCGCGCTGCGATCTTTTCACACTTAGTGTCGATATTGGCTCACGTGGAAGCGATGTTTTCCACCGGAACGAAATAGTTCAAAACCACCAAAACATGAGTTTTGGACATATGTCAATGGATTGGGTGCGTTCGTTTGGAAAAATCTCTCGTGACTCGCTGCGAACTTTTGACACTTAGTGCCGATATTGGCTCACGTGGATGCGATGTTTTCCGTCGAAACGAAATAGTTCAAAAAGCGCCAAAACATGAGTTTTGGACATATTGGAGTGGATTAGGGGAGTTCGTTTCGAAAAATCTCCTCGCGACTCACGCTCGAACTGTTGACACATAGTGTCGATATTGGCACAAGTGGATGCGATGTTTTCCACCGGAACAAAATAGTTCAAGAAGCACCAAAACATGAGTTTTGGACATATTGGAGTCGATTGGGTGCGTTCGTTTGGAATAATCTCCCCGTGCCTCGCACTGCGAACTTTTGACACATAGTGCCGATATTGGCTCACGTGGATGCGATATTTTCCGTCGGAACGAAACAGTGCAAAAAGCACCAAAACATGAGTTTTGGACATATTGGAGTCGATTGTGTGCATTCGTTTCGAAAAATCTCTCCCTGTCTCGCGCTGCGAACTTTTGACACATAGTGCCGATATTGGCACAAGTGGATGCGATGTTTTCCACCGGAACAAAATAGTTCAAGAAGCACCAAAACATGAGTTTTGGACATATTGGACTCGATTGGGTGTGTTCGTTTTGAAAAATCTCACCGTGCCACACGCTGCGAACTTTTGACACTTAGTGCCGATATTGGCTCACGTGGATGCGATGTTTTTCGCCCGAACGAAATTATTCAAAAAGTACCAAAACATGAGTTTTTGAGATTTTGGAGTGGATTGGGTGCGTTCGTTTCGAAAAATCTCTCAATGGATGTCGATATTAGCTCACGTGGATGCGTTGTTTTCCACCGGAACGAAATAGTTCAAACGGCACCAAAACATGAGTTTTGGACATATTGGAGTGGATTGGGTACATTCGTTTCAAAAAATCTCTCCGCGCCTCGTGCAGCGAACTTGTCACACTTAGTGCCGATATTGGCTCATGTCGATGCAATGTTTTCCGCCGGAACGAAAGAGTTCAAAAAGAACCAAAACATGAGTTTTGGACATATTGGAGTGGAATGGGTGAGTTCGTTTCGAAAAATCTCCCCGTGACTCACACTCGATCTTTTGACACTTAGTGTCAACATTGGCTCACGTGGATGCAATATATTCCGCCGAAACGAAACGGTGCAAAAGCACCAAAACATGAGTTTTGGACATATTGGAGTCAATTGGGTGCGTTCGTTTGAAAAATCTCTCCATGTCTCGCGCTCGAACTTTTGACCTTTAGTGCCAATATTGGCTCACATAGATGCGATATTTTCCGCCAGAACGAAATATTTCAAAAAGCAACAAAACATGAGTTTTGGACATATTGGAGTGCATTGGGTGCGTTCATTTCGAAGAATCTCTCCGTGACTCGCGCTGCGATCTTTTCACACTTAGTGTCGATATTGGCTCACGTGGATGCGATGTTTTCCACTGGAATGAAATAGTTCAAAAGCACCAAAACATGAGTTTTGGACATATTGCTGTGGATTGGGTGCGTTCGTTTGGAAAAATCTCTTAGTGACTCGCGCTGCGAACTTTTGACACTTAGTGCCGATATTGGCTCACGTGGATGCGATGTTTTCCGCCGGAACGAAATAGTTCAAAAGCGCCAAAACATGAGTTTTTGACATATTTGAGTGGATTTGGTGAGTTCATTTCAAAAATCTCCCGCGACTCATGCTCGAACTTTTGACACATAGTGTCGATATTGGCACAAGTGGATGCGATGTTTTCCACCGGAACAAAATAGTTCAAGAAGCACCAAAACATGAGTTTTGGACATATTGGAGTCGATTGGGTGCGTTCGTTTCGAAAAATCTCTCCGTGCTTCGCACTGCGAACTTTTGACACATAGTGCCGATATTGGCTCACGTGGATGCGATGTTTTCCGCCCGAACGAAATTGTTTAAAAAGCACCAAAACATGAGTTTTGGAGATATTGGAGTGGATTGGGTGCGTTCGTTTTTAAAAATCTCTCACATACTGCGCTGCGAACATTTGACAATTAGTGCCGATATTAGCTCACGTGGATGCGTTGTTTTCCACCGGAACAAAATAGTTCAAAGGGCACCAAAACAGGAGTTTTGGACATATTGGAGTGGATTGGGTATGTCCGTTTCAAAAAATCCCTCCGTGCCTCGCGCAGTGAACTTTTGACACTTAGTGTCGATATTGGCTCATGTGGATGCGATGTTTTCCGCCGGAACGGAATAGTGCAAAAGGATCCAAAAGATGAGTTTTGGACATATTGGAGTGGAATGGGTGAGTTCATTTCGAAAAATCTCACGGACTCACGCTCGATCTTTTGACACTTAGTGTCAATATTGGCTCACGTGGATGCTATAAGTTCCGTCGAAACAAAATAGTTCAAAAAGCACCAAAAACATGAGTTTTGGAGATATGGGAGTGGATTGGGTGAGTTCGTTTCGAAAAATCTCCCCGCGACTCACGCTCGAACTTTTGACACTTAGTGCCGATATTGGCTCACGTGGATGCGATATTTTCTGCCGGAACGAAACAGTGCAAAAGCACCAAAGCATGAGTTCTGAACATATTGGAGTCGATTGGGTGCGTTCATTTCGAAAAATCTCTCTGTGTCTCGCGGCGGAACTTTTGACACAGTGTCGATATTGGCACAAGTGGATGCGTTGTTTTCCACCGGAACAAAATAGTTCAAGAAGCACCAAAACATGAGTTTTGGACATATTGGGGTGGATTGGGTGCGTTCGTTTCGTAAAATCTCTCCGTGCCTCGCGCTGCGAACTTTTGACACTTAGTGCCGATATTGGCTCATGTGGATGCGATGTTTTTCGCCCGAACGAAATTGTTCAAAAAGCACCAAAACATGAGTTTTGGAGATATTGGAGTGGATTGGGTGCGTTTGTTTCGAAAAATCTCTCAGTGACTCGCGCTGCAAACATTTCACAATTAATGCTGATATTAGCTCACGTGGATGCCTTGTTTTCCACCGGAAAAAAATAGTTCAAACGGCACCAAAACAGGAGTTTTGGACATATTGGAGTGGATTGGGTACGTTCGTTTCAAAAAATCTCTCCGTGCCTCGCGCGATGAACTTTTGACACTTAGTGCCGATATTGGCTCATGTGGATGCGATGTTTTCCGCCGGAACGGAATAGTTCAAAGGGCACCAAAACATGAGTTTTGGACATATTGGAGTCGATTGGGTGCATTCGTTTGAAAAATCTCCCGGGGACTCACGGTCGATCTTTTGACACTTAGTGCCAATATTGGCTCACGTGGATGCTATAAATTCCGCCGAAACGAAATAGTTCAAAAGCACCAAAACATGAGTTTTGGAGATAAGGGAGTGGATTGGGTGAGTTCGTTTCAAAAATCTCCCCGCGACTCACGCTCGAACTTTTGACACATAGTGCCGATACGGCTCACGTGGATGCGATGTTTTCCGCCCGAACGAAATTGTTCAAAAGCACCAAAACATGAGTTTTGGAGATATTAGAGTGGATTGGGCGTGTTCGTTTCGAAAAATCTCTCAGTGACTCGCGCTGCGAACATTTGACCATTAGTGCCGATATTAGCTCACGTGGATGCGTTGTTTTCCACCGGAACAAAATAGTTCATAGGGCACCAAAACATGAGTTTTGGACATATTGGAGTGGATTGGGTGCGTTCGTTTCGAAAAATTTCTCCGTGTCTCGCGCTCGAACTTTTGACATTTAGTGCAAATATTGGCTCACGTGGATGCGATATTTTCCGCCGGAACGAAATAGTTCAAAAAGCACCAAAACATGAGTTTTGGACATATTGGAGTCGATTGGGTGCATTCGTTTCGAAAAATCTCCCCGGGACTCACGCTCGATCTTTTGACACTTAGTGCCAATATTGGCTCACGTGGATGCTATAAATTCCGCCGAAACAAAATAGTTCAAATAGCACCAAAAACATGAGTTTTGGAGATATGGGAGTGGATTTGGTGAGTTCATTTCGAAAAATCTCCCCGCGACTCACGCTCGAACTTTTGAAACTTAGTGCCGATATTGGCTCACGTGGATGCGATATTTTTCGCAGGAACGAAACGATTGCAAAAGCACCAAAGCATGAGTTCGAACATATTGGAGTCGACTGGGTGCGTTCATTTCGAAAAATCTCTCGTGTCTCGCGCTGCGAACTTTTGACACAAGGCCGACATTGGCACATGTGGATGCGATGTTTTCCACCGGAACAAAATAGTTCAAGAAGCACAAAAACATGAGTTTTGGACATATTGGAGTCGATTGGGTGCGTTCGTTTCGAAAAATCTCTCGTGCCTCGCGCTGCGAACTTTTGACACTTAGTGCCGATATTGGCTCACGTGGATGCGATGTTTTTCGCCCGAACAAAATTGTTCAAAAAGCACCAAAACATGAGTTTTGGAGATATTGGAGTGGATTGGGTCCGTTTGTTTCGAAAAATCTCTCGTGACTGATCGCGCTGCGAACATTTCACAATTAGTGCCGATATTAGCTCACGTGGATGGCCTTGTTTTCCATCGGAACAAAATAGTTCAAACGGCACCAAAACAGAAGTTTTGCACGTATTGGATTGGATTGGGTATGTTCGTTTCAAACAATCTCTTCGTGCCTCGCGCAGTGAACTTTTGGCACTTAGTGCCGATATTGGCTCATGTGGATGCGATGTTTTCCGCCGGAACGGAATAGTTCAAAAGGGCACCGAACATGAGTTTTGGACATATTGGAGTCGATTGGGTGCATTCGTTTCGAATAATCTCCCGAGGACACGCTCGATCTTTTGACACTTGGTGCCAACATTGGCTCACGTGGATGCTATAAATTCGCCAAAACGAAAAAGTTCAAAAAGCACCAAAACATGAGTTTTGGAGATATGGGAGTGGATTGGGTGAGTTCGTTTCGAAAAATCTCCCCGCGACTCACGCTCGATCTTTTGACACTTAGTGCCAATATTGGCTCACATGGATGCTATAAATTCCGCCGAAACAAAATAGTTCAAATAGCACCAAAAACATGAGTTTTGGAGATATGGGAGTGGATTGGGTGAGTTCATTTCGAAAAATCTCCCCGCGACTCACGCTCGAACTTTTGACACTTAGTGCCGATATTGGCTCACGTGGATGCGATATTTTCCGCCGGAACGAAACAGTGCAAAAGCACCAACACATGAGTTCTGAACATATTGGAGTCGATTGGGTGCGTTCATTTCGAAAAATCTCTCTGTGTCTCGCGCTGCGAACTTTTGACACAGTGGCGATATTGGCACAAGTGGATGCGATGTTTTCCACCGGAACAAAATAGTTCAAGAAGCACCAAAACATGAGTTTTGGACATATTGGAGTCGATTGGGTGCGTTCGTTTCGAAAAACCTCTCCGTGCCTCGCGCTGCGAACTTTGACACTTAGTGCCGATATTGGCTCACGTGGATGCGATGTTTTTCGCCCGAACAAAATTGTTCAAAAGCACCAAAACATGAGTTTTGGAGATATTGGAGTGGATTGGGTCCGTTTGTTTGAAAAATCTCTCGGTGACTCGCGCTGCGAACATTTCACAATTAGTGCCGATATTAGCTCACGTGGATGCCTTGTTTTCCACCGGAACAAAATAGTTCAAACGGCACCAAAACAGAAGTTTTGGACATATTGGAGTGGATTGGGTATGTTCGTTTCAAACAATCTCTCCGTGCCTCGCGATGAACTTTTGGCACTTAGTGCCGATATTGGCTCATGTGGATGCGATGTTTTTCGCGGAACGGAATAGTTCAAAAGGGCACCAAAACATGAGTTTTGGTCATATTGGAGTCGATTGGGTGCATTCGTTTGAATAATCTCCCGGGACTCACGCTCTATCTTTTGACACTTGGTGCCAATATTGGCTCACGTGGATGCTATAAATTCCGCCGAAACGAAATAGTTCAAAAAGCACCAAAACAAGAGTTTTGGAGATATGGGAGTGGATTGGGTGAGTTCGTTTCGAAAAATCTCCCCGCGACTCACGCTCGAACTTTTGACACATAGTGCCGATATTGGCTCACGTGGATGCGATGTTTTCCGCCCGAACGAAATTGTTCAAAAAGCACCAAAACATGAGTTTTGGAGATATTGGAGTGGATTGGGCGTGTTCGTTTCGAAAAATCTCTCCGTGACTCGCGCTGCGAATTTTTGAAAATTAGTGCCAATATTAGCTCACGTGGATGTGTTGTTTTCCACCGGAACAAAATAGTTCAAAGGGCACCAAAACATGAGTTTTGGACATATTGGAGTGGATTGGGTGCGTTCGTTTCGAAATATTTCTCCGTGTCTCACGCTCGAACTTTTGACATTTAGTGCCAATATTGGCTCACGTGGATGTGATATTTTCCGCCGGAACGAAATAGTTCAAAAAGCACCAAAACATGAGTTTTGGACATATTGGAGTCGATTGGGTGCATTCGTTTCGAAAAATCTCCCCGGGACTCACGCTCGATCTTTTGACAGTTAGTGCCAATATTGGCTCACGTGGATGCTATAAATTCCGCCGAAACAAAATAGTTCAAAAAGCACCAAAAACATGAGTTTTGGAGATATGGGAGTGGATTGGGTGAGTTCGTTTCGAAAAATCTCCCCGCGACTCACGCTTGAACTTTTGACACTTAGTGCCGATATTGGCTCACGTGGATGCGATATTTTCCGTCGGAACAAAATAGTTCAAGAAGCACCAAAACATGAGTTTTGGACATATTGTAGTCGATTGGGTGCGTTCGTTTCGTAAAATCTCTCCGTGCCTCGCGCTGCGAACTTTTGACACTTAGCGTCGATATTGGCTCACGTGGATGCGATGTTTTTCGCCCGAACGAAATTGTTCAAAAAGCACCAAAACATGAGTTTTAGAGATATGGGAGTGGATTGGGTGAGTTCGTTTCGAAAAATCTCCCCGCGACTCACGCTCGAACTTTTGACACATAGTGCCGATATTGGCTCACGTGGATGCGATGTTTTCCGCCCGAACGAAATTGTTCAAACATCACCAAAACATGAGTTTTGGAGATATTGGAGTGGATTGGGCGTGTTCGTTTCGAAAAATCTCTCAGTGACTCGCGCTGCGAACATTTGACAATTAGTGCCGATATTAGCTCACGTGGATGCGTTGTTTTCCACCGGAACAAAATAGTTCAAAGGGCACCAAAACATGAGTTTTGGACATATTGGAGTGGATTCGGTCCGTTCTTTTCGAAAAATTTCTCCGTGTCTCGCCTCGAACTTTTGACATTTAGTGCCAATATTGGCTCACGTGGATGCGATATTTTCCGCCGGAACGAAACAGTGCAAAAAGGAGCAAAACATGAGTTTTGGACATATTGGAGTCGATTGGGTGCGTTCGTTTCAAAAAATCTCTCTGTGTCACGCGCTGCGAACTTCTGACAGATAGTGTCGATATTTGCACAAGTGGATGCGATGTTTTCCACCGGAACAAAACACTTCAAGAAGCACCAAAACCTGAGTTTTGGACATATTGGAGTCGATTGGGTGCGTTCGTTTCGAAAAATCTGTAACATCCTGAAAATTGGAACTTACAAATCGCTACTTAAAAACCAGAGCCCACAAAAACTTTTTGAATCATTGCATCTTGTTGTACTTATTTTCTTCTTATTTGCAAGTTTTATTGCATGTTATAAATAAAAATACACTTATTTAAATGTAAGAGAAATCAAAAGGGCGGAATCCCTAAAAGGGAATAAAACTCCAAAGTAAATAAAAATTTTAAAATCTACAATTATAAAAATAAAACTAAGGTTGATAAGCATTTAATTTGAATCAAAACTATATTTTGAAAAATACAAAAACAAAATAAAATAAAATGGAATAAAGGAAAGGATAGAAATAGAAGGAATATATATATAAATATGTACATAATAATATATAATAAAGTTGGGCAAAAGACTGAAAATTTGGAGTTAAACTAAATTGATGAAATGGCCAAATTATGTTTCATATTAGGGGAAATATAAAAGGAATGAATAGAAATAAAAATTTAAAAAGAAAAGGGAAAAGGAAAAGAAAATCGGGGAAAATCGGAAATCACACTTGTTCATTGCTCGCGGTGTTCGACGCTCGGTCGGGGATGTACCGCGCGCACGTCACGCGTCGTACGCGTGGGCGCGTGGCCCGCCCCGGCGTCAACGAGCCGTACGCCGCGCCCAAGCCGCCACGTCAGCTACAGCGCCGCGCCTATGCCGCGCGCGTCAGCCACAGCACCGCGCCCATGCCCGCGCCGCGCCGTACCACCATGCCCATTCCACCTGCGCTGTAGCCCATGCCCACCGTGCGTCGGCCTCTCCATCCCCGTCCTCGCGCGCGCGTCACCCCTAGCATTGCCGCCCTAGCCGCCGAGCTCGAGCTCACGTGGTCGGCTGTAAATAGCGCTTGTCGGCCGAAACTCAAAACATGAAACATGTGCCATATCGTCTCATCTAGCTCCTCTCCAATTTTCCCCAAAATCCATTCACCACAGTGCTAGAATTTCGCAAGAGATCGGAGGCTGGTCGGAAGAACCGTAACTCGGCTGCCCGAAGCAAAACTCAAAATTCATCGTCCTCGGTTGATTTCTTCTCGAATTAAAGGTACAATAACAATCCTCACGTCAAGAGCTTCATTTACCCTAGGTTTCCCGAGCTGAATAGCCGCCGGAAATCGCCAGCGACGAGCGCCGCCGAGCCCTCTGTTTCGGCCGTCGCCGTGCGCACGTTGCCAGGCCACCACCGCCCCTTTCCCGCCAAGCCAATCCCCTAGCTAGCACCCCCGTGTCCCGTAGATACCCTAGGTTCGGCCGGCCGCATTGTCACCGGAGCACCGCCGCACCGTGCGCCTTCGCCGCCATGGCCGCCTCGCGCCGCGGACGGTTCGCGCCTCCCGACCCAGTGCCTCAAACGGACTCCCGCGTCATGTAGATGGTTCGGCCGTCCTCGCAGCTGTTCGCCCTCGCCATGCCATCGGCCTCGCCGGGGAAGAAGGGAGAGAAGGAGGAAAGAAAAAAAGAAGAAAAGATAGAGAGGGAGATAACGGTCCGCCAGCCCAGTGGAGAGAGCGTTGGGCTGAGAGAGAGGTCGCGGTTCGACCCCGACTTAGGCAAAATTTTTGAAATTTTTTTAATTTTTCTAAGGGATTAAAAATAGGAATAAGCCTAATAAAAATCCTAGAAAAATATTAAAATTCTTTTTAACTCCCTAAACTTTATTTAAAAAGATTTTTCATCTTTTAAAGAGATTATTATTCATTCACTTTTAAAAGTTTCTTTTGCAAATAACTATGACTTTTTAAATTCAAACTTTTTAACCTATTCAATTTCCAACATTATTATATTTTCAGAAGTTCATTTATACACCTAGTTTTATATGTACAAATAGAAACATTTTCCAAAGAATTATAAACTATCTTTATAATTCCTAATCAACCCTTCCCTGTATATATATAAATATATGTTTTATATTTAATCCTTCCCAACCCATTTATCGGCAGACCGCGACAAAGCTCACAGAAGGATTAAGATTTCAACCAGAAAAATCGACATAAACACTCTAGTTAACCCTAACCCAAATAGATGCCCTTAGACCCTTAGTGATACTGCTTGCCTCTAAAACTTACATTAACTGGGGATAAGGCCACCCCATATAAATTAAATCAAAGAAAACCTAAAAGTTCAAATTAATGCAACTCACTCGTTTCGACTCGGACTTTAGCAAAACCCGATCATTAATCCATTTACGGCCATAGATCGCTGTAGGGACTGCTTTTGCGATTTATTTGGTTTTCATGGTTTTTATTTGAATTCTTATCGAATTCAATTGGATATTTCACACGTATGTATAGAATCCCCGGGAGCCGTTGAGTACGCTGAAGACACAAGTCAAGAAGGTCGCGAGCAAGGCAAGTCATCACTCCCTTTGAACATGTTGATCCTACTTGCGAACTTGTGTTGATTCTAAATTAAAATGTGCATGCTATACACAAAATAATACCTGTTCTTGTTGTGCCATGCCTTCATATTGATTACCTTTAGTATATTCTTTGTAACCCTCGATAAGATGTAACTGAAGGAAATCTTCGGTAAAAATGCTTAGCCATGCTTATATTAGATTCATGCATACTCATTCTTTTACAAAAGAGCTATATGCTTGGGCAACTACCTTTGGGAAAGATAGTTGGATACGGCATGTGGTGACATGAGCACCACATTGCCATGAGAATGATAAAATTAGATTTGATGAAAACTGAAAATACAAAACAAATATTTAGACTGGGGCGGCTGGATGATTTGGGTGGATTCCGGCAAAGGCAGGTACCATCCTTGGTCAGTTAAGGACCGAGCCATGAGATTTTGAACATGGAACAAGCTAGTACAACCGTACTTCTCGAATGGGTATAGACGTAGCGGAGTAGATATAGAGGAAGTATCCCTGCGTAGTGGTTCAGGTGTTGGGTTGAGTTAAGGGCTTACCAGTAGGGGATTTACCGCTTGTAGGTACCTGGGCAGAGATCGGGTCATACGATCAATATGAGGAGATAAAGATGAAGGTTGGAAGTTAAAGATGGAGCAAGTCTTTCTCTTACCCCGGGAGCGCCAGAACTCCTCTCACTGCTAGGAACTGACGGCTAGAGTGCAAGAGGATTTAAGTTCATGGAGTGGGTACTGCCAAAGCGAGGTTATCGAAAGGCTTTGCCGTGACCGTCTCATGTGTTGGGACGTAGGCTCATTCGTTGGGCAGTCACGGAGGACGGGTAAAGTGTACATCCACTGCAGTGTGAGTGAATCAATCTATTCGAATAGCCGTGCTCCGGAAAATGAGCGGTGTGACAAGTTTATCTCTTGGGTAGACTCTAAATTTTTCTAAATGATGGGATGGATTTGCATGATAATTTTAATGTACTGGTGGACCAACTTCTCGAGATACGAGAAGGGTAGACTCCCCAGAAAACCATGGTGATTCGATGGCGGGAAGCTATCATTGGGATCACAATGGATGGTGGACAGAACCGTTGCCGACTTAATGAACTATGGTAATAAAACTTGACCAGGCTAGAGGTTAAGGTTGTGAAAAGATTTACAAAGTTGGCTTTGTGCAAATGAACCAGAGTCATCCTTTGAGAATCCCCTATCATATGCATCTTTGCTGTGTTGGCTTGCTGAGTACATTTGGTACTCACCCTTGCTATATGCACAAATATTCAGAAGTGGATAATGAAGACCCTGAAGACCCCGACGCCTACTACCAGGAGGGTGAGGAAGACGAAGGTGCCTAATAGGTCCTAGTCCCCCGTCGTTGCCTATGGCAATCGACAAGCCGCTGCCTTCCACTCCGCTGCCTTACCTACTTTCTGTATTTGGTTGTATCCGGTCCATGAGGACCTATATGTGTGGTTGATATTGCCTTCGGGCTTATTATTGTAATATACCCTTGGGTGTAAGACTATTTGTGCACTTTGCACCTGATAATTCAGTACTGTATTCATGGGTACCAAACTACTCGATCCAAGAAAATGATACTATGAACACGAATGATTCCCGTCCTCAAAAACGAGGGTCGATAGAGCACCAATCAGAGCAGTGCGACTGTAGGATAAGACCAAATGGTGCCCTACCCCCTGTAGAGCTGGTTAAAGGGAACTATCCCTACTTAGGATTATTTCAAGTACAAACTATGTCTACAAAACAGAATGGTTTTCCCTTATACTCTTGTCCCCCCCCACTTCTCTACTAAAATTGTTTTGATATTACCCCTCTCTAACTCTAAGATAGTTTCGAAAGCAGATGGCAAGCCATGATCAGATCGGAGCTTGGGAGCTTGAGATCCCACTGGAGGAGGGATATGTTGTGCAACTTAGGCAGCTGCCGTGATGCTTAAGATACCCTGACACACTCATTTATTGGAGCAGGAGACACGGTACCGAGAACCACCCAGAGTGGGAGGCCACCGTATTGATTGAGGCCCGTGTCGGTAGCGAGCCATCATACTACTTCCAAACCCTCTACCGACGAGATCTTATGGAGGCCGCACTTCAGGAAGCTGCCCGTGAGGCATTCTTACGCCTTAATGCCATCCACCAGGCAGAGCTGACGATGACCGAGTTTGTGCACCACCCATATCAGGAGGAGGGCAACTCTGTTTGCACCGTGGAAGCCACACCCTACTGCTACAACCCAATGGTAACCCGGCTGTCCCGATGGACTGAAGCTACGGATGATTGCTATGACGAAGTGCTGCGGGAAATTGATGAGCAGCAAAGGCGCATGAGTGACCTTGAAGAGGAGCACCGCAACTGTGGCAGCCAGATCAACTCCCTGAAGTCTAAGCTCCAGTTCAACAGCGTGCAGTACGATCAGCTCTCACTTCGATACGTCGCTCGAGGAGAAGCCCTGGTCACCCTGGAGGAGCAACTCAGGAAGAGCCCAAGGCGGGTCGGCCAGTTGAAGGAGCAACTTCGTGCTGTCCCAACCACCACGGAGGACGTTTCCACCTCGGCTACACCGCCACCACCTGAAGGGTTACGCGGAGGCTACGCTAGCCAAAAACAAAAACTTTTACCGCGCAAACCAGGAGCACTTGCAAGTAAGGGCCGATAGATTGTTACCGATTGGAGTAGAGTGCAGCGGAATAACCAATCAGGGCAATCCGATCCGGAACAGTGTAGCCGATTCCCGGAGACAACCGATTCGCCAATCAGCCGATTCGAGTCGTCCGGCCGCGTTCTCACGCCTCGCTCCGATGCGCCCGACCGCAGCTGATTCCACCACAGCCAATCGCTCCGATTGCAGCCGATCCGAAGCCGATCAACAGTGCGCGTAGCAGCGCCTCTACCGGTATCCACACGTCCGGGGACAGAACGCCGTACACCCGTGTGCTAGCACGCGATGCAAGGCTAGGGTTTGGCTCGAAAGTGGGAAGGGTTTCCGTGGAGATTGATCTCGGCGACTTCTGTTGCACGCGATGCAATTGATGTCTATTCAGCTCTCCACCCCTCCCTCCTTTATATAGAGTTGGCCGACTTGGACTAGTGGCCGATTAGGACTCTATTTTGAATCGGATCTCATCCGTATCTCATAGAGTTGGCCGCCCATACGTCGTAAGCCCATAGGACTCTATCCGATCGGATCCCTATCCGATCGAGCCGTATCCGAGTCCAACTCGAATATCTATTCTATCCCCTTAAGCGTGCGACCCGTAGGTTCAGGTATACTCGGTTTCGGCTATAGTCTAACTTAGCCGATCGTCGGCTCGAGTCCAACTCAGCCGACCCGTCAACAGCGGCGCCTAGCAGCACATATTGACACCATAGTATACAAGAATATAATATCGGCTCTGAACCTGTAATGTGTACACAAATCCCTTTGCCTCACGATACCAGTTAAGCTATAGGCAAGATGTGTGCCATCCTTTCAATAGCTTAACCATTCACTCAAACCGTATTGGATTATCCGTCCGTTGATTGACTCCTCAATCAACTTAGCATGGCCATGCATTTCCATAATCCATTACCTCGAGGGGCCAGAGATATCTCTCCAAAGGAGGGGCAAATTCCATCTTGATCCTCACATCCCACTCCATGTTTCATAGCAAACCCGAAAACTACCTTTATAACTATCCGATTACGGAATAGCGTTTGGTAGTCCCAAAGTAGGCTACTACACATGTTGGAATCCATGGTGATCTCGGGTCTAAGGACTTTGTACCAACACTACCCGAGACCAACTAATGGCACATTAATTCTGTAGTGTCTCATGGTGGGTCTATCCAACAATGTGTTCTCTAACACATATGTCCATGTTTATTGATTTGGTATCTCCATACCCATGATCTATGAGACATGATCATCAATCAATAAACATGCCGATCTTAGAATCATATTTGTTCCAACAATATGACATATGATCGGGATCATTTAGAAATAGATTCATACATATCGAGTCTCATAAATAAGTCACGTACTTATTGATAAATACAAGATGTCTATTTCATGGAACTGAATAACACTTTATTCATTTATACATAAACATTGACGTGATATCCAACATCTCCATGTTGCCTCTAGGGCATATCACTAACAATCTCCCACTTGCACTAGAGTCAATCATGTAAGTATCTAATACCCATTGCTCTTGTGTGCGCCTCATGCTTCGGCTGAGGGAGAGGTTTTGTCAGCGGATCGGCTATGTTGAGATCCGTGTGCACTTTGCATATCTTGACATCACCTCTGTCCACAATCTCGCGGATGAGATGATATCGCCGAAGTATGTGTTTGGACTTCTGATGTGACCTCGGCTCCTTGGCTTGCGCAATGGCTCCACTATTGTCACAATAGAGAGACATTGGACCAGTCATACTAGTCATCACACCAAGCTCAGAAACGAATTTCTTGATCCAAACAGCCTCCTTTGCAGCTTCTGAAGCAGCAATGTACTCGGCCTCCGTTGTAGAATCAGCAACAGTATCCTGCTTGGAACTCTTCCAGCTGACTGCGCCTCCGTTCAGGCAGAACACGAACCCAGATTGCGATCTATAATCATCCTTGTCTGTTTGGAAGCTAGCATCGGTGTAACCACTTACAACGAGCTCTTCCTCACCTCCATAGACTAGGAACATATCCTTAGTTCTTCTCAAGTACTTAAGGATATTCTTTACTGGCATCCAGTGACCTTCACTGGATCGATCGGTATCTGCTCGTAGCACTCAAAGCGTACGAGACATCTGGGCGTGTACAAAGCATGGCATACATGATGGATCCAATTGCCGAAGCATATGGAACCATACCCATCTTATTCCGCTCATCATGTGTCTGAGGACACTGATTCTTGCTAAGATTGATGCCATGTGACATAGGCAAGAAACCTTTCTTGGAATCATGCATGTTGAACCTTTTCAACACCTTGTCAATGTATGTACTTTGGCTTAATCCAATTAGCCTCTTGGATCTATCTCTATAGATCCGAATGCCCAATATATATGTTGCCTCCCTAAGTCTTTCATGGAAAAACTATTTTTCAATGAAGACTTGACGGATTCAAGCATAGGGATATCATTTCCAATCAGTAATATGTCATCCACATATAAGATTAGAAATACAATTGCGCTCCCACGACCTTTTTGTAAACACAGGCCTCTTCTTCATTTTTGATGAAACCAAACCCTTTGATTACTTCATCAAAACGAATATTCCAACTCCGAGATGCTTGCTTCAATCCATAAATGGATTTCTCGTAGCTTGCATATCTTTCAGCGATTCTGGATCGACAAAACCCCGAGGTTGTATCATGTATACATCCTCGCTTAGGTTTCCATTTAGGAAAGCCGTTTTGACATCCATCTCGCCATATCTCATAATCGAAATATGCAGCAATCGCTAGGATAATCCGAATAGATTTAAGCATTGCGACGGGCGAGAAGGTTTCATCATAATCAACTCCTTGAATCTGTTTAAAACCTTTCGCCACCAATCGTGCCTTATAGATGTGAACATTTCCATCCATATCGGCCTTTTCTTAAAAACCCATTTGCACTCAATGATTTTGACACCATCGGGTGGATCAACCAAGTTCCAAACTTGATTGTCGTACATGGATTCTATTTCGGATTTCATGGCTCCAAGCCACTTGTTGGAATCTGGTCCCACCATCGCTTCCTCATAGGTCTTAGGTTCATCGTTGTCCAACAACAATATATCACATTGTTCCGCACTGTGTACTGTCGGTGCACGACGTGATCTTTCGGACCTCCGTGGGCTGGTGTATCTACAACCGGTGGCGCAACACTTTGCTCCTCTGTTGTGGTCGTGGTCGCTGAAACGTTTTCGGTGTTTCTTGAACTTCTTCAAGATGCACCCTGCTCCCACTAACCCTTCTTGAAAGAAACTCTTTCTCCAAGAAGACACCGTGTCGGGCGACAAACACTTTGCCTTGTTCCCGATTATAAAAGTAATATCCCTTAGTTTCCTTAGGATATCCCACAAAGAAGCACTTGTCGATTTGGGTGTGAGCTTGTCGACGTAAACGTTTTACATAAGCCTCACATCCCCAAATTTTGAGAAAATACAAACTAGGGGTTGCCCTGTCCATATCTCATATGGTGTCTTTTCAACTGACTTAGATGGAACTCTATTTAGTGTGAGCGCAGTGTTTCAAGAGCATATCCCCGAAAGATAACGGAAGATCACTTTGGCTCATCATCGACCGCACCATGTCCAACAAGGTGCGATTTCTCCGTTCGGACACTCCGTTCCATTGTGGAGTTCTGGCGGAGTTAAGCGTGGAACAATTCCACAATATTTCGAGATGATTACCAAACTCTTGGCTCAAGTATTCCCCTCCACGATCGATCGTAGAAACTTGATTGTTTTCCCTAAATGATTACGTACTTCATTCGGAATTCTTTGAACTTTTCAAAGGATTCGGACTTATGCCTCATTAAGTAGATATAACCATATCTACTAAAGTCATCGGTAAAGGTAATGTAGTACTGATAACCACCTCTGGCCGTTGAGCTCATTGGTCCACATACATCAGTATGTACGAGTGCCAACAAGTCACTTGCTCTTTCACCGTGTCCCGTGAAAGGTGCCTTTGTCATCTTACCAAGTAAACAAGACTCACATGTCTCAAATGATTCAAAATCAAAAGAGTGAAGCAATCCATCCTTATGGAGCTTCTCCATGCGTTTCTTATTTATATGGCTTAAGCGACAATGCCGGATAAACGTGGGGTTTATATCATTAGAGAGTTGCCTTTACGTATTAATGTTATAGATGGGAGACGCTTCAAGATTCAAAACGTATAATCCATTCACCAATGGAGCATGAAAATAGAACATATCTCGAGATATATTGAACAACCATTGTTCATTGATCTAAAATCATATCCTTCCGCTTGCAAACATGAAGCGGAAATAACGTTTTGACATAGTGTTGGAACACAATAACAATTATTTAATTCCAAAACTAATCCCGAAGGTAGATGAAGTGGTGTCGTGCCGACAAGCGTAGCAACGCTTGCTCCATTGCCGACGCGCAGGTTCACCTCGCCCCTTCTCAATCCTCTACTTCTTCTCATTCCCCGCAACGATTTGCAAATATGAGCTACGATCCGGTATCAAATACCCAAGAGTCGGTAGATGAAGTAGCAAGATTAATGTCTATAACATTAATACACGAGCGAAGTCGTACTTTGCTTCTTCTTGAGATCCTCCATGTACTTCTTGCGGTTCCTTTTCCAGTGGCTGTCTCCTTGCGGTAGAAGCAAACGGCATCCGATGCCGCCGACCCCTTCTTGCCCTTCTTTGCATTAGAGGCACTCGCGATCTCATCGGGAGTTAACTTCCTCTTGGTGCAAAGTTTCTTGACAGTGGTTTGCGCTTAGCCTTCGCATCATCATCACATGATGACCATTTTTCTGGATACTCTCCTCACTGTCTTTAGCATCCCATGCAATTCAGCCAAGGTCCTATCCATATTGTTCATGTGATAATTTAATATGAATGGCTCGAAGCTCGGAGGGAGCGGCGGAGAATCACATCGTAGCCAACTCTTGGCTAAGGGGAAAACCCGGTTTTCCGGACTCTCAATGTAGCCAATCATCTTTATCACATGCGGATGACGGGATTCCCTTAACAAGCACTGCACGCAAACAAGGACTTTGAGGTGTTGAACCTCTTGGCCCGAGCTTGGTTCTCAAACATGCCACGCAGTCCCTGAATAATAGTGTGAGCATCGCTGCTCTCATATTGCTTCTGAAGCTGTGGACCCCCGATTTTGAGTCGGGAACCTTTCGTGTTCATAGTACCATTTCCCTGGATCAAGTAGTTGGTACCCACGAATGCAGTACTGGATAATCAAGTGCACATGCACGAATAGTCTTACAATACCATTATTACATAAATAGGCCCGAAGGCATTGTTCATCCCAGGACCTTATGGTCCGAATACAACATAAAAACGAGTTTAGATAAGGCAGCGGAAAGAGGCGCGGCTTGTCCATTGCCACAGGCAACGACCGGGACTAAGGTCTAATATGCGCCGTCAGTTCCTTCGCCCTCCGGGTAGTACGCGTAGGGGTCTTCTGGCTCTTCATTTCCATCACTGGAGGTTTGTGCGTATAGCAAGGGTGAGTACCAACCGTACTCGCAAGTCAACACAGAATTGATGCATATGGTAGGGTTATTCAAAGAACACGGCTAGAGTTATTTTTGCGTAAGGCAGTTTTCACAATTCTTTTCACAAGCCTACCGACTAGCCAAAAACCAAGTTTTAATTTCATAGTTCATTAATCCGGCGACGGTTCTGTCTACCATCCATCGTGATTCCAAGGATGGCTTCCCGTCTCCGATTCGTCATGATTTTCTAGGGAGTCCACCCCTTCTCGCATTCTCGAGAAGTTGATCCACCAACAAATGAAACCATCATGCAAACCCATCCCAGTATTTTTAAGTTCAAAGTCTAGCCAAGCGAAAGTCTTGTCACGATGCTCAATATCCGCGAGCACGGCTATTCGAATAGATTGATTCATTCACACTTGCGGTGGATGTACACTTTACCCGTACTCCGCGACGGCCCAACAAATGAGCCTACGTCTCAACACATGAGACGGCCACGGCAAAGCCTTTCGATAACCTCACTTTGGCGGTACCCGCTCCATGAACTTATGCCCTCATGCACTCTAGCCGTCCTTTTCTAGCGGTGAGAGGAGTTCGGCGCACCGGGGTAAGGGAAGACATTTCCAATCTTTAAGTTTAATTAACAGTAGTTTAATTTCACCATTTATAACAAAGGCCGCAGCCTCATTCTCATCCCATAACCACATCATAGAGAACCATCTATGCAAGGATACGCCTCCGCTCGGCTACCTAGTCGGCTAGGTCTATACCCATTCGAGAAGTACGGTTGTGCGGCTCGTTTCCGCTATCTCATGGCTCGGTCCTTAATTGACCAGGGTCGGCACTTGCCTTTTCCGGAATCCACCCAAATCATCCGGCCGCCCCAGTCTAAAACATTTGTATAGCACTTTCAATTTCCACCAAACTTAGTTCATCATGGCCATGTGGCGCTCATGTCTCCACATGCCGAATCTCAACTACCTTCCCTAAGGTAGTTGCCCAAGCACAAAGCTTTTTCATAAAGTCATGAGTATGCATGGTCTAAGTTTAGCGGGGCTAAGCGGTTTACCAAGTTATGCTTCGGTTATTTGTATCACATTGCGAGTTACAAGGAGTAATTCTAAAGGTAAACAATAGCAAGGTATGGCATAACAAGTATAGGCAACCCGGTATAGCATGCATGTTTAGAGTTTAAAATAACATCATTTCGCAAAGGGGATCAATATGTTCAAAGGGTGTGAAGACTTGCCTTGCTCGCACACTTGAGGGTGGGGTCTTCGCGAGGTCGTTGCGGTTTCTTCGGGCGCTACCCGTACGTGCGAAAGATTAATTGAATTCAGTTAGAATTCAACAAAATACCGAGAGATCGAAAAGAACCATAAAAGCCATGAAAACAACTCCAAAAGTTTTGCCGAAAATTTCTACTCGAGTTAGAACAAAGGTTGCGAGGAAAATCCGGGTTTTGGAATCGAGTTGATGACCTAGGGTTTTCGCAAGTCGGCGATCGCAATAAATTTGGAAATTACGTTTGAAAATATCAGCGAAGAAAATTCGTGCTCGAAATTTGAGGGTTTGAGTACAAAAGCGAAACCTATTTCGATGGCGGAAAGAATTAAACGGAATCCGGATTGAAAACGATGCGAATGGAAATTTTGGAAAACGCCCGATTCCGATTTTCAAACATTGCACCGAGAAAACATGCGAGAAAATAATTTATTTTTGCCCAAAATTTTACTCAAATCATTCCAAAATATTTTTCCAAATTTTCCAAAATTTTTCCTAATTTTTCCCTATTTTTCTTTTTTTTTCTTTTCTCTATTCAGCATGCCTTTGTTTCATGCCCCGAGTGCTCGATCGGTGCGGAGGAAAGCAGAGGCGGCGCGAGAGAGGGACAAAGCGGCGCGGTGGGGACTCTGGCGACGGCGCTCGGGGAGGAGCAAGGGGCTCGGGGACCGGCTTGCGCGCGGCGGCGGCTAAGCGGCGGCGGCTTTTGGCGGTGGCGCTCGGGAGGCGAGATCACGGTGGCGGTGCGGTGGAATCGGCGCGGGCGCGGCCCTTTATAGGCGCGGCGCGCGGCGCGGCGCGAGAGAGAAGGGGGACGGCTCGGGCATGCGGGCGCGGCGCGACACGCGGCGCAGCTCGGCCGGGTACGGCGGGCGAGGCGCGGCGGCGAGGCGGCGCGCGGCGCGGCGGGAGTCCGGAGCGGCGTGCGCGCGCGCGAGGTAGGGGCCGGGGCGCGGCCGGCCGCGTGCGGCGCGCAGGCGCGGGGTGGCTCGGCCGCGGCGCGCAGCGCGCGCGCGCGGCGCGCGCGCGCGGCGCGCGCGGGTCCGCTCGCGGCGCGCGCGCGCGCGGCGCGCGGCGCGGCGCGCGCGCGCCGCGGCGTGCGCGCGCGGGTGGGGGCCGGGCGCGGTTGGGCGCGTGCGCGCGCGCTGCGGGCGGCGCTGGCCGGCGAGCGCGGCGCGGCCGGCGGCGGCGTCGAGCATCTTGTGACCAATGAACAGTGCGATCGTTAATTTCCGATTTTCTATTTTCTTTTCCCATTTTCCATCTTCTTTCCTTCTAAAAATTCCAAAATAAATCCTAATATTGTAAAAATAATTTTTAACTCTATATTTTAAACTTTTTCTTGACTTTTATTTTCCACAATTATTTTTCATACTTATTTAAATTCTTTTTCCAAATTTTCATAATTCACTCATTTTTAACAAAATCAAATTCCCACATTTTGTGTACGCCTCCCGAAAATTTTACTATTTATTTTGTATTTTAATTTATCTTCTCCCAACCAAAATTTTTATTTTATATTACTCGAAATGCGTTTTCACAAATCCGCACTTTTTCGGATTCTTTTTAAAACCACAGTGCGACTTCCGCACCGACATTTTGTCAACTCCGAAAACTCCAAATATGCCAAAAAGGGAATTGACCACGACTAAATTTATGCAAGCGAGTGGCAAATAAGAAACAACAAACCCGAGAAATAGCAATAAACCAAGGTTTTTGAAAGTTCCGATTTTACGCTCCGATTTCGGTTCTCGATTTTCAGGATGTCACAAACCTACCCCTAACAATAAATCTCGTCCCCGAGATTTCTTACGCTTGAGTAGGTGTGGGTATTCGTCTCGGGAACTCTTTGCTTTCCCGGGTAGCCTCTTCTTCCGTGTGATTGCTCCATTGTACCTTGTACATGCGCCATGACTTGGTCCGTGTCTTCTTTTCCGCCTCGTCTAGTATCTTGATTGGATGTTCCGGGTAGGTAAGATCCTTGTGGACATGGATGGCTTCTAAAGGAGCTTGCTCTTCGGTACCCGCAAACATTTCTTCAGTGCGATACGTGGAACTTGGGTGGACATCGGAGAGATTCTCGGGCAGTTCAATTGGTAAGCCACTTCTCCTCTCCTAGCGCTTATCAAGAATGGGCCCACGTATCGTGGTGCGAGTTTCCCTTGACTTTGAATCTCGAGTTCCCGTAGTGGTGAGACTTTTATATACACGTAGTCACCTTCTTTAAATTCCAATTCTCTTCGACGGTGTCCGCGTAGCTCTTTTGTCGGGATTGAGCCGCTTGTAGTCGGTCCGGATCGGCGAACCTTTTCCTCCGCCTCCTTGATTATGTCGGCCCGAATACGGTTCGTTCACACGGTTTCGACCACATTAGTGGGGTTCGACATCGGCGACCAAATAAAGCTTCGTTTGGCGACATCTTCAAGCGGCTTGGTAGCTATTGTTGTAGGAGAACTCGGCGTACGGCAAACATTTCTCCCAATCCTTGGTGAAATCCAACGCACGAGCTCTCGGCATGTCTTCTAGCACTTGATTTGTCCTCTCCCGTCCGCGTCGTCTGGGTGGTAAGCGGTACTAAAGGCAAGGTGATCGCCGAGTGCTTCGTGAACCTTGCTCCAGAAATGAGATGTAAATTGGGTACCACGATCCGATATAATCCTTTTTGGTACACCGTGGAGACACACAATCCTACTCATATATAATTCCGCTAGCTTGGCACTTGTTGTAGTTAGTTTTCACGGGAATAAATCGCGAGTCTTGGTGAGCCGATCTACTATTACCCAAATGGAATCGTAACCAGCCGCAGTCTTAGGTAGTCCTACTATGAAATCCATGCCTAAGTCTTAGGTAGTCCTACTATGAAATCCATGCCTATCTCGTCCCATTTCCATTCGGAATCTTGAGTGGCTGCAGCAAGCCGGTGGGCGTTGATGTTCGGCTTTCACCCTTTGGCACACATCGCACACGGCTACGTATTCGGCTACATCCCTCTTCATATTAGGCCACCGGTATTCTCCTTTCAAATCCCTGGTACATTTTTGTGCTCCAGGGATGCAACGAATATGCCGATTCGTGGGCTTCCTTTAAGATCAATCCCCTCAAACCGCCTCGTTCGGGCACACAGATTCTTTTCTTGTACCACAAGATTCCCTTGTCATCTACGAAAACTCCTGAGCGCGTCCGCGGCCATGCGTTCCTTGATTCCCTGGGTTTCCTCATTCCCTCTTTGGGCTTCCTCTATTTGAGTTCTCGGTAGGAGCTGGATTTCAGTGAGTTCACTTCCGTGAGGATCGAGTGCAGATTGAGTTTAGCCATTTCTTCTTGAAGTTCGCTGGCCATATCTCCCAATCTCATGTGGTTGCATTGGGCTTTACGACTCAGCGCATCGGCCACTACATTTGCCTTGCTGGGATGATAGTGGATTCCTAGATCGTAATCCTTGATCAACTCCAGCCATCGCCTCTGTCGTAGGTTAAGATCAGGCTGAGTAAAGAAGTATTTTAAGCTCTTGTGATCGGTATACACATCACAGTGGTTCCCGATCAGATAGTGTCTCCAGATCTTCAATGCGTGTACCACCGCGGCTAATTCCAGTCATGTGTGGGGTAATTCTCTTCGTGGGGTAAATCGCCGAGAGGCATACGCTACGACCTTTCCATCCTGCATCAATACTCCTCCCAATCCTTGCCGGGATGCATCACGGTACATCACGAAGTCCTTGGTTGTCGGGTAAGGTCAAGATTGGGGCAGTGGTTAACTTTTCTTTTAATTGGTCGAAGGCTTTTTGGCACTTCTCATTCCATTCAAACTTCTTTTCCTTCTTCAGAAGTTGAGTCATAGGTCGGGCTACAGTTGAAAACCCTTCGATAAACCGTCGGTAATAACCGGCCAAGCCCAAAAAACTCCGAACTTCCGTCACGACTTGGGTGCCTTCCATTCCATAACGGCTTCGACCTTGGTGGGGTCTCTCGCTACTCCTCTGCTGAAACCACGTGGCCGAGAAAAGCGACTTCCTTGAGCCGAACTCGCATTTGCTGAACTTGGCATACGGCGGTGCTCTCGTAGCTTTTCCAGTACCAATCGTAGATGCTCGCGTGTTCCTCATCGTTCTTGGAGTAGATAAGTATATCGTCGATGAACACCACTACGAATTTGTCCGGTACTCCATGAATACCTTGTTCATCGGGTTCATAAAGTACGCGGGGCATTGGTCAATCCAAAGGACATCACTTGTGAACTCGTATAAGCCGTATCGTGTAGAGAATGCCGTCTTAGGAATATCTCCGGCTCTAATCTTCAAGCGATGATATCTGACCGTAGATCAATCTTGGAGAACACTGCGCACCCTTAAGTTGATCGAATAGGTCATCGATTCGAGGTAGCGGGTACTTGTTCTTGATAGTGACTTCGTTCGCGATCGATAGTCCACACACATTCTCATGCTCCCATCCTTCTTCTTGACGAAGAGCACTTGGAGCTCCCGGGGAGAAGAGCGGGCGAACGAATCCCTTCTCTTGTAGTTCCTTTATTTGCTTCTTGAGCTCCTCCAACTCATTGGTGGCATTCGATAAGGCCTCTTGGATATGGGGGCAGTGCCGGGCATTAGATCAATGATAAACTCTATGTCGCGATCCGGGGCATTCGGGCAATTCCTCGGGAACACGTCCGGGTATTCTTGTACTACGGCATTCCGTCTAGAGGTAGCATGGTGAACACTCCGCAGCTTGTTCGCATAGCTTTGGGTTTTGATCCATAGTTATGCTCATCGGTGATCCCACGGGGTGGATACCGTGACTTCCCTTCGACTGCAGTCTATGATTCCATTATTTTTGGTCAACCAATCCATTCCGAGTATGACATCTATGGTTTGGGGCGATAACACCATAAGGTTTGAGAGAAACACCACGTCTCTAATCCGTATGGGCACATTAATGCAGGCATGGGGTACGGTTATGTCTCCCCGGTGAGTGTACCAACATAGGCCTCTTAAGTGCTACTTGGTGTAGGTGGTGTTGTTTGCTTACTTGGGAAGATATGAATGAATGCGAGGCTCCGAATCGAATAAAACTTTAAGCGGTGTAGAGTTGATAGAGAACATACCCATCAATACGCTCGGTCCTCCCGTGCTTCTTCGCCCTCACATGATTCACTTGGCCACGTCGAAACCCGGTGGCAGCCTCGTTGGGTAGCGGGGTCTGAGCAGACCTCGTCTCCGCCGGGGTGGGGGTTCCTCGGACGGGTGTTGCATTGGCGCTAGTGCGAACAGGGGTGTTGCGTGGTTTTGGGCAGCTATTGGAGTAATGCCCGTATTCTCCGCAGCTTGAAACGCTCACATTCCTTCTTCCGGAGCGGCTAGGGTTGGTGTGGGTGTACGAAGCGTGGTGTAGCTGACTGTTGACATGGTCGGAAGCGAGAGGACGTCCGTTGCCGGGACATTTGGCTTCCATCCGACGGGGTGGCTCCCTTGGGGCGTTGTGGCGTTCCCGAAATGGGCGAGCCATAGCGAGCCTCCTCTTGCGGTTATTGTCTACCACCTTTTGGTCATGCTCAAGTCGGACGACCTTGTTGATGAGGCTTTGGAACCGGTGTGATCTGCCCGATCATTGGTCCCCTCGGTTCGTCATTTAGTCCCTCAATGAATTTGTCTATCTTTTCTTCTTCGTCCGCCAGTCTTGGTGGCGTACGAGCAAGCTGGGTAAACTTGTTCGAGATACTCCTGTCCGAGGTGTTCCCTTGACGCAGTCTGCGGAACTCGTTCTTCTTCATCCTCATTCGAGTGCACGAAATTCTCACGGAACGCAGCCGTGAATTCCTCCCATGTTGGCTCGCCGGCGTCTTCACTCGTGTCTCCTTGTAGGTGTCCCACCGAGTCACTCGCGGGACCCTCCAAGCGGTTAGTAGCGAAGACAACTCTATCCGCTTCTCGGACTCGACGAGGGTTAGCTTCTTCTCTATCACTCTTAGCCAATCTTCGGCGTCCATAGGTTCCTCGGTCGTGGAAAAAGTGGGCGGCTTAGCTCTCATGAATTCTCCCGGACTCGATCCTCCTCGACCTCCTTGATTATTGGCAATCGCTTGGAGTAGTTGTGTCGCATAGCCATGACCTCCGCCAGGTGGAGGGGTTAGGTTCGCGGGTTCTCGTGGGTTGCTGCGGCCCTTCGGCGATGTGCCATCGAAGAAGAGAGATGAATCAAGAGATCGGACTAGTTTATGTCATAGTACACAGGGAATTTTTCTTCAAGCTCCTTCGAATGGTCTTCCATCAACGAGACGGGTGAAATAATAAGCATACGAATCAATACGTCTCAAGGCGATGCCTAGGTTCATCATATTACATAAAGGGGTACATGGACTGTACACACACAGTCCTCCATGCCGGATGGCGATAATAATTATATCGTTCAACTAGATCAACTAATTAAGGGTAAATAGGAAGTGCCGGGGGGAAGGTCCTTCCGCCTAGTCATCCAACCATCCGCAAGAGCCAGGGCGCCGGAAGTGGGTGGTGCCGCTGAAGCAAACCGAAGTCCCCACGGCTCGGAGGTGGTGGCCTTGGAGTCACGCCGAATCTTCCGACTCGGTGGCCGCGTACTCTTGCGAGCGATCGGCGGGTGAGGGCCTCCGTGTGAGTCAAGCGACGAGGGGGAACTTCCTCCTCCATTGAGTCGGTGTCGCTAGACTCCCATTTGATCTCCATGGGCTCTGCCTCAGACTCCGTATCGGTGCAGATCTGGATGGGGTTACCCTCTCCGATCCCGGCTCGGATGGTGCTGCACGGAGCTCGGGTGGGTCCCATGGATGTAGCGCAGTGGGGTCGACCGGGTAGGGTGCGAGCTCGTGCTCAACATGAAAGCTTGCCCCATCATAGCTTGAAAAGTATCAAAGCTTGCTGGAGTCATGTGGTAATGGTGGTCGGGCACAGGGGCAGGATGTGATGGTACAGGCTCAGTGGAAGTACCTGCAGCGTAGACAGGACGAGTGCGCAGCTGTTCCTCTAGCTGGTTGATCTGCTGCTTGCTTTTCCTGAGCTGCTCTTCCGGCTCCACGAGCCTCCCCTCGGGCCATATAGCGGTCGAGAGTTGCTCATCTTGAGCACCATTGGCTGCGGCATGCTGCGGCATGCTTATCTGGTCTCCACAGCCTTGGTGGCTGTCGACCAGATCATTGAGGCGTGACTGCTGATCGTTGATTTCGAGCAGGGCCTCCTCGTAACAGTCGTCTGCTGTCTCTGCCCAACGCGATAAACGCGTGACCATCGGGTTGTAGCAGCAGGGGGTAGCTTCCACGGTGCAGACCGGGTTGCCCTCTTCGCGGTAAGGATGATGCACGAACTCTGTCATTGTGAGTTCGGCACGGTGTTCCGCATTAAGGCGAAGGAAGGCCTCGCGAGCTGCATCCTGAATAGCTGCTTCTGCTAGGTCCCGGTGGTAGCGAGTGTGGAAGCAGTAGGATGTTTCACTTCCCATGCGGGCTTCTATGGATACGGCTGCCTCCCAGGCTGGATACATCTCGGAGCCATGTCTCTTGGTGTGATAAGTGGGCGGTTCCGGGTATCTCAAGCACCATAGTAGAGGCTGGAGTTGTACCACGAACCCCTCGTCTCGCGGGATAGTGACTTCCCAGGTTCCGTCGTGGTTTGACATCTGCTTTTACAGGCAACTTAGGGTTAGCGAGAGGGAGCTATCATAATCATTTGGTAAAAAGAAATACAGATGTAGAAAAGATATATTTGCATTTTCGGAAATAATAGTTTAAAACTGATCCTACCGTAGGGATATTTCCCTTTAGCCATCTAGTTAGGGGTAGGGCGCCATTTGTTCTTAGCCTACGGTCGCATGGCTCGATACGGCTCTGTGGACCCCGATTTTGAGTCGGGAACCTTTCGTGTTCATAGTACCATTTCCCTGGATCAAGTAGTTGGTACCCACGAATGCGATCTTGGATAATCAAGTGCACATGCACGAATAGTCTTACAATACCATTATTACATAAATAGGCCCGAAGGCATTGTTCATCCCACAGGACCTTATGGTCCGAATACAACATAAAAACGAGTTTAGATAAGGCGGCGGAAAGAGGCGGCGGCTTGTCCATTGCCACGAGCAACGACCGGGACTAAGGTCTAATATGCGCCGTCGGTTCCTTCGCCCTCCGGGTAGTACGCGTAGGGGTCTTCGGCTCTTCATTTCCATCATTGGAGGTTTGTGCGTATAGCAAGGGTGAGTACCAACCGTACTCGGCAAGTCAACACGAATTGATGCATATGGTAGGGTTATTCAAAGAACACGGCTAGAGTTATTTTTGCGTAAGGCCGGTTTTCACAATTCTTTTCACAAGCCTACCGACTAGCCAAAAACCAAGTTTTAATTTCATAGTTCATTAATCCGGCGACGGTTCTGTCTACCATCCATCGTGATTCCAAGGATGGCTTCCGTCTCCGATTCGTCATGATTTTCGGAGTCCACCCCTTCTCGCATTCTCGAGAAGTTGATCCACCACAAATGAAACCATCATGCAAACCCATCCCAGTATTTTTAAGTTCAAAGTCTAGCCAAGCGAAAGTCTTGTCACGATGCTCAATATCCATGAGCACGGCTATTCGAATAGATTGATTCATTCACACTTGCGGTGGATGTACACTTTACCCGTACTCCGCGACGCCCAACAAATGAGCCTACGTCTCAACACATGAGACGGCCACGGCAAAGCCTTTTGATAACCTCACTTTGGCGTACCCGCTCCATGAACTTATGCCCTCATGCACTCTAGCCGTCCTTTTCTAGCGGTGAGAGGAGTTCAGGCGCACCGGGGTAAGGGAAGACATTTCCAATCTTTAAGTTTAATTAACAGTAGTTTAATTTCACCATTTATAACAAAGGCCGCAGCCTCATTCTCATCCCATAACCACATCATAGAGAACCATCTATGCAAGGATACGCCTCCGCTCGGCTACCTAGTCGCTAGGTCTATACCCATTCGAGAAGTACGGTTGTGCGGCTCGTTTCCGCTATCTCATGGCTCGGTCCTTAATTGACCAGGGTCGGCACTTGCCTTTTGAATCCACCCAAATCATCCAGCCGCCCAGTCTAAAACATTTGTATAGCACTTTCAATTTCCACCAAACTTAGTTCATCATGGCCATGTGGCGCTCATGTCTCCACATGCCGAATCTCAACTACCTTCCCTAAGGTAGTTGCCCAAGCACAAAGCTTTTCATAAAGTCATGAGTATGCATGGTCTAAGTTTAGCAGGGCTAAGCGGTTTACCGAAGTTATGCTTCGGTTATTTGTATCACATTGCGAGTTACAAGGAGTAATTCTAAAGGTAAACAATAGCAAGGTATGGCATAACAAGTATAGGCAACCCGGTATAGCATGCATGTTTAGAGTTTAAAATAACATCATTTCGCAAAGGGGATCAATATGTTCAAAGGGTGTGAAGACTTGCCTTGCTCGCACACTTGAGGGGGGGTCTTGGCGAGGTCGTTGCCGGTTTCTTCGGGCGCTACCCGTACGTGCGAAAGATTAATTGAATTCGGTTAGAATTCAACAAAATACCGAGAGATCGAAAAGAACCATAAAAGCCATGAAAACAACTCCAAAAGTTTTGCCGAAAATTTCTACTCGAGTTAGAACAAAGGTTGCGAGGAAAATCCGGGTTTTGGAATCGAGTTGATGACCTAGGGTTTTCGCAAGTCGGCGATCGCAATAAATTTGGAAATTACGTTTGAAAATATCAGCGAAGAAAATTCGTGCTCGAAATTTGAGGGTTTGAGTACAAAAGCGAAACCTATTTCGATGGCGGAAAGAATTAAACGGAATCCGGATTGAAAAACGATGCGAATGGAAATTTTGGAAAACGCCCGATCGATTTTCAAACATTGCACCGAGAAAACATGCGAGAAAATAATTTATTTTTGCCCAAAATTTTACTCAAATCATTCCAAAATATTTTTCCAAATTTTCCAAAATTTTTCCTAATTTTTCCCTATTTTTCTTTTTTTTTTTTTCTTTTCTCTATTCATGTGCCTTTGTTTCATGCCCGCCAGTGCTCGATCGGTGCGGAGGAAGCAGAGCGGCGCGAGAGAGGGACAAAGCGGCGCAGTGGGGGACTTCCGGCGACGGCGCTCGGGGAGGAGCAAGGGGCTCGGGGACCGGCTTGCGCGCGGCGCGCGGCAAACGGCGGCGGCTTTTGGCGGTGGCGCTCGGGACGCAGCGAGATCACGGTGGCGGTGCGGTGGAATCGGCGCGGGCGCGGCGCCTTTATAGGCGCGGCGCGGCGCGGCGCGAAGGAGAGAGGGGGGCGGCTCGGGCATGCGCGGCGCGGCGCGACACGCGGCGGCTCGGGGGGCGGGTACGGCGGGCGAGAGCGCGGCGAGGCGCACGGCGCGGGCGGGTCCGGAGCGGCGTGCGCGCGCGAGGTAGGGGCCGGAGCGCGGCCGGCCGCGTGGCGCGCGCGCGCGCGCGAGGTGGCGTACGGCGGGCGCGAGCGCGCGAGCGCGTGGCGCGCGAGCGCGAGCGCGAGTCGGCTCGCGCGGCGCTCGCGGCGCGTAGCGCTGCGCGGCGCGGCGCGCGTGCCGCGCGGCGCGGCGCGCGCGGGTGGGGGGGCGCGGTTGGCGCGTGGCGCGCGCTGCGCGGCGCGCGTACGGCGGCGACGCGCGCGCGCGCGCGGCGGGGCAGTCGGCGTCGAGCATCTTGTGACCAATGAACAGTGCGATCTGTTAATTTCCCGATTTTCTATTTTCTTTTCCCATTTTCCATTTTCTTTCCTTCTAAAAATTCCAAAATAAATCCTAATATTGTAAAAATAATTTTTAACTCTATATTTTAAACTTTTTCTTGACTTTTATTTTCCACAATTATTTTTCATACTTATTTAAATTCTTTTTCCAAATTTTCATAATTCACTCATTTTTAAGAAAATCAAATTCCCACATTTCGAGTACGCCTCCCGAAAATTTTACTATTTATTTTGTATTTTAATTTATCTTCTCCCAACCAAAATTTTTATTTTATATTACTCGAAATGCGTTTTCACAAATCCGCACTTTTCCCGGATTCTTTTAAAACCGTGGTGCGACTTCCGCACCGACATTTTGTCAACTCCGAAAACTCCAAATATGCCAAAAAGGGAATTGACCACGACTAAATTTATGCAACGAGCTGGCAAATAAGAAACAACAAACCCGAGAAATAGCAATAAACCAAGGTTTTTGAAAGTTCCGATTTTTACGCTCCGATTTCGGTTCTCCGATTTTCGGGATGTCACGAAGCTCGGGGACATTGTAGCAAGCATGAGACAGCTTATATCTAGGGCATCATTAGTGTGCTTCTCATAAGCCCTCCGTGCGGTTGCGGTGGAATTAGTTGGCAAATCCTCGGATAGGGTACTTCAAGAACGTACTCCTTACGCTCTTGCTTGAGAACAATTCTCAAGTTGCGATACCAATCCATAAAGTTTGTTCCATTTAATTTTTCCTTTTCGAGAATAGATCGCAAATTAAAGGTACTGGGTGTAGTATTAGCCGCCATTTATTCTACAACAGAAAAAGCAAAGTTTAGCACAATGTTTATGCTATGTCTATTGTTAAACAATTTAACATTAGACTCCCATTACGTATTTTCCACCTTCCCTCTAGGTTACGTATTGGGTCAAGATCCACATGTTAATTAATTTTCTAGTGAGCTTTGGCATCACTGCTAGAAAATTAGTAACATCGGTAAGCAACACCTTGCTAATCACATCTCTATGTGACTCTTGTTGTTGGTGTGGCATCTTCATGCCCGGCGCCAACCTATGCCCCAAGGCCCAAAAGCTGTTTTGATAGCCTTGTTAAGTAAACCAAATGCTCCTGCATGTATATGTCGACATATACCCCTCGTGTTATGATAGAGAATGGCACTCTGCTTTGGAGACCCACCATTGACGAGCATAACGGTGACGGGTGCAACATTTGGAAGGGCATCATTACTACTTAATTTTGAGAGGGATGCTATCCTATCAAACAAACATATCACATATGAAAGCAAGAAGAATAGCATATAATGAAATAGTATGGCCCCCTTCACACGGTGATCTCCATCTCCATGTCGGCGCTGAGGATCTCCATCTTCGGCACCATCTTCCAAGTGTCGAATGCTTGATATCTTCAAACTAAGCTACTACTATAGAAGCTCTAATTGAAGATTACATCGACTCGCGAGTCGTGAAAGAATATTACAAGCATTGCACGTATGAAAGAATATTACGAGGATTGCACATATGAAAGAATATTACATGCATCACATGCATCTCATACATACAATAGGGTCATACCATCTCAAAGCATTCTCTGCAAAAACAAGTTAGGCGTAGAAACGTTTTCTACCTATCGCAGAAATACGGCATCGAGACGACCTATAAGGGGGCAGCGCCCGGAACACCACACGAAATTCATAGATCCAATCTATGAAATCGCTTATGGAAACCATATCGGCATAATCATATTATGCCGTCCCGATACACTATCAAGGGAGATGGTTTGCGTAGGCGCGAGGCAAGCAACAAAGTCGGACTACGAGATAGCTTCGGTATAATCACATTATACCGTTCCGATACACTATCAAGGAACGCTATCTCGAACCCAACTCAAACCGAGTTATTTGGAAATTGCTTCGACGTAATGTGATTTGGAAATACACTATCAAGGAACGCAATTACCATCTACTCTCTCAACAGATCCCGTAAAACCGATTGATCTAATCAACCCGTGCGCAAAACTTGTTCCAGATCCAATCTAAAACCCGAACTAAGCAAGATTAGCTCTGATACCACTGAAGGGTTACGCGGAGGCTACGCTAGCCAAAAACAAAAACTTTTACCGCGCAAACCAGGAACACTTGCAAGTAAGGGCCGATAGATCGTTACCAATTGGAGTAGAGTGCGGCGGAATAACCAATCGGGCAATCCGATCCGGAACAGTGTAGCCGATTCCCGGAGACAACCGATTCGCCAATCAGCCGATTCGAGTCGTCCGGCCGCGTTCTCACGCCTCGCTCCGATGCGCCCGACCGCAGCCGATTCCACCACGCCGATCGCTCCGATGCGGCCCGATCCAGCCGATCAACAAGTGCGCAACGTAGCAGCGCCTCTACCGTATCCACACGTCCGGGGACGACGCCGTACACCCCGTGCTAGCACGCGATGCAAGGCTAGGGTTTGGCTCGAAAGTGGGAAGGGTTTCCGTGGAGATTGATCTCGGCGACTTACGTTGCACGCGATGCAATTGATGTCTATTCAGCTCTCCACCCCTCCCTCCTTTATATAGAGTTGGCCGACTTGGACTAGTGGCCGATTAGGACTCTATTTTGAATCGGATCTCATCAGTATCTCATAGAGTTGGCCGCCCATACGTCGTAAGCCTATAGGACTCTATCCGATCGGATCCCTATCCGATCGAGCCGTATCCGAGTCCAACTCGAATATCTATTCTATCCCATTAAGCGTGCGACCCTCTAGGTTCAGGTATACTCGGTTTCGGCTATAGTCTAACTTAGCCGATCGTCGGCTCGAGTCCAACTCAGGCCGTCAATGCGGCGCCTAGCGGCACATATTGACACCATAGTATACAAGAATATAATATCGGCTCGAACCTGTAATGTGTACACAAATCCCTTTGCCTCACGATACCGGTTAAGCTATAGGCAAGATGTGTGCCATCCTTTCAATAGCTTAACCATTCACTCGAACCGTATTGGATTATCCGTCCGTTGATTGACTCCTCAATCAACTTAGCATGGCCATGCATTTCCATAATCCATTACCTCGAGGGGCCCAGAGATATCTCTCCAAAGGAGGGGCAAATTCCATCTTGATCCTCACATCCCACTCCATGTTTCATAGCAAACCCGAAAACTACCTTTATAACTATCCAGTTACGGAATAGCGTTTGGTAGTCCCAAAGTAGGCTACTACACATGTTGGAATCCATGGTGATCTCAGGTCTAAGGACTTTGTACCAACACTACCTAAGACCAACTAATGGCACATTAATTCTGTAGTGTCTCATGGTGGGTCTATCCAACAATGTGTTCTCTAACACATATGTCCATGTTTATTGATTTGGTATCTCCATACCCATGATCTATGAGACATGATCATCAATCAATAAACATGCCGATCTTAGAATCATATTTGTTCCAACAATATGACATATGATCAGGGATCATTTAGAAATAGATTCATACATATCGAGTCTCATAAATAAGTCACGTACTTATTGATCAATACAAGATGTCTATTTCATGGAACTGAATAACACTTTATTCATTTATACATAAACATTGACGTGATATCCAACATCTCCATGTTGCCTCTAGGGCATATCACTAACACCACCCCCCTGCATCAGTGCTCGACTGCTACTTCTTGACTTCGCCGTGCATAACCACTTTCTACGCCTTGTTGGAGCTGGCCAACATGCTGAGCACCGAGTCCGGACCATATTTGATGGACCCTACTATGACCCAACCAGCTGCTGCACAGACAGATACCCTATAGATTACCACGGCTGCTCCATCCGAGCCTGGTTCTGGAGTAGAGAACCCCATTCAGGTTGGCATTGACTCGGAGGATGAGTCGGAACCCATGGAGGTTGAGTGGGAGCCTAGTATCACCGATCCATCAGAGGATGAGGCCCCTACCTACCGCGTTACATTTGCAGGATGACCTATCACCCACAGGACAGCCCGCAGAGTACTCAGCCACCGGCTCACGACTCCGGCGGGTTACGAGTCATGGGAACTTCGGTTGCACTCTTTGAGGACTACCGTTGCACTGCACCCGGATCTGCGGTTAGTTGGATGATTAGATTGGATATCTGCAAGGGTTCTGGTCTTGCTTTGGATGGTGTTGAGATAGCAAGGGCCACACCCTGATTTCCCCCTAGTTATGGTGTGATGTAGAACGATGTTAGTGTTGTATTGTGTTGTATGGGACTGTGTATGTGCAGTCCAATGTATCTCTTATGATGTGTCGATTAAGAACTATTGAGATGTTTTATGATGTATCTTAAATAAGTTTATTCCACCAAGCTTGCTTAGAAAGATCACCTTAAACAACTTGAAGAAAAATCCCTTAGAATCGTGACATTAGTAGATCAAGTCTCTTACCTTATCCATGTCGTAAAGATGGCTCATCAATGTAGAGCAACCGCGACCAACGAGAACCCACCGGAGCCTAACCCCTCCGCCCTGACAGAGGTCATGGCATTGCAAACCCAGTTGTTACAAGCCATCGCTAACAACCAGGGGAATCACGGAAGTTCAAGTTTAGGAGAGTTTATGAGAGCCAAACCGCCTACCTTCTCCACAACGGAAGAACCTATGGACGCTAAAGACTGGCTACGCATAATAGAGAAGAAACTGACCCTTGTGCGAGTGCAGGAAACCGACAGGGTTATCTTCGCCACAAACCAATTGGAAGGACCCGCTAGCGACTGGTGGGACACATACAAGGAGACCAGAGCGGTAGATGCTGGAGAACCAACTTGGGAAGAATTTACGGCAGCCTTTCATGAAAACTTCATGCTCGCCGCTGTCATGAGGATGAAGGAGAATGAATTCCGGAGATTGCGTCAAGGCAACACCATGGTACAGGAATACCTCAACAAGTTTACCCAGCTTGCCCGTTACGCAACAAGCGACTTGGCGGACGAAGAAGAAAAGATAGATAAATTCATTGAGGGATTGAACGACGAGTTGCGAGGACCAATGATCAGACAGGACCATGCTAACTTCCAAAGTCTGATTAACAAGGTCGTAAGATTGGAACATGAACAAAAGACGGTTGAAAACAACCGGAAAAGGAGACTCGCGATGACTCGCCCAATCCAAGGAAAATCACAGCGTCCTAAAGGAGCAGCATCGCTAGGATGGAAGCCAACCATCGTGGCGACCAACCGTCCTCTGCACCTGGCTACATCAACAGGTCAGCTGCCACACCGTTTCGTACCTCGACACCTACCCTGACAGCTGCAGGGAACAAGAATGTGAATTGCTTCAACTGCGGAGAGTTCGGGCACTGTGACAACCACTGCCCCAAGCCTCGCAACACCCCCAACCGTACCGACGCCAATGCCACGGCTGTATGAGGAACTGCCACCCCTACGGCTGGACGCAACTTATTCAGAACACCGCAACCCAAGGAGGCTGCTACAGGATTTCACCGCGGGCAAGTAAATCATGTGCGTGCTGAGGAAGAACAAGAAGATCAAGGCGTGCTGATGGGTATGTTCTCTTTCCACTCTGCATAGCTTAAAGTTTTGTTTGATTCTGGAGCGTCGCATTCGTTTATATCATCTCGCATAAGCAAAGAACACAACCTACACCGAGTAAATCTTAAGAGACCCCTGCTAGTGCATTCACCCGGGGGAGACATAACCATACCCTATGCCTGCACTAATGTACCCATCCAGATAAGAGATGTAGTATTCCTTTCAAATCTTATGGTATTGCTACCCCAAACCCTGGATGTCATCCTAGGAATGGATTGGTTAACTACGAACCATGGAGTCCTGGACTACGGACAAAGAGAGGTCACTGTATCTACCCCGTAGGGATCGCCAATGACCATAACCATGGACCAAGACCCTATGCTTTGTGAACGAGCTACGGGGATATTCACCATGCTACCATGGTCGGAAGGCCAATAGTGCAGGATTACCCGGATGTGTTTCCTGAAGAATTGCCTGGAATGCTCCCAGACCGCGATATAGAGTTCATCATTAACCTAATGCCAGGCACGGCCCCCATATCTAAGAGGCCTTACCGAATGCCTACCCACGAGTTGGAAGAGCAATGGGTATTAGATACTTACATGATTGACTCTAGTGCAAGTGGGAGATTGTTAGTGATATGCCCTAGAGGCAACATGGAGATGTTGGATATCACGTCAATGTTTATGTATTTATGAATAAAGTGTTATTCAGTCCCATGAAATAGACATCTTGTATTGATCAATAAGTACGTGACTTATTTATGAGACTCTTTATGTATGAATCTATTTCTAAACAATCCCTGATCATATGTCATATTGTTGGAACAAATATGATTCTAAGATCGGCATGTTTATTGATTGATGATCATGTCTCATAGATCATGGGTATGAAGATACCAAATCAATAAACATGGACATATGTGTTGGAGAACACATTGTTGGATAGACCCACCATGAGACACTACAGGAATTAATGTGCCATTAGTTGGTCTCAGGTAGTGTTGGTACAAAGTCCTTAGACCTGAGATCACCATGGATTCCAACATGTGTAGTAGCCTACTTTGGGACTACCAAACGCTATTCCGTAACTGGGTAGTTATAAAGGTAGTTTTCGGGTTTGCTATGAAACATGGAGTGGGATGTGAGTGATCAAGATGGAATTTGCCCCTCCTTTGGAGAGATATCTCTGGGCCCCTCGAGGTAATGGATTATGGAAATGCATGGCCATGCTAAGTTGATTGAGGAGTCAATCAACAGACAGATAATCCAATACGGTTCGAGTGAATGGTTAAGCTATTGAAGGGATGGCACACATCTTGCCTATAGCTTAACTGGTATCGTGAGGCAATGGGATTTGTGTACACATTACGGGTTCGAGCCGATATTATATTCTTGTATACTATGGTGTCAATATGTGCTGCTAGGCGCGCTTGTTGGCAGTCGCCGAGTTGGATTCGAGCCGACGGTCGGCTAAGTTAGACTATAGCCGAAACCGAGTATACCCGAACCTACGTGGTCGCATGCTTAAGGGGATAAGAACAGGCATTCGAGTTGGACTCGGATACGGCTCGATCGGATAGGGATCCGATCGGATAGAGTCCTATGGGCTTACGACGTATGGGCAGCCAACTCGTGAGATTCGGATAGGATCCGATTCAAAATAGAGTCCCGATCGGCCACTAGTCCCGTCGGCCAACTCTATATAAAGGAGGGAGGGTGGAGAGCTGCGACACGTCAATTGCATCGCGTGCAACGAAGTCACCGAGATCAATCTCCACGGAAACCCTCCCCACTTTTGAGCCAAACCCTAGCCTTGCATCGCGTGCTAGCACACGGGTGTACGACGTTTTGTCCCCGGACGTGTGGATACCGGTAGAGGCGCTGCTACGTTGCGCGCTGTTGATCGGCGGATCGGCTACGGCATCTGCGAATCGGCTGATTGGCGAATCGGCTGTCCCGTATCGGCGTCGGCTTGCGAGAATCGGCTACACTTGTTCCGGATCGGATAGCCCGATTGGCTGTTCGCGCACACTCCAATCGGTAACGATCTATAGGCCCTTACTTGCAAGTGTTCCTGGTTTGCGCGGTAGAAAATTTTTGTTTTCGGCTAACGTAGCTTCCGCGTAACCCTTCAGTGGTATCAGAGCTAATCTTGCTTAGTTCGGGTTTTAGATTGGATCTGGAACAAGTTTTGCGCACGGGTTGATTAGATCAATCGGTTTTACGGGATCTGTTGAGGAGAGTTAATGGTAATTGCGTTCCTTGATAGTGTATCGGAACGGCGTAATGTGATTACGTCGAAGCAATTTCCATATAACTCGGTTTGAGTTGGGTTCGAGATAGCGTTCCTTGATAGTGTATCGGAACGGTATAGTGTATCGACCGCCGTGTGCGTACCCCTTATAGGTCGTCTCGATGCCGTAGCTCTGCGATAAGTAGAAAACGTTTCTACGCCTAACTTGTTTTTGCAGAGAATGCTTTGAGATGGTATGGCCCTATTGTATGTATGTGATGTATGAGATGCATGTGATGCATGTAATATTCTTTCATATGTGCAATCCCTGTAATATTCTTTCATACATGCAATGCTTGTAATATTCTTTCACGACTTGCGAGTCGATGTAATCTTCAATTAGAGCTTCTATAGTAGTAGCTTAGTTTGAAGAAATCAAGCATTCGGCACTCGAAAGAACGGTGATGAAGATGGAGATCCTGTACACCAGCATGGAGATGGAGATCACCATGTGAAGGGGGCCATACTATTTCACTATATGCTATTCTTCTTGCTTTCATATGTGATATGTTTGTTTGATAGGATAGCATCCTCGCAAAATTAAGTAGTAATGATGCCCTTCCAAATGTTGCACCGTCACCGTTATGCTCGTCAATGGTGGGTCTCGCCAAAGCAGAGTGCCATTCTCTATCATAACACGAGGGGGTATATGTCGACATATACATGCAGGAGCATTTGGTTTACTTAACAAGGCTATCAAAACAGTTTTGGGCCTTGGGGCATAGGTTGGCGCCGGGCATGGAGATGCCACACCAACAACAAGAGTCACATAGAGATGTGATTAGCAAGGTGTTGCTTATCGATGTTATTAATTTTCTAGCGGTGATGCCAAAGCTCACTAGAAAATTAATTAACATGTGGATCTTGACCCAATACGTAACCTAGAGGGAAGGTGAAAAATACGTAATGGGAGTCTAATGTTAAATTATTTAACAATAGACATAGCATAAACATTGTGCTAAACTTTGCTTTTTTGTTGTAGAATAAATGGCGGCTAATACTACACCCGTACCTTTAATTTGTGATCTATTCTCGAAAAGGAAAAATTAAATGGAACAAACTTTATGGATTGGTATCGCAACTTGAGAATTGTTCTCAAGCAAGAGCGTAAGGAGTACGTTCTTGAAGTACCCTATCCCGAGGATTTGCCAAATAATGCCACCGCAACGCACGGAGAGCTTACGAGAAGCACACTAATGATGCCCTAGACATAAGCTGTCTCATGCTTGCTACAATGTCCCCCGAGCTTCGAAGCAATATGAGAGCGCGATGCTCACACTATTATTCGGGGACTGCGTGGCATGTTTGAGAACCAAGCTCGGGTCGAGAGGTTCAACACCTCAAAGTCCTTGTTTGCGTGCAGAGCTTGTTGAGGGAATCCCGTCGATCCGCATGTGATAAAGATGATTGGCTATATCGAGAGTCCGGAAAACTAGGTTTTCCCCTTAGCCAAGAGTTGGCTACGATGTGATTCTCCGGTCGCTCCCTCCGAGCTTCGAGCCATTCATATTAAACTATCACATGAACAATATGGATAGAACCTTGGCTGAATTGCATGGGATGCTAAAGAAACAGTGAGGAGAGTATCCGAAAAACGGTCATCATGTGATGATGATGCGAAGGCAAAGCGCAAACCACTGTCAAGAAACTTTGCACCAAGAGGAAGTTAACTCCCGATGAGATCGCGAGTGCCTTCAATGCAAAGAAGGGCAAGAAGGGGTCGGTGGCATCGGATCGTTTGCTTCTATTGCAAGGAGACAGGCCATTGGAAGAGGAGCTGCAAGAATTACATGGAGGATCTCAAAAAGAAGCAAAGTACGACTTACTTCGGTATTAATGTTATAGACATTAATCTTGCTACTTCACCTACGACTCTTGGGTATTTGATACCGGATCAATAGCTCATATCTGCAAATCTTTGCGGGGAATGAGAAGAAGTAGAGGATTGAGAAGGGGCGAGGTGAACTGCGCGTCGGCAATGGAGCAAGCGTTGCTACGATTCTTTGTCGGCACAGTACCACTTCATCTACCTTCGGATTAGTTTTGGAATTGAATAATTGTTATTGTGTTCCAACACTATGTCAAAACGTTATTTCCGCTTCATGTTTGCAAGCGGAAGGATATGATTTTAGATCAATGGACAATGGTTGTTCAATATATCTCGAGATATGTTCTATTTTCATGCTCCATTGGTGAATGGATTATACGTTTTGAATCTTGAAGCGTCTCCCATCTATAACATTAATACGAAAGGCAACTCTCTAATGATATAAACCCCACGTTTATCTGGCATTGTCGCTTAGGCCATACAAATAAGAAACGCATGGAGAAGCTCCATAAGGATGGATTGCTTCACTCTTTTGATTTTGAATCATTTGAGACATGTGAGTCTTGTTTACTTGGTAAGATGACAAAGGCACCTTTCACGGGACATAGTGAGAGAACAAGTGACTTGTTGGCACTCGTACATACTGATGTATGTGGACCAATGAGCTCAACGGCCAGAGGTGGTTATCAGTACTTCATTACCTTTACCGATGACTTTAGTAGATATAGCTATATCTACTTAATGAGGCATAAGTCCGAATCCTTTGAAAAGTTCAAAGAATTCCAGAATGAAGTACAGAATCATTTAGGGAAAACAATCAAGTTTCTACGATCGATCGTGGAGGGGAATACTTGAGCCAAGAGTTTGGTAATCATTTGAAAGATTGTGGAATTGTTCCACGTTGACTCCGCCGGGAACTCCACAATGGAACGGAGTGTCCGAACGGAGAAATCGCACCTTGTTGGACATGGTGCGGTCGATGATGAGCCAAAGTGATCTTTCGTTATCCTTCTTGGGATATGCTCTTGAAACATGCGCTCACACTAAATAGAGTTCCATCTAAGTCGGTTGAAAAGACACCATATGAGATATGGACGGGGCAACCCCCTAGTTTGTCTTTTCTCAAAATTTGGGGATGTGAGGCTTATGTAAAACGTTTACAATCGACAAGCTCACACCCAAATCTGACAAGTGCTTCTTTGTGGGATATCCTAAGGAAACTAAGGGATATTACTTTTATAATCGGGAACAAGGCAAAGTGTTTGTCGCCCGACATGGTGTCTTCTTGGAGAAAGAGTTTCTTTCAAGAAGGGTTAGTGGGAGCAGGGTGCATCTTGAAGAAGTTCAAGAAACACCAGAAAACGTTTCAGCGACCACAGAACCACAACAGGAGGAACAAAGTGTTGCGCCACTAGTTGTAGATACATCGCCCCACGAGGTCGAAAGATCACGTCGCGCGCCCGAGTCACAGTGCGGAACAACGTGATATATTGTTGTTAGACAACGATGAACCTAAGACCTATGAGGAAGCGATGGTGGGACCCGATTCCAACAAGTGGCTTGGAGCCATGAAATCCGAAATAGAATCCATGTACGACAATCAAGTTTGGAACTTGGTTGATCCACCTGATGGTGTCAAAACCATTGAGTGTAAATGGGTTTTTAAGAAAAAGGCTGATATGGATGGAAATGTTCACATCTATAAGGCGCGATTGGTGGCGAAAGGTTTTAAACAGATTCAAGGAGTTGATTATGATGAAACCTTCTCGCCCGTCGCAATGCTTAAATCTATTCAGATTATCCTAGCGATTGCTGCATATTTCGATTATGAGATATGGCGATGGATGTCAAAACAGCTTTCCTAAATGGAAACCTAAGCGAGGATGTATACATGATACAACCTCGGGGTTTTGTCGATCAGAATCACTGGAAAGATATGCAAGCTACGAAATCCATTTATGGATTGAAGCAAGCATCTCGGAGTTGGAATATTCGTTTTGATAAAGTAATCAAAAGGGTTTGGTTTCATCAAAAATGAAGAAGAGGCTGTGTTTACAAAAAGGTCGTGGGTGCGCAATTGTATTTCTAATCTTATATGTGGATGACATATTACGATTGGAAATGATATCCCTATGCTTGAATCCGTCAAGTCTTCATTGAAAAATAGTTTTTCCATGAAAGACTTAGGGAGGCAAGCATATATATTGGGCATTCGGATCTATAGAGATAGATCCAAGAGGCTAATTGGATTAAGCCAAAGTACATACATTGACAAGGTGTTGAAAAGGTTCAACATGCATGATTCCAAGAAAGGTTTCTTGCCCATGTCACATGGCATTAATCTTAGCAAGAATCAGTGTCCTCAGACACATGATGAGCGGAATAAGATGGGTATGGTTTCATATGCTTCGGCAATTGGATCCATCATGTATGTCATGCTTTGTACACGCCCAGATGTCTCGTACGCTTTGAGTGCTACGAGCAGATACCGATCGATCCGGTGAAGGTCACTGGACTGGTAAAGAATATCCTTAAGTACTTGAGAAGAACTAAGGATATGTTCCTAGTCTATGGAGGTGAAGAAGAGCTCGTTGTAAGTGGTTACACCGATGCTAGCTTCCAAACAGACAAGGATGATTATAGATCGCAATGGGTTCGTGTTCGCCGAACGGAGGCGCATCACTGGAAGAGTTCCAAGCGGGATACCTGTTGCTGATTCTACAACGGAGGGCGAACAGTACATTTGCTCCGAAGCTGCAAAGGAGGCTGTTTGGATCAAGAAATTCGTTTCGAGCTTGGTGTGATGACTAGTACGATCGGTCCAATGTCCCTCTATTGTGACAATAGTGGAGCCATTGCGCAAGCCAAGGAGCCGAGGTCACATCGGAAGTCCAAACACATACTTCGGCGATATCATCTCATCCGCGAGATTGTGGACAGAGGTGATGTCAAGATATGCAAAGTGCACACGGATCTCAACATAGCCGATCCGCTGACAAAACCTCTCCCTCAGCCGAAGCATGAGGCGCACACAAGAGCAATGGGTATTAGATACTTACATGATTGACTCTAGTGCAAGTGGGAGATTGTTAGTGATATGCCCTAGAGGCAACATGGAGATGTTGGATATCACGTCAATGTTTATGTATTTATGAATAAAGTGTTATTCAGTTCCATGAAATAGACATCTTGTATTGATCAATAAGTACGTGACTTATTTATGAGACTCTTTATGTATGAATCTATTTCTAAACGATCCCTGATCATATGTCATATTGTTGGAACAAATATGATTCTAAGATCGGCATGTTTATTGATTGATGATCATGTCTCATAGATCATGGGTATGAAGATACCAAATCAATAAACATGGACATATGTGTTGGAGAACACATTGTTGGATAGACCCACCATGAGACACTACAGGAATTAATGTGCCATTAGTTGGTCTCAGGTAGTGTTGGTACAAAGTCGTTAGACTGAGATCACCATGGATTCCAACATGTGTAGTAGCCTACTTTGGGACTACCAAACGCTATTCCAGAATCGGGTAGTTATAAAGGTAGTTTTCGGGTTTGCTATGAAACATGGAGTGGGATGTGAGTGATCAAGATGGAATTTGCCCCTCCTTTGGAGAGATATCTCTGGGCCCCTCGAGGTAATGGATTATGGAAATGCATGGCCATGCTAAGTTGATTGAGGAGTCAATCAACAGACAGATAATCCAATACGGTTCGAGTGAATGGTCAAGCTATTGAAGGGATGGCACACATCTTGCCTATAGCTTAATTGGTATCGTGAGGCAAAGGGATTTGTGTACACATTACAGGTTCAGAGCCGATATTATATTCTTGTATACTATGGTGTCAATATGTGCTGCTAGGCGCCGCTGTTTATAGGTCGGCTGAGTTGGACTCGAGCCGACGGTCGGCTAAGTTAGACTATAGCCGAAACCGAGTATACCTGAACCTACAGGGTCGCACGCTTAAGGGGATAAGAAAAGGCATTCGAGTTGGACTCGGATACGGCTCGATCGGATAGGGATCCGATCGGATAGAGTCCTATGGGCTTACGACGTATGGGCAGCCAACTCTGTTAGATTCGGATAGGATCCGATTCAAAATAGAGTCCTGATCGGCCACTAGTCCCAGTCGGCCAACTCTATATAAAGGAGGGAGGGGTGGAGAGCTGCGACACGTCAATTGCATCGCGTGCAACAGAAGTCACCGAGATCAATCTCCACGGAAACCCTCCCCACTTTCGAGCCAAACCCTAGCCTTGCATCGCGTGCTAGCACACGGGTGTACGGCGTTTTGTCCCCGGACGTGTGGATACCGGTAGAGGCGCTGCTACGTTGCGCGCTGTTGATCGGCTTGGATCGGCTACGGCATGCGAATTGGCTGATTGGCGAATCGGCTGTCCCGGGTATCGGTCGGCTTGCGAGAATCGGCTACACATTCGGATCGGATAGCCCACGATTGGTTTATTGCACACTCCAATCGGTAACGATCTATCGGCCCTTACTTGCAAGTGTTCCTGGTTTGCGCGATAGAAAATTTTTGTTTTCGGTTAGCGTAGCTTCCGCGTAACCCTTCATCAGTAACCGAGGTCAGAAGTTTCTTAGGATTGGCCGGATATTACAGGCGATTTATTGAAGGATTTTCCACGATAGCCCGGCCCATGACCCAATTGCTGAAAAAGGAAAAGAAGTTCGAATGGACGGAACCGAGTCAAAAAGCCTTTGATCTACTCAAAGAAAAGTTAACCACCGCCCCAATCATAGTCATAGGAGACAACCGGAAAGACTTTGTCATATACTGTGACGCGTCTCGGCAAGGACAGGGAGGAGTGTTGATGCAACACGGAAAAGTTGTGGGTTATGCCTCAAGGCAATTGCGGCCACACGAGGGAAATTACCCCACTCATGATTTGGAATTGGCCGCAGTTATGCATGCGTTAAAGATATGGAGACATTACCTAATCGGAAACCACTGTGACATATACACGGACCACAAGAGCTTGAAGTACTTCTTTACCCAGCCGGACCTCAACCTCCGCCACAGAAGGTGGCTAGAACTAATCAAGGATTATGACTTAGGGATCCACTACCACCCTAGCAAGGCCAATGTTGTAGCCGACGCTTTGAGCCGCAAGGCCCAATGCAACCATTTAAGTCCAGAAGGCACGGCCAACAAGTTGCAAGAAGAAATGGCTCGGCTTAACTTGCAGCTAATTCCTCATGGACAACTGCATTCGATGGAGATACAACCCCTCATGCAGATCCAGATCAAGGAAGCCCAAAAAGATAATGAGGAGACCTAGCTAATCAAAGAGCGCATGCCAAGGGTCTAGCAAAGGAATTTTCGACGGACGATAATGCAACTCTATGGTATAGGAAAAGGATCTACGTGCCGGAGAAAGGAGGATTAAGGGGATTAATTTTAAAGGAACTGCATGAGTCAGCCTATTCATTACATCCAGGCAGCACCAAGATGTATCAGGACTTGAAAGGAGAATACTGGTGACCCAACATGAAGAGAGACGTAGCAGAGTACGTAGCCATTTGTGATGTGTGCCAACGGGTCAAGGCTGAACATCAGCGACCGACAGGACTGTTACAGCCGCTTAAGATCCCTGAATGGAAATGGGACTGAAGGGTTACGTGGAAGCTACGCTAGCAGAAAACAAAAATTTTCTACCGCGCAACTGAAGAGTACATCCGGTGTTACCCAGAGTACATCCGGTGTTCCACGTATCGCAACTGAAGAAGTGTTTGCGAGTGCCGGAAGAACAAGTCCCTACAAGGGATGTCCTAATCAACGAAGACCTCACCTACTCTGAACATCTAGTAAAGATCTTGGATGAGGCAGAGAAGAGGACCCGAAACAAGACATGGCGGATGTACAATGTGCAATGGTGCAACCATACCGAAGAAGGAGCCACCTAGGAAAGCGAAGACTTTTTAGCAACCGAGTACCCACACCTACTTAACGATCGGTAAGAAATCTCGAGGACGAGATTTATTGATTAGGGGGGTAGGTTTGTAACATCCTGAAAATCGGAACTTAAAAATCGCAACTTAAAAACCAGAGCCCACAAAAACTTTTTGAATCATTGCATCTTGTTGTACTTATTTGCCTCTTATTTGCAAGTTTTATTACATGCTATAAATAAAAATACACTTATTTAAATGTAAGAGAAATCAAAAAGGGCTGAAACCCTAAAAGGGAATAAAACTCCAAAGTAAATAAAAATTTTAAAATTTAAAATTATAAAAAAAACTAAGGTTGATAAGCATTTAATTTGAATCAAAACTATATTTTGGAAAATACAAAAACAAAACAAAATAAAATGGAATAAATGAAAGGATAGAAATAGAAGGAATATATATAAATAATAACATATAATAAAGTTGGGCAAAAGATTGAAAATTTGGAGTTAAACTAAATTGATAAAATGGCCAAATTATGTTTCATATTGGGGGAAATATAAAAGGAATGAATAGAAATAAAAATTTAAAAAGAAAAGGGAAAAGGAAAAGAAAATCAGGGAAAATCAGAAATCACATTGTTCATTGCCCGCCAGGTGTTCGACGCCAGTCGGGGACGTACCGTGCGCACGTCACGCGCCGTACACGCGCGCGTGGCCCGCCCCAGCATCAACGCGTCGTACGCCGCGCCCACGCCACCACGTCAGCTACAGCGCCGCGCCCATGCCGCGCGCGTCAGCCACAGCACCGCGCCCATGCCGCGCCGTACTCCGCCGTCGCATCGCCGTACCGAGCGCGCGCCTGCGTATCTTTATAATTCCTAATCAACCCTTCCCTATATATATATACATATATGTTTTATATTTAATCCTTCCCAACCCATTTATCGGTAGACCGCGACACCAAGCTCACAAAAGGATTAAGAATTCAACCAGAAAAATCGACGTAAACACTCTAGTTAACCCTAACCCAAATAGATGCCCTTAGACCCTTAGTGATACTGCTTGCCTCTAAAACTTACATTAACTGGGGATAAGGGTTGGGAAGGATTAATGCAACTCACTCGTTTCGACTCAGACTTTAGCAAAACCCGATCATTAATCCGTTTACGACCATAGAATCGCCGTAGGGACCGCTTTTGCGATTTATTTGGTTTTGATGGTTTTTATTTGAATTGATCAAATTCAATTGGATATTTCGCACTTATGTATAGAATCCCCGGGTGCCATTGAGTACGCTGAAGACACAAGTCAAGAAGGTCACGAGCAAGGCAAGTCATCACTCCCTTTGAACATGTTGATCCTACTTGCGAACTTGTGTTGATTCTAAATTAAAATGTGCATGCTATACACAAAAGAATACCTGTTCTTGTTATGCCATGCCTTCATGTAGATTACCTTTACTATATTCTTTGTAACCCTCGATAAGATGTGACTGAAGGAAATCTTTGGTAAAAATGCTTAGCCATGCTTATATTAGATTCATGCATACTCATGCTTTACAAAAGAACTATATGCTTGGGCAAGTACCTTTGGGAAAGGTAGTTGGATACGGCATGTGGAGACATGAGCGCCACATTGCCATGAGAATGATAAAATGAGATTTGATGAAAACTAAAAATACAAAACAAATATTTAGACTGGGGCGGCTGGATGATTTGGGTGGATTCCGGCAAAGGCAAGTATCGTCCTTGGTCAGTTAAGGACCGAGCCATGAGACTTTTAACATGGAACGAGCCAGTACAACCGTACTTCTCGAATGGGTATAGACCTAGCGGAGTAGATATCCGAGCGGAGGCAGTATCCCTGCGTAGTGGTTCAGGTGTTGGGTTGAGTTAAGGCCTACCAGTAGGGGATTTACCGCTGGTAGGTACCTGGGCAGAGATCGGGTGATACGATCAATATGAGGAGATGAAGATGAAGGTTGGAAGTTAAAGATGGAGCAAGTCTTTCTCTTACCCCGGGAGCGCCAGAACTCCTCTCACTGCTAGGAACTGACGGCTAGAGTGCAAGAGGATTTAAGTTCATGGAGTACTGCCAAAGCGAGGTTATCGAAAGGCTTTGCCGTGACCGTCTCATGTGTTGGGACGTAGGCTCATTCGTTGGGCAGTCACGGAGTACGGGTAAAGTGTACATCCACTGCAGTGTGAGTGAATCAATCTATTCGAATAGCCGTGCTCGCGGATAATAAGCGGCGTGACAAGTTTATCTCTTGGCTAGACTCTAAATTTTTTTAAATGATGGGATGGGTTTGCATGATAATTTTTATGTACTGGTGGACCAACTTCTCGAGATACAAAAAGGGTAGACTCCCCAAAAAACCATGATGATCCGGTGGCGGCAGCTATCCTTGGGATCACAATGGATGGTGGACAGAACCGTTGCCAACTTAATGAACTATGGTAATAAAACTTGACCATGCTAGAGGTTAAGGTTGTGAAAAGATTTACAAAGTTGGCTTTGTGCAAATGAACCAGAGCCATCCTTTGAGAATCCCCTATCATATGCATCTTTGCTGTGTTGGCTTGCTGCGTACGTTTGGTACTCACCCTTTCTATATGCACAAACATTCAGAAGTGGATAATGAAGACCCTGAAGACCCGTATGCCTACTGCCAGGAGGGTGAGGAAGACGAAGGTGCCTAACAGGTCTTAGTCCCCCGTCGTTGCCGGTGGCAATCGACAAGCCGCTGCCTTCCACTCCGTTGCCTTACCTACTTTCTATATTTGGTTGTATCCGGTCCATGAGGACCTATATGTGTGTTGGATATTGCCTTCGGGCTTATTATTGTAATATACCCTTGGGTGTAAGACTATTCATGCACTTTGCACCTGATAATTCAGTACTGTATTCGTGGGTACCAAACTACTCGATCCAGGGAAATGGTACTATGAACATGAATGATTCCTGTCCTCAAAAACGGGGGTTGACAAAATCTCTTCATGCCTCGCGTAGCGAACTTTTGACACTTAGAGCTGATATTGGCTCACGTGGATGCGATGTTTTTCGCCGGAACGAAATTGTTCAAAAAGCAACAAAACATGTGTTTTGGACATATTAGAGTGGATTGGGTGCGTTCGTTTCGAAAAATCTCTTCGTGACTCGCGCTGCAATCTTTTCACACTTAGTGCCGATATTGGCTCACGTGGATGTGATGTTTTCCACATGAACAAAATAGTTCAAAAAGCACCAAACCTTGAGTTTTGGACATATTGGAGTGGATTGGGTGCGTTCGTTTTGAGAAATCTCTCCGTGACTCGCGTTGCAAAATTTTGACACTTAGTGCTGATATTGGCTCACGTGGATGTGATGCGTTCCACCGGAACAAAATAGTTCAAAAGACACCAAAACAAGAGTTTTGGACATATTGGAGTGGACTCGGTGCGTTCGTTTTGAAGAATCTCTCCGTGTCTCGTGCTGCGAACATTTGACACCTAGTGCTGATATTGGCTCATGTGGATGTGATGCTTTCCATAGGAACGAAATAGTTCAAAAAACACCAAAACATGAGTTTTGGTCATATTGAAGTGCATTGGGTGCGTTCGTTTCGAAAAATCTCTCCGTAACTCGCGCTGCGATCTTTCCACACTTAGTGCCGATATTGGCTCACGTGGATGCGATGTTTTCCACCAGAACGAAATAGTTCAAAAGCACGAAAACATGAGTTTTGGACATATTGCAGTTGATTGGGTGCGTTCGTTTGGAAAAAAATCTCTCAGTGACTCGCGCTGTAAGGTTTTGACACTTAGTGCCGATATTAGCTCACGTGGATGCGATATTTCCCCCCGGAACGAAATAGTTCAAAAGGCACCAAACACATGAGTTTTTGACATATTGGAGTGGATTGGGTGCGCTCGTTTTGAAAAATCTCTCCGTGACTCGCGCTGCGAACTTTTGACACTTAGTGCCGATATTGGCTAATGTGATGCGATGTTTTCCGCCGAAACAAAATAGTTCAAAAGCACCAAAACATGAGTTTTGGACATATTGGAGTGGATTGGGTGCGTTCATTTCGAAAAATCTCTCCGTGACTCGCGTTGTGAACTTTGACACTTAGTGTAGATATTGGCTACGGTGGATGCAATGTTTTCCACCGGAACAAAATAGTTTAAGAAGCACCAAAACAAGAGTTTTGGACATATTGGAGTGGATTGGGTGCATTCATTTCGAAAAATCTCTACGTGCCTCGCGCTGCAAACTTTTGACACATGGTCCGATGTTTTCCACACGAACGAAATAGTTCAAAAAGCACCAAACCATGAGTTTTAGACATATTAGAGTGGATTGGGTGCGTTTGTTTGAAAAAATCTCTCAATGACTCGCGCTGCGAACATTGGACAATTAGTGCCGATATTAGCTCACGTGGATGCGATGTTTTTCACCGGAACAAAATAGTTCAAAAGCACCAAAACATGAGTTTTGGACATATTGGAGTGGATTGGGTGAGTTCGTTTTGAAAAATCTCCCCACAACTCACGCTCGAACTTTTGAGACATAGTGCCAATATTGGCTCACGTGGATGCGATGTTTTCCGCCGGAACGAAACGGTGCAAAAAACAAACAAACATGAGTGTCGGACATATTGGAGTCGATTGGGTGCATTTGTTTCGAAAAATCTCACCGTGTCTGGCGCTGCGAACTTTTGACACATAGTGTCGATATTGGCACAAGTGGATGCGATGTTTTCCACCAGAAAAATAGTTCTAGAAGCACCAAAACATGAGTTTTGGACATATTGGAGTCGAGTGGGTGCGTTCGTTTCGAAAAATCTCTCTGTGCCTCACGCTGCGAACTTTTCACACTTAGTGCCGATATTGGCTCACGTGGATGCGATGTTTTCCGCCGGAACAAAATTGTTCAAAAAGCACCAAAACATGAGTTTTGGAGATATTGGAGTGGATTGGTTGCCTTCGTTTCGAAAAATCTCTCAGTGACTCACGCTGCGAACATTTGACAATTAGTTCCGATATTAGGTCACGTGATGCGTTGTTTTCCACCGGAACAAAATAGTTCAAACGGCACCAAAACATGAGTTTTGGACATATTGGAGTGGATTGGGTACGTTCATTTCAAAAAATCTCTGTGTGCCTCCTGCAGTGAACTTTTTACACTTAGTGTCGATATTGGCTCATGTGGATGCGATGTTTTCCGCCGGAACGAAATAGTTCAAAAAGCACCAAAATATGAGTTTTGCACATATTGGAGTGGATTGGGTGAGTTCGTTTCGAAAAATCTCCCGTGACTCACGCTCGAGCTTTTGACACTTAGTGCCAATATTGGCTCACGTGGATGCGAATATTTTCCGCCGAAACGCAGTGCAAAAAAGCACCAAAATATGAGTTTTGGACATATTGGAGTCAATTTGGTGCGTTCGTTTCGAAAAATCTCTCCATGAGTCACTTGGTCTAAATACACCTCGGAATAGCATATATATGTAAATTGACTTCTGCAGCCGATCCAGTAGGATCTAACTTAATACTTAACGCATATATCTCTATTTTTCTTGTTGGTTAACAGATCAAACCAACTGGCACACCTTGAACAACATCGGTAGCCGAGAAGGACCTGCACTAGAGTTAAGCAGATCTCTCAGGCCAGCGCGTGAGAGAAATTTCTCATCAACACGCTTCTTGGCATGCCTAGTGGGACTTTCCTTGTCAACTCGGCTAGGACGCATCGACGCAGCCGACAAGATGGTCGACTCCAAGAGCCCCAGTGTTTCTCAGGACAACATCATGCCTGTCAAGATGGAGCAATTATCGGCTGAACAGCAAGCCGATTACAAGAAGATGGTAGAAGAGCTTCAGGCCAACTACCTACAATCATTCATTCAGACAAAATCCGGGGCTGTGCATCAAAAGTAAGTTCAGCATGGATGAACTCAAGGCGTCCTCCTCCAGTGGATCAAAGGGCAAACAGAAGATGGAGGAGCCGATTCAGGAACAAGACGATTCGGCCCTGCATACTTTGAAAGACCAAATTGATTCGGTCGTCCATCACGCGCTGGTCAACCAGAGAAGCATCCTTGTCAACACTCTTAACAACATGATTGCTACTGTGGTCGACGCCAAGATAGCCGACCAACTGCAGCGGGGGCCGACTTACTTCACAGACGGCCAGTTTCCTGGTTACAGGACGTTGGTCATCCAGAATCGGCCGATTCCATCGCCAGCACAACCAGGAGCACCAGGAGGGGTCCTCAACCAGCCAAATCCATCTGGATCGGCTGTGAGACCAGTGATCACCATGCTGAACCGATAGCAACCGCTGCCCAAGGATCAGATCGCCAACATGTTCAACGACAATCGGTAGTTAGAGCCGGTTGCCCAGATTGGCCTGGAGAGACAGTACAACGCCGGTGGCTGACAGCTGTTCCCAGGTCCACCAACGCCACCACCAAATCGGCCACCTCCCGCTGATCATCCACTCCACTATTAGTATCAAGGAGGCCGCCAAGATCATCACTACAGGCCTCAAACGCCACCACCACTGTATCGGCAAGCACCCGCACCATATGATCCATATGAATCGATACAGCAGCACAACCAGACCTGGGCCGATTTGATTGCAGACGTCATGCGCGATCAATTCGGCCTCAAGCCAAAAGACGTAGGGAACATGTATCGGTATCCTTACCCAAAGCATTTTGAGCAGATTCCATTGCCCAACCGATACAAAATCCCAGACTTTTCAAAGTTCTTAGGGCAGGACAACGTGTCAACTTACGAACATGTCAGCCGATTCCTGGCACAGTGCGGCGAAACATCGGCTACAGACGCCTTGAGAGTCCGGTTGTTCCCTCTTTCCCTTTCGGGATCGGCTTTTACCTGGTTCCCTTCATTGCCGTACAACTCAATTCAGAGCTGGGCCGATCTCGAGAAACAATTTCATAGCTACTTTTACTCTGACAACCATGAAATGAAGTTGTCGGACCTCACCAGCATCACGCAGAAGCACAACGAGTCGGTTCAAGAGTACATTCAATGCTTTAGAGAGATGAGGAACCGATGCTACAGCCTGGCACTGTCGGATGCCCAGCTAGCCGATTTGGCCTTCCATGGCCTGATCGCGCCAATCCGTGAACGCTTCTCCGCCCAGGACTTCGACAGCCTAACGCATCTGGCACAGAAGTTGAGGGCCCACGAACAGAGATTCCAGGATACCAGGAAGGTCGTCAAAAATATAACTCAAGTCATCGTTGAGTCATACTCCGATTCCAATAACAAAAAGGCCATCGTCTGCCAGTGGCTGCTGAAGACGGCCAAAGAAGAAAGATACGACTTCGACATCACCAAGGCCGATAGGATTTTTGACTTACTGCTCAAGCAGAAACAGATCCAGCTTCCCGAGAACCACGTGATCCCATCGGTCGAAGAACTCAGAAAGAAGAAATATTGCAAGTGGCACAACTCTACATCCCATGCCACTAACGATTGCAAAGTCTTTAGGCAGCAAATCCAGTCGGCAATAGAAGCCGAGAAACTCATGTTCGCTGATTCCAATCGGCCGATGAAGGTAGATGGCCACCCCTTCCCAATCAACATGGTTCAAATCAGCCCTAGGCAAGCTGATCGGTAGCGCAAAATGACGTACAGCTTAGCAAAAACATTGAAAGGGGTCAATGCAGAAGGTGAGCCGACTGGAAGCCGAGCCGCGCCGATCAACATGGAGCGCCCTGTTGCCCGATTGGCTGATCGACGGCCGATCCATGAAAACAGCCGACGCCGCCCCCCAACAGCAATCATGGCAGGAGGAGGCCCGGTTTGGAAGGTTTTATCGGCAAGAGCCAGAAAAACGAGGCGGCCAGTACGACGAGAATCGCAGCGGTGCCGATCCCCATTGGCATTGTGAATTTTTCAGGTACTGCTGGGAGACCGGGATGAGGCTGCCAACGCTAGAAGATTGCCCGTCTTGCAGCAAGTGCCCCGAAGACAAACACAGAAGCCGACCGATCACCAGTCCAACTCGGTTCGTCCCAAGGCCCGTTCAGCTCAACCGGCACCGGCAGTCCATTCACGATCGGCTAGGGCCGATCCATCAGGACTTCTTCGATGAAAACGAGGACGACGACCACTACGACAAAGAAGTGGCCGACGATGAAGAATCGGCCAACCCCTAATGGTGCCCCTCTGACCTCTTCACCAAAACACAGAAACGAAGAATTCAAAGGCTAAAGCGTGAAGGAAGGGAAGAAGAAGTATGGCTAATGATCCAAGAACAACGCCGTCGGCTGGGTAAGATCAAAAGACGATGGATCCCCAAAGAGAAAACCGCCACAGCCAACGAAGAGCAAGCCAAGGAGAGTTCAGCCGATCAAGCCAGGAGGGCAGCCAAAGGGAAAGGCAAAGTTTCTGCATCGGTCAACATGGTATTCATATTGCCAGCTGAATTCGGTGCTCCTGAAGCCGATGCAGACACTATCGAAGATGACTTGGTGAAACTAGCACTCTCCCCGAACCAAGCTATTTTCGACAAACCCGAGGGGACCGAAAATCGGCACCTGAAGCCGTTGTACGTTAAAGGATTCATCAACGGCAAGCCGATGTCCAAGATGCTAGTTGATGGGGGAGCCGCAGTCAACCTAATGCCCTACGCAACATTTAGAAAACTAGGCAAAGGGGCCGAAGACCTGATCAAGACCAATATGCTGCTCAAGGACTTCGGCGGCAACCCGTCAGAAACCAAGGGCGTCCTGAACGTCGAACTGACCATCGGCAATAAGACCGTGCCCACAACATTCTTTGTCATCGACGGGAAGGGGTCTTACAGCCTGTTGCTCGGAAGGGACTGGATACACGCCAATTGTTGTGTTCCTTCTACAATGCATCAGAGCCTGATCCAATGGGACGGTGACAAGATCGAGATCGTACCAGCCGATAGGTCAGTTAGCATCATCAATGCCGATTTGTCGCTCTGGGAAATCGAAGGCATTGATTGTTTGTCTGGGAAAATCTGGCAAGCCAATTTTCTAAATGTGTCCGATTCTACAATACCGCCAATTGGAGATGACGAGCCGCAGTTGCTTCTTTGAACAAGACATGGTGGAGGGCTCAAGCGTCTTCGGCATGGACACCACAGACAAAGACGATGGCAAGCTCGGGCAAGGTTTTACGTCGGCCGAGGAGTTAGAAGAAATTGACATCGGCTCTGGTGACAAGCCGAGGCCGACGTATATTAGCAAAAATCTACCTGCTCAGTGTAGATCCCAGCTCATTAATTTGTTAAAAAAATAAAGATTGTTTTGCTTGGGAGTACTTCGAGATGCCCGGTTTTAGCCGATCTATTGTCATTCATAAACTGCCAATCAAGGCAGGCTATCGGCCGTTCAAACAACCTCCCAGGAGGTTCAAACCCGATATGTACGACGCGATCAAAGCCGAAATAACTCGGCTATAGGATGATGGATTCATTCGGCCTTGCCGATACGCCGAGTGGGTTTCAAACATTGTCCCAGTGTTGAAAAAGAACGACAAGCTCAGGGTATGCATTGACTTTAGAGACCTGAATAAGGCTACCCCCAAAGATGAATACCCAATGCCCATAGCCGATTTGCTCATAGACGTTGCGTTAGGCCACAAAATTATTAGCTTTATGGGGCAATGCAGGCTACAATCAAATCTTCATGACCAAAGAGGATATTCACAAAACTGCCATTCGATGTCCTAGGGCAATCGTCTTGTACGAATGGGTCGTTATGACGTTCGGGCTAAGAAATGCTGGGGCAACATATCAACGGGCCATGAACTACATCTTCCATGACATGATCGGCTCTCTGGTAGAGATCTACATCGACGTTGTCGTTGTCAAGTCCAGGGAGATAGAGGACCATATAGCCGATCTGAGGCAGGTTTTGGAGCGGACAAGAAAATATGGCTTGAAGATGAATCCGTTGAAGTGTGCGTTCGGCGTATCGGCCGGGCAGTTCCTGGGATTTGTTGTTCATGAAAGAGGAATTGATGTTACACCAAGGAGCATAAATGCTATCAAGACGATCCAGCCTCCGAAGGACAAGAAGCAGCTTCAATCATTTATCGGCAAAATTGATGAGCACATCAACACTACCGATACATCCACGCCTCCACACGTACAACTTCATGGTCCAATAACCCGCGCTCGTGCACGTCAAATCAACCATCAGGTGAGTTCATTCTTAAGTTTATGTTCCTTTTCTTTACCCTGGAGGCGCGTGCACTTTTGTTTTACTCAGGAACGATGGAGAGGATCCAACGGGAAGAGGATTCGCGCGGGGTGGATTCGGACTACAGCACAGTGCCAAGTTCTAACGGCAGCCACGATTTGATGCGAACTCTAATTTGGGCGTGCAAGTACTTGATGGAAAGGTTATCAAGTCTACTTTCAAATGTTTCTGACCCCATGTCAATATCTGTCCTGGAGCGGCCGCAATTGTCCTTTTTCTACCGAGTGTTTTTGCACCGATCGCATATCATTTCTTGGCTATGTTGTTACTCCGCAGGGAATTGAAGTTGATCAAGCCAAGGTCGAGGCAGTTCAGAGTTGGCCGCCTCCTAAAATGGTCACACAGGTTCGAAGCTTTTTAGGACTTGCAGGATTTTATCGGCATTTCGTGCGGGATTTCAGCACCATTGCTGCACCGCTGAATGAGCTTACAAAGAAGGTAGTGCTTTTCACGTGGGGCACCGCACAAGTGAACGCCTTCAACATGTTAAAAGATAAGTTGACACATGCACCTCTCCTCCAACTTCCAGATTTTAATAAGACTTTTGAACTCGAATGTGATGCTAGTGGGATTGGATTGGGTGATGTTTTGCTACAAGAGAGAAAACCCGTTGCATATTTCAGTGAAAAATTGAGTGGGCCTGTTCTGAATTATTCTACTTATGATAAAGAATTGTATGCTCTTGTGAGAACTCTGGAAACATGGCAACATTATTTATGGCCCAAGGAATTTGTCATACATTCTGATCATGAATCTTTAAAACATATTCGTAGTCAAGGCAAACTGAATCGTAGGCATGCTAAATGGGTTGAATTTATTAAATATTTTCCTTATGTCATTAAACACAAGAAGGAAAAGGAGAATATCATTGCTGATGCTTTGTCTAGGAGATATACTTTGTTGACACAACTTGACTACAAAATCTTTGGCCTAGAAACAATCAAAGCCCAATATGTGAATGATGATGATTTTAAAGACGTGTTGTTGCCTTGTAAGGATGGAAGGACATGGAACAGATTTGTCTTCAATGATGGGTTTATTTTTAGAGCTAACAAGCTATGCATTCCGCTAGCTCGTTCGTTTGTTGTTCTTTGCGGAAGCGCATGGCGGTGGGTTGATGGGGCACTTTGGTGCCAAGAAGACGGAGGACATCCTTGCTAGCCATTTCTTTTGGTCGAGGATGAGAAGACACGTGGAGAGATTTGTGGCTCGTTGCACGACATCTCAAAAGGCTAAGTCACGCTTAAATCCCCTTGGTTTCTATATGCCTCTACCTGTTCCTAGTGTTCCTTGGGAAGATATTTCAATGGATTTTGTGTTGGGCTTGCCTAGGACCAAGAGGGGGCGAGATAGGATTTTTGTGGTTGTGGATAGGTTTTCTAAAATGGAACATTTCATACCATGTCATAAAACTGATGATGCTACTCATATTGCTGACTTGTTCTTTCGGGAGTGGGTTCGCTTGCATGGTGTGCCAAACACCATTGTTTCAGACCGATACTAAATTTATCAGTCATTTTTGGAGAACTTTGTAGGCTAAATTAGGGACTAAGCTTTTGTTTTCTACTACTTGTCATCCCCAAACTGATGGACAAACTGAAGTTGTGAATATGACTTTGTCTACTATGTTAAGGGTTGTTTTAAAGACAAATATTAAGATGTGGGAAGAATGGTTGCCTCATATTGAATTTGCATACAATCGTTCGTTGCATTCCACTACAAAGATGTGCCCTGTTGAGATTGTTTATGGATTTTTGCCTTGTGCTCCTATTGATTTAATGCCTTTGCCATCTTCTGAAAAACTGAATTTTGATGCTAAACAACGTGCTGAGTTGATGTTAAAACTGCATGAAACAACTAAAGAAAACATAGAGCACATGAATGCTAACTGTAAGCTTGCTGGTGACAAAGGTAGACATCATTTGAATTTTGAACCTGGTGATTTGGTTTGGTTACATTTGCGAAAGGAACGGTTTCCTGATTTGTGAAAGTCTAAGTTGATGCCTAGAGCTGATGGACCTTTTAAAGTGCTTGAAAAAATTAATGAAAATGCATACAAGCTTGATCTCCCTACAGATTTTGGGGTAGTCCCTCTTTTAACATTGCATATTTAAAGCCATATTTGGGAGACGAAGATGAGCTTGAGTCGAGGACGACTCCAATGCAAGAAGGGGAGGATGATGAGGACATCAACACTACCGATACATCCATGCCTCCACACGTACAACTTCATGGTCCAATAACCCGCGCTCGTGCACGTCAAATCAACCATCAAGTGAGTTCATTCTTAAGTTTATGTTCCTTTTCTTTATACCCTGGAGGCGCGTGCACTTTGTTTTACTCAGGAACAATGGAGAGGATCCAACGGGAAGAGGATTCACGCGGGGTGGATTCAGACTGCAGCACAGTGCCAAGTTCTAACGGCTGCCACGACTTGATGCGAACTCCGATTTGGGCGCGCAAGTACTTGATTGAAAGGTTATCAAGTCTACTTTCAAATGGATCTGACCCCATGTCAATATCTATCCTGGAGCAGCCGCAATTGTCCTTTCTCTACCGAGTGTTTTCTGTCCTTGGTGCTGCGTCACCTCTTTTGGTCCCATGGGTTGTGTATTAAGTTGGGCCCGTTAGGGGCGCGTCCTAGGGTTTAGCACGACCCCGGCACCCCTATGGTCGTCTCCCCCCTCTTCTTAAACCTTCAGCCGCCACCAAGAAGGGTGGGTTTTGTTGATTAGAGTTAGCGTCTTGCTACTTGCACACAGCGCGCGTGTCGGCTAGACCGCCCGTCTGTTTGTCTTCGAAACCCCGCCATATTGTTCAATTCAGAGTGAATCTTTTATCTTTATATATAGCAATTTCAGTGCTTGTTTTACTTGTTCTTGCTTGTTCTACGATTGCTTGCAGGACGAGTGCCCTAGTGGTTGGGTTGTCACGCATCGCAACTTCGCGTCGACCACCGGAGACAGTGTATCGGTTGCTAAGGCGCATCGTCCTTGGACGGTTGTAGTCGGGCCATGAACGTTGCCTCCGTTTCTCCAATCGAGTTATCCTCCACCTCTCATCGAAAGATCGGGACAAAACCCTAGCAGGTTCACATCAAAAATCAACTTCATCAGGTGGTTTATAGCCAATCTTTTAGAAAAGATGGAGCCGTTCACACCACTGCTTTGGCTAAAGGCCGATCAAGCATTCACATGGGGGGCAGAGCAGCAGAAGGCTTTAGACAATATCAAGGATTATCTAAGCTCCCCTCCAGTTTTAATGCCTCCACAAAAAGGGATACCGTTCAAGCTGTACCTATCAGCCGATGATAAGTCAATCGGCTCGGTTTTAATCCAAGAGGTTGAGGGCAAGGAAAAGGCTATCTGCTATCTCAGCCGACGGCTACTAGATGCGGAAACAAGGTATTCACCAGTGGAGAAGCTATGCCTATGCCTATATTTTTCGTGTACCAAGTTAAGGCATTATCTGCTATCCAACGAATGCACGGTAATATGCAAAGCCGATGTAGTTAAGTACATGCTATCGGCTCCAGTATTGAAAGGAAGAATTGGAAAGTGGATTTTTGCTCTAACAGATCTCGATTTGTGGTATCAGGCACCCAGGGCAGTCAAAGGACTATAGCCGATTTTATCGTGGAGCATAGGAACGACTCAATCGGCTCAGTAGAAATCATGCCTTGGACATTGACATTTGATGGCTCGGTTTGCACCAATGGCTACGACATCGTCTTGGTCATTATTTCGCCTAGGGGGCAAGTTTTCAGTTCGTTTTCTCTATTAACCCCCATGCTACAAACAACCAAGCCGAATAGGAAGCCGTACTTAAAGGATTGCATCTACTCAAGGAAGTTGAAGCCCACGCCATCGAAATAATGGGGGATTCACTGCTGGTCATCAGCCAGTTGTCGGGAGAATACGAATGCAAAAACGATGCACTGATGATCTACTATCAACAATCCTGGGAAATTGATGGAAGGTTTTCGGCTAGTCACGTTGAAACACATCCCCAGAGAACAGAATATTGAGGCCAATGATTTAGCTCAAGTGGCATCCGGCTACAAGCCGATGATAAAAGATATTAACATTGAAGTTGCTGCCATTACAGCCGACGATTGGAGGTTTGAAGTCTACGACTATCTCAAGAACCCCTCTCAATCGGCTACAAGGAAACTATGATACAAGGCACTAAGATATGTTTTGCTCGATGAAGACCTGTATTATCGGACGATTGATGGTGTGCTACTCAAGTATTTGGGAGCCGATCAAGCCAAAGTGGCTATCCGAGAGGTGCATGAAGGGATTTGCGGCACGCATCAATCGGCTCATAAAATGAAGTGGCTACTTCGGCAAGCAGGATATTTCTGGCCGACAATGCTGGAGGACTGTTTCAAGTATTACAAGGGTTGCCAGGATTGTCAGAAATTCGGTGCCATGCAACGAGCACCAGCATCGGCTATGAATCCAATCATCAAGCCTTGGCCGTTCAGGGGATGGGGCATTAACATGATCGGCCAGATCAATCCACCCTCAAGCAAAGGGCATAAGTTTATTCTGGTAGCAACATACTATTTTACAAAGTGGGTGGAAGCAATTCCCTGAAAGAAAGTTGACTCTAAGGATGCAATCGAGTTCATTAAAGAACATATTATCTACCGATTTGGCGTCCCACAAACAATTACAACGGACTAGGGATCTATATTCATATCAGACGAATTTGTTTAGTTTGCCGACGGCATGGGGATCAAGCTACTTAATTCTTCGCCGTACTACGCACAGGCCAACGGGCAAGCCGAAGCTTCAAATAAAAGTTTGGTTAAATTAATTAAAAGAAAGATCTCTGAGTACCCCAAGCAATGGCACAGCCGATTAGCCGAATCACTGTGGGCATATCGGATGGCATGCCATGGATCAATTCAAGTCCCTCCATACAAGCTAGTCTACGGGCATGAGGTAGTGCTACCATGGGAAAGCGTCATCGGCTCAAGGCGCATTCAACTACAGGACCAACTCACAGCTGATGATTATTATCACTTGATGGCGGACGAGTCAGAAGACCTAGTATTGTCCAGGATGAGGGCCTTGAAAAAAGTTACAAGGGATAAAGAACGAGTAGCCAGACATTATAATAAAAAAGTTGTGCCTAAATCTTTTGAAGAGGGCGAACTCGTTTGGAAATTGATATTGCCGATCGGGTCCAGAGACAATAAATTCGGCAAGTGGTCACCAAATTGGGAAGGGCCTTTCAAGATCCACAGATGCGTCTCTAAAGGAGCTTATATGCTATAAGGTTTAGATGGAGAGGTGTTTGGAAGGGCTCTTAATGGGAAATACTTGAAAAAATACTACCCAAGCGTATGGATCAACTTACGATTCGGCTGTTTGCTTAGCCGATTCGTGCTAGCCGATGTCCTGTTTCAATCAGACATCGCCTTTAGGTCATTTTTATGGCACATTTCTCCCCTAATTTCTATAATCGGTTGCTATTGGCCGATGGCGACTACAACGAGGTGAGATTTAACTTCAGTTCATAATTTTGTCGACATCGACGACATCAACAAAATTAGGGGGCATATATACACACAAGATTCGAGCCGATTATAGAAAGGTGGGCGTCAAAAATTTTCGGGCTTCGTAATGTAAGATCTAAGCCGGTTATGAGAAAACAGGACGTGCGGACCTAAGAATTTTGTGAGTAATTGGGATCGGTGGCTATGGTAAAAGCGTTGAGACCGATGATCGCGACATGATTTCATAATCGACAAACATAATCTAACACATGAGGCCGAAGCCGATTTCATTCACAAACATTGTTTCAAAACTCAACAAGTTATATGAAGTCTTCACAGAGGGCCGAAGCCGATTATAAAAATTCAGGCTGTCCATTACATCGGCTATTGAGCCAAAAATGTGTCTATGGCCGATATTGTCGCAACCTTTATCGCATTGACTTCGTCGACGACGGAGCCGAGGAGCACTTTAGCCAATTTATGGAGTCCTTTCAAATACTTGATCGTGGCTGTCAACTTGCCCTTTTGATCTTCGGTAATCTTGGGCAAGTCGGCCAATGCTTTCTCCTCGGCGGCGATCTTGGCGCGGCAATCCTCTAGTTGCTTCATCAAGCTGGCCTCTTTCTCCTTCAGATTAGCGATTCGGACCTGGAAGGTGCTTGGGCCAGCTGCCAGCTCATTCAATTTTGCCTTTTCGGCCTCCACAGTCTTGACCGTGTCTCGGATCTTGGCGGTTATGTCGGCTTGGGCAAGCCTTTCAGCCATACGCTGCATCGCGCGTCCAAGCCTTTACCGGTTTATGTCAATGCCGACTGCAGCTGAGATGTTGGCGGCTAGGTTGTCTGGGAGTTGGCCCTCGATCTCGAAGAATTGGCTCCTGGCCGATCCACATTCCTCCACGAGCCTGTCAATGTTGATGTCAAGCCGACGGCGTATATCTTTGAGCCTTTCCTTGAGCTCGTCGGTTGGGGCCTCGCTAGGACTGGCCGCCTCTCCCTCATCTTCACCAAGGAACTCCTTGATGTCGAAGGAAAGCAAATCGGCCAGAGATTGCGCAAAAGGAACAGCGAGGTTACATCAAATGGCCGACTGCTCAAGGCATTGCAAGAAAGAGGGCAAGAGTGAACTTACCTTCGCCGCGAGCACTAGATTGGCTTCTGCTTCACCTTCGGCCGGTTCTGGGGCGTCTCCAACTCCTTGGTCACCCACGGCCGATGTTGTGCGCGCGCTCGACACTTGGGGGGCAGCCGATGGAGATCGTGGAGGCTACAAAAGAAAGACAAGTGTTGGCAGTTAAGTCGGCTGAAATTCGTGGGCTAAGGCGCAAGCCAAAAGAGGTGATTACTGATAGAGAGTGACACGAAATGTGGCCAGCCGATTTCTTAACCTGGAACAGACGCATTCGACTGAGTACGGAGTAATATCATATTAAAGCCGAGCTCGATAAGGTGAAGACTTACCGGTTATTTCTTCGTGGGAGGAGTTGAAGCCAGCGGGTTATCGGCTGGAGGGCTGATAGATTGATTGCTCGAACTGCTAGATTCGGCCACTGCCATGACGGCCGCTGGTATCTCTTTGTCAGCCATGGCTTCCTCAAGGTGTCGCTTGATGCTCGGGTCCAGTGAAGGCAGGTTGTCGGCAGGCACGATCGGCTATTTCTTTTTCTTTGTGGCAGGTGCGGCCGATGGTTTTGCAGGAGGCGCAACTCTTTTCTTCTGGGCTATCGGCTCGTGCGGTAGGGACACTAACTTCGGCGCGTTCCAGCCGATCGCCGACGGAGCGAGGCCACTTCCGTCTGGAAGAACGCCTAGGCGATATTCGATGGGAATCCCGGAGTTGCTCACCGTTGGCCATTCTGTTTCGGTTTCCTGCGAACAAAAGAGGACAAGTGTTAGCCGACCAAGTTAGTCGATGATGTGAGAAGAGGAATGATTTGGAGTTCAAAATTCACCGAAGGGATTTTTTTGGGAAGCAGCGAGTCGACGTAGTAGGAGGACCAATGATGGAAGATGTGTTGTTCGATCTCGGTCCACCAGCGGCTGAAGGCTGCGCTCTTCTTGTATGCTAGCACCATCTCGCCAATATTGCCAAGGGGGGGACCAGCTATATTCAGCAGCTGATGCATGATGAGGGCCTGGTCCACAAGCTCCCTGGTCTCGATCTTATCAGCGTAATAACAGCTGATGGGCAGTTGCCCAAACCCAAACTGCCTGGCAGCCGACACGGGGTAATAGAACTCATAACTCTTGGCCACTGATCGGCCTTGATGAATCCTGGTCGGCAGGATGCAAGGGGTGAGAGTGGCAATGAACAACTCTCTGCACTTGGGGTTGTGGACTGAGTTGATCTCCTCCAAGTTGAAGTCGATCGGCAGCTCGAACGACGCTCGGTCCCGGTGGAAGTACCAAGTGCGGTTGTCGTGAGGGAGCCCGTCGTACAGGGAGATAAACCATTCAGCCAGTAGATCAGCCGATTGCCTCGAGCCCGTGTGCGTGGCCGCCACTTCCCCATAACTCATGCATCTGGTGGTGGTGATCTCGTTGCCGTCGTCATCTTCGATCGGCTCCAAGCGGGGGAAGCGGGCTTCGGTCAGGGGTAGCCGACCAGCTATCTTCTGGGTCATCAACACGAGTCAGATTTGGAGGAACCACCAGGGGCCGCCAGTGTTGACAGAAGCATTGGCGGCTATCTTTGCGACGGCCTGATGGAGAGTCTGATATAGATAGCCAAGAAGATATTTGCCTAGTGCAAGCTTCCTTCCTTCGGCTAGGGATTCGGCTACGATCTGCCAGTTGGTAGTCGGCCCACAGCTTGAGCCACAGAACATGAATTTTTCCAGCCACATCATAAGGAATGCGGCGTGTTCCCTGTGGCCGACCGATCCATCCTTCATGTTCTGGGCGATGTAGCCACTCCATCCACCAATGGCCTTTGTCTTGAACTGATGTTGGCCCTTTCCGCTCAGGTCTCCAGGATTAGCCGATGTCAAGATGTCCACTCCGGTTGTCATAACTACATCGGCTAAGGTTATGGTGTTAGTGATATGCCCTGGAGGCAACATGGAGATGTTGGATATCATGGTCAATGTTTATGTATAAATGAATAATGTGTTATTCAGTTCCATGAAATAGACATCTTGTATTGATAAATAAGTACATGACTTATTTATGAGACTCTTTATGCATGAATCTATTTCTAAATGATCCCTGATCATATGTCATATTATTGGAACAAATATGACTCTAAGATCGACATCTTTATTGATTGATAATCATATCTCATAGATCATGGGTATGGAGATACCAAATCAATAAACATGGACACATGTGTTAGAGAACACATTGTTGGATAGACCCACCATGAGACACTACAGGAATTAATGTGCCATTAGTTGGTCTCAAATAGTGTTGGTGCAAAGTCCTTAGACCTGAGATCATCATGGATTCCAACATGTGTAGTAGCGTACTTTGGGACTACCAAACGCTATTCCGTAACTGGGTAGTTATAAAAGTAGTTTTCGGGTTTGCTATGAAACATGGAGTGGGATGTGAGTGATCAAGATGGAATTTGCCCCTCCTTTCGAGAGATATCTCTGGGCCCCTCGAGGTAATGGATTATGGAAATGCATGGCCATGCTAAGTTGATTGAGGAGTCAATCAACAGACAGATAATCCAATACGGTTCGAGTGAATGGTTAAGCTATTGAAGGGATGGCACACATCTTGCCTATAGCTTAATTGGTATCGTGAGGCAAAGGGATTTGTGTACACACTACAGGTTCAGAGCCGATATTATATTCTTGTATGCTATGGTGTCAATATGCGCTGCTAGGCATCGCTGTTGACAAATCGGCTGAGTTAGACTCGAGCCGAAACCAAGTATACCTGAACCTACAGGGTCACACGCTTAAGGGGATAGAATAGATATTCAAGTTGGACTCAAATACGGCTCGATCGGATAGGGGTCCGATCGGATAGAGTCCTATGGGCTTACGACGTATGGGCGGCCAACTCTATGAGATTCGGATGGGATCCGATTCAAAATAGAGTCCTGATCGGCCACTAGTCCTAGTCGGCCAACTCTATATAAAGGGGTGAGGGGTGGAGAGCTGAGGACGTCAATTGAATTGCATTGCGCCGAGATCAATCTCCACGGAAACCCTCCCCACTTTCGAGCCAAACCCTAGCCTTTCATCGCGTGCTAGCACACGGGTGTTCGGCGTTCTGTCCCTGGACGTGTGGATACCAGTAGAGGCGCTGCTACGTTGCGGCGCTGATTGACCGGCTACGAATCGGCTTTGGTAGAATCGGCTGAGGTCGAGCGCATCGGAGTAAGGCGCGAGAACATGGTCGGACGACTCGGATCGGCTGCGGACTCGACGAATCGACTGATTGGTGAATCGGCTATCCCCGGGAATCGGCTGTCATCGGCCAGCACTGTTCCAGATCGGATAGCCCTGATTGGCTAGTCCGCTGCACTCTACTCCAATCAGTAACGATCTATCGGCCCTTACTTGCAAGTGTTCCTGGTTTGCGCGGCAGAAAAGTTTTTTTTGGCTAGCGTAGCCTCCACGTAACCCTTCATATGGTCATGGGGCCCTGCTGAAACATGAAGGCGTTGAAAGTATCGTTCCAAAAGTAAGTTGCGGCCGACATGAGGGTCTCATCTTTTTCCATATTGGCCGTAGGCAGAGCTAAGCACTGGGCTATCCCTGGTTCCTCCGACTGGGCTTGTTTAGCCGATTGCACTCTCTTATACCATTCGATCCAGGCATTCTCTGTGGCTGGCCATGTCTTAAAGGTGCCTGCCTAGTGGGTTTAAGGATGGTTTTCTCATGTTGTAAGGCATCCTATCGGTTTCGGCTATTATGATGTTAGTTGGATTAGCATTGCCGATAGGGCCGAGGAAATATCTTTTCTCTTGGGTGAGACTGGGAATTGCTATCTGATGTGACAAGTGCTACAATCGGAAAAAAGGGGAGGAAATCACGGATCAAGAACCCTAGAATGCAAATTAAGGAAAGGGGATTTTGAGCCGATTGGGACGTACCTCGGGGAACTCAACGGCAGTAACGGCCGATGCGGCGGTGGTAGAGGAAGTCATCAAGATCACTGGAGCTGATTTTGGCTTCTGGTCGCCGGAGTCGCCGGGATTCGCCAAGTGCGCCGGTGAGTCACCGGAGGGGAGAGAGAAAGGGGATTTTGTTGCGGAGTACTCGAGAGTGAAAATGAAAGCGTGGCCGCTTCGGTAAGAGGGAAGGATTATTTAAAGGGTATTATTGGCAGCCGAAACGGTTTAGGTCAGAAAGAGCGGGAACTCGAAAGGGCAACAAATCCACGACATTTCATATCACGGACTTGGGGGGCATGTGTTGACAGCTAAATTTGGTAACCAAATCCTTAAGTCCTAGCTGAGGTTGAAGCGGAATCGGATCGGCTGGTTTGACGGAGAAACAGAGGCCGGGTCGGCTGAGATGCGATCTGCTACGAAGCCAGTCGGCTAAAGTTGAATCGGACGAGAACAGCCGATAGCCGATTCCAGGTTCGGAGAAGATTGAAGCCATTTCTGGTGCAGATATTTGGAGATAAAATAGAAGATTCGATTTCTAAACTGCGCGTTAGAGATATTGCCATTTAGGGATAAAGCCCTGCAACGGCGAATGTATGTAAATTAGAGATTTGTTTAGAGATAACCTTATTGTAAAGGCGGCAAAGGATTGCTTCTCACGCTTTTGTCGTATAGATATAGTAGTTAGTTGCAGCCGTGTTTAGCATGGTCTTTGTTGAGCTTGGGTATAAAGAGGACCCGAAACCCCTGTAAACATTAATTCTCACACAATCAATACAACCTTCGGCGCATCGCCTCCTTTTTCTTCAGACGAACAATTGATCCGGCTTCGGGCTGCATCGTTTCGATCCCCAAGTTCAGGTAAATGTTTGTCATTAGTGGTGTATCTCGTCGAATTTAGTGCTTCCATCGTTATGAAACTCTAAATTTGATGATTTATGCTGCACTAATTATCATATATTGCATATAATCTAAGCAATGTTTAGATTTGTCTCGTCACCGGCTCACTTCTGTTAGGAATTGGCAGCCGATAGAGCTAGATCTAAAGGTTTACCTAGATTATATGCGATATCCACCATCTCGAGGTATTTACATCGGCTACAATAGATCAGACTGTTCGTTTTATACTTAATGATGCATCAGTGTTGAACTATTAAGTCATTTTTAGAGCTTTCATGATCTGTTCGGCTAGATGTATTTGGCTTAGAGACAGCGCCGGGGTTTCAGCCGGCCTTATCTGTTTTAATGTTCTTTTGATATATTTGTCATTAAGATTATTAAAACTGCCTCTTATATTAAGATCTTGCTCTAGTTAAATGCCCTAAGCCAGAATCAGTTTGTCAGCTACCACCGACAGCCGACTCATCTAGGTTTAGTGCATTTAGCTCAGATCAATATCTTTTCATAAGATAAATTGGAGTATTAGCCGATTCACAGTTGGACTTATGACATCAGCTAAGTTTGTTAAAGCATATATCTATTATTCTGCTGTATATTTGGATTAAGTGACTAATACTGTCTCGGCAGCAGCCGATCTATTCTAGTCACTTGGTCTAAATACACCTCGAAATAGCATATATATATATATGTAAATTGACTTCTACAGCCGATCCAGTAGGATTTAACTTAATACTTAACGCATATATCTCTATTTTTCTTGTTGGTTAACAAATCAAACCAACGCCTTGAACAACATAGGTAGCCGAGAAGGACCTGCACTGGTGTTAAGTAGATCTCCTAGGCCAGCGCGTGAGAGAAATTTCTCATCAACAGAACGTCACTCCATTAAATCAAAGTTATCGTGTCCACCGCAGGATCGAGACACCCTAGTGTATATCAGGTGGAATCACAGCGCCAAATTGATCGGTGAGATATTTTACTTTTGCATATGTATATTCCTATCGTCCAGAAAAGCCAAAAAAATAGACTAGATTAGTTTAGTTTTCGTGATCCCATAAACCCTTGAGTCTTTTTTACTAGTCACTAGTTGGTCGTAGATTGTTGAGTTTTCGGTTGCTTCGGTTGAGTCGAGCTGCTGGTCTTAGTTTTAGTCCTTTAGAGTTTCAAGTTCTTATCAAGTTTTGTCATAGTCATGCACTACTTTTGATCTATCTGTTGGCTTGAAGTGTAGTTGATGTTCTAATCCGACTTGGTCTCTGTTGGGCAAATTGGAGTTGGATCGATTGTAGAGTAGGAATTGGAATCGGTTCCAGAATTGGAGTTGGAGTCGGTTTCAAAATCCAAGATTGATTTTACCATCATCATATAAAAGTTGGGAAATTGCTCGTTTTTAATCTTTGGTTTATATAATCAGTTTTGAGGATTCCCTAAAAAAAGAAGAACAAAAGGAAGAGAAAGAAGAAGAGGAAAAGAGGCTGATTATTGTTCTTTGTTTTTGTTCTTGGTGGTGTATGTTGTAACTTTCTTTGTGCGTAGGCTCGTGTCTCTAGCATGGTCTAGGCTAAGACTAGCACAGTACCACTGTTGAACGATTATTCAACTCGCTTGACTAACGTGGTTTCTAGTTTTTCCTTTGGAGAGAGCAGCCCACCTACAGTTCCACCTTCCTGGCTACAACTTCATAGGTTGATCTTGCTGCTGCTGCATCGATACACCTCTTCCAAGCTTACCAACTTGTTGGTTGTCGTCACCTCCTATCAGGCAAGGTATGAACTGGTAGGAGCTTGTGTGGACAAGTTGTGAGGGTGTGCCTTGTGGTAGCCACATCCTATTAGTTACAGGGATTTTATTCCTTCACTTGTTTTCCTTGTTGTCTATTTTTGTTTGATCATGGCAGGATCAAAGGACGGCAAGGATATTTTGCATTCTCCACGTACGAAGGGCATTATGCAACATTTTGAAAGGATAGTGAGGACGCACACGGAAGGTGTTGATAATGACTTGCAGGTGACGAAGACAAGATTGGACAATTGGAGGCTACGCAGATTGCAACCAACACCCAGCTTGATGGTTTGGAGGCATCCGTGACAGCCATCAACAATAATCATACTAATTTGCTAAGGCGTTTCGACAACTTCCATGAACATGAGCGTAACCACCGGCGCTTAAATCGTAATCCACGAGGTACGGATGGAGGACACCGTTGACACGAGGTACACAATAATGATGATGCTTTTGATAAGATTAAATTAAGATACTTCCTTTTGATGGAAAATATGACCCTGATGTTGATCAAAAATTTACTTGGAAAATTGTTGCTGATCAAAAATTTGCTTGTCATGAGTTTCCTGAAAAACTACGTTTTTGGGCTGCCACTAGCAAGTTTACTGATTTTGCTTCTGTTTGGTGGATCGAAAATGGTAAGAAAAATAGTGATAACATGCCTCAAACTTGGGATGCTTTGAAACGAGCCATGCGGGCTAGATTTGTACCTTCTTATTATGCACGTAAACTGTTACATAAGTTGCAACAATTGAGACAGGGTACTAAAGGTGTAGAGAGTATTATCAGAAATTACAAATGGGTATGCTGCGTTGTAACTTAGAGGAGGATGATGAACCTGCTATGGATAGATTTTTGGATGGTTTAAACTATGAAATTCAGGACATACTTCCTTGTCAAAGTTATAGATGTTTTTCTCATTTGTTAGAACTTGCTTGCAATGCTGAATGTAAAATAGAGGACAAGAAGAAGCAACAAGCTATGCTTGTACCTCCTATTTTTCCATGTAATGATGACGTGCAAACTTGGTAGGAGCAATCTTTTGTGTCTCCTGTTACTAACACTTTGCAGGAAGTCCAAAATATTCACCAAGAGGAGGAGAACAATGTTGTTGAGAGGAAAAGTGAGAAGCATGAAGCACTTAAAATACCTGTAGAAAGTTTTCAAGGTAAACTAAATGGTGCTGAGATAAATGAAGATGAGTCTTCTTAAACTGAACTACACATGTCCACTTTACATGCTATAGTAGAGCAACCATTAGTGGAACCAATTGTTGAGATTCCTTTGTCACAAGTTGATTTACATGGTGTTTCTTGTGATAAAGAAGAGTTGTGTGATAGCGCTTCACTTATATCAATGCCACAACTAGTGAATGAACATGCTATTTCTAGTGTTAGTTCTTTATGTGCTGATTTTAAGCATGTTGTTCAAATTGCTAATGAAGTTTAGAAACATGAATTTCTATCTTCTTTAAATACTTTGGGTATGTTCTGTTTGATGACTTTTGCGAGCTCGATAATTTGGAGAAATTATTTGCTAAATCTGATTTGCCATGTCCAATTTATTTTTCATATCTTTGGCAGATATAATGATAGAGGAACATATTTGGTGCATAGAATTTACATATGTTCGGAATTAGAACCTCTTGTAGCCGTGGATAAAAATTTCAAGTTAGAGAGACATGTTATTATTAATCATGTTATCTCGAGTTTGTGTTGTTTTGATTTGAAAGAACTGGATGGTTCTGAGGAAGAGGAGCAACCAGATAATTCAATATGGTCACCATGCACCCAGTTAGTTGTGCCATATGAGTACTTGACCTCTGAAGAAGGGGAGCAAAATGAGCTACGAGTAAAACAAACAAATGTGGTATCTATGTTCATTGTCGTCTATCTCCATTCCTAGGTACATTTGTTTCATAGGAGATTAATACTATTTGCTAAAGAACTGATGATATTACATGACGAAATTTTGTTGCGTTTGTTTTCATGTAGACACTTCTATGGGCAAGACCATGCTCTACGCGACAAGAACCATATGGAAAAACCGAGGACGGTTTTCCGTGAAGAAGGGGAGGATGATGTGACCATGGCTACTATGGATACAACCGTTGCTCACATCATATGTCAACAGGAAAACATCAAGATCAAGCTTCAAAAAATCTGGAATCCATTCGTCCAGCTCTAACGGTGCTGAATTCAAACGGCTGCCAAATATGCATATGTGCTCCGATTTGGATCCATGAGTACTTGATGGAAGCTCTCGGACTCCTCTATCCAATGGATCCAACGTCATCTCCAAATTCCATCTCAATCAGCCGCAATCATCGAAACAAGGTTTTGCATTACCTATAACGAGCCTATGGGCTTGCAACTTCATCTTGGACCCCAGTCCAAGTGGAGTGCGCCCCAACCTCCAAATCCAATTATTTCCAACGTCCTCCACCAGGTCACCACATCAGTTTTGGCTCCAGTAAAGAAAAAGATCTACTCCAACACAACTTGGGACTGAATTCGGACTGCAGGACACCATTGGTTGCGAGATTTAATATTTAAATGAGACGGTGGGCCTCTCAAAAAGTTTGTGCTGGTCGAAACCGAAACCTCTCGAAACCACTCAAAAGTGTTTTTGGGCAGGTGAGAATGTGTTTGGCACCATTAGTTGTGAAAATTAATATTTACAAGCGTCGATGGGCCCGCGAAAAGTTTGTGTTGGTTGAAACGAAACCACTCATAACCACTCAAAATTGTTTTGGGGCATATGGGAATGAGTGTGGCACCATTGGTTGCGAAAATTAATTTTTACATGAGTCGGTGGGCCCATCGGAAAGATTGTGTTGGTCGAAAACGACACCGCTCGAAACCACGTAAAAGTGTTTTTGGGCAAATGAGAATGTGTTTGCCACCATTGGTTGCAAAAATTAATATTTACACTAGTCGGTGGGCCCATCGAAAAGCTTGTTTTGGTCAAAAATTAAACACCTCGAAAACCACTCAAAAGTTATTTTGGGGCACATGGGAATATGTTTGGCACCATTGATTACAAAAATTTATATTTACACTAGTCATGGGCCCGTAGGAAAGTTTGGGTTTGATGAAAACGAAACCGCTTGAAACCACTCAAATGTGTTTTTGGGTATATCGGAATGTGTTTGGCACCATTAGTTGCGAAAATTAATATTTACATGAGTCGGTGGGCCCACAGGAAGTTTGTGTTGGTTGAAACCAAACCACTCATAACTATTCAAAAGTTTCCTTTGGGCACATGGGAATATGTTTGGCACCATTGGTTGCAAAAATTAATTTTTACATGAGTCGGTGGGCCCGTAAAAAGTTTGTGTTGGTCGAAACGAAACCACTCGTAACCACTCAAAAGTGTTTTGGGGCATATGGGAATGTGTTTGGCACCATTGGTTGTGATAATTAATATTTACACGAGTCGGTGGACTGTCAAAAATTTGTGTTGGTCGAAAACGAAATCACTCTAAACCACTCAAAAGTTTGTTTTGGGCACATGGGAATGTGTTTGGCAACATTGGTTGCGACAATTAATATTTATGCGAGTTGGTGGGCCGCGAAAACTCGTGTTAGTCGAAAACGAAACCGCTTGAAGGCACTCAAAAGTGCTTTTGGGCAGATGAGAATGTGTTTGGCACCATTAGTTGCGAAAATTAATATTTACACGAGTCGATGGGCCTGTGGAATGTTTGTGGCTGTCTAACACAAAACCACTCGTAACCACTCAAAAGTGTTTTGGGGCATATGGGAACGTGTTTGCCACCATTGGTTGCGAAAATTAATTTTTACACGAGTCTGTTGGTCAAAAACAAAATCACTCGAAACCACTCAAAAAATTGTTTGTGGGCACATGGGAATGTGTTTGACACCATTGGTTGTGAAAACTAATTTTTACACTAGTTGGTGGGCCCGCCAAAAAGTTTGTGTTGGTGGAAAATGACACCGCTCGAAACCACTTAAAAGTTTTTTTGGGCAAATGGGAATGTGTTTGGCACCATTGGTTGCAAAAATTAATATTTACACAAGTCGGTGGGCTCATCGGAACGTTTGTTTTGGTCAAAAATGAAACCACTCGAAACCACTCAAAAGTTTATTTCTGGGCATATGAGAATATGTTTGGCACCATTGGTTACAAAAAATTATATTTACACTAGTTGGTGGGCCCGCCAAAAAGTTTGTGTTGGACGAAAACGAAACCACTCAAAGGTGTTTTTGGGTAGATGACAATGTGTGTGGCACCATTAGTTGCGAAAGTTAATATTTACATGAGTCGGTGGGCCCGCGGAAAGTTTATGTTGGTTGAAAACCAAACCACTCGTAACTATTCAAAAGTTTCTTTTGGGCATATGGGAATATGTTTGGCACCATTGGTTGCGAAAATTAACTTTTACACGAGATGGTGGGCCCCCGAAAAGTTTGTGTTGGTCAAAAATGAAACCACTCGTAAGGACTCAAATGTGTTTTGGGGCATATGGCAATGTGTTTGGCACCATTTGTTGCGAAAATTAATATTTACACGAGTCGGTGGACCTGTTGGAAAGTTTGTGTTGGTCAAAAACGAAATCACTCGAAACCACTCACAAGTTTGTTTTGGGCACAGGGGAATGTGTTTGGCACCATTGGTTGTGAAAGTTAATTTCTACACGAGTCGGTGGGCCCGCTAGAAAGTGTGTGTTGGACGAAAACGAAACCTCTCGAAACCACTCAAAAGTGATTTTGGGTATATCAGAATGTGTTTGGCACAATTCGTTGTGAGAATTAATATTTACACGAGTCGGTGGGCTTGTCGAAAAGTTTGTGTTGGTCGAAAATAAAACCGCTCGAAACAACTTAAAAGTGTTTTTGGGCAGATGAGAATGTGTTTGGCGCCATTAGTTGCGAAAATTAATATTTACACGAGTCATTGGCCCCGTGGAAAGTTTGTGTTGGTTAAAACGACACCACTCGTAACCGCTCAAAAGTTTTTTGGGGCATATATCACATACGCAAATTCTAGGGTCAAGATATTTTGTCAAAACCAAATGAAAGTGAAGTTCTTCAATTTTGTGAACCAAAATTTTTCATTTCTAACTTAGGTAAAGTACTTCAACCTAGTGCAAAATTTGAAAATTTAGAAACAAATTTAAAAATTTTCCATTCCAAGCTTAGACCATAAATTCCATCCAATATAAGTGCATGCATATGCACAATGCATGTTTTGGCCTGGAGTCCTTTTGTGCATTTGGGAATTTTTTATTTCATTACATATTAGGTCACACGAACATAATTAAAGATTTATTTTACTAAGACAAACCTATAGCCAACCTTGGATGATAATATGTGAACATAAAATTTAATTCAAAGATCATCTCCTCTGCCCAACAAAAGTTTAATGCAACCCCTATAACCATATTAGATGCATTTACAAAGTGGGGGCACCTATACATAGAAATGTTACCCTAATTTTCTAAAATAATCCATACAAGATAAAATCATGGAAAATTTTATGTAGGTGCCAAACACTATATTCAACTCAATATAATTTTGGTACAATTTAATAACTAAGTTTGATTCCTCAAACAAATTAGTCAAAACTATCACATAGTAGGCTAATTATGATTTTTAATCGGCTAAAACGACATCTTGTTTAAAAGTTCATTAAAATGCACACAAGTGTATATGGGAAATAATTTATTCAAATACTAGGTTAATTATCATGAATAAATATATTTTTTCTAGAATTTTTCTCCTCTGTTTAAATCTCCAAAAAATTCAAACTAGTTTCCAATTAACCCATCTTTGTTTAATTTCTGTGCGCAATCTACAAATGATTTTTGTGTGCAACCAAAGAAAACGGAATCTAGGTATAAACATCTACCTCCAGTAAAATTTACACTAATTTATCTGGACCACATATTAAACTATAGACCAACAAAGTTAGGAAGAGAAAATAATCTAAAAATTTCGTCCAAAACAGTTTTCGCCCATATTTCTACCCATCCCCCACTCACCCACCTAGCCTATCACGCTCTGGGCCCACTTGACAGCCTCCTCGGCTTGCCTTTCTCCTCTTGCCCTCAAACTTCCCCAGCCACATCGCCCAACCTCACTCTTCATCCTTGTGCCAAGAGAAACGAGGGAGATAGCTCTAGCTCCTCTCCTCGCCTTCATTCCCGTCGCCGGCCGTGAGGAAGACGAAGGCCGCCGTCGTCGACGAGCCAAGGTCATCCCCACTTCTCTCGTGTTCCCTAATCTCCTTCCGCACCGGTTCAATCCGTGTTGATCTGTTTCATTCCATGCAATGGTTCATCAGGAACGTAGACCTCGCCGCTACAGCTCGGGAGCGCATACCGAGCACCACCGCCTTGATCTCATAGTCATCCTGGCTAATGTGAACCGAAGTAAGCCAAGCCCTCTCGCCATCAACTTCGCTTCAATACTCTCTTCAAAACGCCCCACGAATCGCGTACATTGGTGCACCAAGGAGGGAGATCGACTTCATCTTCCCCAAGTCCGGCCGCCGACCCTCACCGTCGAATACTCGTCTTTGGGTGAGCTTCGGCGCAATTCCTACCTCTGGTAGCAGCCTTGGGTCATCAGTAAACAGTGCCACACCTCTTTTGGCAGGCCAAAGACCGGAGGGAACTATCACCGTCGTCTTGTTGTTTCCCGTCGTCGGGCCGTTCCTCGCACTGCCGCCACCGTCCAAGCTTTGCCAGCCCACGCACGACCTCGAAGTGAGTATCCAAGACCCCTGTAGACCACATGCATGCATCCAATTGCATTGAAACAAGCCGGAGCTTCACATGCACTAGCATGACGAACTGCATCGCCACTCGTACTCGTCGCCAGCGCTGCCCCAGTCACTATTGGCTGCGAGACGACATCCATTAGATTCGCAGGATTGTAGACTACGTTTTCTCTCAAGGGACCTCACCGAGATCGGCCACCATTCGCCGTTGGCGTTGGTGAAAAACTTACCGAAGCACTGCTGCCCTGCCTCCCCAACTGTTGTGCCACTGACGTGTGGACCCCACATCATTAGAGCGCGAGGACTACACTTAGTAATGGTTTAAAACTTGTAAGGTTTAATTTGTAAGAATACTTAGAATGGCATGTGGGACCAAGGAATTATTAGAGAATAAGTTAAAACACGGGGACTCTTAATAAATTGGGTTTAAAACACGTTATGGACTCGAGATCTATTCTTGAGAACTCCGAGGGCCTTTTTGCATATTGACCAGAGACTGACCGGTGGATCCCATGGAATTATAATCTGAAAAGATAAAAGAATACCTCTTCAACAAAAAATTTGTACAAACTTGTAAATTCTATATAAAATCTAATATGACTCCTTTTGATGTGATTCAAGTTGCTATAGATTCACAAAGATATGAACCCTTTTTTAGGGCATAAAACTTAGCACTCACTGTGCAAACCTTGTCTCTAAAATTTTTCTAATTTAAATCACACATAGAGATTGCACAAAATTATAAAATACATAGAAAATTCAATTTCACTTATTTTTGGACAAACTAAAATTCTACAGATTCATCAACTTACACTCTCTAATTAGGAAAAATAAAAGTATATAATTACTTTGTGCCAAATATAGGTAAAACTAGTATCATTTAAATAATGAGTTTTAGACAATCTGAACTTTAGAGATTAATATAAAATTCATTTTAACTCCTTTTTGAGTAAACTTAAGTTCTGTAGAATCACCTGGACAAATACTTTCAAATTATAAAAGAAAAGCATATGCTTACTATATAGTTAAACCCCTTAAATATTTATATAAGAAATAAACCACTTAGTGCACACTTCAACTTGAAAAATTTGTAAAAATTTCATCTTTAGTCCATTTTGAGTGAACTATGTTTCTATAGAACCAGCAAGTGATGAACTTCAATTAGGTAAAATAAAATATGGTAACTCATATAATAAATATGTTATTAAACTTTAAATAGATAACTTAAGTGCTAATCACAATAATAAATTAAGCACTAAATATATGCATGTATAGATGTATATATATAATATGTCCTAGTTCTAAATAAATCAAAATAAAACTTGTTAGACCAGAGAAACACTAAGTTCCATCCTTGACCACCAAAACTTGGCATACTTAGCTCATATGTCAATTTTTGGGTGGATATGTTGAATACCTAACATAGAACACTCCGTGGCTAATATATATAACTATCTATAAAGCAAGTTGTGTTTTTACCCAAAATTTTCGTTCGCCTGACTATTTTGCTGAAAACCCCTTGAGTGTTTATAAAATTAACCCATAGTCTGCCTGGTTATTTTGCAGAAAACCCCTTGAGTGTTTATAAAATTAACCCGCAGTCCCAATGTTGAAAAGAAAGGAAGGGCTTGGATGAAAAAAAAAGACTTTCTGTGTCCCTCCCTCTCGTCCCCATCCGTGTCGCGCCTCGCGCCACGCCTGTGTCCCTCCCTCCCGTCACTACTCGAAGCTCCCACGCTGTGCCTGCGCCCCTCCCTCCCGTCCAACTTTGGAATAATTATGATAAAATAAAATGACGTCCGTTGCAACGCACGGACATATTTACTAGTATATATATATGATAGAGTAATATATACTCTAAAAATTATGAAACCAAATGTGTTAGTCTTGGTAAACATATCTCCTCACCTATGTGAAGTCAAAGTTAATAAAAATCAAATTATAGAAACATTTTAGAACACTACCTAATTAAATACTACTTTATACCGAGTAAACTTCTAAAATCAATAATACCCAAATAAAAAGAGATAAAATGGAAATTATTTCACCTAAATTCACTTTAGACCAGTACCAACCCATTATGCACAAATCATGCAATTTAGAGCATTTTGGATTTTTGCCTATTTTGGTGTGTTAATTGCATATCGTGTACTTTATTTAGATAATTACATAAACGGTGAAAGAGAGAATCAGAATCGGCCGGTCAGACCGCGCTGGTCTGACCGACTGAGAGTCGGACTCGAGCGGTCTGACCGCGCACACACCTCCGGTCAGACCGTGCGCATATACCGGTCTGACCGACATTGTCTAGCCGGTCTAACCGTCACACAAAATATCACACAAAGAAGCATCAAAGCACAAATCCATTGTTTCATCATATAAAATATAAATCAAACTCATTTGATTCAACAATCTCTCCCTTGATGAAACCATTGGCAAACCCAAAAACAATTAGTTTGTGATGTTTTGTGAAGCAACCCAAAAAGCATTTCAAATGCAAAGAATGATAATTCTTCTGTGAAAATTCGTCTTTGAATATGAAAATGATGCACAATTTTGTTTCCTTGTTCTCCCCCTTTTGACAATGAGTTCATCAATGATCAGAAGCATGGAAGAGTTTTGCATTATATCAAAAGTAACTCAAGTTCAAGTTTCGCAATAACAAGTTACAAAAAGTGGCTAGCTAATTAACAAGCATGCACTAGAGTAAAAACATGAACCTAAAATATTACAACTAAGATCAATTCAGCATTAATGATTCATGATTTCAACAATTTGAAATGCAACATATTCACAAGTGCAAAGACTGAAGGAAAAACCCAAGTATATACACTTATGACATTGATACTCTTTCTCAAATTAATTCCTTCTCCAAAAAAACCAAGAGAACTTTTAACTCTTTCTTTTTGAACCTTTTTTTATACTTTTCTCTCAGTTATTGCGGGTACGTCCTTGTCGTCAAGAGTATTTCCAAGGATTCGGTACCCTTTTTTTTATCTCACCGCGAATACGTCCTTGTCGTCAAGACTGTTTCCAAGGATTCGGTATTCATTTTTTCTCTCATATAAATAAGCATTTATGTACTCTTGCGGTGATTGGAACAAAAGGATTAATATGAGGAATAACAACTCATAAAGCATATATGAAAGCATTAATCATTCAAACTAAGCACTTGTTTCAATATTGCATATTTCATTAATTCAAGTAAAAGAATTATGTGTCATGTATCATATCACTTAAAAACAATATCAAAAGCTCATATATCTACTACAATGCACACAAGCTAATATAGAAATCAATTTATCTAACAATCATTGCTAGCAAGCAATAGAATATACTAAAGATATAAAACACAACTCTTCCACCTTTTCTTTTCTTTTCCTTTTCTCTTTTTTTATCACATCATGAATGAATTAAAACATGAATGCAAAGAAAAAAGAAAATATGCAAACAACAAAGAGCCAACAACTCTCCCCCTCAATTGATGCCAAAAGGATGAATAACACCTAATCCTCCCCTAAGAAAAGCAAAACGAGAAAAATCCAACGGTTTGGTGAAAATAAACAAGAATGCATAAAATGCATATACTCCCCCTCAAATTAACTTCCAATTCTCCCTAAAGAAAAATCAAGAAGAAATCAAAAATTTTTGAAGAAGACATCCAATTGTCAAAGATATCACCAAGTTCTCATCAATTGATATATATCCACTTGTACTAACAAAAACTACTACCTCAAACACTAGCATATAAAAAGCTAATAATCAAGAGAGTAGTAAAAAATTATGTCAATCCAAAATTACCTTGATGTTACCGTGAAAAGCAATCGTCGTCTCCACATTACACACACATGAGGAGTATGCCATCAAAATACCTACGAACAAGAAGATGTCGAGGCCTGCGTGTTGGGGTTAGAAATAAGAAATTATGGAATCGAACACTGAGTCACACGACCAGTAGAACCAGTAGGTACATATGCACATACAAAATCAGAATCAGACTTACCTAAAAACTTACCTTGTCGCTTCACAAAAGTCTGATTTGAATTATGCACAAAACTGCCACGTGGCCGGTATGACCGTTGTTGTACATGCGGTCTAACCGAGCCTTGCTGCCGATCGGACCGCTGGTTCACCTGCGGTCTGACCGACTGGTCAGTGTCGGTCTGACCATGCTCCTTGAACCAAAACCTAATTTTTGCCATCGTCGTTTCGCAAAAGCAATTTCACTTTCCTTTTTCAGTTTAGCGGGCTTGTCTAAAACAAAATCCAACCAAATGTCCATCTTTTCCACAAAACAAACAAGTGTATTTCTCACGATGATTAGAAGCACAAGTAGAAATAGATGGTTTAGCAACAGAAGTAGCAATAAGAGGTTTTGCAGTCACAGGATTGGTTTTGGAAGATGATGCATTCAAAGAAGTCATGATGCCAGCAAATTTAAACACAATGGGTTTAGGATCTGGTTTAGTCAAAATTTCACCTCTCTCAGTTATACTAAAAACAGCAAGGGGATGCCTAGAAAAGTGAACATAGGGATCAAAACCTAAACCACGATTGTCTGTGCTAACCTTTGATTGATCCAAAATCATATTGAGATTCTTTTTTCCATCAGAAAAACGTTGCAAAGAACTTTTTAAGTGATTAAATATAATTAAACAATATTAATAATCTCTGCTCAACGCTACACCACGTTGAGTCAAGCCCAATCCATCCAACTATTCTATCCAGTTCCATTGAATCAGGTTATTATCATTAGTGGGACTAATCACGGTGAATCTGGTCGATAGCCCATAACCGTGGGCGCGGCTATTTGAATAGTTTCTAACTCTGATCAGAGGTGTATGTCTGTACCCACAAGACACAGCCCCACAACACGTTCCCGTGCGTCGACATGCCACCACGACATATCGAAAAGGGGTCCGTGACAGACCATTCGCATAACCCCGCCCGACCAAGCGACACCACACTTCGGGTTTCGCCCATACCTTTATATCCAAGGTAGGCAGCCCCTCTCGTGCCTAGGTGAATCCGACAGCCGCATAGACCTTTCCCGGTCCATCCGCACTACATCACGCCTCACCCTTGCCTGGATGCGTCGGCCAGAGAAAGCTACACTACAAGCCCAGCCATTGCCCACGCTGGCTTGTGGTACGCACGATTAATCCTTCCAGGGTTTCCCCCAAACTGGTCCTTAACTGCCATGGGTGCGTCTTGCGAAACCGTGCACCCACAGCCCACCCTTTAGTCAAGTTTTAATTAACCGTTATCCTTCGCCAATGGCATCTCCGGTCTGAGACTTTCATTTCATGTGAAATAATTCTAGTAAATTAATTCTCCCATTAATGATCTAGTTGTGCTAGGCAAGCTAAGCATGTCCTAAACCTGAAACTAGTCATATTAATTCCTAGGCAATCAAATAAATAGGGTGAACGACCTAGGCTGAGTACTATAGGTCCCATCCCGATTATATTATAAAACAATGCAATTTAACAGACAAAGCGAGCATAATTTAAAATATGGGTACCACATGATCAATGGAAAATGACTTGCCTTGGTCTTGCTCCGACGGGACTTCAGCGACTACCTCAAAATAAACGGGAGCGTCCTCGGAAGCGGAATCTACTGATAAACAAAGCACATCAAAAACAGGCTATTAAACTACTGAAATAGGCAATTAAACTATTTTTAATGTGTTCTAGACATTTTTATGAATCCGCTGCAACTTGAACGGACTCAAACGGAGTTCGGATGAATTTTCTATGAATTTTACAAGTTTCAGCCTTTTTACTAATTAAAAAAAGAAAACCGATTTACGGCACAAGCGCCCTAGGGCTGACGTCACGGCCGGGGCGGCGCTGACCAGCGGGACCCACTACACGGTGACGAAAGGAGAGGAGAGAGCACGGTGGACTCGGTCCACTGAGCTAGGGGACGAGGTGCGCCATGTGGCGCCTACGCGGCAGCCACGTGCGCGGCCACGTGGGCGGTGGGGTCTGAGGTGGCGCGGCACGGGATGGACGGCCCGGATGCGCCCACGGTCGGATCCAACGGTCTAGGGAGGGCGCGCGTGAGAGCGGACGACGGCGAGGCACGGCGCGGCGGATCGGCGACGGAGCGGCGGCGCACGGGACAAAATTGTCACCGACGAGCGGCGGAGGAAGGCGGACGACGGCACACGCGATGCCACAACTAAAAGTCGCACAGGTTTGAGAAGGAAGCGGCGCTAGGCGCGACCGGTGATGAGGATACAACGTCGCCCGACGGCTAACCGGCTGCGCACGGGCCCTAGAGGCACCGGCGGCGATTGGGACGGCACGTGCGCACGCACCCGCACGAAAGTGAGGTACGGCGGCTGCGGAACCAAACGGAAACGGGAATGAAACGAGAAAACAAGAGAGAGAGAGAGAGAGGTGAAGCTCACCGACGACGAAGCGAAAGGGACGACGACGACGGTGCGATTTGGCGACGGGATTTTGGGGAAGGCGCGGGGAAATGTGTTCCCGAGAACGGCGAAGGTGATTGCGGCGTTGGTTGTGTGCGGGGTGCGGTGGTTCGGACGGAACGGCGGCCGAAAGCGGAGCTCAGCGGTGGCGACGGTGCTTGCACGGTGCGAGAGCTCGGGAAGGCACGAATGCGGGCAAATGCGAAAGGGGAAAAATGCAACGGGATGTAGGGATCCTTTATAGGGGGTTGAGGCGGTGCGGCACGGCCGGGTCGAGCGGGAATGGCGGCGCGACGTGGCACGGGTAAGGCGATGCCCAAATTTTGAAACGCGGCCAATTCGGTGCGCACGCGGGACGGGAGATAGGGGAGAGTGGGGGCGCGAGGTGCGGGCGAGTGGGGGCACCAGGTGACGCGGGCGGAGAGAGCGGAACGTGGCCAAGAAGGCGGCGCGGCGCGGACGTGCGCATGCACGGGCGCGGGATGCGGCCAGGTCGAGCGGAGATCGGGGATGACAAGCGGGGCCCGCTTGTCATTGCCCTAACCCGAGGGGAGGTTTGATGGACTTTTGCGCTGGCGGCTGAGGAGATCTGGGCCGACCCACGGGAGGTGGGGAGGAGAGAGGAAGGGAGGGACGGCTCGGCTGGCCGGCTGGGCCGAAAGGGGAGGGGGAGAGTGGGCCGAAGGCCCACGGGAAGGAAAAAAAGGAAAAAGAGAGAGAAAAGGAAAAAGAAAAAGGAAAAACCTTTTTACTTTATTAATTTAATTCCGATTAGCCTAATTTAATTTTTAAAATTGTTTTAGGTGCTCGAAAATTCCGATAAAAATCCTGTTAGTGTATTTTGACACGGGAATCCAAGAAAAATTCCACCAAGCCATTTTCAATTATTAAATAGATTTTAAAATTTCAGGTTTGTCTTGCTTTATCTTTTCCGGCGATTTCTTTTGCACGATTTTTCGAGTGACTTACTGCTAGGGGAAAAAGCGGAGCGTGACATAGGGTGTGTATTGATTTCAGGGACCTAAACAAAGCTACCCCTAAGAATGAATACCCAATGCCCATAGCCGATTTGCTCATGGATGCTGCTTCCAGCCACAAGATCATAAGCTTTATGGATGGCAATGCAGGTTACAATCAGATTTTTATGGCCGAAGAAGATATCCATAAGACTGTTTTCAGATGCCCAGGAGCAATCGGCTTGTACGAGTGGGTCGCCATGACGTTTGGCTTGAAGAATGCTGGAGCAACTTATCAAAGGGTCATGAACTATATTTTCCATGACATGATCAGCTCTCCGGTAGAAATTTACATTGATGATGTCGTTGTGAAATCCAGGGAGATAGAAGACCACATAGCCGATGTGAGACAGGTCTTGGAAAGAACAAGGAAGTAGGGCCTAAAAATGAACCCACTAAAGTGCGCGTTAGGCGTGTTGGCTGGGCAATTTTTAGGGTTCCTCGTCTATGCGAGAGGAATAGAGGTTACACCGAGGAGCATCAATGCTATCAACACAATTCAGCCTCTGAGGGACAAGAAGAAACTACAGTCTTTGATCGATAAAATCAACTTCATCAAACGATTCATCGCCAATTTTTCAGAAAAGATGGAGTCGTTCGCGCCTTTGCTTCGGCTGAAAGCCGATCAAGCATTCACTTGGGGGGAAGAGCACCAAAAAGCGTTGGACAATATCAAGGATTACTTAAGCTCACCTCCAGTTTTGATTTCTCCACAGAAACGGATACCATTCAAGCTATATCTGTCAGCTAACGACAAGTCCATCGGCTCGGTGTTGATTCAGGAGATCGAAGGGAAGGAAAAGGCCATCTTTTATCTCAGCCGACGGCTTCTGGATGCAAAAACAATGTATCCATCTGTGGAGAAATTGTCCCTTTGCCTGTATTTTTCGTGCACAAAGTTGAGGCATTACTTGTTATCCAACGAATGTACCGTGGTGTGAAAAGCCGATGTAGTAAAGTACATGCTATCGGCTCCGGTGTTGAAAGGGCGAGTTGGGAAATGGATTTTGCCTTAACAGAGTTTGATCTAAGATATCAGGCGCCAAGGTCAGTTAAAGGGCAAGCCATAGCCGATTTAATAGTGGAACATAGAGATGACTCGATCGGCTCAGTGGAGATCATGCCTTGGACCTTGACATTTGATGGCTCGGTTTGCACAAACGGATGCGGTATCGGCTTGGTTATCATATCCCCAAGGGGGCAAGCTTTGAATTTGCTTTTTCAATCACACCCCATGCCACAAACAACAAAGCCGAGTATGAGGCCGTACTCAAAGGACTATCAACTACTCAAAGAAGTTGAAGCCGACGCCATCGAAATAATGGGAGATTCACTGTTGGTCATCAACCAGTTGTCAGGAGAATATGAGTGCAAAAATAATGCGCTGATGCTCTATTATCAAAGATGCCAAGAATTGATGGACAGCTTTCGGCTAGTCACATTGAAGCATATCCCCAGAGAGCAAACACAGAAGCAAATGATTTAGCTCAAGGGGCATCAGGCTACCGGTCGATGACAAAAGATATTGGGGTAGAAATTGCCAACATTGCAGATGACGACTGGAGGTTTGAATTCTACAACTATCTACAAAACCCCTCCCAATCGGCTTCAAGGAAATTACGCTACAAGGCTTTGAGATATGTTTTGCTCGACGAAGATTTGTACTATCGAACGATTGATGGTGTACTACTTAAGTGTCTCGGTGCCGATCAAGCCAAGGTGGCTATCGGAGAAGTGCATGATGGAATCTGTGGCACGCATCAATCGGCTCACAAAATGAAGTGGCTACTTCGAAGGGCAGGGTATTTTTGGCCGATGATGCTGGAATATTGTTTTAAGTACTACAAGGGCTGCCAGGATTGCCAGAAGTTTGGAGCTGTCCAAAGGGCACCATCATCGGCTATGAACCCAATCATCAAGCCTTGGCCGTTCATAGGTTGGGGGATCGACATGATCGGCCAGATTAATCCACCCTCAAGCAAAGGGCACAAGTTCATCTTGGTGGCAACATATTATTTTACCAAGTGGGTGGAAGCAATTCCTTTAAAGAAAGTTGATTCAAGGGACGCAATCGAGTTTGTCAAGGAGCACATTGTTTACCGATTTGGCGTTCCTCAAACCATAACTACGGATCAGGGATCTATTTTCGTATCGGATGAGTTTGTTAAGTTTACCGATGGCATGGGAATCAAGTTACTCAATTCTTCGCCGTATTATGCTCAGGCTAACGGGCAAGCGGAGGCTTCAAACAAAAGTTTAATCAGGCTAATAAAGAGAAAGATCGCTGAGTACCCGAAGCAATGGCACAGCCGATTAGCCGAATTACTTTGGGCCTATCGGATGGCTTGCCACGGATCTATCCAAGTACCTCCATACAAACTGGTCTATGGATATGAAGCAGTGCTGCCATGGGAAAATATCATCGGCTCCAGAAGGATTCAGTTGCACGATCAGCTTACAGCCGATGATTACTACAACTTGATGATGGACGAGTCTGAAGACCTAGTTTTATCAAGGATGAGGGCCTTGGAAAAGGTAACTAAGGACAAGGAATGAGTAGCCCATTATTATAACAAGAAGGTTGTGCCTAAATCATTTGAAGAAGGCGAACTCGTTTGGAAGTTGATATTGCCGATCGGATCAAGATATAATAAGTTCGGCAAGTGGTCACCGAATTGGGAAGGGCCTTTCAAGATCCACAAATGTGTCTCTAAAGGAGCTTATATGCTAGAAGGTTTGGATGGAGAAGTATTTGAAAGGGCTCTGAACGGCAAATATTTAAAGAAATATTACCCAAGTGTATGGATCAACTCATGATTCGGCTGTGGTTGCGCCGATTCATGTTAGCCGATGCGTTGTAGGATACACGCATTGCCTTTAGAACGTTTTTATGCCAATTTTTTCCCTAATGTTTCTAAATCGGCTCAGCCTGGTCGACAGCGGCAAGACACTGGGCTTAATAATTTTGTTAATGCCAAGGATACCATCACAAAATTAGGGGGCATATACAACACATATAATGAGATACCAAGAAGGCAAGCAGAGCAAATTATAACAAGATACCAAGAAGGCAGGCAGAGCAAATTTTTCAAATTTTTCCAAGTTTAAAGCGAAGTAATCGGTAAGCATACATATCAGTGGTGTTCAAGATTAAGCAGAATGAGCCTGACAAGAGTAGTTTAGGCCAATTACAAGATGGATTAGGACTTCAGTTACAAAAATGTCCGAGTTGGCTATTACAATCGGCTTAATGCTTAAGGAAGTCCGCGATAGCCGATATCGCCTTACGACGAATCTCATCGATCTCCTCAATCGCCTTGGCATCGGCTGCATCAGTTTCGGCCACTGGCTTCACTGCTTTCATCAGATCGGTTATATGGGACATAGCCGCCTTGATCCTTTCTCGTTGGTCTTTGATTTCCTTCGGCAGACTAGCCACACATTCTTCTTGGATTTGGATTTCAGTCTCGATCTTGACGAGTTCGGCCACCAGTTCATCTCGACGTGTGCGAAGCCGATCCAGTCTGGCAATCGACTCAGTCTTCAGAGTGTCGAACTTGGCCTTTTCCGCCTTGATTTCTGCTTGCCTGGCCTTGATCATAGCTGCCAATGTTTGATTTTCTCGGCGATCGGCCATCCGTTGTTTTACTCTCTCATACTTATGCTGATGCGCCTCGAGAAAGGTTGCTGGTGCGATGATGTCGGCTATATCGTCGGGGAGCCTAGCTTAGACTTCTTCGAACCGATTACAGACAGAGCCGCAATTGACCACCAATGCATCCAGGGAACTCTCCAGCCGATTAGCAATGTCGGCCAGTGTAATCCTTAGGTCCTCGTCCAGTGGTACTATGGCCTTGTCGGCGGCTTCATCTGGATCCACGAACTCCGACAAGTCAAAGCCCAGCAGATCGGATACGCTCTGTAAGAAAGAAAACAGTTATAAAGGTTAACAAGAATCAGTGAGCCAATTATGAAAATGAGCAGAGCTTACCGAGATCACTGGGGCCGAAGTAGCTTCGTCGTCAACATTGTCACCACCTGCGGCGATGGAGTGTGCTCACTTGATACTTGGGGGGCAGGTGTTGGAGCACGAGGAGGCTAAAAAGAAAAGGGGTAAGTTTAGAAATCGGCTAAGTGAGAAAGGACGCGAGTTAGAAGGACTTACTGAACGAGGAGGAGCTATTTTCTTCTTGGTTGCCACCTTCTTCCTCTGCCGATGTAACAAACACAGTAAGGAGAATATAAGTCAAGGCATTAAAAGGACTAAATGTTGAGAGTAGCTTACCGGCGTCGGACAGACGAGACGTCTTGGAGGACTTGGGGTTTTTTGCACGGATGTCTCGTCGGCTGATGGGCTCCGAGCGTACTTATCGGAGGAGCTTGATTCAGCCGCGGCGTCATTAAGAGCTTTTTCCATCTCCTCGTCCTGAACCTCTTCATCAAGCACGACGTCGACATCCGGGTCAATGGGGGGTAGATCATCGGCTGGGCTTGGTTCCTGCTTTTTTGCATGCTTTTTCTTCGCCGCAGCTGGCGCAGCGGCAGCCGACGGTTTGCTCCATTTTTGCCGATGGATGGGCTCGCGGGTTTGGCCGTGGAGTAGAGTTGACACCTCGGCGCATTGAAGCCGATGATGGATGGTGCCAACCCGCAGCCGTTCGACAACACGCCACGACCATAGTTGACGGCTATCCCTGATCGGCTGACTTGAGGAGGAGAGGCATCGTTTGTCTGTAAGAGCAAAGACATAAGTGGTGAGATATGCATACAATTGCTGATAAAGAAGAAAAGACCAGAAAAAAGGGGTGCTTACCAATGGGATCATGTCCGGGTCGACGATGGTGAGATACATGGAAGCCGATTGATGGAATATATGTGATCTCCATTCCGCCCACCATCAGCTGAAGGCACTTGTCCTGGTGACAACTAGTTCGACATCCCCGAAGCTACCAAGAGGAGGACTTGGGAGGTGTAGCAGCCGATGCATCATGATTCTGTTGTCTATGATGCCCCTGGTTTGGATTTTATCTGAGTAGTAGAGACCAATCGGCAGTTGGCCCAACCCAAGCTGTCTTGCAACTACCATTGGATGGTAAAACTCGTAGGTTTTTTGGGTATTTCTTCCTTGGTGGATGCCGACTGGCAGGATGCAGGGGGAGATAGCGATTGTGAAGATCTCTCTTGGTTTATCAAACTTCGGAGAATTGATTTCATCAAGCCGAAGATCGTCTGGTCGTTCAAACTTGCTGAATTTGTCATAGGAAAACCAGATTGTTGAATCGGCCGGGAATCCGTTGTAGAAATTACTGAACCAGTTTTTGAAATACTCGGCCGACAGCTTGGAACCCGAATAGGAGGAAGCAGCCTCTCCGTATGACATGCACCGCCGAGTGGTTATCTCTTCGTCATCATGATGTATCGGCTCGGCTCGTGGGAATTCGGCATCAAGCAAACTTGGCCGATTGGCAGCCTTGTGGGTATGCAGGTTAAGCCACAGTTGCAGAAGCCACCAAGGGCCTCCTGTGTTGACAAATTGCTTCAAAGCTAGTTTAGCCGACACGTTGCTCAGCATTTGGTACAAGTAGCCGAGCAAGTATTTCCCTAGAGGAATCCTTTTCTTTTCCATCAATGCTTCGGCTACATGTTGTCAGTTGGTGGTTGGCCCGCAACTCGATCCGCAGAACAAGAACTTTTCTAACTACATCATTAAGAATGTTGCGTGCTCCCTATCAGATACGGGGCCATCCCTGATGTTCATCGAGATATAACCATTCCAGTCGCCTATGCTCTTAGTTTTGAAGTTGTGATGGCACTTGATGTTCAAGTCGAAAGGGTCGACAAATCCCTGAGTTCGAGGCCGAGATTGAAGCGGAGTTGGATCAGAACTATGATTGACGGAGAAACAGAGGCCGCATCGGCTAAGACCAAATGGGCTGGGAAACCAGTCGGCTGAAGCCGAATTGGACAAGGACAGCCGATAGCCGATCCCAATTTAGAGAAGAGGACGGAACCGTCTCCGATAAGGAAGCTTGAAGATAAATGTTAGATTCGGTTCCCAAATATGTGTTAAAGATATTGTCATTTATTGATAGAGTCCTGTAACGGCAATTGTATCTGCAAAGTAGGGATTTGTTTAGATATTCCTTTTGTAACACGGCATGGGACCACGTCCCGGGATATTGTCGTACGATGTACAGTAAGTTAGGAACCGTGTTCTACACGGACTTTATTGTACTTGGGTATAAATAGGACCCGAGAACTCTTGTAAAAACATACACACATCAATACAAACTCAGCGCATCGCCAAACCTTTTTATTTTAGACGAGTTCTTGATCTCGCCTTGGGTTGCATCGATCTCGATCTCCAAGCCAGGTAATTGATTGTCATTAGTGGTTTGTATCGTCAAAATTAGTGCTTACATCGTCATGATACTCTAGTTTTGATGTTATGAACTGCGCAAATTATCATATACATCATATAATCTAGAGAAATATCTAGATCTATCTCACCATCGGCTGGTTCTTTTTGGGAGACAGTAGTCGATAGAGCTAGATCTAGAGGTTGAACCAGGTTATATGTTATATCCACCGTCTTGAAGGGTTTACATCAGTATTTATGGATCTGATACTTCTTTTTGTACTTAATGTTGCATCATATTAATCTATTAAGTCGCTTTTAGAATTATTAAGATCTATTCGGCTAGATGTTTATCTTTAGAGACAGTACCGGGGTTTCAGCCGGTCTTATCTGCTTTAATTATCTTTATAGTTATATTCACTATTAGATATATTAAAGCCGCCTCTTATATTAAGATCTCAATCTGGTTAAATGCCCTAAGCCGATACCAATCTGTCAGTCTTCAGTGACAGTCGATTGATCTAGGTTTAGAGTATTTAGGTTAGATTAATATCTTTTTATAATATGTATCGGGGTACTAGCCGATTCACGATTAAATCTACAGCATCGGCTAGGCTATAAATGCATATATTTATTATCTTAATGTATATTTGGTCTAAGTGGTTTATACTGTCTCGGCGCAGCCGATATCCTAATCACTTATTCTAAATGTACTTTGGGATAGCAATTATATGTAAATTGATTCCTTGAGCCGATTCGGTAGGATCTAATTCTAACCTTAACGCATATCTGGTTGTTTCTTGTTGGTTAGCAGATCAAACCAACTGGCATGCCTTAATCACCAAAGGTAGTTAAGAATGGACCTGGCACTGGAGTTAAGCAGATCTCCCAGGCCAACGCGTGGAAAAGATTTCTCGTCAACAAACTGCCACACAAAATATCACACAAAGAAGCATCAAAGCACAAATCCAATGTTTCATCATATAAAATATAAATCAAACTCATTTGATTCAACAACAACAAGATGTTGATTATGATGGAATCATGATGGAATTAAAGCCGAAACTAAACACTTGATTTTGTTAATTGAATTGTCAACTCCTTTATGAAAGGATTGTGAAATAAAACTTGCTTTATGCTGAAAATGAACTACTCATATAGCCCTCCCTTGAATATATGCCTCCCATGTAGTATGTTAGGTTTGACTTGTGCTTGCCAATACATTAACTCATTTAATATACTGACTCTTGCTATTAGAATAACCTTTGCTTGTAGGTTTTAGACTTAGCCTTGAGTGATGCGGGTTTCGATTTGCTTCTTCTAGGATTTAAACTTAATGGGGGTAAACCCCTAGTCGGTGTGCTTGTGTTCGGGTAGTCAAGCTTTCGCTGTTCTCTGATATATTTATTTGGCCGGTTGGCCTATGTAATTGTTAAATTGATGTAAGTCTTTAAGTTCCTTTCATCTTAAATATGTTTGCTATGTATGTCCATGCTTAAGATGAATGTGTGAATTTAGTGCATATCCTGGGAACTAGATTCACATGAGTATCAGTTAAGGATATTAGAGATGTTATAGATCTTTAGCCATTTTTGTCAAGTCTCCTGAATGTGTAACACATTTGGTCGCCGCCTTCGAGTGGTTTGACGGGCACATCTCAGGCAAAATTTGACTGGCAGGCTAAAGGCCCAGCAAGGTCTCCAATATCTTTCTCTTGAGGCTCCAGACGTTCCATTATGTTTGTTAGATGAGTGGAAGCGTTTCACTTTTTCTTGCAAATATAATGGGAGCTCCGGGGTGACTCTGACAGCATATGGGAATGTGTGTGGCACCATTGGTTGCGAAAATTAATATTTACACGAGTCGGTGGTCCGGTCAGAAAGTTTGTGTTGGTCGAAAACGAAATCACTCGAAACCACTCAAAAGTTAGTTTTGGGCACATGGGAATGTGTTTGGCACCAGTGGTTGCGAAAATTAATTTTTACACGAGTTGGTAGGCCCACCGGATAGTTTGTGTAGGTCGAAAATGAAACCACTCGAAACCACTCAAAAGTGTTTTTGGGCATATGGGAATGTGTTTGGAACCATTGGTTGTAAAAACTAAAATTTACACGAGTAGATGGCCCCGTCGAAAAGTTTGTTTTGGTCGAAAACGAAACCACTCAAAACTACTCAAAAATTTATTTTGGGGCATATGGGAATATGTTCGGCACCATTAGTTACGAAAATTAATATTTACACCAGTCGGTCGCCCTGTCGAAAAGTTTGTGTTGGACGAAAACGAAACCACTCAAAAGTGTTTTGGGGCAGATATTAGTTGCAAAAATTAATATCTACATGAGTCGGTGGACCCATGGAAAGTTTGTGTTGGTCGAAAAGGAAACCACTCGTAACTACTCAAAAGTTTGTTTTGGGCACATGGGAATGTGTTTTGGCACCATTGGTTGCGAAAATTAAATTTTACATGAGAAGGTGGGCCTGCGGAAAGTTTGGGTTGGTCGAAAATGAAACCACTCGTAACCACTCAACAGTGTTTTGAGCATATGGAAATGTGTTTGGCATGATTGGTTACGAAAAATAATATTTAGAGAAGATGGTGGACCGCACGAAAAGTTTGTGTTGGTCGAAAATCAAATCAATCGAAACCACTCAAAAGTTTGCTTTGGGCACATGGGAGTGTGTTTGGCACCATAGGTTGCAAAAATTAATTTTTACACAAGTTGGTGGGCCCACCAGAAAGTTTGTGTTGGACGAATATGAAACCGCTCGAAACCACTTAAAAGTGTTTTTGGGTATATCAGAATGTGTTTGGCACCAGTGGTTAAGAGAATTAGTATTTTCATGAGTCGGTGGGCATGCCGAAAAGTTTGTGTTGGTCGAAAATGAAACCGCTTGAAACCACTCAAAAGTGTTTTTGGGCAGATGAGAATGTGTTTGGTGCCATTGGTTGCGATAATTAATATTTACATGAGTCGGTGGGCCCGCGGATAGTTTGTGTTAGTCGAAACGAAACTACTCGTAACCGCTCAAAAGTTTTTTGGGGCATGTGGGAATGTGTGTGGCACCATTGGTTGCGAAAATTAATATTTACATGAGTTGGTGGTCCCGTCGAAAAGTTTGTGTTTGTCAAAAATGAAATCACTAGAAACCACTCAAAAGTTTGTTCGGGCACATGGGAATGTGTTTGGCACCGTTGGTTGGTGAAAATTAATTTTTACACGAGTCGTAGGCCCACCAAAAAGTTTGTGTTGGTCAAAACGAAACCGCTCCAAAACCACTCAAAAGTGTTTTTGGGCATATGGGAATGTGTTTGGAACCATTGGTTGCAAAAATTTATATTTACACGAGTCGATGGGCCTGTCGAAAAGTTTGTTTTGGTCGAAAAAGAAACCACTCGAAACCACTCAAAAATTTATTTTGGGGTATATGGGAATATTTTTGGCACCATTGGTTACAAAAATTAATATTTACACTAGTCGGTCTGCCCACAGGAAAGTTTGTGTTGGACGAAAACAAAACCTCTCGAAACCACTCAAAAGTGTTTTTGGGAAGATGAGAATGTGTTTGGCACCATTAGTTGCAAAAAATAATATTTACATGAGTCGGTGGGCCCATGGAAAGTTTGTGTTGATTGAAAAGGAAACCACTCGTAACTACTCAAAAGTTTGTTTGGGGCACATGGGAATGTGTTTGGCACCATTGGTTGTGAAAATTAAATTTTACACGAGTCGGTGGGCCCATGGAAAGTTTGTGTTGGTCGAAAACAAAACCACTCGTAACCACTCAAAAGTGTTTTGGGGTATATGGAAATGTGTTTGGCACGATTGGTTGCGAAAATTAATATTTACATGAGGCGGTGGACCTCTCAGAAAGTTTGTGTTGGTCAAAAATGAAATCACTCGAAACCACTCAAAAGTTTGCGTTGGGCACATGGTAATGTGGTTGGCACCGTTGGTTGCGAAAATTAATTTTTGAGTCGATGGGCCCGCGAGAAAGTTTGTGTTGGACGAATACGAAACCACTCAAAAGAGTTTTTGGCATATCGGAATGTGTTTGGCACCACACAAGTCGGTGGGCATGCTGAAAAGTTTTTGGGCAGATGAGAATGTGTTTGGCCCCATTAGTTGCGAAAATTAATATTTACACAAGTCGTTGGGCCAGCGGAAAATTTTTGTTGGTTGAGACGAACCACTCGTAACCGCTCAAAAGTTGTTTGGGGCATATGGGAATGTGTGTGGCACCATTGGTTGCGAAAATTAATATTTACACGAGTCGGTGGGCCCATCAGAAAGTTTGTGTTGGTTGAAAACGAAATCACTCGAAACCACTCAAAAGTTTGTTTTGGGCACATGGGAATATGTTTGGCACCATTGTTTGCAAAAATTAAATTATACACGAGTCGATGGGCCTGCTGAAAAGTTTGTGATGGATGAAAACGAAACCGCTCGAAACAACTCAAATGTGTTTTTGGGCATATCAAAATGTGTTTGGCACTGTTGGTTACAAGAATTAATATTTACGTGAGTCGGTGGGCCCACCGAAATGTTTGTGTTGGTCGAAAATGAAACCGCTCAAAGCCACTCAAAAGTGTTTTAGGCAGATGAGAATGTGTTTGGCACCATTAGTTGTGAAATTTAATATTTACACGAGTCGGTGAGCCTGTGGAAAGTTTGTGTTGGTCGAAAACGAAACCACTCGTAACCACTCAAAAGTGTTTTGAGGCATATGGGAATGTGTTTGGCACCATTGGTTGCAAAATTAATATTTACACGAGTCGATGGGCCCGTCGGAAAAATTTTGTGTTGGTCGAAAAGGAAACCGCTCGAAACCACTCAAAAGTGTTTTTGGGCAGTTGAAAATGTGTTCGGAACCCAAAAGTGTTCTAAGGCATATGGGAATGTGTTCGGCATCATTGGTTGAAAAAATTAATTTTTACACGAGTCGGTGGACCCAATAAAAAGTTTGTATGGTGCAAAAACTAAACCACTTTAAACCACTCAAAACTGTTTTTGGACATACCGGAATATTTTTGGCACCATTGGTTGCGAAAATTAAATTTTTACACGAGTCTGTGGGCCCGCCTAAAAGTTTGTGTGGTGCGAAAACGGAACCTCTCAAAAGTGCTTTTGGGCATATGGGAATGTGCTTGTACATCCAAATCGGAATCCGAACGAAGCCGTGGCAACCGTCACAAGTTGGCACTGTCCTACAGTCCGAATTTAGCCCACGCGAATTCTTCTCCCTTTTGATCCTCTCCATCGTTCCTAAGCAAAACAGGAGTGCACGTATCTCCATTGTCTAAATATAATGAACAGGAGCTTAAAAATGAACTTACTTGATGGTTGAGTTGACGGACACAAGCACGAGTAATAGGACCAAGTGGTGTAAGCGGTGTTGGGGTAGGAGTGGATATATCGACAGTGTTGATGTCCTCGTCATCCTTTCCTTCTTGCATTTGGGTCGTCCTCGACTCAAACTCATCCTCTTCTTCCAAATATGGATTCAAATCTGCAATGTTAAATGTGGGACTAACCCCAAAGTCTGTAGGCATTGTCATGGTTATATGCATTGTTATTAATTTTTTGTAAAACTTTGAAAGGTCTATCAGCTCTAGGCATCAACTTAGACTTTCTCAATATAGGAAATCTGTCTTTTCTCAAATGCAACCAAACTAAATCTCCAGGTTCAAAAGTCAATTGCATTCTTCCTTTATCACCAGCAAGCTTATACTTAGCATTCATGCGCTCTATGTTTTCTTTAGTGGTATCATGCAGTTTTAACATCAAGTTGGCACGTTGCATAGCATCAAAATTCAATCTTTCAGAAGATGGTAAAAGCATTAAATCAATAGGAGCACAACGCAAAAATCCATAAACGATTTCAAATGGACACATCTTGGTCTTTGGCCACGTCTCTCCACGTCTCTCCTCATCTTTGGCCAAAAGAAATGAGCAGCAAGTATGTCCTCTGTTTTCTTTGCCCCAAATATCCCATCAAGCCACCTCCATGCGCTTCCTGCAACAACAACAAATGAACGGAGCTAGCTAGAATGCATAGCTCGTTAGCCCTAAACACAAACCCATCACTAGTACTAAATTTGTTCCATCCTTTGCCATCTTTACAATGCAATAATACATCTTTAAAACCAAGATCATGAGCATACTAGTCTTTAATTGTTTCTAAACTAAAGATTTTGTAGTCAAGTTGATTCAGCAGGGTATATCTCCTACATAGAGCATCAGCAATGTCGTTTTCTTTCCCTTTCTTGTGCTTTAATATAAGGAAAAGATTCAATAAATTCAACTCACTTAGCATGTCTATGGTTCAGGTTTTCTTGACTATGAATCCGCTTTAAAGATTCATGATCAGAATGAATAACAAACTCTTTAGGCCACAAATAATGTTGACATGTTTCTAAACTGTGCACAAGATCGTATAATTCTTTATCATAAGTGGAATAATTCAGAACAGGCTCACTCAACTTCTAACTTAAATATGCAACAGTTTACCTTCTTGTAATAAAACCCACTAGCATCACATTCAAGCTCAAAAGTCTTATTAAAATTAGGAAGTTGGAGGAGAGGTGCATGTGTCAACTTATCTTTTAACGTGTTGAAGGCAAGGTCTTGTGGCGTATCCCAAACAAAAGGCACCCCCTTCATTGTAAGCTCATGCAACGATGTAGCAGTGGTGTTAAATCCTTCACAAAACATCGATAGAATCCCGCAAGGCCCAAAAAGCTTCGAACCTGTGAGTTAGTCTTCGGAACTGGTCATCCTTGTATGGCATCAACCTTGGCTTCATCAACTTCAATTCCTTGCGGAGTCATAACATAGCCAAGAAGAGAAACTCGATTTGTGCAAAAGGTGCACTTCTCAAGGTTACCAAATAAACATGCATCACGTAAAGCAGCAAAAACAACACGTAACTGGTCTAAATGTTCATCCATAGACTGACTATAAATCAATATATCATCAAAATAGATCACCACAAATTTTTCAATGAAAGCTCTCATAACCTCATTCATTAATCGCATGGAAGTGCTAGGTGCATTAGTTAAACCAAAAGGCATGACTAACCACTCATATAAACCAAATTTAGTTTTAAAAGTAGTCTTCCATTCATCTCCCAATTTCATGCGAATTTGGTGGTAACCACTACGCAAATCAACCTTTGAAAACACAATGGTACCACTCAATTCATCAAGCATATCATCTAAGCATAGAATAGGATGACGATATCGAATAGTGATGTTATTAATAGCTCTACAGTCCACACACATACGCCATGAACCATCTTTTTTGGGCACTAAAATAACTGGGATAACACAAGGACTAAGAGACTCACGTACATAACCTTTGTCAAGTAAATCTTGCACTTGCCGTTGAATCTCTTTAGTTTCCTCCGGATTGGTCCTATGTGGCGCACGGTTAGGCAATGAAGCACCAGGAATAAGGTCAATTTGATGTTCAATCCCACGAATTGGAGGCAATCCCTGTAAAACGTTAGCAACAACAGGAGGCAAAGAGTGTTGCATATCGTGAAGTGAAATCAAAACATCTTTGCATACCAAAGCATATGAAATTGAAGTGAAAGCAATAAAGTCATTTATATCATATTTGGTAGCAATCAAACAAGTCGCTTTCACTTAATCTCATTTTTCTTATCACTTTTAACATGCTCCTGAGATTGAACTTTTCTAGCTCTAGCAACATCATCTTGAATTATAGCTTAAGGAGACATAGGATGCAACACAAATTTCTTATTATGGTAAAGAAAAGAATACTACTGATTTGACATACCATAATACATAGATTATCAAATTGCCATGATCGGCCTAGCAAAAGGCTACATGCTTGCATAGGTACAACATCACACTCAACAACATCTTTATACGATCCAATGGCAAAATTGATACACACAAGTTTAGTTACCTTTGCCTTACCACTATTGTTTAGCCACTGAATGTAATATGGATGTGGGTGTAGTTTGATGGTGAGTACGAGCTTCTCCACCATGTCGCTGCTAGCCAAATTGTTGCAGCTACCTCCATCAATGATCATATGGCAAGATTGCTATTTGACAACACACTTTGTTTGAAACAATGTGTGTCGCTGATTTGCTCCGCTTGCTCCATCTGTGCACTAAGTACCCGTTGCACAATGAGGCTCTTATATTGTGCCACGTTATCGCACCAATATGTTCCTCATCCTCATCCTTATCTGCATGTCAGCCACAAGCAAAGTGCATGTATCATCTTTAAATTCACTAGCAGAGAAGTACTCACCGTCGACTTTAACAACCAAGACACGCTTGTTAGAACAGTCACGCTGCACATGCCCATAGCCCTTGCATCGATGACACTGAATATCCCAAGTTCTCCGTATAGAAACAATAGAAGAAGCACCATCAGTAGTGGTAGGCTTTTGTAAAACCTTTGGATCTGAATTTGTTGGAGGAGCACGTGGCTTGTTGTTGGAGATGGAAGGAACAACTCGACTTGGTGATGCAGATGATGGTGGAGCGCGTCTTGTTGGCGTAGTAGTTGTGCGTGCCGGCCAAGTGTCAGTTTTTCCTGCAGAAATGTTAGTCCTGGAAGTCGCACGTCATCCCTGCACTTCTCGTTTAGCTTTGCAAGCAAGATGAAACAAACAAGTAACATTGTTGTAATCTTTATAAGTAAGGATATCCTGAATCTCACGGTTCAAACCACCCAAAAATCTAGCCATAGCAGGTTCCTCATCCTCCTCCAAGTTACAACGTAACATACCCATTTGTAATTGTTGATAATACTCTTCTACACTTTTAGTACCCTGTCTCAACTGTTGCACCTTATGTAACAGATCACGTGCATAATAAGAAGGAACAAATCTAGCCCGCATGACCCGTTTCAAAACATCCCAAGTTTGAGGCATGTTATCACAATTTTTCTTACCATGTTTGATCCACCAAACAGAAGCAAAATTAGTAAACTCACTAGTGGCAGCTCGAACACGTGCATTTTCAGGAAACTCATGACATGCAAATTTTTAATCAACAACAATTTCCCAAGTAATGTATGCATCGGGGTCATATTTTCCATCAAAATGAGATATCTTAAATTTAATCTTATGAAAAGCATCATCATTATTGCGTACCTCGCGTCGGCGATGTCCTCCATACATGGTCGATTACGATTTAAGCGCCAGTAGTTACTCCCATGTTCTATATCAGCTGAATTGTTATCCAAATTATCATCGGCTGATCCATCATCCTCATGAAGTGGTGGGTCATTCACGTCACGAAAGTTGTCGAAATGCCTGAGAAGATTGTTAAGATTGTTGTTGATGGTTGTCACAGATGCCTCCAAACCAGCCAACCGGACGTTGGTTGCAATCTGTGTAGCCTCCAATTGTCCCATCTTTTCATTCGTCACCTGCAAGTCATTATCAACACCTTCCATGTGTGCCCTCACATGACTTTCAAAATGTTGCATAATGTCCTTCATACGACAAGAATGCACCATATCCTTGCCGTCCTCCAATCTTGCCATGATCAAACAAACAGAGACAACAATGAAAACAAGTGAAGGAATAAAAGCCCTGCAACTAATAGGATGTGGCTACTGCAAGGCACTCCCTCACAACCTGTCCACACAAGCTCTTACTAGTTCTTACCTTGTCTGACAAGAGGTGATGGCAACCAACAAGTCGGTAACCGTGAAAGAGGTATATTGGTGCAGCAACAGCAAGAACAACCTATGAAGTTATAGCCAGGAAGGTGTAGCTGTAGGTGGGCTGCTCTCTCCAAAGGAAAACTAGAAACCACATTAGTCAAGTGAGTTGAATAATAATTCAACGGCGGTGTTGTGCTGGTCTTAGCCTAGACCGTGCTAGTGACGCGAGCCTACACACAAAGAAAATCACAACTCACACCATCTTTTTTTCTTTAAAAAATATCAGCCCCTTTTTTCTTTCTTTGCCCCTTTATTTATTTTTTCACTTTTTTTAGGGGAATCCTCAAAACTGAATATATGAACCAAAAGATGACTAATGAACAATTTTCCACACACACTTTTCTGGAATGAGCAGGGGTATTTCTCTCTCTGACTGAAGTTACGTCGAACCGACAATGTGTATATGACGATGGTGCGGTCAAGTCAGCTTTGGACTCCAACTTGTATAGGATTCGGTCTAGTCTACCAACAGCACAAAACAACGCTCGGTTAGCAGAATTCAAGTTGGCTTAGGACTCAAAACTTACACTTCTGATCGACCAACAGAGACCAAGTTGGGCTAGATCTTTAGCTAAACTTTAAATTTGGCCAACAGATAGATCAAGTAGTGCACGGCGGTGACAGATCGTGATAAGAACTCGTAACTCTAAAGGACTAAAACTAAGACCAGCAACTCGACTCAACCGAAGCAACCGAAAACTCAACAAGCTACGATCAACTAGTAACTAGTAAAAAGGCTTAGGGGTTTATGGGATTATGGAAACTAAACTAATATAATCTATTATTTTTTTGGCTTTTTCTGGACGATAGGAATATAACAGATGCAAAAGTAAAAATCTCTCACCGAGCAACCTAACACTCTGATACCATCTGATGTACACTAGGGTGTCCCAATCTTTTGGTGGAGACGATAACCTTGATTTGATGGAGCGACGTTCATGGCCCGACTACAAAACTCCACGGAGAAATTACGCCTTAGCAACCGATACACCGACTCCACTGGTTGACGCGATCTTACGGGAGCCGATCAACCAAACCACTAGGGTTATACCTGCAAGCAATCGAAGAACTCGCAAGAACAATATGAACAGCAACTCAAATTGCAAATATGGATTTCAGATCTGAATCACACGAGAAAGGTGGGGTTTTGAAACAAATAGAACGGATGGTCTAGCCGACACACGCGTCTATCAGGAAGTAGCGATAACTAAACTTACATAAACAAAACCTAAATTGTTCTATGGTGGCTACGGGATATTTATACAGGTGGGAGGATGAGTTGGGGTCGTTCTCCAACCCTAAAACGCATCCGTAATGGACTCAACTTGATACAAGGCCCATCGGCCCAATTTGGCGGCGCAGCACCTCGGATAGAAAAAGTTAGGTGCACTAATTTGACGACTGCAGACGATTCTGGACAGATATGGCAGTGAGGTCGGATCCGTTGAAAATTAGACTTTATAAGCTTTTCATGAAGTACTTGAACGTCCAAATCGGAGTCCGAACGAAGCCGTGGCAATCGTCACAAGTTGACATTGTCCTGCAGTCCGAATTTAGCCCGCGCGAATCCTTCTCCCTTTCGATCCTCTCCATCGTTCCTAAGCAAACAAGAGTGCACGCATCTCCATTGTCTAAATTTAATGAACAGGAGCTTAAAAATAAATTTACTTGATGGTTAAGTTGACGGGCACGAACACGAGTAATAGGACCAAGTGGTGTAAGCGGTGTTGGGGTAGGAGTGGATATATCGACGGTGTTGATGTCCATCGTAACGATTTTCACAAGTTAGAGTAGGAAGTTTCATAGATATGGTTGAAAAAGTTTCTGATTTTGACTAGATCTTCCAGGTACTTCTGAAAGTTGGTGATTTTGAATGAAAAGTTTTCAGGTTGTTTGAATTCGTTTGAAATTTCGTATGCACAAAAATTATATATTGAAAAGTTCTCTACGTATGAAGTTTATAGATCAAAATTTCATATGTACAAAATGTTTACAAATCAAAAGCTTTTGTGTATAATACGCTGGATATTACATTTCTACCCTGGAAGTTTGCCTCCGAATTGTACTTAGACATCTCCACGCATCCATCCCGTATGCGTCGCCAAAACAAAAGAAAAAAAACCGAGAGGACATTTCAGTTGCATCGGAAAGGGTACGCTGACCAATTCATGCTCCAAGCGCCCATGCCGGTGTTCACCCATTAGGGTTTTTGGTAGCTCCATATCTCCAGACGAGCGAAATAGGCTTTTGCCTCTTATTCACAAGGCAGAAATAAATGGTTTCGTTCTACCGTTGGGAGGGTATTATGCTTATTTTTGCAATTTTTTAGGACTGTTTATATAACAACCGGCCGAAAAGTCTGTAGGTTTTCAGCCGAACTGCTGACCATACGATAGATTACGTGTCGTCATCCAATATTTTGCAAACTGCGTGTGTAGCGTGCGACGCGCACGCGAAAAAGCGCCTCTGACTCAGATTGTTCACTTGAATTTGGGCTTCATGCTGTTTTATTCTGTTTTGTCACTCAAAAAAGCCTAACAAACTACAGGGGCTTACAACACGCATCATCACTGGCAAAACAAGATTACATTTTGTTCTGTTTTATCACAGAAGGTCTCCTTTAAATTGCTCTCACCAATTTCATCAATGCAGCTGATTCTTGTAAATAAGCTCCTTCACATTCTTCATATTCGGGAAAAGTACTATAGTCGGACAACAGTATTCAAATTTCAACAATCCAATCTACACATTGGCAAATCTATATGTATTTTTATTGAAAAACTGCAATAGAGAAGTATGTTCTGTTACCATAAATAACAAATGGCTTCATACACAAGATTAGCCTCAGTGGCCTTCAGGAACACGCCGGTCAGGACCTGCGTTAGCCTCGGCTTATGCAAAAATCCTCTGCACCATTGCCGACCATGTCAGCTACGCCACGACACCATCACTGGCTGCTGCATCATCTGCCCAAGAGGACGGTGTGCCGCTCGTAGCCTTGTTGGGCAATTCTCCTGCCGCAGCCGACGAGATTTGCCGGCATCGCCTTGCATGGTGGAAACTAGAATTCTAGAAAACTAGTGATGACATCCCACAACCGCTCGTGCCGGTTCCGGTACCATAAAACGGGTGCTACAAAATTATAAATGGGACACAAAAAACCATTTTTTTCTTTGCAAAATTTAAAAAACTAAGAAAAACAAACACAAATATAACATCAATAACAGTTGATTGATCTGAGGAAGGGTTGTCATGCATAAAACTATTAATTAGAGACTATCTCCGAGGCTCTAGGACTAGCACAACTACTCACTACACCTAAAAATTTGCTAACAAAATTGCAAAATGGAGTACACAAAAATTTGGCAGAACTTAAAACAAGGTGCTTTCATTGCTTACAAAATAGACAAAACTATTCATGAAGTTCACTAATTTCCATGTCATCCTTTTTTCCTTGGTCAAATCAGATTTATTAAAGCATTTGTAGCTGCATCCATGGTGTTGACTTTTGATGATCATGATTTAGAATCTTCGGGAACAAACACTTGATATTAACAGGCCATGATTTAGCACTGTATATAGCTCACATGCCAACAACGTCAGTAGATTTTTCTTCAGCACAACAATGGACACATACATGTGCGAGTAGTAGTAGTATTAGTACTACTCACTTGAATCTCGCCATAAAAGCTCCACTAATATTGTAAGAATTCAGTTAAATAACGGATCTTTGTTTGTTCTTGGACGTTGGGTCCACTCCAAGTGCCCTGACATTAATTTGAGCTAAAGTTGGCACAAGAAAGAATCAAGGCTTAATAAACAAAGAAAACATGAGAGGAATTTCTCTTACAACTTCTCCTATGCCCGCATTTCATCGGCTATACATAACAACCTTTTTAATTCTACAATCTCTTCTTCACACAAAGCCTCTAAAATAAGAAGAAAAATAAGCTCAAGAGTTCAGAAACAAAAATGTGATGGGTATGAAGTGCTTAAAATATCTCTAGGTAAAGATCACAGTCTCTATGGTTTCATAAAAAACTACATAGCATGGGTTCCTAGGTACTTCTGCTTCTGCACAACAAGAAGCCAATCTAGTGACAAATGATCCAGCAGATCGATCAACGTGTGTGTACCTCTGGCCGCTGTAGAAATCGTACGTCTTCTTGAGCAAACCATTTGCGCAGGTCACCTGCCTGTTGATCTTCTTCTCTATCTGCTTCAGCTTCACCCTCCCCCTCCCCATGGCTACTTCGTCCACAACCCCCCCCCAAAACACACACATACACAGTACTACTCCACCAGAGAGCAACCTAGCCGAAGAGGGAAAAGGTGAGGAAGAAGAAGAGAGGATGAGGCTGTTTTTTAAAAACAGAAGGGGCAGCACAGTAGGGGCAGCCGGAGCCGACAGCGAGGGCATTGCAGCTGCTCTGCTGCTTCGGCGCCGACAAGCAGCGCTCCTTATCCAAATCCCTTCTCACTCTCCTTAGCGTGTGTGGACGAGGAAGTGCTTCTGTTCTGGATTTGGATCTCACGGAACAAAACGGGCTCAGCGGGTTGTTAGGCCCGACCAGGCACGAATCTTGAAGGAAGATCGGATGGCCACAAATTCGGCTTATAAAAACAAAAAATAGCAGGTAACCGTATAGCAATTCCCTTTTTTTAACACGGTCTATTTCTGTAAAAAAGATAAGATGAAAAGGATAATTACAATAAAAGGCAAAACGTACATTAGGCTACCATAATAAATATAGGGTACAAAAACTTACTAATACACAGCAAATACTTGTATGTTTGATAGTAGAAAAAAACATCCTTTATATGGGGATAAACATTTTTATAACTAAATACATAGGAAAATAATCGCACAGAAACATAGTTCCTCTTTATATGGGAACAAAAGTTTCTTACTGCTTTGAAACCGAGAGCTTTATAAAAACCACAATATGAAGTACCAAAATATAGAGAACAAATGCAGACCTAAGAATCATTAACCTTTTCAGCCCTTCTGTTCTAAGACCAAAGTGATAGGGTCGCCGAACAGCTTTGGCATCAGAATCTTCATGCACACTAAAAAGGCCAGCCCTGAAAGGATTTCGTGCTACACTACCATCATTGTTACGACCTTGAAGATTTCTATGTAAATTATTCAACCTTTCCAATTCCTTTTCTTTGGCATGAACATCCACGATTAGGCTTTCAGCTTGAGCCTAGAGATGACCAAACAAAAAAAATCGTGGTTAATAGGAATTACAACAAGTGACAAATAGCATATTGAAGTTTATAGGCTAAAATTAAATTAGAACTGACTTGCTTAGCTGTCAGCTGCTCAACGAGGCTATGTAATTGTTTCTCCAGGACCTTTTCCCGCTGGGCTGCATACGTGACAGAAAGGGTTACTGAGGGGCTGAAATATACAGAACGTGAAACAAAAATAAATAAATTATATATGTTAAATTTAATGTACGTCAACAGAAGATCTATTAGCTTATGTCAGAGCTCAAAGCCTCAAACAACCGCTTCTAAGTCAATTTCAAATATACCTCATGGCCCTGTATCCAGGAGGGCCTTTATCATTCCAGATCTAAACTCATCAAAATTCCATGCTGTGACCACAAAAGTATTCATTACACAAAACGTTAAAAATATCCATGCTACCCTTAGTACGATCATTTTTGTAGGGTACACATATAGCTCGAGAATCCACACAGTCCACAAAATGTATTTGTATGTATATGGCACAACATTGAAATTATCTATGCTGCCTTTAGTAAATCATTTGGTAGGGTATACATGTAGGATGTAGCTCAACGAAGTATTTAAAAAAAAAGGGTGTAAAAGCATTAATTTAGACTACTCGTGTTTCTCTTCAACTAATGATGAAGTAAATAAGACAATAAAAATTTAAAATGTCTATCTTAACAAAAACAATCAAAATTTACCAGGAGTCAGCTTCTTGAAGGATTCTCCTTCAACTAAGGACCACTCCATCTCCAGCACTCGCACATTACTTTCCAACAATTTCTGTTATGAAGATATGGTTATAAACCTACTAACTATTTTAAATTGAGAAATGAATCTATTTTTGTATCATACCAGCTCTTCGTTCATCTCTTTCAAGTCATTAGACTTGAAATTAATCAATGATTCAGCTTCCATCAAAGCATTTCCAGTATTGTCAGAAGCAGCAGCTGATGCTTTATTTTGAGAAACATATTGCTCATTCTGAGCATTGTCCAGCTGTGCCTTCAAATCCTGCTCTGAAATTTCCACTTCCTGCAAACATCATTTTTCTACTAAGTTATTGTGCAAGTTCATGTACATTTCTGGTAGGAAAAGAAAACGATATGTTCAAAAAGATATAAGGATATAGCTCAGTTGGAGAGCAAAGATCACAACTTAAATCTCATGCATTATAAGACAAACCATTTTTTTATGAAGACTATGCCTGCCTTCCTACTTACCATGCTTATTCATTACTATTTGGATAGACGTGCGCAGTAGCCAGGTGGAGATAAAGAATAAACAATATACATGTAAAGCCTTAAGTTGTTCAAAAGAATGCAATCTCTTTTACTAATATAAAAAGAAACTAGTGATGATGGTGGTGACAAGTCTGCTATCCAACACGTGACGACTTCTCTAGATAATTATATTACTTGTATAGGTGGTTTGTAACAGACTTATTTGGGGATTGATTTTCAATCAAAAATTATGTGCAACTTCTGAAGTTCAGAATTTATGATATGCTTAATCTAGATGGAACACATATGTATTCGTCTAGTACATAAAGAAACAACACACATCCCTTAAATAGAAATCGTTTCTCCAATAGCATCAGTTGATTGCAGCGCATAGTGTACATGTAGTTCTTTCATACTTCAATTAATTCCTTCTCCACATTATCTCGCATATCCTCCCTAATGCCAATCGCTTAAAGAAAGGTGATCCTCTCTCTAGTGAATGTGCCACCAGTAGGGATATAATGTGCTTAGGAACATCAGGCGAGGAAACCATGAGAAGGACAAGAGAGAGAGAGAGAGAGATGATGATGATGCAAGCGTAGAACTACCTCGTTGGTACAACTATGAATGATGTACCTTCAAATTACTCTGAAGCAGAGTAACCTCCATCTGCTTTTGCTGAATTTTCTGTCGACAATTTGATATAGCTTTCTCATAAGCTGCATTTTCTTCTTGAAGAGTTGTCTCTCTCTGCAGTGCCTACAAAAAGTCTGCAAATTGTATTACAGAAGTCCATAAGAAATGCAGAATATGCCAGGCTGTGTTACTCAGAATAATTGGACAATAGAATGATTAATTTAGGAAAAAAATAACACTTAGACAACGTCGTAATAAGATTATTTGATGTAATATGAACAAATGCACTGATATTCACATATATCATTAAACATCAAAAAAGTATGAACATAACTCTAGTTAACTAAAAAGTAGAAAATGGGCCAACCTACCAAAACTAAATTTGGTAAGGTACAGATGGGGAAGATATGTTGTTTGCTACCAAAATACCGTAAGTGGTAAAATAAGGGTATTTGGTTTGCTAACAAAAATAAGCCCTACCTAAATTTCTTAAGGCAATGAACTAAACAAGCCCTATGTGTTTTTAAAAATACATTAGAACTGTTTATATAATTTGATATTAAGATCTGATCATGTGAAAAGAAAAAATAATCCTACCTGGGATGGTGATCCTGAAAACAGTGGACATATATTTATACACAACTATCCTATGCAAGAATAGCAACAAAACCATCACATTGTGCCACTCCAGATACAAATCAATGGTGGCCACTTAGCCTCAGCAGATTACAAAGGCAAACTGCTTGTATTGGAATTTTTGTAGTTATTACCCTTGATAGCATCAGTTTTGACATACCCAGCCTCACCAGATGGACACCACGAAGACCATGTAAACAAATCAGCTTCATGTACCCAAGCAAGAACATGCATGCAACCAAACGTTCTCTTTGCAGAACAGGATGGTTCATGTATGTACAGCCCAATAGGTTAAGAAGAACAGGCCAGTACTTGATGTCTATTGCACTAGCATGCACACTAGGTTTCAGTTCTAGAGATCAATAATTGGGCCTCCTAACTTATACCACCACATGGTGCGCCCTCTAAATTGTGTCATACACCTGCTTGATGAGAACTCTACCATGGATACACACACAATACCTAAACCGTCAAATTATAAGGTAATTCGTTCCTATGGTTGAATCAGTACATTTCGAGAATCAGTTGCTACTGTATTCAAGAAAAAGAATCAGTTGCTACCTAAAGTTGGAACTGCAAGTTTATAGGTGATTAGGTGTAATAGAATGGCATGGTACTGTCCAAGAAAGGACACCACATAACTTTAGGTTTCTGGAATCTTAGTTTGGCCTCCAGTAGTCCAGTGACAGAAATGGCTTCAAGCATGTATAACTTTTAAATACATAATCCAGTTGAGAAGTTCTTGAACACTTTGGAGAACTTGAGTAGTGCTCTTTCCAACCCTTTCTATCCCACATCAAAACTCATTTTGAGAACAAAAAATTCAGAGTTCTACTGTTGTGCCAAAACGCTTTGGCCTTAAGCCTAGTAATCATGTGAGCCCCACTCAGTGTGACCAACTCCCAAGTGACCATCACATGCACTGCTAAGCCACAACCCCTTGGCAAAATTTTCCCTTCCCCTCATAAATTTTCCCAGAATTCTCTAAGTTGTGTCTAGAATAGTTTTCCATGTCACAACCTGTCAAGATATAGTTCACTTCACACTAGACCTACTTTTATTATTGCATAACTTATGTGTTCTTGCGTTTCTTGTCACTTGTGACAGCTAGCTCAACAAGTTTAAATCCTTGAACCTGATTATCCCTTGTGTGACTTGTCAATCTATCAATCATTTTTTGTTATATTGTCCTTGATTTGTTTATTTGCATCGCAGGATTGTTGTCCTAAAAATTGGAAACCTTAAGATGTTCAAGATCAAACCAAAAATGAAATAAGGTGAAGGTTATAAAAAAATCAAATAAATCATGACATAATTGATTTGGAAGCTTGAGAGGTACATGCAACCCTGAAAAAATGGAACACTTGAAATATATACTGACAGTTTTGGGGAGGACAATTGGATTGGTGGAAGATCGCTGACGCAAACTTTCCCTCCCCTATATGATATATCTTTTTAATAAGATTGTTACCATTGCAAAGGTTTACGAATGCAGGATGGAAACCCTTTACATTTAAGAGGGCTCTTTATGGTCAGGGGCTGATTTTATGGCAGAAACTTGCAAGTGTTATGTCAGATCATTCTACAGAATAACCAGAAAGATAAATTATTTTGTTTATTGACTAACCATGGCCATTTTACTATCAATTTTTTTACAAAGAACTAAAACTATAGCGAACACAGCTTACTCTCCGACAAACATTGAAGTTCAAATTACATTTACAAATTAAAGTGCTTATGTGGTTAATCTCTAGAAAAGAGTATCCTGACCAAGGGTAGTTTGATTAGAGCATTGTATGGAAAAGAGAGGATAACTAATGCCAATTTTGCTCTACTGTCTATTTCTGAAGTATCCCCTAGCAAGATTCATATGGAATATTAGATGTTGTGCTTTTGGTGTAACAGACCTGATACTTTGAGTGATTTATTTGGATCTTGGTTGTCACAGTTCAATAAAACAATGCAGAAATTAGTTGCTGCTTGGATAGCTGTTCTTTAGTCATTATGGAAAACAAGGAACGCAGCATGTTTTAAAAATATCATGCCAACTGAACCTTGTGAGATAGTGTACTGAATGTATTATTTGATCTCATATTGGTAGTCTTTGCAGACATTGCAGGGAAACGCAAGTCAGCTGCAATGCGGAAGGGTGGCAGGCTGCCAAAGCAAGTGGCCACTGAAGTCCTCAACTTGAGATATGGGTGGAGAAAGCAACCGGCTCGGCTGGAATGATTGCAGGAGCTTGATTGCTGAAAGAAATGTGGTTCTTTTTATATCATTGATATCATAAGTTTCATTTTGTGTTGGCAGCGTCTATGAGTCACTGTTTTATGTCATCTTCTGTTGATCCCCCTTTGCCCCTTGGAAATGCTTAAGGCTATGTGTCTTTCAGGAGTCTGTTATTAGATGGAGTGCTGATGATCTACCTTTAACCTAAGTGTGCGGTTAGGATGTTGTCAAGACCCTTACATTGATACATTTCTAGTAATAGAAATGTGTGTTGGAGGGGGGAAGTTATCCCCATAGTTCAAAGAGATAATCCAACAAATGCAATTGACAAGCGCCCCCTATTCAAGGAAATGTCATCGATGAATGTAACTTCCAGGGAATGCCATCGTATGAGCCAATCCCATCCCAGAGATGCCATCACCGTCATTCTTCAACATCAGAGTTAATTTTATACTTTGTCAAGTGCATCTCGAGATAAATTAGTTCAATATATCGTAATTTCACATATGATTATATTTTCATATACAAGATTAACTCTCATGTTGAAGAATACATAGCACAATCTATGTAGTTACAAACTGAGAATTACTGAATAAATAAGAAGGCAAAAAAAAGAAAGATAAAGGGAAAGCGAACCGATGCTTTACCTGTTCCTTGGTGGAGGAGTGGGCATTGAGCTGGAGCGCGAGGGCGGCTGACGACGCAAGGGAATGAGCATGGAGGTGCGGCAGCCGCTGCGCCACATGAGGCGGGGGCACCCGGAGGCGGAGGTCGTGGATCGAGCGCCGCAGCGATGCTGCCTTTGCATCCAGGTCAGCGGCACGGAGCCGCTGCTCCGGGGTCATGGCCGCGGATGCCACCGCACGAGCGTCATCGGCTTCGTCGTCGTTGGCGACGCCGGCCGCGCCGACTACGTCGGCCGCCCACGCAAAGATCCCTGACATGGCACACTCCTACCCTATCGTACCACCTGAGAGGCAAATAGATATAGCTTTCAGATCTAGAAGTGAAGCAAAATTAAGGTTAAGACAAGAGAAAGATGTGGGTAGAGAGAGATGAGAGGATGTGGGAACGAGTGCTCTGCTCACCGGCGAGGATGCGGTGGAAGCAGGATGCCTGCGCCGCTGCTGGCGGGATAGAGACCTGCAGCTGAACTGGCGAGGAGACGGGGAGGTCGATCTCTAGTAGGAGAAAACAGATAAACATTACCAAGACAGGCCTAATTAATACTACTATTTTCCAAGGGGACTTTTGCCTATTTGTGACTCTCCTGATACCCGTATTCTCGAAACTAGATGAATACCCCCCATCGCGTTACTGCGAAAAATTAAGTTACATAATATGTATAAATAATACATGACATGTTTTTTAAAATCAAAACAAAATGACTTGCTATTTTTATGTAATTTGCACATGATCGTAAAATAGTGCAAGATGAACATATTTTATAATATGTAATTGGTACTTATGAATTTTGAGCCTAGAAATTGAGATTGTATGGTTTTATGACAGAAAAAAAAAGACAATTTGTATAATAGATATATCATCCAAAGACTACTTCATGAAAGAATAAAAAATAAAATTAACTATATTTAGTGAAAAAATTATATATATAGGATACTCCTATCTTTACTTCCGAACAACTTACATAGTTTGATGACATCCATATGCCCATAAGTTGTTTTTATTTTGATAATTTTAACTATCAACTTAGCAAACTCAGTAAATAATAATCTCACTGTCCCTCTAATCTCTCATGTCCCTTTTTTTTGTCTCCTCTCCAACGTGGGATGAGCAGGGAGCACGAATGGCTGGCACCATCGTACCAACATGAGACATATAGATCAGACTTCTTCTTAAAGATATGTATCTTTGTTATTAACCTATGAACCCGATAAACTATGGATCCATCTATCGGTAACAAAGAAAAATGTCTTTAAAAACGGAGAATCTCAATCCGAGTCGTCTTCCATAATTATCAAAAATATGAAACCGTCCATATTTTAATTAAAGAAAAAACTCATTGATTAAATAAGATGCAAGCACAAAACACAAACAAACAAGCAACATACTAAATGCAACAAAAATGCGCAAGGGAAATCACTCATTGATCCTGCGCAGAACGAAGTCGAACTCGCCGGTGCAGATGAAACAGAATACCAAGTGGTTATTGGTGCAGATGAAGCGGAATACTAAGCGGTCGCGTATAGACGCTTCTCAAAAACCTAATTGTCGCCTCGTGCCGGAAACTCGCGGCAGTGATTTTGGAGATTCCGCTTCTTTGTAGTCACTAGGACGTTGCGAATCCAGTGCACGCTGAAGCCGAAGGTTAACGAGCTGCGGCAGCTGGAGAGTCAGAACAGCATGCACAAGTGGAGAGGAAAACTGTGTATCAACTTTTTTAAGTCACTAGGACGTCTACTAGTTTTTGACTCATCCTTTTTAAGTCACTAGGATGTCTCTTAGTTTTATAGGTTTATAGGACTCACTTCAAATTTCTCCCATTTTAGTCACTAGGACGTCTTCAAATTTTTCCTATTTTAGTCACTAGGACGTCTCCTAGTTTTATAGGAGACGTCAATAGGAGACATCAAGTGCTTCAAATTCCTCCTAAAATTTTAGGCTCTGTTTCTTTACACCAGCTTCTGGCTTTTCAACCTACAGTAGACAAAAAGTGAAAGAAACATAGTTTCTATGTTTAGCTTCTCAAAAGTCATTTGGCTTTTCTGAACTAAAAAAACTAAAAGCTCACCAGTGTGAGCTTTTTGGGCTTCTGAGGAGAAAAATTACCCACCTGCCACGTAATGCACCAACTTGTCTGGCTTCCCCTGCCAGATATTTTAAACTCCGTTTTTAGATATTTGTGAAACATGCTTAGCTTTCATAGTTCCAGCTTCTAGAGGTAGTAGTAGCCAGAAGCCAGAAGCCAAAAGCTTGCTTTTATAGAAACAAAAGTGAAAGAAACAGGGCCTTAGTCACTAGACAAGTCACACGATTTTTCGTGCATTGTTTTATAGGACTCATCAAAGTACTTCAAATTCCTCCCATTTTAGTCAGTAGGATGTCTTCTAATTTTATAGGACTCATCAAGTGCTTAAAATTTTTTGTCATCAAGTCACAAGTCACACGATTTTTCATGAGAAAATACGCGTGCGTGTGAACACAATCTCATTTTCTCTCTCAACAAGGCAATCTCTCTTTGAATTAGCAATATGAGAGTAAACGTTGTGTATGCTTTAGAATTTCATACTAGACCATAAATGGACCAAATTTCGACGAAGAGCAGATTAACAAGGAGGAACTTGGCCCCAACCATATCCATTTCCTTAATCCCCGACCGGTATGCACCAGCGAACCAAGCAACGAATGAAAAATCCCCAGTCCCAGCAGCGATGCACGACTGGTTAGCCATGGTGAGTTTTAAGGACGACAACAGCAAGGAAATGCGAAGGGTTACGTGGAGGCTACGCTAGCCGAAAACAAAACTTTTCTACCGCGCAAACCAGAACACTTGCAAGTAAGGGCCGATAGATCGTTACCGATTGGAGTATGCAGCGGAAATAGCCAATCAGGACTATCCGATCTGGAACTGTGCTGGCCGATGACAGTCGATTCGCTGAGACAACCGATTCACCAATCAGCCGATTCGCCGATGCTGCAGCCGATCCGAGTCGTCTGACCGTGTTCTCGTCGCCGATCTACCGCAGTTGCCTCGCTCCGATTGCAGCCGATTCGTAGCCAATCAACAACCCACAACGTAGCAGCACCTCTACCGGTATCCACACGTCCGGGGACAGAACGCCAAACACTCGTGTGCTAGCACACGATGCAAGGCTATGGTTTTGGCTCGAAAGTGGGGAGGGTTTCCGTGGAGATTGATCTCGCCGACTTGTTGCGCCAAATCAGATTGATTTGGTTCAATGCGATCTTATAGCTCTCCACCCCTCACCCCCTTTGTATAGAGTTGGCCGCTTGGGCCTAGAGGCCCATCGGGACTCTATTTTGAATCGGATTCTATCCAAATCTCATAGAGTTGGCCGGCCGGACTTCGTAATCCCATAGGACTCTATCCGATCGGATCCCTATCCGATCGAGCCGTATTCGAGTCCAACTCGAATGCTTGTTCTTATCCCCTTAAGCGTGCGACACTGTAGCTTCAGGTATACTCGGTTTCGGCTATAGTCTAACTTAGCCAATCGTCGGCTCGAGTCCAACTCAGTCGACCTGTCAATAGCGGCGCCTAGCAGCACATATTGACACCATAGCATACAAGAATGTAATATTGGCTCTGAACCTGTAATGTGTACACAAATCCCTTTGCCTCATGATACCAATTAAGCTATAGGCAAGATGTGTGTCATCCGTTCAATAGCTTAACCATTCACTCGAACCGATTGGATTATCGTTGATTGACTCCTCAATCAAGTTAGCATGACCATGCATTTCCATAAACCATTACCTCGAGGGGCCCAGAGATATCTCTCCAAAGGAGGGAAAAATTCCATCTTGATCACTCACATCCCACTCCATATTTTATAGCAAACCCGAAGACTACTTTTATAACTACCCGTTACGGAATAGCGTTTGGTAGTCCCAAAGTAGGCTACTACACATGTTGGAATCCATGATGATCTTAGGTCTAAGGACTTTGTACCAACACTACCCGAGACCAACTAATGGCACATTAATTTCGTAGTATCTCATGTGGGTCTATCCAACAATGTGTTCTCTAACACATGTGTCCATGTTTATTGATTTGGTATCTTCATACCCATGATCTATGAGACATGATCATCAATCAATAAACATGCCGATCTTAGAGTCATATTTGTTCCAACAATACGATATATGATCAGGGATCATTAAGAAATAGATTCATACAGTCTCATAAATAAGTCACGTACTTATTGATCAATACAAGATGTCTATTTCATGGAACTGAATAATACTTTATTCATAAATACATAAACATTGACCATGATATCCAACATCTCCATGTTGCCTCTAGGGCATATCACTAACAATCTCCCACTTGCACTAGAGTCAATCATGTAAGTATCTAATACCCATTGCTCTTGTGTGCGCCTCATGTTTCGGCTGAGGGAGAGGTTTTGTCAGCGGATCGGCTATGTTGAGATCCGTGTGCACTTTGCATATCTCGACATCACCTCTGTCCACTATCTCGCGGATGAGATGATATCGTCGAAGTATGTGTTTGGACTTCTGATGTGATCTCGGCTCCTTGGCTTGCGCAATGGCTCCACTATTATCACAATAGAGAGACATTGGATCGGTCGTACTAGTCATCACACCAAGCTCGAAACGAACTTCTTGATCCAACAGCTTCCTTTGCGGCTTCCGAAGCGAGCAATATACTCGGCCTCCGTTGTAGAATCGGCAACGGTATCCCGCTTGGAACTCTTCCGTGATCGTGCCTCCGTTTAGGCAGAACACGAACCCAGATTGCGATCTATAATCATCCTTGTCTGTTTGGAAGCTAGCATCGGTCTTACAACGAGCTCTTCTTCACCTCCATAGACTAGGAACATATCCTTAGTTCTTCTCAAGTACTTAAGGATATTCTTTACTGCATCCAGTGACCTTCACTGGATCGATCGTATCTGCTCGTAGCACTCAAAGCGTACGAGACATGGACGTGTACATATCATGACATACATGATGGATCCAATTGCCGAAGCATATGGAACCATACCCATCTTATTCCGCTTATCATGTGTCCGAGGACACGATGTGACATGGGCAAGAAAACCTTTCTTGGAATCATGCATGTTGAGTCTTTTCAACACCTTGTCAATGTATGTACTTTGACTTAATCCAATTAGCCTCTTGGATCTATCTCTATAGATCCGAATGCCTAATATGTATGCTACTTTCCCTAAGTCTTTCATGGAAAAACTATTTTTTAATGAAGACTTGACGGATTCTAGCATAGGGATATCATTTCTAATCAACAATATGTCATCCACATATAAGATTAGAAATACAATTGCGCTCCCACTGACCTTTTGTAAACACAGCCTCCTCTTCGTTTTTGATGAAACCAAACCCTTTGATTACTTCATCAAAACGAATATTCCAACTCCGAGATGCTTGCTTCAATCCATAATGGATTTCTGTAGCTTGCATATCTTTCCAGGCGATTGTGGATCGACAAAACCTTGAGGTTGTATCATGTATACATGCTCGCTTAGGTTTCCATTTAGGAAAGCCGTTTTGAAATATGCAGCAATCGCTAGGATAATCCGAATAGATTTAAGCATTGCGACGGGCGAGAAGGTTTCATCATAATCAACTCCTTGAATCTGTTTAAAACCTTTTGCCACCAATCGCGCCTTATAGATGTGAACATTTCCATCCATATCGGTCTTTTTCTTAAAAACTCATTTACACTCAATGGTTTTGACACCATCAAGTGGATCAACCAAGTTTCAAACTTGATTGTCGTACATGGATTCTATTTCGGATTTCATGGCTCCAAGCCACTTGTTGGAATCGGGTCCCACCATCGCTTCCTCAAAGGTCTTAGGATCATCGATGTCCAACAACAATATATCACGTTGTTGTCTGTGTACCTATCGGGCGCACGACGTGATCTTTCGACCTCCGTGGGTGGTGTATCTACAATTGGCGACGCAACACTTTGCTCCTCTGTTGTGGTTACGTGGTCGCGAAACATTTTCGGTGTTTCTTGAACTTCTTCAAAATGCACCCTGCTCCCACTAACCCTTCTTGAAATAAACTCTTTCTCCAAGAAAACACCGTGTCGGACGACAAACACTTTGCCTTGTTCCCGATTATAAAAGTAATATCCCTTAGTTTCCTTAGGATATCCCACAAAGAAGCACTTGTCGATTTGGGTGTGAGCTTGTCGATGTAAACGTTTTAGATAAGCTTCGCATCCCCAAATTTTGAGAAAAGACAAACTAGGGGTTGCCTTGTCCATATCTCATATGGTGTTTTCTCAACCGACTTAGATGGAACTCTATTTAGTGTGAGTGTTTGTTTCAAGAGCATATCCCCGAAGGATAACGGAAAATCACCTTGGCTCATCATCGTCCGCACCATCTCCAACAAGGTGCGATTTCTCCGTTCGGACACTCCGTTCCATTGCGGAGTTCTGGCGGAGTCAAGCGTGAAATAATTTCACAATCTTTCGGATGATTACCAAACTCTTGGCTCAAGTATTCCCCTCCACGATCGATCGTAGAAACTTGATTGTTTTCCCTAAATGATTTTGTACTTCATTCTGGAATTCTTTGAACTTTTCAAAGGATTCGGACTTATGCCTCATTAAGTAGATATAACCATATCTACTAAAGTCATCGGTAAAGGTAATGAAGTACGATAACCACCTCGGTCATTGAGCTCATTGGTCCACATACATCGGTATGTACGAGTGCCAACAAGTCACTTGCTCTCTCACGTGTCCCGTGAAAGGTGCTTTTGTCATCTTACCAAGTAAACAAGACTCACGTGTCTCAAATGATTCAAAATCAAAAAGAGTGAAGCAATCTATCCTTATGGAGCTTCTCCATGCGTTTCTTATTTATATGGCCTAAGCGACAATGCCAGATAAACGTGGGGTTTGTATCATTAGAGAGTTGCCTTTCTGTATTAATGTTATAGATGGGAGACGCTTCAAGATTCAAAACGTATAATCCATTCACCAATGGAGCATGAAAATAGAACATATCTCTGAGATATATTGAACAACCATTGTCCATTGATCTAAAATCATATCCTTTCGCTTGCAAACATAAAGCGAAAATAACGTTTTGAGATAAAGTTGGAACACAATAACAATTATTTAATTCCAAAACAAATCTGAAGGTAGATGAAGTGGAGCAGTGCCGACAACAAGCGTAGCAACGCTTGCTCCATTGCCGAGCGCGCAGTTCACCTCGTCCCTTCTCAAGCTTCTACTTCTTCTCATTCCCCGCAATGATTTGTAAATATGAGCTACGATCCGGTATCAAATACCCAAGAGTCGTAGGTGAAGTAGCAAGATTAATGTCTATAACATTAATACACGCGAAGTCGTACTTTGCTTCTTTTTGAGATCCTCCATGTATTTCTTGCAGTTCCTTTTCCAGTGGCTCTGTCTCTTTGCAATAGAAGCAAACGGCATCGATGTCGCCGACCCCTTTTTGCCCTTCTTTGCATTAGAGGCACTCAAGATCTCATCGGAAGTTAACTTCCTCTTGGTGCGAGTTTCTTGACGGTGGTTTGCGCTTAGCCTTCGCATCATCATCACATGATGTCCGTTTTCTGGATACTCTCCTCACTGTCTTTAGCATCCCATGCAATTCAGCCAAGGTCTTATCCATATTGTTCATGTGATAATTCAATATGAATGGCTCGAAGCTCGGAGGGAGCGACTAGAGAATCACGTCCGTAGCCAACTCTTGGCTAAGAGGGAAACCTAGTTTCTCAAGACTCGAGATATAGCCAATCATCTTTATCACATGCGACGACGGAATTTCCCTCAACAAGCTCGCACGCAAACAAGGACTTCGAGGTGTTGAACCTCTCGGCCCGAGCTTGGTTCTCAAACATGCCACGCAGTCCCCGAATAATAGTGTGAGCATCGTTGCTCTCATATTGCTTCGAAGCTCGGGGACATTATAGCAAGCATGAGACGCTTATATCTAGGGCATCATTAGTGTGCTTCTCGTATGCCCTCCGTGCGATTGCTGTAGCATTGTTAGGCAAATCATTCGGATAAGGTACTTCAAGAACGTACTCCTTATGCTCTTGTTTGAGAACAATTCTCAAGTTGCGATACCAATCCATAAAGTTTGTTCCGTTTAATTTCTCTTTCTCGAGAATAGATCGCAAATTGAAAGCCTTGGGTGTAGTATTAGTGTCATTATTCTACAAATGAAAAACAAAGTTTAGCACAATGTTTATGCTATGTCTATTGTTAAACAATTTAACATTAGACTCCCATTACGTATTTTACACCTTCCTCTAGGTTACGTATTAGGTCAAGATACACATGTTAGTTAATTTCTAGTGAGCTTTGACATCACTGCTAGAAGATTACTAACATCGGTAAACAACTCCTTGCTAATCACATCTCTATGTGACTCTTGTTGTTGGTGTGGCATCTCCATGCCCCGGCGCTAACCTATGCCCCAAGGCCCAAAACTGTTTTGATAGCCTTGTTAAGTAAACCAAATGCTCTGCTGTATATGTCCAGACATATACCCTCGTGTTATGATAGAGAATGACACTCGCTTTGTGCAGACCCACCATTGACGAGCATAACGATGACGGGTGCAACATTTGGAAGGGCATCATTACTACTTAATTTTGTGAGGGATACTAATCTATCAAACAAACATATCACATATATGAAAGCGAGGTAGAATAGCATATAATGAAATAGTATGGCCCCCTTCCCATGGTGATCTCCATCTCCATGCCGGTGTAGAGGATCTCCATCTTCTTCACCGTTCTTCCGAGTGCCAAATGCTTGATTTCTTCAAACTAAGCTACTACTATAGAAGCTCTAATTGAAGATTACATCGACTCGTAGGTCGTGAAAGAATATTACAAGCATTGCACGTATGAAAGAATATTACAGGGGATTGCACATATGAAAGAATATTACACGCATCACATGCATCTCATATATACAAATAGGGCCATACCATCTCAAAGCATTATCTACAAAAACAAGTTAGGCGTAGAACGTTTTCTACCTATCGCAGAGATACAGCATCGAGACGACCTATAAGGGGGTACACCACACGAAATCCATAGATCCAATCTATGAAATCGCTTACGGAAACCATGTCGGCATAATCATATTATGCCGTCCCGATACACTATCAAGGGAGATGGTTTGCGTAGGCGCGAGGCACAAACAAGATCGGACTACGAGAGAGCTTCGGCATAATCACATTATACCGTTCGATACACTATCAAGGAACGCTATCTCGAACCCAACTCAAACCGAGTTCTATGGAAACGCTTCGACGTAATCACATTACGCCGTTCCGATACACTATCAAGGAACGCAATTACCATCAACTCTCCTCAACAGATCCCGTAAAACCGATTGATCTAATCAACCCGTGTGCAAAACTTGTTCCAGATCCAATCTAAAATCGAACTAAGCAAGATTAGCTCGATACTACGAAGGGTTACGCGGAGGCTACGCTAGCCGAAAACAAAACTTTTCTACCGCGCAAACTAGGAACACTTGCAAGTAAGGGCCGATAGATCGTTACCGATTGAAGTATGCGGCGGAAATAGCCAATCGGGACTATCCGATCCGGCTGTGGCGGCCGATGATAGTCGATTCGCGGGAGAGCCAATTCACCAATCAGCCGATTCGCCGATGCGCAGCCCGATCCGAGTCGTCCGCCGCGTTCTCGTCGCCGATCCGCCGTGCCGCCTCGCTCCGATTGCGGCCGATTCGTAGCCGATCAACGGTGCCACAACGTAGCAGCACCTCTACCGGTATCGACACGTCCGGGGACAGAACGCCAAACACCCGTGTGCTAGCACGCGATGCAATGCTAGGGTTTTGGCTCGAAAGTGGGGAGGGTTTCCCGTGGAGATTGATCTCGCCGACTTGTTCCGCCAAATCAGATTGATTTGGTTCAATGCGATCTTACAGCTCTCCACCCCTCACCCTTTATATTGAGTTGGCCGGTTGGGCCTAGAGGCCCATCGGGACTCTATTTTGAATCGGATCCTATCCGAATCTCATAGAGTTGGCCGTGGACTTCGTAAGCCCATAGGACTCTATCCGATCGGATCCCTATCCGATCGAGCCGTATTCGAGTCCAACTCGAATGCTTGTTCTTATCCCCTTAAGCGTGCGACCACCGTAGGTTCGGGTACGGTTGGTTTCGGCTATAGTCTAACTTAGCCGATAGTCGGCTCGAGTCCAACTCGGCCAGCACGTCAATAGCGGCGCCTAGCAGCACATATTGACACCATAGTATACAAGAATGTAATATCGGCTCGAACCCGTAATGTGTACACAAATCCCTTTGCCTCATGATACCAATTAAGCCGTAGGCAAGATGTGTGCCATCCCTTCAATAGCTTAACCATTCATTCGAACCGTATTGGATTATCCGTCCGTTGATTGACTCCTCAATCAACTTAGCATGGCCATGCATTTCCATAATCCATTACCTCGAGGGCCCAGATATATCTCTCCAAAGGAGGGACAAATTCCATCTTGATCACTCACATCCCACTCCATGTTTCATTGCAAACCCGAAGACTACTTTTATAACTACCCAATTACGAAATAGCATTTGGTAGTCCCAAAGTAGGCTACTACACATGTTGGAATCCATGGTGATCTCAGGTCTAAGGACTTTGTACCAACACTACCTGAGACCAACTAATGGCACATTAATTCCTGTAGTGTCTCATGGTGGGTCTATCCAACAATGTGTTCTATAACACATGTGTCCATGTTTATTGATTTGGTATCTCCATACCCATGATCTATGAGACATGATCATCAATCAATAAACATGCCGATCTTAGAGTCATATTTGTTTCAACAATACGATATATGATCAGGGATCATTTAGAAATAGATTCATACAGTCTCATAAATAAGTCACGTACTTATTGATAAATACAAGATGTCTATTTCATGGAACTGAATAATACTTTATTCATAAATAAATAAATATTGATCATGATATTCAATATCTCCATGTTGCCTCTAGGACATATCACTAACAAATGCCCCATGACGGCTATAATCGGCTATCCGCACACCACTACGGCACCTGCCACCTCAATCTCCCAAGCATCGTGCTCTGTAGTGAGGTATGAACATGCTGATCTCAATCCCACATGATTCCTGTGAAGCAATCTAGCTGTGAATCCACGTGGCCACGCATCCTGATTTCAGCAGTAATGAATCCAGATATATGCAGGTTGGGACCTTTGCCAATTGGTGGTCATCAAACTGGGTGCTTGGTGTTTATTGACTGTTCTACATATCCCTGATTTTCAGATACGATCTGTCCACTTTCTACAAATTCGCATGTTAATTGCTTGTCGAAATGCTCTATCCAATTCAAAGACGGTATTGTGAAAATTATTTCATTCATTAATTTATCGGGTTCACATAATATCTGATGAGGGTGGTTTCAAGTTCACCAAAGTATTTAAGGAGGTAGCCGAATCTGTTTGTTCCTTCCTATGATCTGTATCTTGCCCTCTATGATCTGTATCTTGACAGAGGGCAATCAACTTTTACCCTTTATTTTGTCTACTGACCATAGATCATTGTCTGCAAAGTTTATGGAAAACTGGGTTGTTCATTTTGCAGATCAGCCATAAGATGCTTTAGGCTCCTATTTCAGAACATTGACCTCGATCGGAAAAATGTTCTGAGTTTGATATGAAATACCACTGTTCATCAAGAATTTGCCTCGAACTAACTAGTAATTTTGGTCTAATATATTAATATGGAAAAAAATAGCACTCAAATTGAAAAGGGGTGATAATCTCTGCCTTTTGTCTCTGTTCTGCAAGCATATGTGCTATTTACACAGGATTGCAACCTACCTGCTTTATGTATTGTTACTGAAAATCAAATTTTCTTTTATTTCTGATAAAATCAGAGAAAGCTTGAGATTCATTATGTCAAAATGATTAGGCTCTGCAGATATATAACCCCACTGGACATATGTTGGTAGCAACAGCAGAGAATGGTGAGAGCTCGTATTTCTAACCATGCAGTGATAAAGCTACTGCACTATCTTGCAATTATTTCTTGACGAAAATCAGGAAGAATTCTGTCATGGATTAATGACATGGATTTCAAGTGAGGGTACCATCCATGGATTATTTATATCCTTTGTTTTTTTTAAAATTTTTTGGCTGCTACTTTATGGATTTAAAAGTATACATCCTGTTTTCTGCTCTCCAGTGAGCCCTGCTTACATTTTGCATCTTGATGTCTTTTTTAAGGAAAACATCTCAATGCATTTATAGTAAACTATCTTTTAATTAAATCTATCAATCTGGTGTTTCGTTTGATCAATAATTTATCACTGAGGATGTAGTTTGTTTGACATGGTGGTCTGAATTTTGCAGGCTGAAGGCACAAACTGTGTTGGCCACACTAGATTGAATTTGTTAGGATGGTAATGCACCTTTCGGCAAGAAGCTTGTGCAAGCATACAGTAACCACTTCAAACTAACTGCTAATTACATCCTAATTCTGACAAAAAACTGTGTAACTGCTAATTTTTATTTTCTGCATCAGGCTTGTGTAAAGGAGAAAGGTAAGAAATTTGGAAACTTAAGCATGGGCATTCATAACAAGTCCTAAACTAAAATTAAAATTCAAATGAAGTATTCTCCAGAGTATAAATATTTGCAGAGAGATAATATGTAAAGATGGTAAGGTACAACTTCATGATTTCATTCCTGTTTGCATGGCAATACCTAAAATTATGTATGAGAGTTTTTTTTTCAATTTGTTGAAAATTAGGATTTGGATTGGTCTATATGAACCATATAATAAGAGCATCAATTAACGCCACTCATTAACTATGTTCTTTGGATTATGTATTTGCATAAGTCTGCTGAGGGATGAGCTTCATGATGGTCCAAACTTGAGGTGGGGACGAGTTCTGCATACCTGCATATACTCAGTTTAATTCACAGGACTCTATTGTTATTTTTCATATGATTGTCTTTTATGATTATTTTTTTATTAAGAAGATGCAAGTTCTTAGCGTTGGCAACGTCTCTTAGTTAATAGTGAATTAGTTTTGGTTGGTCCAGTCATAGCATTCTTGGAAAATATGTTTTTTTCTGAATAAATCATATGTCCATATTTTGTTCACATTTTGTTGAGCCAGCCTAGACTCTTTATGACAAAATGTATTATATTTAAATGAAACTATGTAACGGTTGTAGCGCATTTATATGTGAGCATTTTATATTATTTTTTATCAGGTCTGCATATAGTAGAAAAGGTGTCGAAGGAAATCAGAAATCATCCAAGTTGCTATAGGCAACTTGTTCCTTATTATATCTTCATACCATGATATCAATTACATCAAATAAAAGCGCCTAACAAATATTATGTTATATTTTACAGCTGTTATGTGTTGATCTATGGTTGCAGCAACCTTAATCATTTCTTTACTATGTTGTAACCTAACTTGTAAAATTTTACGTTGTATGCCCAATGTTATCGACTAGATGAATTGTTTATCCAAATGTCTTAAATACTTCTCTCATATTTATATAGTGATATAAATACTGATTATCGATGAAAAAATAGAAAACCATTAATTGATACTACAAAGTAGTTAATTAAGATGGTAATAGTGAAGAGATTACTCCTCTTAACGAGACTTGAATTTCACAACTAAAATTTGTAATAGTTATAATAATTTTTAAATGAACAAGGAGGAGGGCGTCGGGGAGGGTAGCACGTGAATCCCGATGCCCTCCTTGTCCGACATGGATTCTGCCAAGCGGCCGTCTCCTCTACAGTCATCCACCTGCGAGTTGCTGCATCCATCACAAATCCAGCTGACGACTGCCTCCTCCATTGTGGAACCTATGTTCGTTGCCTCCTCCATCCCATATCAGATGCAAAGGCCAACCACGCCGTCCATGACCTCAGTGATAAACACTAGGGTGTCTCGATCTTTCGGTGAGTTTATGATAACTACGATTTGAAAGAAACATTGATGATCCGACTACAATCGTACGAGACGTTGTGTTGCACCTTAGCGATCGATACACTTCTCCGTGGGTTGTTGATCTTGCCGGTGCAGATCAACCTTATTCCTGCAAGCAAATTAAAGAAACAAGCAAGAACAAGATAAAAGCAATCTGAATTGCAAATAGGAATTGAATACAAACGAAAAGTTAGGGTTCCAAAGACAAGTAATTAGGTGGTCTAGTCGACACACGTAACTACAAGGTAAAGTAGCAATGGCTAAAACTTTAATCAAACAAAACCCGAGTTGTTCTATGACGGCAAGGAGATATGTATAGGTGGGAGGATGATGAGGACATCAATACTACCGATACATCCACGCCTCCACACGTACAACTTCATGGCCCAATAACCCACGCTCGTGCACGTCAACTCAACCATCAGGTGAGTTCATTCTTAAGTTTATGTTCCTCTTCTTTATACCCTAGAGGCGCATGCACTTTTGTTTTACTCAGGATGGAGAGGATCCAACGGGAAGAGGATTCGCACGGGGTGGATTCGGACTGCAGCACAGTGCCAAGTTCTAACGGCCGCCACGACTTCATGCAAACTCCGATTTGGACGTGCAAGTACTTGATGGAAAGGTTATCAAGTCTACTTTCAAATGGATCCAGCCCCATGTCAATATCTGTCCTGGAGCGGCCGCAATTGTTCTTTTTTACCGAGTGTTTTATGTCTTTGGTGCTGCGTCACACTCTTTTGGCCCAATGGGCCATGTATCAAGTTGGGCCCATTAGGGCGCATCCTAGGGTTTAGCACGACTCCGGCACCCCCTGTGGTCGTCTCTCCCTCTACTTAATCCTTCACCGCCACCAAGAAGGGCGGGTTTTGTTGATTAGAGTTAGCCTTTTGCTACTTGTGTTAGTGATATGCACTAGAGGCAACATGGAGATGTTGGATATCACGTCAATGTTTATGTATAAATGAATAAAGTGTTATTCAGTTCCATGAAATAGACATCTTGTATTGATCAATAAGTACGTGACTTATTTATGAGACTCGATATGTATGAATCTATTTCTAAACGATCCCTCGATCATATGTCATATTGTTGGAACAAATATGATTCTAAGATCGGCATGTTTATTGATTGATGATCATGTCTCATAGATCATGGGTATGGAGATACCAAATCAATAAACATGGACATATGTGTTAGAGAACACATAGTTGGATAGACCCACCATGAGACACTACGGGAATTAATGTGCCATTAGTTGGTCTCGGGTAGTGTTGGTACAAAGTCCTTAGACCGAGATCACCATGGATTCCAACATGTGTAGTAGCCTACTTTGGGACTACCAAACGCTATTCCGTAATCGGATAGTTATAAAGGTAGTTTTCGGGTTTGCTATGAAACATGGAGTGGGATGTGAGTGATCAAGATGGAATTTGCCCCTCCTTTGGAGAGATATCTCTGGGCCCCTCGAGGTAATGGATTATGGAAATGCATGGCCATGCTAAGTTGATTGAGGAGTCAATCAATGGACGGATAATCCAATACGGTTCGAGTGAATGGTTAAGCTATTGAAGGGATGGCACACATCTTGCCTATAGCTTAACGGTATCGTGAGGCAAAGGGATTTGTGTACACATTACGAGTTCGAGCCGATATTATATTCTTGTATACTATGGTGTCAATATGTCTTGCTAGGCGCCGCTATGATGTGTCGGTGAGTTGGACTCGAGCCGACGATCGGCTAAGTTAGACTATAGCCGAAACCGAGTATACCGAACCTACGGGTCGCACGCTTAAGGGGATAGAATAGATATTCGAGTTGGACTCGGATACGGCTCGATCGGATAGGGATCCGATCGGATAGAGTCCTATGGGCTTACGACGGTGGGGCGGCCAACTCTATGAGATACGGATGAGATCCGATTCAAAATAGAGTCCTAATCGGCCACTAGTCCCGATCGGCCAACTCTATATAAAGGAGGGAGGGGTGGAGAGCTGTGGGACGTCAATTGCATCGCGTGCAAGCGAAGTCGCGAGATCAATCTCCACGGAAACCGTCCCACTTTCGAGCCAAACCCTAGCCTTGCATCGCGTGCTAGCACACGGGTGTACGGCGTTCGTCCCCGGACGTGTGGATATCGGTAGGCGCGCTACGTTGCGCGCTCTTGATCGGCTGCGGTCGGGCGCATCGGAACGAGGCGTGAGAACGCGGCCGGACGACTCGAATCGGGCGATTGGCGAATCGGTGTCTCCGGGAATAGGCTACACTTGTTCGGATCGGATTGCCCCGATTGGCTATTCCATTGCACTCTACTCTAATCGGTAACGATCTATCGGCCCTTACTTGCAAGTGTTCCTGGTTTGCGCGGTAGAAATTTTTGTTTTCGGCTAGCGTAGCTTCCGCAACCCTTCAAGTGGTATCGAGCTAATCTTGCTTAGTTCGGGTTTTAGATTGGATCGGAACAAGTTTTGCGCACGGGTTGATTAGATCAATCGGTTTAACGGGATCGTTGAGGAGAGTTAATGGTAATTGCGTTCCTTGATAGTGTATCGGAACGGTGTAATGTGATTACGTCGAAGCAATTTCCAAATAACTCGGTTTGAGTTGGGTTCGAGATAGCGTTCCTTGATAGTGTATCGGAACGGTATAATGTGATTATACCGAAGCTATCTCGTAGTCCGACTTTGTTGCTGCCTCGCGCCTACGCAAACCATCTCCCTTGATAGTGTATCGGGACGGCATAATATGATTATGCCGATATGGTTTCCGTAAGCGATTTCATAGATTGGATCTATGAATTTTGTGCGTACCCTTATAGGTCGTCTCGATGCCGTAGCTGCGATAGGTAGAAAACGTTTCTACGCCTAACTTGTTTTTGCGAGAGAATGCTTTGAGATGGTATGGCCCTATTGTATGTATGAGATGTATGAGATGCATGTGATGCATGTAATATTCTTTCATATGTGCAATCCCCGTAATATTCTTTCATACGTGCAATGCTTGTAATATTCTTTCACGACTGCGAGTCGATGTAATCTTCAATTAGAGCTTCTATAGTAGTAGCTTAGTTTGAAGATATCAAGCATTCGACACTTGGAATATGGTGCCGAAGATGGAGATCCTCGGCGCCGACATGGAGATGGAGATCACCATGTGATGGGGCCATACTATTTCATTATATGCTATTCTTCTTGATTTCATATGTGATATGTTTGTTTGATAGGATAGCATCCCTCTCAAAATTAAGTAGTAATGATGCCCTTCCAAATGTTGCACCGTCACCGTTATGCTCGTCAATGGTGGGTCCGCCAAAGCAGAGTGCCATTCTCTATCATAACACGAGGGGTATATGTCGACTACATGCGGAGCATTTGGTTTACTTAACAAGGCTATCAAAACAGTTTTGGGCCTTGGGGCATAGGTTGGCGGGGCATGGAGATGCCACACCAACAACAAGAGTCACATAGAGATGTGATTAGCAAGGTGTTGCTTATCGATGTTACTAATTTTCTAGCAGTGATGCCAAAGCTCACTAGAAAATTAATTAACATGTGGATCTTGACCCAATACGTAACCTAGAGGGAAGGTGGAAAATACGTAATGGGAGTCTAATGTTAAATTGTTTAACAATAGACATAGCATAAACATTGTGCTAAACTTTGCTTTTTCTGTTGTAGAATAAATGGCGGCTAATACTACACCCAGTACCTTTAATTTGCGATCTATTCTCGAAAAGGAAAAATTAAATGGAACAAACTTTATGGATTGGTATCGCAACTTGAGAATTGTTCTCAAGCAAGAGCGTAAGGAGTACGTTCTTGAAGTACCCTATCCCGAGGATTTGCCAACTAATGCCACCGCAACCGCACGGAGGGCTTATGAGAAGCACACTAATGATGCCCTAGATATAAGCCGTCTCATGCTTGCTACAATGTCCCCGAGCTTGAAGCAATATGAGAGCAGCGATGCTCACACTATTATTCGGGGACTGCGTGGCATGTTTGAGAACCAAGCTCGGGCCGAGAGGTTCAACACCTCAAAGTCCTTGTTTGCGTGCGAGCTTGTTGAGGGAATCCCGTCGTCCGCATGTGATAAAGATGATTGGCTACATTGAGAGTCCGGAAAACCGGGTTTTCCCCTTAGCCAAGAGTTGGCTACCGATGTGATTCTCCGTCGCTCCCTCCAGAGCTTCGAGCCATTCATATTAAATTATCACATGAACAATATGGATAGGACCTTGGCTGAATTGCATGGGATGCTAAAGACAAAGTGAGGAGAGTATCCAGAAAACGGTCATCATGTGATGATGATGCGAAGGCTAAGCGCAAACCACTGTCAAGAAACTTTGCACCAAGAGAAAGTTAACTCCCGATGAGATCGCGAGTGCCTCTAATGCAAAGAAGGGCAAGAAGGGGTCGACGGCATCGGATGCCGTTTGCTTTCTACCGCAAGGAGACATGCCACCGGAAAAGGAACTGCAAGAAGTACATGGAGGATCTCAAGAAGAAGCAAAGTACGACTTCGCTTCGGTATTAATGTTATAGACATTAATCTTGCTACTTCACCTACCGACTCTTGGGTATTTGATACCGGATCAGTAGCTCATATTTGCAAATCGTTGCGGGGAATGAGAAGAAGTAGAGGATTGAGAAGGGCGAGGTGAACTGCGCGTCGGCAATGGAGCAAGCGTTGCTACGGTTGCTGTCGCACGATACCACTTCATCTACCTTCGGATTAGTTTTGGAATTGAATAATTGTTATTGTGTTCCAACACTATGTCAAAACGTTATTTCCGCTTCATGTTTGCAAGCGGAAGGATATGATTTTAGATCAATGAACAATGGTTGTTCAATATATCTCGAGAGATATGTTCTATTTTCATGCTCCATTGGTGAATGGATTATACGTTTTGAATCTTGAAGCGTCTCCCATCTATAACATTAATACGAAAGACAACTCTCTAATGATATAAACCCCACGTTTATCCGGCATTGTCGCTTAGGCCATATAAATAAGAAACGCATGGAGAAGCTCCATAAGGATGGATTGCTTCACTCTTTTGATTTTGAATCATTTGAGACATGTGAGTCTTGTTTACTTGGTAAGATGACAAAGGCACCTTTCACGGGACACAGTGAAAGAGCAAGTGACTTGTTGGCACTCGTACATCGATGTATGTGGACCAATGAGCTCAACGGCCGAGGTGGTTATCGTACTTCATTACCTTTACCGATGACTTTAGTAGATATGGTTATATCTACTTGATGAGGCATAAGTCCGAATCCTTTGAAAAGTTCAAAGAATTCCGAATGAAGTACGAATCATTTAGGGAAAACAATCAAGTTTCTACGATCAGATCGTGGAGGGGAATACTTGAGCCAAGAGTTTGGTAATCATCGAAAGATTGTGGAATTGTTCCACGAGTTAACTCCGCCGGGAACTCCACAATGGAACGGAGTGTCCGAACGGAGAAATCGCACCTTGTTGGACATGGTGCGGTCGATGATGAGCCAAAGTGATCTTCCGTTATCTTTCCGGGGATATGCTCTTGAAAAGCAATTGCGCTCACACTAAATAGAGTTCCATCTAAGTCGTTGAAAAGACACCATATGAGATATGGACAGGGCAACCCCTAGTTTGTCTTTTCTCAAAATATGGGGATGCGAAGCTTATGTAAAACGTTTGATCGACAAGCTCACACCCAAATCGACAAGTGCTTCTTTGTGGGATATCCTAAGGAAACTAAGGGATATTACTTTTATAATCGGGAACAAGGCAAAGTGTTTGTCGCCCGACACGGTGTCTTCTTAGAGAAAGAGTTTCTTTCAAGAAGGGTTAGTGGGAGCGGGGTGCATCTTGAAGAAGTTCAAGAAACACCGAGAAAATGTTTCGGCGACCACGAACCACAACGGAGGTGCAAAGTGTTGCGCCACCGGTTGTAGATACACCGCCCACGGAGGTCGAAAGATCACGTCGTGCACGAGTACACAGTGCGGAACAACGTGATATATTGTTGTTGGACAACGATGAACCTAAGACCTATGAGGAAGCGATGGTGGGACCCGATTCCAACAAGTGGCTTGGAGCCATGAAATCCGAAATAGAATCCATGTACGACAATCAAGTTTGGAACTTGGTTGATCCACTGATGGTGTCAAAACCATTGAGTGTAAATGGGTTTTTAAGAAAAGGCCGATATGGATGGAAATGTTCACATCTATAAGGCGCGATTGGTGGCGAAAGGTTTCAAACAGATTCAAGGAGTTGATTATGATGAAACCTTCTCGCCCGTCGCAATGCTTAAATCTATTCGGATTATGCTAGCGATTGCTGCATATTTCGATTATGAGATATGGCAGATGGATGTCAAAACGGCTTTCCCGAATGGAAACCTAAGCGAGGATGTATACATGATACAACCTCGGGTTTTGTCGATCCAGAATCGCTGGAAAGATATGCAAGCTACGTAAATCCATTTATGGATTGAAGCAAGCATCTCGGAGTTGGAATATTCGTTTTGATGAAGTAATCAAAGGGTTTGGTTTCATCAAAAATGAAGAAGAGGCCTGTGTTTACAAAAAGGTCAGTGGGAGCGCAATTGTATTTCTAATCTTATATGTGGATGACATATTCGATTGGAAATGATATCCCTATGCTTGAATCCGTCAAGTCTTCATTGAAAAATAGTTTTTCCATGAAAGACTTAGGGGAGGCAACATATATATTGGGCATTCGGATCTATAGAGATAGATCCAAGAGGCTAATAGGATTAAGCCAAAGTACATACATTGACAAGGTGTTGAAAAGGTTCAACATGCATGATTCCAAGAAAGGTTTCTTGCCTATGTCACATGGCATCAATCTTAGCAAGAATCGTGTCCTCGGACACATGATGAGCGGAATAAGATGGTTATGGTTCCATATGCTTCGGCAATTGGATCCATCATGTATGCCATGCTTTGTACACGCCCGCATGTCTCGTACGCTTTGAGTGCTACGAGCAGATACATCGAGATCCAGGTGAAGGTCACTGGATGCGCAGTAAAGAATATCCTTAAGTACTTGAGAAGAACTAAGGATATGTTCCTAGTCTATGGAGGTGAAGAAGAGCTCGTTGTAAGTGGTTACACCGATGCTAGCTTCCAAACGGACAAGGATGATTATAGATCGCAATCTGGTTCGTGTTCGCCGAACGGAGGCGCGATCACTGGAAGAGTTCCAAGCAGATACCGTTGCTGATTCTACAACGGAGGCCGAGTACATTGCTGCTTCGGAAGCTGCAAAGGAGGCTGTTTGGATCAAGAAATTCGTTTCGAGCTTGGTGTGATGACTAGTACGATCGGTCCAATGTCTCTCTATTGTGACAATAGTGGAGCCATAGCGCAAGCCAAGGAGCCGAGGTCACATCGAAGTCCAAACACATACTTCGGCGATATCATCTCATCCGCGAGATTGTGGACAGAGGTGATGTCAAGATATGCAAAGTGCACACGGATCTCAACATAGCCGATCCGCGACAAAACCTCTCCCTCCCGAAGCATGAGGCGCACACAAGAGCAATGGGTATTAGATACTTACATGATTGACTCTAGTGCAAGTGGGAGATTGTTAGTGATATGCACTAGAGGCAACATGGAGATGTTGGATATCACGTCAATGTTTATGTATAAATGAATAAAGTGTTATTCGGCCCATGAAATAGACATCTTGTATTGATCAATAAGTACGTGACTATTTATGAGACTCGATATGTATGAATCTATTTCTAAACGATCCCGATCATATGTCATATTGTTGGAACAAATATGATTCTAAGATCGGCATGTTTATTGATTGATGATCATGTCTCATAGATCATGGGTATGGAGATACCAAATCAATAAACATGGACATATGTGTTAGAGAACACATTGTTGGATAGACCCACCATGAGACACTACAGGAATTAATGTGCCATTAGTTGGTCTCAGGTAGTGTTGGTACAAAGTCCTTAGACCTGAGATCACCATGGATTCCAACATGTGTAGTAGCCTACTTTGGGACTACCAAACGCTATTCCGTGAATGGATAGTTATAAAGGTAGTTTTCGGGTTTGCTATGAAACATGGAGTGGGATGTGAGTGATCAAGATGGAATTTGCCCCTCCTTTGGAGAGATATCTCTGGGCCCTCGAGGTAATGGATTATGGAAATGCATGGCCATGCTAAGTTGATTGAGGAGTCAATCAACGCACGATAATCCAATACGGTTCGAGTGAATGGTTAAGCTATTGAAGGGATGGCACACATCTTGCCTATAGCTTAAGCGGTATCGTGAGGCAAAGGGATTTTTGTACACATTACAGGTTCGAGCCGATATTATATTCTTGTATACTATGGTGTCAATATGTGCCGCTAGGCGCCGCTATTGACTGGCTGAGTTGGACTCGAGCCGACGATCGGCTAAGTTAGACTATAGCCGAAATCGAGTATACCTGAACCTACGTGGTCGCACGCTTAAGGGGATAGAATAGATATTCGAGTTGGACTCGGATACGGCTCGATCGGATAGGGATCCGATCGGATAGAGTCCTATGGGCTTACGACGTGTGGGGCGGCCAACTCTATGAGATACGGATGAGATCCGATTCAAAATAGAGTCCTAATCGGCCACTAGTCCCGTCGGCCAACTCTATATAAAGGAGGGAGGGGTGGAGAGCGTGGGACGTCAATTGCATCGCGTGCAACGAAGTCGCCGAGATCAATCTCCACGGAAACCGTCCCCACTTTCGAGCCAAACCCTAGCCTTGCATCGCGTGCTAGCACACGGGTGTACGGCGTTCGTCCCCGGACGTGTGGATACCGTAGAGGCGCGCTACGTTGCGCGCTCTTGATCGGCTGCGGTCGGGCGCATCGGAACGAGGCGTGAGAACGCGGCGGACGACTCGAATCGGCTGATTGCGCGAATCGGCGTCTCCGGGAATAGGCTACACTGTTCGGATCGGATTGCCCCCGATTGGCTATTCCGCGCACTCTACTCTAATCGGTAACGATCTATCGGCCCTTACTTGCAAGTGTTCCTGGTTTGCGCGGTAGAAATTTTTGTTTTCGGCTAGCGTAGCTTCCGCGCAACCCTTCAACTTGCATACAGCGCGCGTGTCGGCTAGACCGTTCGTCTGTTTGTCTTCGGAACTCCACCATATCGTGTATTCAGATTGAATCTTTCATCTTAATATATAGCAATTTCAGTGCTTGTTTTACTTGTTCTTGCTTGTTCTTCGATTGCTTGCAGGACGAGTGCCCTAGTGGCAGGGTTGTCGTGCACCGCAAGATCGCGTCAACCATCGGAGACGGTGTATCGGTTGCTAAGGCGCATCGTCCTTGGACGGTTGTAGTCGGGCCGTGAACGTCGCCTCTATTCCCCAATCGAGTTATCCTCCACCTCTCATCGAAAGATCGGGACTAAATCCTAGCGGGATCGCATCGGTTGGTATCGAGCGCGGTTGATCGGTGAGAGATTTTTTGCCCTTCGTTGTTTAATTTTGTTTCCTATAGTCCGAGAAAAAGCCAAAAAATAGTAGATTAGATCAATCCTAAAAACCCTTTGAGCCTTTTTTTTACTAGGACTGCTTAGTTAGGGCTTGTTGAGTCTTCGATTGCATGGTTGTGTCAATGTGCTGGTCTTAGTGTTTAGGCGATTAGAGTTTCGAGTTCTTGCCACCACATACCGCCACCTTCACCATCGCCGCCATCACCTTTGTTTTAGCCGTCATCACCACCATCGCTGTCACCCACCAATTACTTTCCTTCCATAGTTTGATCTGTTTTTGTCTCGTAATCTGTCTTGCCTTTGATCCACCATCGCAAGAAAGGAAATAGAACCACGATTCGAGTTGCTCGCCTTAAAAACAGTGATATCTTTCTCATACGGGCTCGAAATTAGGCAAATAAGATATCTACGGACATCTACAGAAAAAGTTACATCCGTCTGTTCCCCGCTTTGTCGGGTTCGGCAATCTTAAAATCGCCAAATTCCGCTTGCAAAATTCTGTTTTTGTGGCGAGAAGCTTCGGAACCCCTTTCGGTAAAACTTTGAAAAATTCCACGTGCCTCATTTTTTTGTCCGTTTGAGCTAAGGATTTTGTGGTTGGTTCTAGTGTGCCCCTGGTTGTGAAAAAAATATCAAAAAAATAAAAAATAAAAAAGTCGCATCTCTCTCCCGAGCACTAGAGAGAGAGCAAAAAAAAAAAGAGAAAAAAAGAAAAAAGACAGAGAGCAAAAAAAAAAGAAAGAAAGGGGCCGACTCGTGAGAACCTTTCCTTTGTCTCCTTTGTCTCCTTCCCCTTAGTCCCCTTTGTCTCCACCTTCCTGTGATCGTGTCTGTTTGGGTTTGTATCTTGTGGCGTCCTTTGTGGTTAGGCTCGCGTCTCTATTTCGTCTAGCCTAGGACCAGCACGGTACCGACCTTGAGCGTTTACTCAATTTGCTTTGACTAACGTGGTTGCTAGTACTTCCTTGTGCATTACTTTCAGCCCTCCTATAGCTCCACACATACGACTACGGCTTGACAACGAGGCCTTGTTGCTACGGCGCCGATACACCTCGTTCCACGGTTGCGAGACTTGTCGGTTGTCGTCACCCCTCCTGTGAGCATGGTAAGAACTGGTAAGAACTTGTGAGATAAGCTGAGAGCAAGCGCCTTTCAGTAGCCACACCCCAATAGTTGTAGGGATTAATCCTTGTCAACTGTTTTCGTTTTTGTTATGTTATATTAACCATGGCAGGCTCGGAGGAAGAAGAAGGTGCATCCCATTCTCCACGCACCAGATGCATCATACAACATTTTGCAAGGGAATTGAAGCGGGCACACGAAGGACTTGATGCAGATCTGCGGGTGACGAATGACAAGATCGGGCAATTGGAGGCCACACAAATCGATGCCACAACCAGGCTCGCCGGGTTGGAGGCATCGGTCGCGCGTATTGACACCAGCCTTGCTACACTTGTGAGGCATTTTGATAACCTCAATGCTCGGGGCCATGATCAGCGTGATGAAGATGACGTTGATGGTGAGTACGGTGAGTACGGTGAGGACAACTTTGATGGTGACTATACCGCTGACACTGAACATGATGACCGCAACGCTCGTGATCGCCGTCGGCTACGTAACAATCGTAGAGGCATGGGAGATCACCGCCGACGAGAGGTACGCAATAATGAAGATGCTTTTTCTAAAGTCAAATTTAAGATACCTCCTTTTGATGGAAAATATGACCCTGATGCATACATTACATGGGAGATTGCTGTTGATCAAAAATTTGCATGCCATGACTTCCCGAGACCTCTAGAGTTAGAGCTGCTACTAGTGAGTTCACCGCTTTTGCCCTCGTGTGGTGGATAGAACATGGCAAGAAAAATCCTAACAACATGCGAGACTTGGGATGCTTTGAAACGGGTCATGCGGGCTAGATTTGTTCCTTCTTACTATGCACGTGATTTGTTAAATAAATTGCAACAATTGAGGCAAGGTGCTAAAAGTGTAGAGGAATATTATCGGGAATTACAAATGGGCATGCTTCGCTGTAATTTAGACGAGTCCGAGGATGCTGCTATGGCTAGATTTTTGGGTGGTCTAAACCGTGAGATCTATGACATTGTGGACTACAAAGATTACACTAATATGACTCGATTGTTTCATCTTGCTTGCAAAGCTGAAAGGGAAGTGCAGGGACGACGTGCTAGTGCCAAGACTAATGTTTCGCAGGAAAATCGACATCATGGCTGCCACGCACGCCTTCTACTCCTTCACCATCTTCCACACCCGCGGTCGGCACCTTCTCCATCCGCGACAAGCCACGTGTCCCGCTGTTAGTGCACCGACTAAGACAGCCCAGGCCCGCCGCGAGTGCTTCTTCACGTTGCATCCACTTGGAAGAACAAGAGATGTCCAATGTCACCGTTGCAAGGGCTATGGGCATGTCCGCGTGACTGCCCCACAAGCGTGTTTTGGTAGTAAAAGATGATGGTGAGTATTCCTCGGCTAGTGATTTCGATGAAGATACACTTGCTTTGCTTGCGGTGACCATGCGAGATAAAGATGAGGGAACAGAAGAACATATTGGTGCGATTTGCGGAACGCTATGACAGCCTCATTGTGCAGCGTGTGCTCAGCACACAAATGGAGAAGGCCGAGCAAAATCAGCGGCACACCTTGTTCCAAACAAAGTGCGTCATTAAAGAGCATTCTTGCCGCTTGATCATCGATGGAGGAAGCTGCAACAACTTTGCTAGCAGCGAAATGGTGGAGAAGCTTGCACTCAGCACCAAACCACATCCCCACCCATATCACATTCAATGGCTAAACAACAGTGGTAAGGCAAAGGTAACCAAGCTGGTGTGTATTAATTTTGCAATTGGGGCATATCGTGATGTTGTTGAGTGTGATGTTGTACCTATGCAAGCTTGTCATATTCTGTTAGGTAGGCCATGGCAATTTGATATGGATTCTATGCATCATGGTAGATCAAATCAATATTCTTTTATGTACCATGATAAGAAAATTGTGTTGCATCCCATGACCCCTAAAGCTGTTTTTGAGGATGATGTTGCTAGAGCTAAGAAAGAGAAGAATCGGGTCCATGCTATAAGTGAAAATCAGATTGTAGCCAAAGAACATGTGCAACATAACAAGAGAGAATCTAAATCTGACAATAAAAATGTGATTCAATTGAAAGGTTCTTGCATGCTTGCTTGTTAAATCGATGTTGCCAATTTGGATACAACTGAAACTGTATGCTATGCTTTTGTATGCAAGGATGCTTTGTTTTCCTTTGAGGATATACTGTTTCTTTTCCACGCGGTCACTAATCTTTTGTAGGAGTATGAGGATGTTTTTCCCAGGATGTACCGCCGGGGCTGCCACGGTGCGTGGAATTGAGCATCAAATCGATCTGATTCCGGGGCTTCACTACCCAACCGCGCGCCATACGAACCAACCCCGACGAGACCAAGGAAATTCAGCGTCAAGTTCAGGAGTTGCTTGATAAAGGGTACGTACGAGAGTCTCTTAGTCCATGTGTTGTGCCGGTGATTTTGGTGCCTAAGAAAGATGGTTCTTGGCGTATGTGTGTTGATTGTAGAGCTATTAATAACATTACCATTAGATATCGTCATCCAATTCCTAGGTTAGACGATATGCTTGATGAATTGAGTGGCTCTCTTGTCTTCTCTAAAGTTGATTTGCGTAGTGGATACCACTAGATTCGTGTGAAGTTGGGAGATGAGTGGAAAACAGCTTTCAAAACTAAGTTTGGATTATATGAGTGGTTAGTGATGCCTTTTGGTTTAACTAATGCACCTAGCACTTTCATGAGGTTGATGAATGAGGTTTTGCGTGCTTTCATTGGCAAATTTGTGGTGGTATACTTTGATGATATTCTGATTTATAGCAAATCTTTAGAGGAACACCTTGATCATTTACGTGCTGTTTTTAATGCTTTGCGCGATGCACATTTGTTTGGTAACCTTGCGAAGTGCAGTTTTTGCACCGATCGTGTATCGTTTCTTGGCTATGTTGTTACTCCGCAGGGAATTGAGGTTGATCAAGCCAAGGTCGAGGCAATTCAGAGTTGGCCGCCTCCTAAAACGGTCACACAGGTTCGAAGCTTTTTAGGACTTGCAGGATTCTATCGGCGCTTCGTGTGGGATTTCAGCACCATTGCCGCACCGCTGAATGAGCTTACAAAGAAGGGAGCGCCTTTCACGTGGGGCACCGCACAAGTGAACGCCTTCAACATGTTAAAAGATAAGTTGACACATGCACCTCTCCTCCAACTTCCAAATTTTAATAAGACTTTTGAACTTGAATGTGATGCTAGTGGGATTGGATTGGGTGGTGTTTTGTTACAAGAGGAAAAACCCGTTGCATATTTCGGTGAAAAATTGAGTGGGCCTGTTCGAATTATTCTACTTATGATAAAGAATTGTATGCTCTTGTGAGAACTCTAGAAACATGGCAACATTATTTATGGCCCAAGGAATTTGTCATACATTCTGATCATGAATCTTTAAAACATATTCGTAGTCAAGGCAAACTGAATCGTAGGCATGCTAAATGGGTTGAATTTATTGAATCTTTTTCTTATGTCATTAAACACAAGAAGGGAAAGGAGAATATCATTGCTGATGCTTTGTCTAGGAGATATACTTTGTTGACACAACTTGACTACAAAATCTTTGGCCTCGAAACAATCAAAGCCCAATATGTGAATGATGATGATTTTAAAGACGTGTTGTTGCACTGTAAGGATGGAAGGACATGGAACAGATTTGTCTTCAATGATGGGTTTATTTTTAGATCTAACAAGCTATGCATTCCAGCTAGCTCTGTTCGTTTGTTCTTCTTGCAGGAAGCGCATGGCGGTGGGTTGATGGGGCATTTTGGTGCCAAGAAGACGGAGGACATCCTTGCTAGCCATTTCTTTTTGCCGAGGATGAGAAGAGACGTGGAGCGATTTGTGGCTCGCTGCACGACATGTCAAAAGGCTAAGTCACGCTTAAATCCCCATGGTTTATATATGCCTCTACCTGTTCCTAGTGTTCCTTGGGAAGATATTTCAATGGATTTTGTGTTGGGCTTACCTAGGACCAAGAGGGGGCGAGATAGCATTTTTGTGGTTGTGGATAGGTTTTCTAAAATGGCACATTTCATACCATGTCATAAAACCGATGATGCTACTCATATTGCTGACTTGTTCTTTCGGAGGTTGTTCGCTTGCATGGTGTGCCAAACACCATTGTTTCGACCGTGACACTAAATTTCTCAGCCATTTTTGGAGAATTTTGTGGGCTAAATTGGGGACTAAGCTTTTGTTTTCTACTACTTGTCATCCCCAAACGATGGGCAAACGAAGTTGTGAATAGGACTTTGTCTACTATGTTAAGGGTTGTTTTAAAGACAAATATTAAGATGTGGGAAGAATGTTTGCCTCATATTGAATTTGCATACAATCGTTCGTTGCATTCCACTACAAAGATGTGCCCTTTTGAGATTGTTTATGTATTTTTGCCTCGTGCTCCTATTGATTTAATGCCTTTGCCATCTTCTGAAAAACTGAATTTTGATGTTAAACAACGTGCTGAGTTGATGTTAAAATCCATGAAACAACTAAAGAAAACATAGAGCGCATGAATGCTAACTATAAGCTTGCTGGTGACAAAGGTAGACGTCAATTGAATTTTGAACTGGTGATTTGGTTTGGTTACATTTGCGAAAGGAACGGTTTCCTGATTTGCGAAAGTCTAAGTTGATGCTTAGAGCTGATGGACCTTTTAAAGTGCTTGAAAAAATTAATGAAAATGCATACAAGCTTGATCTCCCTGCATTTTGGGGTTAGTCCCACTTTTAACGTTGCAGATTTAAAGCCATATTTGGGAGACAAAGATGAGCTTGAGTCGAGGACGACTCCAATGCAAGAAGGGGAGGATGATGAGGACATCAATACTACCGATACATCCACGCCCGCCCAATAACCCGCGCTCGTGCACGTCAACTCAACCATCAGGTGAGTTCATTCTTAAGTTTATGTTCCTCTTCTTTATACCCTGGAGGCGCATGCACTTTTGTTTTACTCAGGAACGATGGAGAGGATCCAACGGGAAGAGGATTCGCACGGGGTGGATTCGGACTGCAGCATAGTGCCAAGTTCTAACGGCCGCCACGACTTCATGCAAACTCCGATTTGGGCGTGCAAGTACTTGATGGAAAGGTTATCAAGTATACTTTCAAATGGATCCAGCCCCATGTCAATATCTGTCCTGGAGTGGCCGCAATTGTTCTTTTTCTACCGAGTGTTTTCTGTCTTTGGTGCTGCGTCACCTCTTTTGGCCCAATGGGCCATGTATCAAGTTGGGCCCATTAGGGGCACGTCCTAGGGTTTAGCACGACTCTGGCACCCCTGTGGTCGTCTCTCCCCTCTACTTAATCCTTCAGCCGCCACCAAGAAGGGCGGGTTTTGTTGATTAGAGTTAGCCTTTTGCTACTTGCATACAGCGCGCGTGTCGGCTAGACCGTCCGTCTGTTTGTCTTCGGAACTCCACCATATCGTGTATTTAGATTGAATCTTTCATCTTAATATATAGAAATTTCAGTGCTTGTTTTACTTGTTCTTGCTTGTTCTTCGATTGCTTGCAGGACGAGTGCCCTAGTGGCCGGGTTGTCGCGCACCGCAAGATCGCGTCAACCATCGGAGACGGTGTATCGGTTGCTAAGGCGCATCGTCCTTGGACGGTTGTAGTCGGGCCGTGAACGTCGCCTCTATTCCCCAATCGAGTTATCCTCCACCTCTCATCGAAAGATCGGGACTAAATCCTAGCGGGATCGCATCACTCAGTCTTGATCCAAGAGGTCGAAGGGAAGGAAAAGGCAATCTTTTATCTTAGCCGACGGCTATTGGATGCAGAAACAAGGTATTCACCAGTGGAGAAATTATGTCTTTGCCTGTATTTTTCATGTACCAAGTTAAGATATTATCTGTTGTCCAATGAGTGCACAATAATATGCGAAGCCAATGTAGTTAAATATATGCTGTCGGCTCTAGTGTTAAAAGGACGACTTGGTAAATGGATCTTTGCCTTAACAGAGTTTGATTTGAGATACCAGGCACCCAGGGCAGTTAAAGGACAAGCCATAGCCGATTTCATAGTCGAACATAGAAATGATTTAATCGGCTCAGTGAAAATTATGCCTTGGACCTTGACGTTTGATTATGCGGTATCGGCTTGGTAATCATATCCCCAAGGGGGGCAAGTTTTGAATTTGCATTCTCAATCAACCCCCACGCTACAAACAACCAAGCTGAATACAAGGCGGTGATCAAAGGATTGCATCTTCTCAATGAAGTCGAAGCCTACGCCGTCAAAATTATGGGGGATTCACTGTTAGTCATCAGCCAGTTGTCGGGAGAATATGAGTGCAAAAATGATGCACTGATGGTCTACTATCAACAATGCCGAGACTTGATGGATAGCTTTCGGCTAGTCACATTAAGGCATATCCCCAGGGAGCAGAACACAGAAGCCAATGATTTAGCTCAAGGGGCATCGGGTTATCGGCCGATGACAAAAGATATTGAGATAGAGGTTGCTGCCATGACAGCCGATGACTGGAGGTTTGAAGTCTACAATTATTTACAAAATCCTTCTCAATCGGCTTCCAGGAAATTGCGATACAAGGCTTTGAGATATGTCTTGCTTGATGAAGATTATACTACAGGATGATTCATGGCGTGCTGCTAAAGTGTCTCAGTGCCGATCAAGCCAAGGCGGCTATCGGAGAAGTGCATGAAGGAATACGCGGCATGCATCAATCGACTCACAAGATGAAGTGGTTGCTTCGGAGAGCAGGGTATTTTTGGCCAACGATGCTAGAAGATTGTTTCAAGTACTACAAGGGCTACCAGGATTGTCAGAAGTTTGGAGCTATATAAAGAGCACCAGCATCGGCTATGAACCCAATCATAAAGCCTTGGTCGTTCAGAGGATGGGGAATTGATATGATCAGAGATCAATCCACCCTCGAGTAAAGGGCACAAATTTATATTGGTGGCAACCGATTATTTCACGAAGTGGGTGGAAGCAGTGCCTCTGAAGAAAGTTGATTCTACGGACGCAATCGAGTTTGTTAAGGAACATATCATATACCGATTTGGCGTTCCTCAAACCATAACAACAGACCAAGGATCTATCTTTGTATCGGACGAGTTTGTTTAGTTTGCCGACAGCATGGGAATCAAATTGCTCAATTCTTTGCCGTATTACGCTCAGGCCAACGGGCAAGCAGAAGCTTCAAATAAAAGCCTAATCAAGCTGATAAAGAGGAAGATCTCTGAGTATCCCAAGCAATGGCACAGCCGATTAGCCGAATCACTTTTGGGCCTATCGGATGGCATGCCACGGATCTATCCAAGTCCCTCCATATAAATTGGTCTACGGGCATGAAGCAGTCCTACCATGGGAAAACATCATCGGCTCAAGACGGATCCAGTTGCAAGATCAGCTCACAGCCGATGATTATTATAATTTGATGGTAGATGAATCAGAAGACCTGGTTTTGTCACGGATGAGGGCTTTGGAAAAGGTCACAAGGGATAAGGAACGAGTAGCCCGTCATTATAACAAGAAAGTTGTCCCTAAGTCTTTTGAAGAGGGCGAACTCGTTTGGAAATTAATACTGCCGATTGGATCAAGAGATAATAAATTCGGCAAGTGGTCACCTAATTGGGAAGGGCCTTTCAAGATCCACAAATGCGTCTCTAAAGGAGCATATATGTTAGAAGGATTTGATGGAGAAGCGTTTGGAAGGGCTCTAAACGACAAGTATTTGAAAAAATACTACCTAAGCATTTGGATCAATTCATGATTCGACTCTGTTGTTGCCAATTCGTGCTAGCCGATGTCTTGACTTGTGCAAGCATCGCCTTTAGGTCTTTTTCACGCTAAGTTTTTTCCCCTAGTTTTCTTCAATCGGCTAAGTTTGGCCAACAATGACGACAGCGGCGGAAGTTGCGGATTTCATAATTTTGTCGACATCACAGACATCAACAAAATTAGGGGGGCATATATATACACAATCAAGAAGGCAGGCATCAAAATCAAGAAGAAATTTTTGACAATTTTCAAGTTTTTGAAGCCTTCAAGGTTATGACAAAAATGTGATCGGCAATCATGACAATAAGAAGGACATGTATAAGCCGATTACAAGATAAAGACGAGTTTAGGCCGATTACAACAAGCGTTCAAGGTTTAAGACTGCTACATCTATTACAGGCTCAAAAACGCGTCTATAGCCGAGATCGCCACCGCTTGGATCGCTTTTACTTCGTCAATCACTGCTTGATCTTCGGCGTCGGAGC